>CM066163.1:70297975-70897975 GCA_033629205.1 Lithocarpus polystachyus
CACCAAATAAGTATAAAAGACTAAGCATTAAGAGAGAAATATATGAAAATTTGCATTCTCATCACACTCCTCTTGCATTATCCAAAATTTTTTTTCTATTATAACATATTGAAGTACCAAAAATAATTTTAACGATTTTTATTTTTACACAAAGAGTACACATTTAAAAATCTTCTTATATATATTTTTAATTTTTTTTATCAAGCATTAACAAATGAAGAGGAGATTCATTTAAAAATAAAAAGCGACAAATGGAAAATTAGGCTAAAGAATTTTAAAATCCATGGAATTCTTATCTGAAATTCGTATAACATTCATGTTAGATTCTTTATTAATTGTTAAAAATAAGTTTGACACTTCAGATAAAAATTATCTAGAAATAAATAGAAAGTTAGAATGTGTAAGGTTATTAATAAATTTCATACAAATTAAGGATGACAAAGTAAATTAGTGTAAATTTTAGGAACTATGAAGTAAGAACGTTTCACAAATGGTTGGGCCCAAGCAGAATACAAATGACAAGATCAACCATATATTCATCCCCCCTTTGGGATATTGCAAGATCCTAAGAGCTAATGTAGCACTTCTCTGTATTTGAGTTCAGTAGTTCTTACCGAGTCCCTGGGTTTAGGAAATTCTAACGTCTCAGCTCATGAATAGAAACTAAGTTTAGGACAAGTATATGTTGTTGTTAAAGGTGCCTATAAATTGAGTTACTAGCTCTTGACAATCATCTTTTGCCTCGTATCTCTATGCGTCCTTGACAATCATCTTTGAAAGCTGAATGATTATCTGCAATTGGGGTTTCTATCCATGCATCCCCTGATAGTGCTTCCTCCACCACCAAAGGCTTCCAGCAATCTAACTTCAAGCACAAATCACAATATAATACAATGCACCCACATGCACAAACGCACCAGTGCAACATGCAACGATGGGTGCCCTAATTACAGATGGAAGCGAATTGCATGTCTCTGTACCAGTGCCTCACTTGGTTTTGTTAGAGATCTAGACACAGTTTTTTTGGGGTCAGGAACCCACAACCACAAGGAGAAATAAAAGTCATGTTAAAACTATTACTAAAATATCAACAACTTTGCAATGTAGATCAGAACTCAAAAATACCAACAAACAAATCACAAATCCAGTCTAAACATAAAAAAAAAAAAAATACTAACAACTCAACAAATCTCAATTCTTGACAAAATAAATCTTTGAAGATTGAACAGAGAAGTTGCAAAATAATAAGCTAACAGGAAGGTACATATCCAAGATTTTATTTACAATGCAAAGTTAGTAACCACTTAATCGAGGCATATGAAAATGTGGACTTTTAACAGAACATCGTCCCTCATAATCAGCTCAAATACGCAAACATCTCCTGCTCGCAAAGTATTTTCCCTTGCAAATGCAGAGCAACCAGTAGATATGACACATGATGATTATTTTCCTTCATAAGCGTATAACTTCAAAGGCCATAATCGGTCCACAACCTAGAGCTTCATAGTGTGTATACTTCCTTTGGTGTAGTCCTTGGTAAAGCCTTTTCTAGGTAAGTAGTTGATAATGCCATGGGGTAAACTCTGTAAAAAAAAAAATAATAAGAGATATTTCAAAAATAGTTGAACCCATTTGAATGAAAAGTAGTTTTGAGGCAATACTATTATTTGTTATGCTGACGATTGAAGGGAAGCTATGTGGATGCCAGTGATTTGATCATGTTGTTCATAATGACTTTACATTCTTATGTGATTTCCTTCTACCACCTAAGATGATACTATTTGAACTAAAAGATGATATTGTTAATAGTAAAAAAAACTTCAATTCCCCTAAAAACACAACGAAGCAAATCATTACCAAGTTCTTTCCAGCAACAACTCTCTACTACATGCTTTCTAATTGATCTATGGAAAATCAAAGTTAGTGGGAGTTGCATTTCTAAAACCCAACAAGATGTTCAGCTGAAAGCTTACTGCACAATCCTTGCCATTAATGTATGATGGATGAATGATAACTGTGAAAAGGGGATTTTCTGATTTAAAAGCATTGGCTCTCACAAGATTTTCAGCTACACCACCATCTTTCTTAGGACATTGGTCATGTGAGAAAGACCATCATCCAGATTGCAATTAGATTTAGGTTTAACTAACGGGCTGCTTTTGCATCCTACTCGATTTCCTCCAACCATATGAGCTGATCCTGAAATGACATGAAATATGAAGTCACGCACATGAAATTAATAGTAAACAGGCTTACAAAATCAACTAGTTCCTTACAAAAGTGTAAGATTCAAACATGAACCCTCTCCCCTAGTAAAAGATACCCCTGCTTTCATTTTTGATTTCTCTAACATTGACCCTTTAAATGTAGTAAGTTTAGGTCTAAAATGTGTATCCCTTGCTTGCAAATGAGAACTTCTTGGATTGGTGTTTGCCCTCTTATGAGATAGAGGGCATGGTAATGGTGGTTTCTCCCTTGTTTTTCGGCTTGGCATAAAGCCATCCATGATTTCAAGAGAGTTATCATCACTCTCATTGTCTTCCATCCTACAAAGTTGGAGTTGGTCATCTAAAGGATAGCCTATTTTTGTTGCAGTGGGATCAAAGATCAGTACATAAAAGGCTAAATTTCCTTCATATCTGAAAACTAGCAAGTGCTCCAGGGTTAAAGCATGACAGCTTGCAAATTCGCACCAACCCTTTTGAAACCAAACCTCCCTATAACGTTTTGTCAGCTTGACTTTCCATTTTCTACTATTTGGAATCATAAGAAGACCATATCTGGCAGATCATCTCCATATTTGCTTATAAACTTGTTTGGAACCCGCTGTAAAAAGAACCTCCATAACATTGTTGACACCCCATTTTGCAACCCGCATTTAACCTCACTTGGAGGGTAAAAGGGTAATTTTTTCTTAGAAATATGCATCTTGATTCTGGTCATTAGATCCTTAATCTCATTCCACCAAAATGATCTTGATGTTGTAACAATCAAATTGACTAGTCATAAGCCCTAATCGGACCACCAGATTGAAAGTTATCATCAAATCAAGTTTTAATGGCTGAGATGCACTATCACAAATTGAGTCCGACTATATGTGATTATAAACAATTGATTTCAATTGGTTATAATTATAATCAATTTGAGATTAATGATGTGTCATAATTTGATTGATTAGGACTACATTTTATGGTGAGGTTGCATACACCTAATTAATTAGATAGATAAACCTTAATTATTCAATGAGTAATTTGTGCAATTATCTTTTAATTAGGGTAAATTTGAAACTAATTAAGTCTGAAATGGGAGTGATTAGAGCCATTTAATGTTAATTGGTAGCTAATTTGGGACCTATTAATGTTAGTTGTGCTGAAACCATTTTCTAACAAATGACCTCTGCTCACCATTTCATCGATATCTTTTAGAATATTTTGAATCTGTGAATGAGGTTAATTTTTACAGAAATTAGACATCTGGGGCTTCAATTTGAGCACAAGAACGAGACAATTCCGATCAGAATTGAGTCAGATATGATTTTTTGAAATTGGCTCTACAGGCTATTACAGCAGCTACGGGAAAACCGAATTTTGGCTTGCTCCTCACTTCCACCAATCTTTCCATTTAAGGCTAAAATGATGTCTAGGTTCATGATTCTTTGTCAACCCTCATTAAATGTCCTTCCATTCATATTTCCTCAACCACTACTATATAAACCCCTCCTCTTATTCATTCCATGACACACAAAAACCCCCTCTTTTCTCCTCTCTTGAGTTCTAGGAAGTTGAGTAGTCTTATCATATCTTGGTCTTCTTGAGCCTCAAGGTATTGAGTGAGACTCACTCTTCCTCTCCTAACTCTTCTTTTCCTCCACCCTTAGGACCTCCTTCAAGAGTCTCCCCATCCTTCATATGGATCTTGCATGAAGGTATAATCTCTTTCCCTAGTTGTTTTTTGTGTTGCCATGATGAGAGTTTAAGATTAAAGCATGATAATAATCATTTAAATTCCTTTGAATATGTTTGAATATTCTTAATTGTTCTTATATGTTCTTCACATGTTCTTAGTTGTTCATCACATGTTCATGCATTACACTGGTTTTAATCTTAAATCCACATAAAAAATGTGAAAAACATGTTTGTTTAATAATTATTTCAAAATCCTTGAAACTAGGATATCACCATCCACACACATTCACTATAATTTATTTTTCAATCCAAATGCAATGTTTAATAAATTGAATTAGGGTTTATCACATGCACACACTTTAAATTCAACATGCAAATTGATTGATAACATATTGGATGATGTGATATGAATGTTGACCACCATAGTCTAGAAGACCAGTTTCACCGGGCAAGGTGGGTTCCTAACACCTTCCACCTTGTAACATAGCCTCCGAGCTTAGATCAAAGGTTAATAAATCAAATGCTTATCCATGTAATTTTTTATTTTTAGATTGTGAATAGGAAACAAAGCCAGGTACTTTATCTTAGATTGTATCTAGGACCAAAGCCATGTAATTTCCTATGATCAATGTAAATTCAATCTCAAATTAATAAAATGAGGAATTATTTTTCAATTATGATTTTCTTATTTTTCCAATAATTAAATAAGTGGCGACTCCATTGTAAAACGCTTAATCTAAAGGGGAAAATATAACTAGTCGAACCTCCATTTTGAGAGGCAATAACACGACTCCACCCATTCACGTGGGTTTGGCCCACACACCTAAAAAAGGGGGCTGGGGGCGCGGTCTCTCACAAACATAAATGCAGGCTTTGTAAATAAACACATGCAATCAATCAAGCTCTATTCTCGTTGTGTAGTCAGTACCATTACAACAAAAATGGATTTAGTCTTTCTTTTATAATAATACTTTAATACTTGTTTAGGGAAGATACTTGTTGGATGAAAAAAAAAAAAAAGCAGACAAAAACCATATAGACAGTGCCAAGAAAATTGTAATTACGAATATAAAATAAAAACTAATGTGTCCATTTTGTTCCACTATATCAAAAACTAGAAAAATCCATGGCTACAGCCATAACCTATGCGCATTACAAAAGGGTGGATTTACATGACTACATGTCACAAAGAATTAAGTCCTCCTTTTTGCTTGCACTGTTTTCTTCTCCTATTCTTGTTGTTCTAATATACTCCTTAGTTACAGGCCCCCACCCCCACAACAAAAGAAAAGAAAAAAAAAAAAAAATAAGCCAGCCCAATAAGCTACGCATTACAAAATGAAAGTTTTTATGACTACATGTAACATGGAACCAAGTTCACAGATTTTCTTGAACTTGGTCATCAACAAATGTAAATTTTTTCAGGAATCACAAATAGATAAGACCAAGTAGACGACGTTAATTAGCATATGCTTTTCACAGAGAAAAAGATCATGAAATTAAGTATACTTACAAGCTTTCCTTCTTGAAGAGTTTGAGGCATAATAATCTTGAAAAAGTGTGGGGCCTTTATGGTAAGATCAGCAGGACCATCCCCATTGTCTCTCTGCTATTGAGATGTCATAGTTCTAGTTCAAAACTTGGAAAGCAGTTTTTTGCTGAGAAGTTGAACTGTTGATGCGGATATAGGTTGAGTATTAAATAGTGTCTGGAATGGTCCTAGTCTTTCCACATAACCTGATTATAAATCAATCGAGTTATGTGCAGTGTAACTCGAAGGAATCCATGTTGTGTCCTTTGGCTTGCACATAACTTGATGCTACAACAATCGAGTTATATGCAGTATTACTCAATAATTCACAAGTCGAGTTATGTGCGATGTTGTTCCACCCCCAGCCCAGATATTTGGACTGATTCGGATGTAGTCCACAAGGAATCCAAGCTTCTAGAATAGTCCACCACATAACCCGATAATAGGAAAATCGAGTTATGTGCAGAGTTAATACAGTATTTGTGTCCATCTTTTGTGCACATAACTCGATTATGTTAGCATTGAGTTATGTGTAGCTTAACTCGATTATAAAAAAGTCAAGTTATTTGCAATGTGGTCCCAGGCCCAGCCTTGATATTTAGATTGATCCGGATGCAGTCCACAAGGAATCCAAGTTCCCAGAATAGTCCACCACATAACCCGATTATTACTGAATCAAGTTATGTGCAGAGTTAACCTGATTATAATGGAATCGAGGTATGTGCAAAGTTAAGTCAAAGGAATATTGAATTGTGTCTAGGTTGTGTTGCACATAACTCGATTATATTAGAATCAAGTTTTTTGCAGTTTAACTCGATTATAGGTAAATCGAGTTATGTGCAGTGTGGTCCCAAACCCAGCCCACATAATTGGACTGATCCAGATTTTGGTTCAAGAGGAATCTAAGTGTCCAAAAGGGTCCACCACATTACCTGATTATTATTATTTTGAGTTATGTGATAACTCTATGAATGGAAAATCGAGTTATTTGGGAATGCATTTCCTGCATGGAGTAAGAACTCATGCAGCACTGTTCATACCCATACTAATTTGGACTATTTATTCATCATAAAAGTTGACCTGTTCATAACCATACTATAAACAACAACTTAGCCATCTACTTCCAACCTCTTCCAAAATCAAATCATCCATACAATTCCAACCACATCCATCAATCAATCATTCCCTCATTTCCAATACACGAATAAAAAAATCATCCATACAAGCTTATTTTTAAGTAAAGAGCCTTTATACATGTAGGCAATCAAGTCTGCACATTTGAG
Source organism: Lithocarpus polystachyus (assembly GCA_033629205.1). Classification (NCBI taxonomy): domain Eukaryota; kingdom Viridiplantae; phylum Streptophyta; class Magnoliopsida; order Fagales; family Fagaceae; genus Lithocarpus; species Lithocarpus polystachyus. Next base: position 70,304,695 of record CM066163.1, read on the forward strand.
TCCTTGGATTTATTCTCTTCAGAAGATGGCTGGTTATTTGCAGTATGATTGCCGGATTTCTTCAACCATTCTAACAACTTCATCCATGGTACATCTCAAGTCTGGCACCTTTGCCACACAGGACATGGCAATAGTATTGGAATGACAAACCTCCCTTCACTGCAGGGCTGCCTCCTTTCTAAGGAGTAACCAACACAAAAATTAGAATACAACCCGCATTAATTAATAAATTGAATTGACAAATACAGAAGGACCTTGAAGCTTGCCTGCTTCAATGACGACCTTCTAAAGTTACACCTTGGCCAAAATTAGCAATCTAAAGCAAAACATATACAGTTCAGGAAGTAGAGACCCCATGAATACTAGAATATGTACACCACAAACATATTGATTGAAAGAACACCAAAACTGGGACAGAAGACTTGGAATGGTAATAGGTAGGAGTTAAGACTAGCTGTAACTACTTGAACAAGTAATCACAACTTTGCCCAGAGTGTAGCTAAATTTGATACATTGGTATTACTATCATGGTTCCAATCTAAAAATTACTCTAGGAATCTTAATTATAACTCATATAATGTAATATCTAAAAATGTAGGGGTTCGTCCATTATTAACCAATTACATATATCATCGTAGTTTAGACCTCGAACATCATGCATACCTAAATATTTTAATTCATACTGTTTAGACCTCTTGTAACAAGATTAATTTTGTCACTAAAAAAGAGTAACTTATGATACCCCCTTGTTACTATGACTTGTAATTGTAACCTGCTACGTAGCACCATGGCTTGTTGATGCCACATTTTGAGTCGAACATCTACGACGGTTATGACCCTTTTGACAACGCAACTCACACTTTGACTTTGGTCCATTCTCAATCCACAATGAGGTTCGCAACTCCCTATCCTCGTCATCCATCTCTTTGCGGATTCTCGTGGACTTCGGCTGACCTTTCTCTCGGATCAACTGCGGGTTAGGCATCACGGTTCTCCTTTCTTCTGGCTCTAGCTATTCTAAACTATCTTTTAGTGGTTCGAATATTAATTCGTAGCTATGATACCGTTCTTCCATGTGGTAGAAACGATCCATATACTCCGTGGCATCGTGGTTGTGCTTGGCACAAACTGCTATCAAGTGTGAATAGGGGATCTTGTTTGCTTCCCATTTCCCTCACGTGCATGTCATGTCCATGAAGGAAACCCTATGGGTGTGAGCTCCCCCGCTAGTGTTCAACAATGAAGACTGTGTCTCCACTGTATATAAGTGCTGTTGTGCGCTCATCCTTCTAACCATATGGAGCTTTGCCTTGTCTTGATTTGCCTGAAACTTGTCATAGGCATATTTGCACCACACTTGCCCCTTTTCCAACTGCTCTAGGGTTTTGTTTCGACGATCTTCAAAGTACGAGTTCACCTTGTGAAATGTGAACCTCACCATTGCAGTTATGGGCAAGCTACGTGCGCCCTTAAGTACCCCATTGAAGCACTCTGACAGGTTGGTTTTCATTGCCCCATATCGGTGCCCATGGTTATGTATAAATGTCCAATTTTCTTGATCTATCGCCTTAAGATAGTCGTATGCAGCCAGGTTGACATTCTTGATGCAATCCATGGTGTTTTCGAACTTACTAACTTGATTCGCAGTTGCTGCCTTCCATACCAAGTTCTTCAACACCACACTATTGAAGTTAGTGTTAACATTTCTTACTAAATGACGGAGGCAATACCGGTGATGGGTTAAGGGCGGTTGCAAGTAGCCCCTAGTGGTGTCATCGAAGCATGATTGTATCCCACGATACCTGTCGGAGATTATACACAAATTGGTCCAGTCCGTAACATAGGTCAGCAGGCATGCCAAGAACCATCCCCATGTCTCCGTGCTCTCGCTTTGAACAACGGCAAACATGAGTGGATAAACCTCGTTGTTACCATTTGTTGCCATTGCTATTAATAGCTTTCCTTTGTACTTGCCATAGAGGTGCGTTGCATCTATGCTTATCACCGGCCTGCAATGCCTGAACCCTCTAATACACGAACCAAAAGCCCAAAACTCGGAGTTGAATATACAAGTCCCCTGGACATGGGGGTCACACTTTAATGTGGTTACAGTGTCCGAATCTGCATCAGACAATGCTGCTAGAAACTGTGGCAATTCTGCGTACAACTCGTCAAAATCCCCGTAAATACGCGCAATTGCCTTCTGTTTGGCTTCCCAAACCTTGTACATAGTTACATTATGCCCGTGCTTCGCATGCAACATACTACGAAGGTCCTTTACCTTTTGGGTTAGGTCCTCCTGTACATACTTCTTAAGTGCAATGGAGATAAACTTTGAATCCATCATCCACCCATCGGTCGCTCCCTGGAGGGATGTGCAACTGTGGGGACCCTTACATTTACTGATATGCCACATCCCATGCTTCTTGCTAAAACTGGCCCAAATTGACCATGGACATGCCCCATGTATGCACCGTACTACCGGCCTATTGGTGTCAAACTAGATGACCTTGTATTACTTATTATGCTCTACAGAGTAAAGGGTCAACACATACTAAATGGAGGCTTTATTCTTGAATAGCATCCCCTTCGCTGATTGGTCACCTTTATGCCAACTTGTAAGATGTCCTGTACCCATTGCAGGCGATGGGTCATTAATATTGTCCCATGTGTTTAATGTGAACCATTCTGGGATGGGAACTGTACTAGGGCAATCCTCCTCGTTGTTTTCGATCTGTGGTCCATCTAAGACCTCTGCGTCATCTACTGGTCCGTCAGTAGTATCAATGAACTCTTCGTACACATCTAGGCTGGCATTAATATCAATTCTTCTGTCCACATAGGCTTGGACATGTTCATATGCGAGAGTAGACCCTCCCACGTCATGTGTATAGGTGGCACCCAACACTTCGGTGTTGTCCAAATCATCAACCGTACTGCGTGGTTGAGTATTGTAGGGTAAAGGTGTGGCATCGACAAACGAAGGCTGCACGTCAAGCAGCAGTGAGTGTGGCTCTTCCACCCTACTGCCATGCTATGAACTGGCACCAATATGGAACTCGACAGCCTCAACATTTACATACAAGTCAGACTTTATGAATTGGGGGGTCCGCTTAATCACTGTCCACATCATGTCCACGTCAACATCGCAACCTAACGGATTTGAGTTGCAGACAACCTGAGTATTCACAAGTAGCTGAGGGGCATAGTACACAATGGATATCTAATGTGACTCCCTGTCCAACCCCAGAGCGTCCATTATCTTCCAGCACATTTTTCTCAAGTGTATTCCGCATTTCAATTCAATGAACTTCTACTTCACTGACTCGCCTCTATAGGACAGCCCATGCAAGTCATGGAAATACTGCTCCCCATCGTAGTAAACGTAGAAGTAATGACGACCTATGGTAGACCTGGATAAGGACAATTAATTGTGGTTATCATGCAGAAGATAGGGGGTTATGTTAATGCAACAGTAATTAATCTTTGCACACGTGAACGTACAGTAAAAATTTTACAGACGCAGTATACTGATATCCTAAGTATTCTTAACAGAGTTGATTCATTTGTACACAAACATTGGCCTTTAAGGGGAGATGAGCGACAACAAAGAATCTAGAAGTCAACCAAAGTTGTAGCACACTTGGTGAGGATGCAATAGTGAGGAGGAAAATGCCAACACAGTCAAACGACCTTGTTCACCTCTCAAGCTTTCTTATTTAGAACCCACACACTGAAGCTTTTCAGAACTGAAAGAGCCATACAATTTAAACCTATGGTTGCTTGTTACATCATTGTTGATACCTATGGATGACTGCATATATCATCATCATAGGAATTCACCCTACAATGTTTGTTTATATATATGGTCACAGGTATCTATACATACATTACTATATATATATGTGTGTGTGTGTGTGTGATACAGTGTCAGTATCACACACACACACACACACACACACACACAAGATTTTGCTAATGGGGCGCACAATAATTAATCATTTTTGGGACAAATTTATCGGGAATTGAAAAAGTATTGACAGTTTTTTCAATTCCCAACAAAGTGTTTCCAACCCTGTGTGTTTGTGTGTGTGTGTGTATATATATATATATATATATGTATATATATTTATATATATGATCATATATTAGGTAGGTTTGTTTAAATATAGATATATCTACACATACATACATACACACACACACACACACATATATATATATATGTATATATACATATATATATATATATATGTGTGTGTGTGTGTGTGTGTGTGTGTGTGTGTGTGTGTAGGGGTATCTACATATATATGTGTGTGTGTGTGCGTGCGCGCATGTGTACATATATACACATATATATCTAATCATATATGGGTAGGTAGGTTTGTCCATATATAGATATATATACACACATACATTGTTAGAATCATACAGTTTAAGGTAATCACATTTATACTAGAAGTGCCAATCCAAGTGTAATCATAGTTTTTCCAGAAGTCAAGATATACCTATCAGGGGAGATGTGCCACATCAAAGAAGAAGGAGACCACAGCTGTAGCTCTCTTGGTGAGGATGCAATGGTGAGTAGGAAAATGGCAACACAGTCAGACGAACTTCTTCACCTCTCAGGCTTTTGTTTCAGAACCCACACACTAAAGCTGTTCAGCACAAAAAGAGCCAGACACTTGCATGGATTTATGAACCAAAACATAATTATCTCGCCAGAAATTATAACCTAATTTGTCTATAATTTTGAGCATTTGAATTGCTCACTAGAATTGCACTAATTGGAATCTATCCCTCAACCAAACGAGCAGTTATGCCTGAGCATGCTCCAGAAGTTGGCTAACCAACTTGTAAGTTCGGCCTGAAAGTGCCTTCGTGTGGTCAATTAACTACTCATACCTGTAAAGGTGAAAATAATGGAATGAATTTAATGAACAAAATCTGAGAGAATGGTGGACAAATAACAGTTCCTCAAGATAAAGTAAAATATCTATTACTTACACGTTGGGATGATTGGGTTCCACAACCACAGTCCCGTTTCTGAGTCAATCTTGGCATTAAGCTTTGAACCCCGAATCAGATAGTTGAACCCATCTCTCAGCCTCCTTATAATTGGTTCTTCAATTTCTCAGCAAGCACTCTGCAAATACAAATGAAACATTGGCAACTCTGAGATAGTGCCAAAAAATGAGAAAGAAAGGATGTGCATGTGTATCATAGTTATTTAATTTAATGGACAAAAATTTAAATGAAGGTTTGTTGTCTTTCAAAAAATTAATGAACTAAAAATCAAAGTATGTCCAAGAAATTCAACTCTGAGTTATTTAATTTAATGAACAAAAAATGATCCAGACAGTGCCTAGAAACATTGATCAGAGTTAATAAGTGAAAATTTGTCTTTGAAATTCACCTGTGTATCATATCCTTTCCCAAGTGAACTAATAAAAGTATGTGCATGTGCAATTTTGGTAGCTTCTTCAATTTGATCGCAGGTAGCATCCCTCCCGTAAGCAATTTTATCTCTTAAACTCAAACTTAGCAAAGCAGGTTCTGGGGTAAGTAGTCCAATTTGGCTTCTTAGCCATTCCAGGTTCGGGTTCTTAATATTTTCCCCATCCAAGAGAACTTCTCTTGCACTATAGAATATTAAAACCATTGGAATATGCAAGCATACTGTGGATTTCAATGCGACCTTGCTGAGATATCATATGCAACACTGTAAGAGGAGGGGTATGTGACCACTATACCCTACACAAAACATGCACACACCCCAAATAAATACAAAAAAAGAAGGAAATTAAAAATTATGACCATCATACCTAATGTAGGATCATGAAACCGCTCTATAAGTGGGATAATACTGCTTTTTCCAGAGCCATTTCTGCCAACAACTGCCATTGCTTTCTGGTATGGGTAGTGAGGTCAAACCCACTCAAAATAGGGATTTTAGGACGAGATAGATAGCTGGAGTATACATTCCTAAACTCGAAATTTCCATGCACTGAACCTGGGGTAGTTCCATCTTGATTAACTGCTTCGGATGATCGGCTTATCATCTCAAAAAGTCTATAAGCAGCAATTCGCCCTTGGTCAAATGGATAGAAGTTTGTTGTAGCTTGATTCAGCCCATCCATGATGATATAAAAATGACATGTAACAAAAACAGTAGAAATGATCATCACAACCAAGGAAAAAAAAAAACTGAGAGAGACTTCTAGGCCACTTAAAATTATAGCAAATAGAGCTGTTATAATCTCACCACCATGAGCTTTTCCATGTGAAAATTAGGAACCTTCCAACCCACAGTTGTAAGGCACAAGAACATATTGCAAGCCCATATGTGAATCCAAGACCAAGTCCTTGCACGAGGCTTATTAATATACCATATCTCAGAGTTGCTAGAATATCTAAGGCATGTCCTCAATTTAGTTTAGCTAGAATATACCATATACCATATCTAAGGCATGGAGGGGTAATTCAGATTAGGAAGAATATTAAGCATTTCTCGCCTTCTCGTTGTAAAATATGTCCTCTGCAATAGCTTCCATTTGCTTTCGCTCTTTCTCTTCTTTTACAAACTCAACCATTTCCTCATTCCCATCATCAGAATCTCTGTCATCATGGAACAAAAAGTTAAATGGATACATTATGCTCACGCAATGATTCAAACACCACACAGAAATCAGAATAAGCTTAGAGACATAAATCTTACTTATATGAGTGCTTCGAAAATGGAATTAGATTGTTGATGCATATCTGTGTATTGAGTATTTGTCTACCATTGCATTCTAAAAACCAATACACCTCTAAATTAGGCATTTTATAAGCTCAGGTTCAAGCCTGGGTAAGGTCCTCTCAACTACTGTAGCAAAAAACACTTAACTTATATATATACTTGTAGAAATAAGACAAGAAATTTGATGCATTTTAGGGCATGGCCAATTACATTTTTCAACATGAATTCCTAGCCTAAAATTTCAAATTTAATCAATTGAGTTATTAATCAGATCGAGTAAGCACTAGACAATTTCAGAGTTAACAAATTATTATCCAAATGCCACATGACTAAATCAAGAGAACAGGACAAATGGATATTTCCTCCAAAAAGCCAAAAGTGATTATTCTAATGTGTAACTCCATTGCATGGTATTGGCAGGAATAAAAATACTGAGGTCATCACCTTTCTGAAGCGTTTGAAATTTAGAACTCCATTGTTGGTGGTTGTACTGAAGCGAGAAGGTATGTTTGTATCTCGCACAACTAACCCAGTATACTTTTCCTGGGATTGTTGATGTGACATAAATCAACCTAAAAAGTTGTGGAATGTATGACAGAAAAACAAGTACCTCTTCAACTTGCAGCCTAGTTGAAGCTTCAGACCCTTCTATGATTGATAGTCTGCTACACCAAAGTACCTTCCATTTCTTCCACCAAAACGGCACAAGGAAGAAAATATTTAGAATCTCTTAAAGTTGCATCTGAATCTTTAAAAGGACCAGATCCCCTAACCATTGCTTGAAATCACCACAGAGATCACTATCAAGTTTACTGTCTTCAAACACCAGTTTGGTAGATTCTCCACCATCACGCTCCATGACAGTCTTCTCAATTGAAACATCCGCCCTTGTATTAGCACTATCATGCAACAGATTATACCCCACTTGTTTTGGAAGTTCAAGCAAATCTTCACAGGTAAATTGCGATAGAGATAAATGATCTATGAAAGACAATTCCTCCTCTTTGATAATTCTGTCACTTTCTAGCAAAGTGTGTGTAGCTGCATCCTTAGGAACCTGATATGTCTCTTTTACTGCTGACACAGCTTTTCAATCTCAGCTCTCTGTTGGCTTCATCTATGTTCTCCACTTCAGTCAGTCTTCACCAGTTTTTCCTGATTAAGAAAAGGACATACTGCAATACCTCTTTCTTTATATGCAAATCATTTTCACTTTGTAATTGCTTAATTGTCTCTTCTAAAGTAGCCTGTAGCAATGACAATCAACTTGCACGTCATAGTATAATATCAAATCAAATTCCAGGAAATTACATAACATAATGTGGCATATCTGCCCTTACCTCCCCTTGTAGCCTCTGTTGTTCTCAACTTCCACTGAAATGGACTGCATACCGACATTTAACAAAAAATGCTAAGCTGTAAACCATGAATAGATAGTAGAAGCAAAGCAAGAAAACTCAAAGGATTGTGAATACATGGATAATTGCAAAATCAGTAAGCACACAACTTTTTACATATTCAATGATCTTTTCATTTCCGCCCATAAGCCCTCACAGGTCTAATCTTACCTAGTTTCATAATTAAATTAACATATTCAATTGAATGCACAGTATAAGTAGCTCAAGAAGATGGGAAGTGTAGACGAATTACATACCATCACCAGTCCTGCAATCGGGAGAGTGCGCAGGAGGGCGTCGCGATCTCCATAAACCCCCCACCGGCTCAATGTCCTCAGCCGGTATTTGCTCAATCTGTATAGCCTCCTCGTGGGGGGTTGGAGATGAAGTTGCCATGGTAGGCTCTACATGCACTAGAGGTGGGGTAGGCATGCCTAGTGTGGGGACAAATATGCAGCCACCATCATGGGCAGATCCACTAAAAACTGAGGGCAACATACAGGGAGGATCCTCATACTCCATGCTAGCACCATGGGACATAGTCCGGGCTGGAACAATGTCCTCATGACCGGCGGTGTGGGATGGCCCAACACCAGCATCAGACGTGCATCGCGGTGTCCTGTTGCCATCATCAGACAATACCCAATCATCTCAAAGCCATGACTCTTTTGCACTCGAGTCATCCCCTTCCATATAGATGGGTTCCGGGTCGAGCGTACGGTCGTGACCAGCTTGACCACCTCCACGGCGTCCATACCCTCGAGACCCACCACTTCGCCCGCCGCGACCTGGGGCCTGTGTACCAATGTCGGATGATTCTGTGAGCGCATTCGCCAATTTAAGTCGGCCCAGCTCCTCCACAAGCTCTAGTGTTAGCTTAAGGTCATTGTGCATGTTGGAACCTTCGTCGCACCTCTATATAGACCTAAGCATCGTCTGAACCTACAAAACTCACATGTCCCCTTTTATGTTTGAAAATGTGGATATTTTCATATCACTTATGGATGTGTGCCGGAAATAATGAATGTGAGTGAATGTGAAACAATATTTTTCAAAAACTAAAACCCTACAATATTTTTCAAATAATAAAATCTTACACCTGCAGCCTTTTGTAACATGTGGCAATTGTCTTTATTGTGAATGCTACTTAGACATCACTTGAAGCTATTATGGGTACCACAGATGATGTTAAAAATAACAAAACTACTTGTTTGAGCCAAAATAAAATAGAAGGTCCAAAATGAAATAACTCTAAACTACCATGAATACAAAAGTATTGTAGTGAATAATCCAGTTCTCTCCTTAGACCCGTAAATACATCAACCCGCAAGTGAGTATCAGCATCATGGTTAACAACATTCGAAACATACAAGTGAGCAAGAAAACAGCTAAACTTTACAATTAATATGCTTTGTCAAGAGTCAAGTCATTCCAAGTCCTTTCCAATGTCTTCCTCAAATCCCAAGCAAGGATGTATCCTTACAACTTTTTAATATAAGGAAAGACAAATATTAGATAGGAATTGCATCCAAGTTACATTTACGGTAACTGTTAGAAAATGTTAGTACTTGATAACTTTTTCCCATAATGTAATTTTCGGATATTACAGATATCAAGGTGATTTGGAATTTGGATACTACAAATTCACTTATTTTCCCAAACCTTAAATCATAGTATTTGTTTACTTTAAAATATAATGAAAGATAAACTCATATAAATTATGATGTTAAAAATTATTGTGAAGTTTTGCAGCATGACAAACCTGGTGAAGATATTTAATCAAACAATGGTTTCAACAAAGGGGAAGGAATTGTTGCCTCACCATGATTTCCTAATACGCAAACTCTACCATTATGTACCGCCTTGTGATTCTATCGTACCACCTCATGTAGTCAACGAGGTACGTCGTATCACCATCCAGGAGAGGGGCAGCACGAACCAGTTGCCCTCGGTTGGCCCATTGCTCAATATGGGCATGATGTTCGGCCGGCCAATCCCTGTCCCATTTACCCTAGAGGGATGTTCTATGAAGGTCGGTCGGCGTATCCACGACAAGTGGAACCGGTTGTTTCATCCCAAATTGATGGAAGATCCGCTTAGGATGATGCCCCTCCACTATCCAAAAGTAGATCAATGGCACCTCGGCCCTCCAGATATGCTGCCCGGCGGTGCAATAAGCAGGCAGAGAGCCCAGCACATGCATGTACGGCTCCCATACAATCTGCATAAGTGGATTGTTAGTTTAGTGATTATGTGAAGATGGATGGTTGTCATTTGCAATGGAAGTTAAGAGTATTTAAACACAAGCAGGTTTATGACAACTCCAACCTTCCCCCCAGCTAAGTACACTAGAAAAATGCTACCATGCAACTAGTTAACCGAGTCATGTTCAAGTTGCATATAAATTTGCACACTCAATACAGGCTTTTCAAGCATAACAAGTCATCCATATCAGAGATGAAGTTGTGCAGAACCAATCACTAAGGATACCTCAATATTTGGAAATTATATATGTGATATATAAGATACAAAAACTAATTAGTAATCCTTCAATATTAGAGACCATTGACAAAAGCATAGAATGATTAGAATTATTACAATATACTAATACTAGCAAAAATAGTAGATAAACTGGTATAAGCTGCTGCTAAACCTTTTGTTTATAATTATTTCAACTATTTCTCTATGTTTGGAAATTCTAGACATATTTCAAACTCTCTGAACACTGCATATAGTTTGGTCTTTCTCATCCTCTAAAGACTATACTTACATCCTCTGCTAAAAATTTAAACCTCTTGGCTTCATTCCTATAACAATCCAAGAATTGAAAAAAAAAAAAAAAAAAAAAAAAAAAAAAAAAAAAAACAAACAAACACGTGGTCATGCAATTGGGGGAAACAAAAATAAAAACCCCAAAGTGTGGCGAAATAAATATGGCCATGCAATAGAATGTGGGCATGTAATTCAGGACTTAAATTAACCAAATATTTGCTCCACCCGTAGTGTAGACAGCGATGCCCGGTATGCAGCAAGGACGTGTGTGGCATGCTTAGCGGTGCTCTTTGGCCCACTCCACCTAGCAAACATGGGGTTTCGACAAATGCAAGTTAGTGAACTTTCATGTGATGAACTATCAACAATGTAGGATAATCCTACTATGAAATATAACTACCAAACTGTTTTGGACCGTTTAGAATTGGGGTGAACTATTAACAATGTGGGAATTGGAGAATAAATTTAAGTTAAGAATTGGGGTGAAGGTTTTTCCATTATTTGGGTTACAAGTGACCCAAAAGTCTTGAGAAAGACTAGTTTTTGGTTTGGCACTTTGACCATGGATTTTAAAGTTAAGTACCCAATAAAGAGAGTTTGATTTGCAAACAAGATTTTTGAAGTCAACTGTATTGCTTAAAAAAAAAAATCCACCATGTTGGAATATCATGATATTATGCTTTGCAAATGCAGGTAATTTGTGCCAATAGAAATTTTTTGACTAACTTTAATGGAAAAGAAGCAAAAGATACAAGTATACTTCACATCCATGTGCTTCAGTATCTAAGCATTGATAAGTTTCGTTTGTTTGTTAGTTTAGCATATTTTTCATTATATCAAAGACAAAAATAAAATATAACAACGGTACATATAAATAATTATTCCTAACAGACACTTGGCTTGAATAACGAGAACTCAATGAACGTACCTAATGGCAAGGGGCCCTAAGTGCACTTGCAGTAAAGGCGGCCTCACAATTGGGCATATTCGTGGGAACCTTAAATAGGCCCATAGCTGCACCAACAACAGTGCACCTTCAATCTACATCGCATCCTTCTTCGATGCACTATAAAGGTGCCAGTAGAGCTTGGCCAATGCTGCACTACTCCAGCTATACTATCTCGCATTATTGATTGGGTTAAGCAACTGCAGAGGAAGGAATGAGACCTAGTCCGCCGACTTGTCCATGAACAACAAAGCCCCCATCCAAACAAGTATGTGGTAGCGGGTATGTTGCTGCACAACTTCGTCACTGGTGTCTGCAGCTGGGGGAGCGGCAAATTGTGCACCAAGCCACTTGTATCTTATCCTCGCCTCAGCAAGGATAGACTTGTTTGAGTTCTATATTGCGGGCGGAGGTTCATGGCCCAACAAATCTCGGCACACCACGTTCCATTGCATGGCTATCTTCCCAGTGACAGGCAACCTATCCACCGAATTCCCCAGCATCACCTCTATATCTTGCAAGGTGATACCCATTTCTCCATGGGGTAAGTGGAACGTGTGCGCCTCCGAATGCCAACGCTCGACCAAGGCCTTGATCAAGGCGTGGTCGATCTTTATATCAGGAACCTTGAATAACCCGGTCAAACTTGCTGCATCTATGTATTGCATGATACGAGGGGTAGCCCACCCTGCGGCAGTACACATTTACGGCGTTGAACCTTTACGATGCCAAGCACCTCCTGCACATGGAAGAGCATTGTGTTAAGTAGTGCACACGAGGTAACTATAAAATGGAGATGTATTAATAATACAACTACGTACCTTGTCAGTGGCGCGGCTCCAAAGTGGAGTTAACCGATGATTTGGCTGCAAGGTCAACTTGGTAGCATCGGCGGGTCCAGGCTCCACTCTATTTAGTGTCATTATATTTGACATGGCAGCAAATAAATTGTTAGAAATTATTAAGGTTTCACTCTATGACAAGTAAACCACAATTAATATAAAATAAAAGTATGGATACAGTAAGACATATTATGAGCCCAACAAGATTGTCAACATGTCATCTAGTTAATGAACCAATTAACAAATCATATAATCTCTGGCTTCAAGTCAAGTACTCAACTAGATAGCACAGTTGTCTCCAAAAAAATGTAGAGTTTGTATAGGGTACAAGTGCTCAACTAGATAGTGTAAATTACTAGTCATATTTGCTTAGTATAGTTCATCCAAAAAAGGTTTCTCAAAGTTCAATGAGAAAAGGTATAAAAGGTCCAGCCAAACAAGTCCAGCATGAATGTAGAAATGTCGTGGTATGATAAAGTCTTTAGATTTAGACTTCTTTGTCTCCCTTGTACATGTAGTAGTCTCTTTGCAGTAAAATATATGTTTACTTACCAAGAAATAAAAAAAATAAGGTATGATAAAGAAGCTTTAACGTTGAAAATGCTTGCTATCCTCCATTTAAGTAAGGCAATGACCTAAGTAGCAACGTCCTTATCTTTAATATGCTCAATTTTTTTTTTTCCATTCACACAAAACCACCTCAACATCTACTAACTTGTAAGTGTTGCTCTCAAAACCATTATTATTACTTGCTCCATCTAATTTTTTGTTTCTTTGATTGGACCAAGCCAAAAAAATTGTCCCTGTCCCTTAGAGCTTTATAAAAAAAAAATAATAATAACAACAATAAACTTAAGTCTTCAGATTCTATAAATTCCTATAATAGAAAAAAGTGGGTAGTAGGTTGGCATAAGAAAAAGAATTTACATCAAAACAGAGGGAAATACTAACTACAAGTTCAGAGACTACAAGTTTGAAACAAAGAAAGGGTGCATCCATGAGTTATAAGGGAAACATTTTCAGTGGGAATGCACTACAAACATGTCCAACTAGCAAAAAAGTTGATCCACGAATAACATTTCTCACTACATAGAAGCACTATTGCGTGCTTATTTAAATATCCAAGTGGAGCCAACTACTGGTCCATTTTTGCAACTGCAACCAAGATAAAATAAACTATTGGTCTATTTCACACAAACTGGGGGGAAATCAGCATTGGGAAATGGCTTTTTAATATCAACTAATAAGTTCAGTTTCATTGATGATTGGGTAAAAATACCAGAATTTTTTATATTTCGAAGAAAAAACACCCAAGTAACGGCAGAAGATCTAGTTAGTAGTTTTGATCACCAAGTTATATTTTTATCTACCCTTTCAAGGTCCATATTGGAAGGGGTTTTTTTTTTGGTTAGTTTTTTGTACATGGACTTCTAATAGTGCTCAGATTCATTTTAATTTACAATTTTGTTTTTTGTATATGGACTTCTATTAGTGATTCAAATCTTTCAAAGGTCAATTAGCAAACTTATTCGGATAGTTTTCTTTGTTATTAGTTCATACTTACAGCTTTAGGGACACAATCACCAGTACAGTCTTACCTATTGAATCCCTTTAGTGTATGTAAGTATATATATATATATATATATATATATGTATGTATATATATAATTGGGTATGTTAGGTTCTAAAAGTTTAGAACAATTGGCAAATCGTGAACACAAACTTGTCTAGATATAGATCTTAGAGTCTATAAGTTTTGTTAGACAATGCTCAAGGTGATTCAAGTCAAGATTCAAGAACAAGTAAGCTGCAGAAAGAAGAATTCAGAAATTGCCTAGTTCGACCGATCGAGAAACAAGCTCGACCGATCGAAAGTCGTATCTGCAGAATTTTAAGTTAGCCCAAACAGCAGTTTAAGCCCATTATGGATTAGGATTTCAGATCTACTTCTCCCACTATATAAAGGAAACTCTAAGCACGTTTTTATAAGGCTTTTTAGAGAGAGAAGAGTGTGCCTCTTTGGTATTTAGGGTTTTGTAACCAAAAAGCACTCTCATATCTTCTACCGGCGGTGTTATTGCTTGAAGTATCTCAAGATCCGGTATTGCTGAAGTTGCTGCCTTCTCTAGTAATCAAAGGTGCTGATGATCTAAACCTTCAAGGGTGGTCTTAGAGTCACAAACAGGAGATTTTGTGTTGCTAAACCTTTGAGTGGGATCTCAAAGTCACAAGCATGAGTGTTTGTGTTTTGCAAAGGTCAAGGAAAGAAGTAGTCCATGGACTCGGAGTTGTCACGTGGTCGTGATAGTAAGTTTTCTACTCGAGGTAGCAATAGGATGTTAGTGGTCTAAGTCGCTATTGTACAAACTTCAATTCTTTCTAGTGGATTTGCTATTTTATCTTGAAGATAGCTAGGTTAAATCCTCCCCAGGTTTTTTACCGGTTTGGTTTTCCTAGGTCATCATATTATTGTGTTCTTTATTTTCCGCTGCTTTATTTTTTATGATTATTTGTGTTTAACCTAGATCTGAATAATAAACCTAAGTATCCACTTAGTTAATTAATTGGTTAAACAATCTAGTTTTACAGGGATCTAAACTTCTAACAAGTCGTATCAGAGCGGGTAACTCTTTTGTTTTAGATCTTTTGATCTAAGAGTTGATCCTTGATCCCTGTTATCATGGATAATTTTTAAGTGTCTTACTGTTTTTCATTGTGATGATTTGAATAAAAAGGACACTGTTGTTTCTGTTGATTTTATTGATGCCTGTGAAACTCTTCGTAATGAATTATTGAAATCTATGAGAATTGCTAAGAAATTCAAGGAAGAGTTAAAATTGGCTAATCTTGAAAAAGAGGAATTGATTGTGAGATTAGATGAGTCTAATAAAAAGAATGAATTTTTGAGAAATCAAATTTCCTCTCAAGATGAAAAGATGAAAAGCTTGGAACAAGAGTTAGTTGAATCTAAAGCTAAATTTGAAAATTTGACTAGTATCAAGCCTGCTGTTGATAACAGAATTTTTTCTGTTTCTTTTAAGCCTAAAAATGAAAAAGTTTATATCCCTCCTTTCAAGAGGAATAATAAAGAAAAGGCTTATTATGCTAGGTTAGACAAAGGTAAATGTTCTGATGTAGACGCTGAAGTTTCTAAACCTAAGTCTAAACCTACTGTTAAAGAGCATAATAAATCTATTTTTGTGCCTACCTGTCACCTTTGTGGTGTTGTATTAGACCAAATTGTTCTTTGTTGAGGCAAAAATCAAAATCTGAGACTAGATTTGCTGTTAGGAATACTGATATTCCTAAATTTGTTTCTGTTTGTCACTTTTGTGGTGTCTCTAGTCACATTCGTCCTAATTGTCATAAATTGAAATTTAAAAATTCTGTATTTCAATCTAGGATATGTGATGATATTTCTCCTGCCATAAGTCCATATAAATTGTTTCATATTCTTTTGAAAAATTTAAGCTTGTTGGCTTGTGAAAGGAATTTACAGGATTTCAGTCTTTCTCAGAAGATTGGTGTAATCCCTCAAATACACTCTGCTTCACATGGATTTTCACCTATAAAGTCGAAGACTCGTGCTATATGGGTGAGAAAAGATTCTCTAAGGTGAGTGTTGTTTACTTGTCCCTGATTTAATTCTTTGAATTAATTGTAGACATGTTTTCTTTTAGTTTTTGGTTGTTTTATTTTCTTAGGTTGTTTTGTTTAAAAAAAAAATCCAAAAACATTGAAAATTTTCAAAAAGACAAAAATATTTTATTTTGTGTCTAGTTTTATTTTTCTTGAAGATTACATGAGTTATGATATCTCTTTTGATTTAGAACATGCTTGATATTGTGGAGAAACATACCAAGTATGTGTTCTATAAGTGCTAAGCTACTTTTGATTTTGTGTGAGTATGTACTAGTTTGTACTAGTTTGTACATGTACTCATGGGTTAGTTAAGAAATTGATATTTCTTGTTCGTGTACCCTCTATAGCTTAGTTAAGCATTGTCATGCATTGCATTTGTATTTTTAATCATTTAGCATAGTGTGTACTTTTAGTTTTGGTCATAAAATTTTTTTTAAACCAAAAAGATTTTTATGTGTTTTGTATTATATATCTTGGATTTATAATCAAGGTTGACCATATTATCTTTACGTAACATGTTTATGTACTTTGTTTAGTTTGGATGAGCTTATTTATTGCACTTTACTAGTTTGAGCTTTGTAGTGCATGTTGTGTGGGAAGGTGTTTATAGTTTTTTATCACGTTTTCTTGATCTTGAAGTCACATGCCTTTGATTGTTGGACTTGAAATTAATGAAATAGGCATAAATAACCATCTCACCACTGTTTATTAGCCAATCATAAACACCTTAGTGCATATCGTAAGATTTTGTGCTCAAGAAAGTGTAGCACATGCAAAAAAAGAATATAAGGTGTAGCCTCGGTTAAATTGTTAAAATTGGTGTGTACATTATCCCGGCCATTTTAATAAGTTTCTAATAAATTGAAATTGGTGTGTATATTATGAGGCAAAACAAGAAACTTATATGATTGCAAGCTTTTATTCTAGGAGATGTGAGAGTTATATGATGTAACTTTTTAGGTGATAGTCTCTCTCAATTGTATGTGATGAATTGTATAGAAATTGTGATTGCTTACTATTCACATATCACCTCACATATTTCTCAAGCTTTTGCTAATTGCACACACTACACAAGTTACTCTTTGCTAAACTTTGTACATGTTATTGTGTGTGATTTTGTTTTGGCCATTCAAGATTATATGTTCCTTGATTTTGATACAAAATGTGTTTAATGTTTGAGTTTTGAGGACAAATTGGTTGAAAAACTTGTTTTTGAGAGATTTGGGATGTATTCATATGTTTTTGAAAAACTTTTAATCTCATACTCATGCATTTCATTCATGAAATACTATGCTTTGAGGAGTTTCTGCATAAAATTGCTCTGTTTTTTAAAAATTTAATTTTTCCAGATTTTCAATCGATCGAATCTGTCTCTCGACCGATCGAAATTTCGATAAAAATTTTGGTTTGAATCTGTCTGACTCGATTGGTATTCGATCGATGATCGATCGATCGAAGTTGAAAAATTTTCAGTTTTTAGAGTTTTGACCAAATTTTTTTTTATGCATCATTTATGTTTAGGATTCACTTGAGTTGCATTATTTTTTTATATCCATCTTGCAGTTTTGCAGTCATATCTCTCATTGTTTTTACACATAACATGCATACACTTTGCTAAATTGGGTACTCAACTTGAATTAAAAATTAATTGATTAATTTTTGAGTCCTTTGTACATTTTAGTATATGCTATTTTTCTTCATTTGTGAACCGCAGAAAATATTTTTTTAAGAGATATGATGGATAATAATGTGCAAATATTTTCTTTACTCATGCAACTGTTTATGGGTCACATAGTGTCAAGTTTGCATTTATTGAAAGAGAGAATATTTTTCTTTATGTGTATCCTCAACTCAATTTTCTTTGGTTTGTGTGTTTTTATTTATCCCCACCTCCTAAATTTTTCCCAAAACTATTTTTCCCAAAACTTGTGTTAGGTTCTAAGGAATTAGGAACTAATGTATTAGAACTTCAATTTGTAATGTTGGTAAACCATGATCAAAACAATCTTTAGTCTTTGTGTTAGACTTGCTCAAAGTATGGCTTTTTATGTAAAGTTGGAATCCAGTTAACAACAGAATTTACTGTGCACTTCTGCCTGACTCGATCGATCGAGAATTAGACTCGACCGATCAAAAATCGTGCAGAACAATTTTCTGCAGAATTTTCCAACTCAACCCTAGTCCATTTAAAGTATAGGGTTTTATATTTTGCCCTAAGTATATAAGGGAAAACCCTAGCCACGTTTTTATTATTCTGAATGCTGTGTTTGTGAATCTAATTGTTAGATCTAGAGGTGTTTACCTTCACATACACTTAGGATTTTCAAACTCAATATTCATGTCAAGAGATTGGTAAATCATACAGTTGCAGAACAACAAAAGAGCTTCAAGATATACAAGCAGGTGTTGCTTGTGCTTTGCTGAAGAATTCAAGGAAAGAAGGAGTCCGTGGTCTCGGAGCTGTCACGTGGTCGTGGTAGTAAGTTTCCTACAGGCAGGTAGCAATAGGATGTTAGTGGTCTAAGTCTCTATTGTGTAAACTTCGATTCTTTCATAGTGAATTCGTTTTACCTTGAGGATAGCTAGGTTAAATCCTCCCCAGGTTTTTACCGGTTTGGTTTCCTGGGTCATCATATTATGTGTTCTTTATTATTCCGCACTTTTGCATGATTTGTTATATTTGTGTTAACATTATTTTTATTTAATTTACCTAAGTTAATCACTTGGCTAATTATTTAGGTTAATTTGTTTGGGTTTAAGAGGTCTAAACAAACTTTCAATTGGTATCAGAGCAGGTAGCTTTTGTTTTTGATCCTTTGATCTTTGAGCTAATCTTTGACCCCTGTTGTCATGGAACACGGACACTCTCTTGTTGTTCCACCTTATTTTGATGGAAACAACTATGCTTATTGGAAAGTAAGGATGAAAACATTCCTCAAATCCATTGATGAGAGAGTCTGGAACTCTGTTGAATATGGATGGAAGAAGCCCACTACTCCTGTGAGTGAGCGGCAAACTTCTCAAAAGGAGGCAGCTGCGTTCAATAGCAAAGCTATAAATGCTATTTTCAATGCTGTCTCTATAGAGAAATTTAAGAGAATCTCTAATGTTGAGGTTACTCATACTGCTTGGAATATCCTCCAGACTGTACATGAAGGCACAAAGGCAGTTAAGATTAATAAGTTGCAGCAATTAACTACTAGATTTGAAGGCATTAGAATGAATGATGATGAATCTTTTGATGAGTTCTATGCTAAATTGAATGATATTGTTAATTCTGCATATAATTTGGGTGAAATCTATGATCAACCTAAAATTGTTAGGAAGATTCTTAGATCTTTGACTGAGGATTTTAGACCCAAAGTGACTGCCATCACTGAAAGCAAGGATATGGACTCCATTCCTGTTGATGAACTTGTAGGATCTCTTCAGTCCTATGAATTGGACCTACCCAAGACAAACAAATCCAAATCAATGGCTCTTAAGTTAGTTGATGATATTGAGGATGGTGGATTTGATGATGAACTCTCTGCAACCGAGATTGCCTATCTTGCCAAGAACTTTAGAAACTTTCTTAGGAACAATAACAGAAGGGCAAGAGGCAAGAACACTGCTGAACCTAGAAATTTTAGGAGGAATGATCCCACTAAGGTTAATAACACTGAAAAACCTAAAGAGAAAGTAGGTCAACCTTCTAATAATTCTTTGGGACAACAATGTTATGGATGTCAAGGGTATGGTCATATGAAATCTGAATGTCCTATATACTTGAAGTCTAAGGGTAAAGCTATGGTTGTGACTCTTAGTGATGATGAAGTTTCTAACAATGAATCCGCTAGTGATGAGGATGGAAACTTCGTTGCTTTCACTGCTACTACTGTAGTTAATGAAAGCATGTTTGTTGAAGAGAACCCTTCTAATGGGGAACTCTCTGAAGATGCAGATCTACAAGAAGCCTTTAATAAACTTTGCAAAGTTGCTGTAAAGGATGCTATGAATCTGGATTTAGGCTTGAAGAAAATTGCATCGCTTGAACTTGATAAAAAGAATTTGCTTGTGAAATTGTTTGATGCTAATGAGCTTTTGAATAATGTGAAAAATGAGAACATGTTCTTACTTGATAAAGTTAAAAATTTGGAACTTGAATTATTTGTTGCTAGAGAACAAACTAATAGGTCTGCAAGTTCCAAACTTGATCACATGTTGAGTGTTCAAAAGTCTCCCTCTGACAAAATTGGATTAGGCTTTGTGGAAAGCATCTTTGTGCTTGAATCTCATTCCACAAATTTTGTTCCCTCTACTGAACCTCCTAAGAGTGAGATTGTCAAACCTTTGGTGAGTGAACCTGTTAAATCTGAAAATGTTACTCCATTTAGGAAGATTAGGGTTGATCTTCAAGCATTTCATTCTAGAGCTTCTACTTCTTCTAAGGGCAAATTGCTTGATAAGCCTACTTGGGTTTGTCATTTTTGTGGAAAGTCTGGACATATTCGTCCAAATTGTTTCAAGTTGCAAGCTGCGAAGCGAGCAAATAAATCCAAAGTACCTATGCCTCAAGCACAAGATCCTATGGTACTTATTGGTGAATTGGTAAAGGCGTTAAACCTTTATTCCAATCTTGGAGTTGCTCAAAATTCCAATGTAAATCATAACTCCAATGCAAGAGTTGCATCTAAAAGGTTTTGGATGCAAAAGGCTAGACCTAATTAAGTTTGTCTAACATGGTCCTTGTGCTTCATTGTTCTATCTTTTGTGACCATTTTTTTTAGGGTTTGCATTGCATAACATTCATGCATCTCATTCTAGGTTGTTTATTTCCTTTATAAAATAAAATAAAAAATTTGTGCAAAATGTGTTTTTGCTATACTTTTCTTGATTTAGAAGACAAGGTTGGTCAATCTCTTTTGCATAACATGTTTATGTACCTTGTTTAGCTTGGATGCACTTATTTTTATTGCACTTTACTAGCTGAAATTTTTGTAGTGCATGTTGTGTGGGAAAGATGTTTATAGTTTTTATCACGTTTTCTTGATTTTGAAGTCACATGCCTTTGATTGTTGGACTTGATCTTAATGAGAAAGGCATAAATAACCACCTCACCACTGTTTACTAGCCAATCATGAACATCTTAGTGCATATCATATGATTTTGTGCTCGAGAAAGTGTAGCACATGCACAAAAAGAACATAAGGTGTAGCCTTTATTAAAATTCTAAAATTGGTGTGTACATTATTGGGCTACAATAAATTCACAATTCAAATAAAATTGGTGTATACATTATCCCAGCTTTGTTACTAAGTTTCTAATCAATTTAAATTGATATTAATTATGAGACAAATCAAGAAACTTACATGATTGCAAGCTTTTATTCTAGGAGATGTGAGAGTTATATGATGTAACTCTTTAAGTTATAGTCTCTTTCAATTTCAGGTAATGAATTTTGTAGAAATTATGATTGATTACTATGAGCATATCACCTCACATGTTTCTCAAGCTTCTGCTAGTTACACACACTACACAAGTTATTCTCTGCTAAACTGTGTACATGTTATTGTGTGTTTTTTGGTCTGACCAACCAAATTTGAAAAT
The DNA here is from genome assembly GCA_033629205.1 of Lithocarpus polystachyus. Lineage (NCBI taxonomy): Eukaryota > Viridiplantae > Streptophyta > Magnoliopsida > Fagales > Fagaceae > Lithocarpus > Lithocarpus polystachyus. The sequence goes on from CM066163.1 coordinate 70,326,625, forward strand.
TTCTTGAAATTGATGCAAAACATGTTTGCTGTTTAAATTCTTGAGGGAAACTATAAGAAAATCTTGTTTTGGGAGATCTGGGATAAATTCATGTGTTTTTGAAAAACATTTCATCTCATACTTATACATTTTATTCATAAAAACTAATGCTTTAAGGAGTTTCTACATTAAAATTGGTTTTTTTTTCAAAAATGTGTTTTTCCAAAATTTCGATCGATCGAACATATTTTTCCACCGATCGAAAATGTTTTCAAAATCCCTAGAAAGTCTCGGGTTGTTTCGATCGGTATTCGATTGGTGCTGGATCAATCGAGGTATTTTCGACCGATCGAACTGTTTTTCGATCGATCGAAAATTGGGCTGAGTGTTTTTAAAAAAGGAATTTTTCTCACGTGTTCTTCACTTTTCAAACACTTCAAATCCTTTTTCTTCTCTCACCAACCGGTCAAGCCATTTTTTGCTGTTTTTGTCGTTTTCCTCCGTTCTTTTTGCATCAATTCTCTCTCCCAAGTCTGGTAAGACTTTTTTGCCCTTACTTTTGATTTTATTTTCATGTTTCATGCATCTTTTTCATGCATTTTTGGGTATTTTCGGCATTTAGAGTTTTGGTATTTTTGGTATTGATTTTGGGTGTTTTTCTTTCAAATTATTCATGAGTTTTTATGGGGACACCATATACAAGTACAACAAGTGGTTTAATTTGATTAAATTGGTGTTTTGTGAAAAATTTGAAAATCTAGGGCTTGAATTTGATGAATTGGGGATTTTGTTCAAATTAATATAAATTGATGAAATTGGCTTGTTAGATTGATTAATTTGATCATTATATTGTGTTATTTAACTGTTGTGTTGATCAATTTATCAATTTGTTGTGTTTTGTTAAATTGGGTTTTTGAAAATTGGGAATTTTGATAAAAATTTCATGCTCAAGCCAATTTTGTGAATTTAAATTCTATTTGAACTTTGTCACTGCATTAGTTCATGCATCATTTGCATATTTTTGTTCATACATCATATAGAATTGGTATTTTTTTGTTGTGCTAACTTGCAATTTGCCCTTGGTTTTTTGTGTTTTTGCTTTCCTCTTTTTGTGTCTCTTTTTTTTTTTGTCCTTAGCACCATGCCTAGGAAAACTAGAGCCCATAGGACTTCTGACCCTTCACCTTCCTTTGATAGTGATCGGTTTCCTAGTAAGAAGAACCAAGAGACTTATGAGACCCTTAATCTTAGGCGTCATATTTGGGGTGAGCGTAGGGTCATTCTAGATGAGGTTGATCTTGAGGTGAGATGTAATTTTGAGCGTTGGGGTTGGTTACCTTTGTTAGATATTGAGCATCCGCCTCCGGCTACCTTGATTAGAGAGTTCTATTCGAATCTCTCTATCCATGTCTATGATACTAACACCTTAGTTAAGGTTTGGTTACGAGGTGTGTAGTATCGCATTACTCCTTTAGTATTGTCTGATGCTCTTAGGATGCCTATTGTTAATCATCCCGTCTTTCCCTATGATGAGTCTCCGCCTTTTGATGACGTGATGTCATACATCACTGGATCTTCTATCCAGTGGGGTTCTGATCCTCGGATCACATCTGCTGAGCTCTCTGAGCTTTACTATCTTTTCTTTAGGATTGTCTGTCATTCCTTGTGGCCTATTTCTCATCTTCATACTATTCCTATTGAGCGGTGTGTCTTTTTGTATGCTCTTGTTACTGATGCTCCTATCAGTTTTCCACACCTGTTTCTTCGTTCTTTAAACGAGGTGCATCGGAGTAGTTCTACGACTCATGCTTTATTCTTTCCTGTTTTTATTCATAGGATTCTCCTTCATCTCGGTTTAGGTGATTTTCCTGCTTCTGAGCCCATTCACATTATTGCTCTTATAGGTGCTACCTTTCTGAGGTAAAGGGCTGCTCAACTTTGAGCTAGCTCTAAGCGTCCTAGGGTAGAGCTTTCCGGTGTCACTCCACCTCATTCTTCTTCTACATATGCTCCTGCGGCTGAGACGTCTGCTGAGGCTGCTGATGCTGCTGCTGTTCCTCCACCTTTTCCTTCGGATGTTTCTGATATTCGTCGGACTTTGGACACTGTCATGACCGTTCAGACGGCTCATGGTCAGCTTTTAGTGGATGTACTTGATGAGCTTCATGCTTTGAGAGCGGATTTGGCGAGTTTTCGTCGTTCTCCTCCGCTGCCTCCTTTTGATGATGAGTGAGTGCCCTTTGGCAATTCGTCACAAAAAGGGGGAGTGCATTCTATTGAGGAGTTCATATTTTGTAGTAGAGGAGATTTTTGTTTTAGGGGGAGTTTTTTTTTTTTTTTTTTTTTTTTGGAGTTTTTGGATCTCTTTGTGATACTGAGGAGCTTGTGGAGTTCTTTTAGATTGTATCTAGCTGCTTCACTGTGTATATATTTTTTTTGGCTCATGATAGTGGAGATATATATTTGAGATACATTTTTATGTATATGTTTCTTGTTTCACTTGCTACATTGCTTATTGATTTATATTTATAATGTTATTCATGATATATGTTTTTATTTTGTGTTATGTGAAATCAAGAAGTTTTTTATTATTACTTGTATTTTCCATACATGCGTTTATGTGTTTGTTATGTGTTACAGGAATATACAAGTTGATTCAGTCATGCTGCTGTCTACTTTGCAACTGTTAGATAGTAGTTAAGTTGAATTTGTTTAGTGGCTTTTTATTTTGTAATGGGCTGTTTTATTTTGTAAACTTTAAGCTTTTTGTTAAGTCTGTGTTTTGTCACGGATTTCCAAAGGGGGAGTTTGTTAGGTTCTAAGGAATTAGAAACTAATGTATTAGAACATCTTTAGTCTTGTGTTAGACTTGCTCAAAGTATGGCTTTTTATGTAAAGTTGGAATCGAGTTAACTGCAGAATTTACTGTGCACTTCTGCCTGACTCGATCGATCGAAAATTAGACTCGACCGATGGAAAATCGTGCAGAACATTTTTCTGTAGTATTTTCCAACTCAGCCCTAGTCCATTTAATGTATAGGGTTTTATGTTTTGCCCTAAGTATATAAGGGAAAACCCTAGCCACGTTTTTAGTGTTCTGAATGCTGTGTTTGTGAATCTAATTGTTAGATCTAGAAGTATTTACCTTCACAAACACTTAGGGTTTCCAAACTCAAGATTCATGTCAAGAGATTGGTAAGTCATACAGTTGCTAAACAACAAAAAAGTTTCAAGATATACAAGCAGGTGTTGCTTGTGCTTTGCTGAAGAATTCAAGGAAAGAAGGAGTCCGTGGTCTCGGAGCTGTCACGTGGTCGTGGTAATAAGTTTCCTACAGGCAGGTAGCAATAGGATGTTAGTGGTCTAAGTCTCTATTGTGTAAACTTCGATTCTTTCATAGTGAATTCGTTTTACCTTGAGGATAGCTAGGTTAAATCCTCCCTAAGTTTTTACCGGTTTGGTTTCCTAGGTCATTATATTATGTGTTCTTTATTATTCCGCACTTTTGCATGATTTGATATATTTGTGTTAACCTTGTTTTTGTTTAATTTACCTAAGTTAATCACTTGGCTAATTATCTAGGTTAATTTGTTTGGGTTTAAGGGGTCTAAACAAACTTTCAACTTGTTTTGTTTTTTCCTATTTTTATAGGGGGAGAAAAGGTTTTTTTTTTTAATCTTTATTGTTCATAAAGGGAGTTGTTGCTCTTCATAAGGGGAGTTCTTTCTATTTTCTATAGAGCTAAACTGTTTTATGTTCCCTTGATTCTCTTTTTCCTCTCATGTTTACTGTCACTCTACTCTTTATTTGAGTTGTCTTTGTCAATACATGACAAAAAGGGGGAGAAATAGATGAAATGTGGGAATCCTGTTTGTTTTGTTTAGGGGGAGTTGAAATTGTTTTCGAAAGGGAGAGAATATAAAAACTTTTTGATGTATCTAACTTAGGGGGAGAGTTAGAATTTATTTTTGTTTTTATATTTCTGTTTCATATTATTGTTTATATGTCTTTCTTTCCATACATGTGGTGATATGCTCTTTTGAGTGTTTTCAGGAAAGACAGGTGCATTCTGATCAAGACCTTCTACCTCTTCTTGCAACTTCTAGGTTAGGAGTCTTAGATTGGAATTTGTGATGTAATTGAGCATTTTATTGTATTGGGTTGTTCTTGTATTTGAGCATTTCATATTGTATATAAGTTTTGTCACGAATTGCCAAAGGGGGAGATTGTTAGGTTCTAAAAGTTTAGAACAATTGGCAAATCATGAACACAAACTTGTCTAGATATAGATCTTAGAGTCTATAGGTTTTATTAGACAATGCTCAAGGTGATTCAAGTCAAGATTCAAGAACAAGTAAGCTGCAGAAAGAAGAATTCAGAAATTGCTTGGTTCAACCGATCGAGAAACAGGCTCGACCGATCAAAAGTCGTATCTGCGAAATTTTAAGTTGGCTCAAACAGCAGTTTAAGCCCATTATAGATTAGGGTTTCAAATCTACTTCTCCCACTATATAAAGGAAACCCTAAGCATGTTTTTATAAGGCTTTTTAGAGAGAGAAGAATGTGCCTCTTTGGTATTTAGGGTTTTGTAACCAAAAAGGTCTCTCATATCTTCTACCAGTGTTATTGTTTGAAGAATCTCAAGATCTGGTATTGCTGAAGTTGCTGCCTTTTCTAGTCATCAAAGGTGCTGATGATCTAAACCTTCAAAGGTGGTCTTGGAGTCACAAACAGGAGAGTTTGTATTACTAAACCTTTGAGTGGGATCTCAAAGTCACAAGCGTGGGTGTTTATGTTTTGCAAAGGTCAAGGAAAGAAATAGACCGTGGACTCGGAGTTGTCACGTGGTCGTGATAGTAAGTTTTCTACTCGAGGTAGCAATAAGATGTTAGTGGTCTAAGTCGCTATTGTACAAACTTTAATTCTTTCTAGTGGATTAGTTGTTTTACCTTGAGGATAGCTAGGTTAAATCCTCCCCAGGTTTTTTACCGATTTGGTTTTTCTGGGTCATCATATCATTGTGTTCTTTATTTTCCGCTGCTTTATTGTTTATGATTATTTGTGTTTAACCTTGATCTGAATAATAAACCTAAGTATCCACTTGGTTAATTAATTAGGTTAAACAATCTAGTTTTACAGGGGTCTAAACTTCTAACAGGGTATGTATTACAAATTTCAATTTAATGTATATTATTTCCCATCAAAGTAGTCCTAAGCATTACTCTATAGGATGAAGGTTACTTCTGTGAATGGAAGTTCATCTCCAGATACCTTCCACAACCTTTGCAGCATTCTCTATCTGACCATATTCACAAAACTCTTGAACTCTTTGGATGTGATGAAGCATTCCCTTCAAAGGGGATAACAGAAAATCTGAGAATATGGATAAGCACACTGTTTCTCGGTTTATTCTCGTACAAGTAATGTCTTATCTTCTCCTTTTTATTTTATTTTAATGTGTGCTTCAGCTAGCTACATCTTGGTTCATAAGAATGATTATTGTTCTTTGCTATTACAAATATGAAAATTTTCCAATATCAACATATGTGATGGTATTAGTATATATTCCTAAACTTCATTTTGCATTGTGTAGTCCTGCACTACCAGATGTTCTACATTTACTAAATTCAAAAATAGACAATCATGCTGCTAAATGTACACTTGAATGCAAGATTTGTGTTAAGAAATAAAGGCAAACGGATACAATGACAAAATCCACAGATTTCATAAAGCACTCGACTACCATATGCTTAACGCATAACAAAGTTGCCTATATATAAGCCTTTTTCGTGAGAAAGCACTGACAGTTGTGATCCTTAAAATTGGTTTCATTTTTGGTTGGATCGATAATTAAAAGAAAAGCACTCAGGGTAAGTAAAGTGGATTTATACTAAAAGCCATGGTTGGTGCTTAAATTAAAATTTGATAAGCCTGCCTGTCCCCATTCCATGCAAAAGTTTGAACCACTCTACTCTCTATATCCAGTCCTGCTTTTTATATTGAAAGTTGATAGCGTTAACATCAAAGCATGCTACTTGATCTGCTAAATGAGGCTTTAGACACCTCTTCTTTTCTTGCAACCATCTTTATATTAGTGTTATTACCATTTATGTTGGCTTTTAAGGTCATGTGTAAGCTTTAGCTCTAACATTTGCTACGTTATAGAATCAGCTAAAGCACATGTGTACATGTAAAAAGACGATACTTTTTTGCTCTTATTATTTTAGGAATGGGGTCTAAAATGTCCACCAATCAACTTAAAAGTCTTTTAATGTAAGCATTTGCATGCTGTTATACATCATGGCTTATGTATTTACACAAACCCAGAGATATCACCACAACACCACCAATCAACTTGCCAAAACCCCAAGCACATTTAAACTCATTAATGAGAAAATAATCATTGCAGCATGTAAAAGACAACCAAATTCTCATTAATGAGAAAAAAACACAAACATAACTATATAGCAAGAAATACTTTAGATCATCCTCATTGTAGCATATAAAAGACAACAAAATTCTCATCTTGATTAGTAAATTTACTACTTTTAAGTAAGTTTCAACAAAATAATCAAAATCCTACATAAAACACAACCTAATATTACCTAAAATCAAAAAAGATATCAGAGGAGAGCAACGTGTACCTATAATCAACGGCGGCTGGTATGGTGAGGGTCTAACAGAAGCAACGATGACTAGTCGAAGAGGGTGAGGGAGACTAGATAGGGAGAGTGAGACTGATGGAGAGTGGGGAAGCCTGATTGCACAATAGAGAGCGAGGGAGAGTGATGGCAGAGAGCGAGGTAGAGGAGAGTGTATAGGAAGAGAGTGAAAATTGAATAGCATTGTGAGACGTTAGGGATTCAAATCGGAAACGAAACTCGATTTTGTACTTACCGAGTTACGCATGTTCACACCAGCATTTTTTTAATGCGGAAAAGCCACGTCTGCTTCGCCATTGTGGCACAACGGTTAGACAAGCTTGACCATACCAATATCAAGTTCTTCATTAAAACTCACCCTTCATATTATCGAGTTACAAAAGATGGACATTTTCCTAATTAGTTAGGGAAATGGGGCAGAACGTTGCTTTAATTGTGCGAAAAGGGCATTTGCCCATTTTTTCCCAATTTCCACCGAAAAGAAAATACTTGAAAAGACAAGCTTTTCCAATTCCAATAATCTAATTTCTTCTGTGCAAGGGAAAAAAAAAAAAGGATTAGGGGTGGCAAACTCAGAGGGTTTAAGATAAATCATAAATTTGAAATGCAAGTATTGCTAACTAGAACTCAATGTCAGCTCTGGTATTTATTAAAGCCACATAGGCAATTGCCTAAACCTCAATCAAAATAGACAAAAGTCTCATGGTTTTTTTTTTTTTTTTTAAGACTGTAAATAAACAAAATTATTTATGAGTGGTTCATTAATATTTAGGCTTGGTGAAAATATTTGTTTATGTTTTTTTACTGAGAAAACAAACCAAACTCATGTCCAAGTTTCGGCTCAACTATTAAACAAGTTAAGCTCAAATATAAAAGTGTTTTCATAAATAAACTCGAGAACGTAAAACTCAATTTAAAAATATAATATAATATTATAGTTTTATACGTATACTTGTCTAAAAATAATACTTATATAGATAATAATATTTATATAGATTAGCAGTGGCAAGGGAGGACTGCCCCTCGACCTCACCAAAACTTTATAAATATACTAATATATTATATTAAAGATAATTTCTCCCCCCACAAAAGACAAATGTAAAATCAAAACTCGCTTTTTCTTATTAGGTTTATGCTGACGAGTGCCCTTAGGGCATTGATTAACAATCTATTTTAGGAAAGTTTTGACACTACTTTTATGGGAAATGAAAAAAGCTGTCAAAACATTAGTTGCTTTTTTTTTTTTTCCCATAAAAACTTTCTTTAAATGGATTGTTAACTAATACCTTAATGGCATTCGTTAGCATTTTCCAAAAAGAAATAACATTATTATTAAATAAAATGGGTAAGGGTTGGATCTAGTATTCATTTTTCACTTGACCCAATCCAATTCCAAATAAAATTTACAATATCACAATATTCATTTTCAGTTTCCGCTTTCCTTTTCATATTCACAAAATTTTATGTCTATATTCTATACTAGTAATTAAAACTAATGATGTTTAGTATAATAAGGTAACTTAAAACAAAATTATATTTTGCCTTATTAGAAAACCCTCAATCGATTAACAAAAGATAACGAAGTCAAAACCGAGCTTCATTGTTTTTTTATTCATCAGACATCCAATACAAACAAAGCAGTTACATTTTGCTAACTCAGAAGCGAAACACTCACTTCTTCAAAAATGCCGTAAATTTGTTTTCTTGAACTTTCATAAACACCTTTTAAAATACATTATCTTTCTTAGAAATGTGGTTTAAACAACCATTCACAAATTTTTTTTTTTTAAAGTATAGAAAGAAAAACAAAAGGAAAACAAACCACGCACAAACCAGCAACCGAGTGCTTTTCCGTGACCAACTTCATCCATATCATCATGATCGTCACCCTTGACATTTGCTTCCCCGTCCATCCTGTTTCTGATTTGTTGAATTAATAAATATTTTCAAATTTTCTTATAATTTTAAATAAAGTTTGATCTCATCGCTGAGATTTTAATAAACTGTGATATTTGTTTAAAATATTTTGTTTAATTACATATGATTTTTTATTTACATAACTGTTAACTAATAGAAACTATTACTCCTACTTTAAAGCTAATAAAATTGAAATTGAGAAGTATATATATTTTTGAAGTCTTTTAGTTACTATCAATACAGTAATGATAAAAGAGTATATGTGGCAATTAATTACTTAGGATATCTACATGGCAAAATTATGGTTTCTCGGACCCAACTTTTATTATGTGATATTGGGTCATTTGCATTTTTCCTCCCTTAACTATTAAGTCATTTTCTATCCAAAAAAAAAAAAAATTTAAGTCATTTGTAAACACCCCCCCCCCCCTCCCCCACAAAGGTATTTTAGTCATTTTCCTATTAAAAATATAAAAATGAGTCAAAATATTATGTTAGATCTTAATAGCAAGGTCAATGGCAGGGGGATATTTGCTTATTTGTAATAGTTAAGAGGAGAATTTTGTTCGATTTTATATTATTTAAGGGGAGACCTATGAATAATCCAATAGATAAAAAATAATGTGCTATCAATTAATAGAGAGCTTGTATGAAAATCAATAACAAATTACTATCTCAAACAGTTGTTAGATTATTATATATGTGAGTACTCTATTAAAAAAATTATAATTTCAAAGTTTTAAATTAGTTTTATCTTAATAATTAGTGGGTCTCTTTATTAAAATATACCTTATTCTAGTATCGAAAATGGTGGCTCTGTGGCTGTATTCAACCTATATTATACAAGATCCCAATTCTGTGGGAACACCATGTCTGATTAGAATATAGGATAGGATCGAAAATAACTAAACAAATAATAAATAAATCTCTTTATGTTTATGACTAACTCTAAAAAGTTAAAAAGCAAACATCAGGATTGTATTTAAATACCGCTTATTTTGCTGAAATTAAAAAATTATTTCTGAAAGTACTGTAAATTAAGGTAAAAATTAGTTGAAATAGTACAGTGAGACCTATTAATAGTACCAAAAAGTGTAGTGGGATCATAAATAATAACAAAAATAAACTAAATAGTAAAATAATTTTAATTTTTTCATTTCAATCCAAACGAACACCAAGAATTCCACTAGTAGCATGGGGCAAAACACAGCTATGAGTTGGATTTGTAAACTAGTGCACTGAACCCTGGATCAACTTTTCCACACTCACAACTATCAAATAAAGCTAATTAATTGGGGTGGAAAAATTGAAAAAAAAAATTCAATAATTCAATAATATTTTATTTTATTATTTTATTGATCTAATAATTCAATAATATTTTATTTACCACTATACTAATTGCTGGAATAAAAAGAGCTTTTCGTCCTCTCATTTATTTATTTATTTACCCTCAATTGGTTGCCGTGAATGATCTCTTGCTCCCATGAGGAATCTCTCGATGCTCACACCTATCGTTTCCATGTTCTGCTTATTATTCCTTCTTTATCAAATCACGCTAGTAGCTTCTTCCACACCTCCTTGTTATGTCCCTGTTGATGATAATACCCTGGACTCTGGCAGTGCCACTTCAGGCAGCTCGATGGGTATGGATGACCGCGACTGGACTGGAGACTTTCAGTCCAAGTTTTTTCCCAAAGAAGAACTTAATCTCAAATCTAACACCTCTCGATCCCCAAAAGAAGGCATCATCCCCTTCACCACTGCTCGTATATCTTATTCTCAATTCACGTACGTGTTTCCAGTCACCCTTGGCCCGAAAGTCGTTCGGTTGCACTTTCACCCGACCACTTACTCAGGTTTTGAGGTGTCTAAGGACTTTTTCACTGTCAAAGCAGGTTCGTTCACCTTACTTAGGAACTTCAGTGCTTCTGATCTTGCTGATTCTTATTTTGTCAAAGAGTTCTGCGTCAACGTCGAAGAGAATCAAAAATTGAATTTAACCTTCATCCCTTTTTCAACTACTACTATTAATTTTTATGCTTTCATCAATGGAATTGAGATTGTCTCCATGCCTAAAGACCTGTACCACAGTCCAAAAGGTACACCTGATGAGAAAGTCCCTCGCAATGTTGACGGACGTACTGAGTTCTACATAAACTACACCAGCGCACTCGAGATGGTTTTTCGATTAAATGTTGGTGGGCGCTTGCTAGAACCAATTGAGGACACGGGCTTCTTCAGAGGATGGGACGAAGATGGAGAGTATTTCTTGTCTGAAGGCATGACTTATTATAATTCATCATTCAAACCTAAATACACAGAAATACCAAATTACACTGCACCTGATGAAATCTATCAGACTGCAAGATTAATGGGTAGAGGAATGACAGCTATGCCTATAGGCGCCGCAGGCGCAATACTTGTTTACAGGATGGAAACTTTAACGTGGAATTTATTCGTTGATTCGGGATTTATATATCTGATAAGGCTCCATTTCTGTGAGATAAATTTCTTTGGCAACAAGCAATTCAGTATCTATATAGAGAATCAGTTAGCTGAAGAAAACGCTAACATAAGTTTATGGACCGGCCTTGGTGGCACTGACAAACCAGTTTATCGGGACTAGGTAGTACGGATCAGAAAGGAGGAGGTAGAGAGAATGCATGAGACCTTTATTTCGCTGGTCCCTGAATATAATTCCGATGTCATTTTAAACGGAATCGAAGTTTTCAAATTGAGCGATCGTGATGGCAATCTTGCTAAACCCAATTCACTACCGGCGTTTCATCCACCAAAGTTCAAGACAACGACAAGAATATTCATTGCCATTGGGAATGGTACGGGTATCTTTGCTCTTTTCTCTCTTATAGCGTGCGTGGTTTTTGGGAAACGAAGGAAGACCAAACGCTATGCTTCTAATTATCCACTATCAAGTTGCTGGTGCTGGTTCAGGCTCAACTCATACAAAAGAAAGCAAACAGGGAAAATGAATTCCTCAATGAGGAAAAAACAGTGCCATCGCTTTTCACTTGCCGAGATCAAAATTGCAACCAACAACTTCCATGAAGATCTAATTACAGGAGTAGGTGGCTTTGGCAATGTATATAAGGGTCAAATTGATGATGAGGAAAAGATGACTGTGGCAATCAAGCGCTTGAACCCTGAGTCACGGCAAGGTGCCCACGAGTTCTGAACTGAGATTGAGATGCTCTCTCAGCTTCGATACATTCACCTCGTCTCTGTTATCGGATACTGCAACGAGAAGGGTGAGATGATCATTGTCTATGACTACATGACCAACGGGACACTCCGTGAACACCTCTACGACACCAACAGTGATCCACTCCCATGGAAAAAGAGGCTCGATATATGCATTGGAGCGGCACAGGGATTACACTACCTTCACAGGGGTGTGAAGCATACCATTATCCACCGAGACGTGAAGACCACCAACATTCTATTGGACGAGAAATGGGTTGCCAAGGTTTCAAATTTCTGATTGTCCAAAATGGATCAAAATAATACTGCAGTTAGTACCATGGTTAAAGGTACTTGGGGCTATTTGGATCCGGTATACGCATGTTGTCAAAAACTTTCAGACAAGTCTGATGTGTACTCATTTGGTGTGGTGTTGTTGGAGGTATTATGTGCCCGAAAGGCACTAAATCAAAAACTAGAGGAAGAAGAATGGAACCTAGCCCATTGGGCTTGGAAGTGCATTGAGAGAGGGACAATCAATGAAATCATTGATCCATATCTCCATTGTGTTTCAAAGTGTTCATGCAGATTTCAGAGAGTTGCAAACGTGATCAAGGCATCCAACGGCCCCACAATGGGTGATGTGGTGGAAAAGCTCAAGTTGGCATTGGAGCTGCAAGAGAACGCAGATGCTGAGAAAGAGAATATCAATACTGGTGGTGAGCTTATTTACTTGGATACTATCATTTTGTATTAATGTTACAATTGATGGCTTATGGGCTACTAATGTTCACAATGAACACGGGATGACATCGGATAGTGCTGGGATTAGGACTGGGTTAACATGTTCAAGTTTTGAGATAGATTGTATCACATATCTCACAAGACATTTTCATAAACACCAGTAAAGTTTAGGAAATGAGTTTTTTTCTTTTCTTTTATTTATTTTTAGGTTCATAAATAAAGTTCTCAATCTAGGTTGTACTATTAAACAGATTAATTATTATAGTTATGTTATGAAATCTTGTGAAAATATAAGGTGGTGTCAATTGTTCTAGAACACCGTTCATAATCCAAACTCATTGAATTGACAATTAAAAAAGGAGTTGTGATAAGTATTGTACGAAAATTTACTGACTTTCAATTCAGGCCCATATTATTGTAAAACTTGTAGTATTTGTTAGGTTTTAAAGATTAGGAACTAATATATTTAGAACTTCAATTTGTATATTGGCAAACCATGATCAAAACAATGTTTAGTCGTGTGTTAGACTTGCTCAAAGTATGGGTCTTAATGTAAAGTTGGAATCGAGTTTTTATGCAGAATTACCTTTAACTTTCTGTATGACTCGATCGATCGAAAATTAGACTCGATCGATCGAAAATCGGGCAGAACGTTTTTCTGCAAAAAATTCCAACTCAGCCCAAGCCCGTTTTAATGTATAGGGTTTTATGTTTTGCCCTAAGTATAAAAGGGAAAACCCTAGCCACGTTTTTAGAGTTCTGTTTTGCTGTGTTTGTGAATCTCATTGTGAGATCTAGAGGTGTTTACCTTCACATACACTTAGGGTTTACAAACTTGAGATTTATGTCAAGAGTTGTGTAGATCGTTACAGTTGCAGAATCAATAGAGCACAAAGATATACAAGCAGGTGCGCTTGTGGATTTGCTGAAGAATTCCGGAAAGAAGGAGTCCGTGGATCTCGGAGCTATCATGGGGTCATGATAGTAAGTTTCCTACACTTGGGTAGCAACAAGATGTTAGTGGTCTAAGTCTTGTCGTGTAAACTTCAATTCTTTCATAGTGGATTCAGTTTACCTTGAGGATAGCTAGGTTAAATCCTCCCCAGGTTTTTACCGGTGTGGTTTCCTGGGTCATCATATCTTTGTGTTGTTTATTTTCCGCTGCTTTGTTGTTTTTGTTATATTTGTGTTAACCTAGTTTTGTTTAAATTACCTAAGTTAATCACTTGGCTAATTCTCTAGGTTAATCTGTTGGGTTTAAGGGGTCTAAACGAACTGACAAGCGGTATCAGAGCGGGTAGCTTTTGTTTTTGATCCTTTGATCTTTTAGCTGATCCTTGACCCCTGTTGTCATGGAACACGGACACTCTCTTGTTGTTCCTCCTCACTTTGATGGAAACAACTATGCTTATTGGAAAGTAAGGATGAAAGCATTCCTGAAGTCCATTGATGAGAGAGTTTGGAATTCCGTTGAATACGGATGGGAGAAGCCCACTACTCCTGTGAGTGAGTGGCAAACTTCTCAAAAGGAGGCAGCCGCTTTTAATAGCAAAGCTATGAATGCTATTTTTAATGTTGTTTCCATGGAGGAATTTAAGAGAATCTCTAATGTTGAGGTTGCTCATACTGCCTGGAAAATCCTCCAGACTGTGCATGAAGGCACAAAGGCAGTTAAGATTAATTAGTTGCAGCAATTAACCTCTAGATTTGAAAGCATAAGAATGAATGATGATGAATATTTTGATGAATTCTATGCTAAATTGAATGATATTGTAAATTCTGCTTATAATTTGGGTGAAATCTATGATCAACCTAAAATTGTTAGGAAGATTCTTAGATCTTTGACTGAGGATTTTAGACCCAAAGTGACTGCCATCACTGAGAGCAAGGATGTGGACTCCATCCCTATGGATGAACTTGTAGGATCTCTTCAGTCCTATGAGTTAGACCTCCCCAAGACTAACAAATCCAAATCAATGGCTCTTAAGTCTGTTGATGATGTTGATGATGGTGGATTTGATGATGAACTCTCTGCTACAGAGATTGCCTATCTTGCCAAGAACTTTAGAAACTTTCTGAGGAATAATAACAGAAGGGCAAGAGGCAAGAACACTGCTGAACCTAGAAATTTTAGGAAGAATGAACCCACTAAGGTTAATAACATTGAAAAACCTAAGGAGAAAGTAGGTCAATCTTCTAATAATTCTTTGAGACAACAATGTTATGGTTGTCAAGGGTATGGCCATTTAAAGTCTGAATGTCCTACTTACTTGAGGTCTAAGGGTAAGGTTATGGCTGTAACCCTTAATGATGACGAAGTTTCCGACAATGAATCCGCTAGTGATGAGGATGGAAACTTCATTGCTTTCACTGCTACCACTGTAGTCAATGAAAGCATATCTGTTGAAGAGAACCCTTCTGATGGGGAACTCTCTGAGGATGCAGATTTACAGGAAGCCTACAATAAACTTTGCAAAGTTGCTGCAAAGGATGCCATGAATGTTGAGTTAGGCTTGAAGAAAATTGCATCCTTGGAACTTGAAAAGAAAAATTTACTTGTTAAATTGTTTGATGCAAATGAGCTTTTGAATAATGTGAAAACTGAGAACATGCTCTTACTTGATAAAGTTAAATGTTTGGAACTTGATTTATCTATTGCTAGAGAACAAACTAATAAGTCTGCAAGCTCCAAACTTGATCACATGCTGAGTATTCAAAAGCCTCATTCTGATAAAACTGGTTTAGGTTATGAGGAAAGTATTTCTGTACTTGAACCATCTTCCACTAAATTTGTTCCTTCTTCTGAACCTTCTAAGAGTGAGATTGTCAAACCCTTGGTAAGTGAACCTGTCAAACCTGTTAATGTTCCTCCACCTAGAAAGATTAGGGTTGATCTTCATGCTTCTCATTCTAGAACGTCTACTTCTACTAAGGGCAAATTGCATGATAAGCCTGCATGGGTTTGTCATTTTTGTGGAAAACCTGGACACATTCGTCCAAATTGTTTTAAGTTGCAAGCTGCGAAGCGTGCAAATAAAACTAAAGTACCTGTGCCTCAAGCACATGATCCTATGGTACTTATTGGTAAATTGGTAAAGGCGTTAAACCTTTATTCCAATCCTGGATTTGCTCAAAATTCTAATGTGAATCATAACTCCAATGCAAGAGTTGCATCTAAGAAGTCTTGGATGCAAAAGGCTCAATCTAATTGAGTCTGTCTGACATAGTCCTTGTACTTCATTGCTCAATCTTTTGTGACCTTTGTTTCTAGGATTTGCATTGCATTACATTCATGCATTTCATTCTAGGATGTTTGTTTCTTTGTTTAATAAAAAAAAAAAAAAAATTTGCAAATTGTGTTTTTGCTATTTTTTCCTTGAATTTGAAGACAAGGTTGGTCAATCAAAATTACATGTCATAAGTATGTACCTTGTTTAGCTTTGATGCACTTATTTCTATTGCACTTTACTAGCTAAAGTCTTGTTGTGCATGTTGTGTGGGAAGATGCTATAATTGTTGATCACATGATCTTGATCTTGAAGTCTTATGTCTTTGATTGTCGGACTTGGTCTTATTGAGAAAGGCATAAATAACCATCTCACCACTGTTTATTAGCCAATCATGAACACCTTAGTGCATATCGTAAGATTTTGTGCTCGAGAAAGTGTAGCACATGCACAAAAAGAACATAAGGTGTAGCCTCTAAATAAAATTGGTGTGTACATTATTGGGCTATAATAATCTCACAAATTAAAATAAAATTGGTGTGTACATTATCCCGGCTTTTATTAAGTATCTAATCAATTAAATTGAATAATGAGGCAAATCAAGAAACTTACATGATTGCAAGCTTTTATTCTAGGAGATGTGGGAGTTATAGGATGTAACTCTTTAAGTAATAGTCTCTTTCAAATTCATGTGATGGATTTTGTAGAAATTGTGATTGATCTCTATGTGTATATCACCTCACATGTTTCTCAAGCTTTTGCTAGTTGCACACACTACACAAGCTATTCTTTGCTAGAATTGTGTACATGATATTGTGTGTGTTTTTGGCCTGACCAACCAAGTTTGAGAATTTTGGGAATTTGATGCAAAACATGTTTGCTTGTTTGTTTTTTTTTTGGTATATTGAGAGAAAATTTTGCTTTGAGAAATCTGGGTTGAATACATGTGTTTTTGAAAAACATCTCATCTCATACTCATGCATTTTATTTATAAAATCTAATGCTTTGAGGAGTTTCTGATCAAAAATGTTGGTTTTTCAAAACTGTGATTTTTCCAGAATTTCGATCGATCGAAACTGATTTTCGACCGATCAAAAATGTTTCAAATCCAGTGTTAAAGTTTCTGGTTGACTCGATCGATCCAAGCTGAATTTGGATCAATCGAAGGTATTTTCGATCGATCGAATATAATTTTCGATCAATCGAAAATCGTGCTGGATGTTTTTAAAAGGAGCTTTTTCACGTGGCTTTTCACTTTTCAAACTTTTTCAAAAACTTCTTTTTCTCCCTACCAACCGGTCAAAGCTTTTCTTGGAAACTTTGTCGTTTTCCTCCGATTCTTTTGCACAATCTCTCTCTCCCAAGGCTGGTAAGACCTTTATACCCTTCCCTTTGCATTTATTTTCGAAATTCATGCATTTTTCATGCATTTTTTGGGTTATTTTCTATATTAGTGTTTTGGCAAATTTGGGATTGTTTTTGAGTGGTTCTTTCTCAAATTTTTTATGGGTTTTTGTGGGGACACCTTCCCTAAGCTCTTCATGTCGTTTAATTTGGTTTATTTGGTGTTTTGAGGAAAATTTGAAATTCTAGGGCTTGAAATTGAGCAAATTGGGGTTTTGTTAAATTTGATTGAAATTGATGAAATTGGCTTGTTGGTTTGGTAAATTTGATCATTATATTGTGTTAATTAACTATTGTATTGATCAATTTATCAATTTGTTGTGTTTTGAAAAATTAGGTTTTTCAAATTGGGTATTTTTGATAAATATTGCTTGCTCAAGCCAATTTTGTTAATTTGGATCACAATTGAACATGTCACTGCATTAGTACATGCATCATGTTATGTTCATGCTCATGCATCATATAGAATTGATATATTCTATTTTTTTTGCTGTGATAACTTGCAGTCTGCCCTTGGTATTGTTTTTGCTCTTTTCTTTCTGTGTCTATCTTTTCCTTAGTACTATGCCTAGGAAAACTAGAGCCCATAGGACTTCTGATCCTTTTCCTTCTTTTGACACTGAGCGGTTCCCTAGTGAGTCAAACCAAGTCACCTATGAGACTCTAAACCTTAGGCGTCAAATTTGGGCTGAGCGTAGGGTTATCTTAGATGAGTTGGATCCTGAGGTGCGTCGTAACTTTTCACGTCGGGGTTGGTTACCTTTGCTCGAGTATGAGCATTCTCCTCCTCCTGCCACCTTGATTAGAGAGTTCTATTCGAATCTCTCTATTCATGTCTATGATAACGACACCTTAGTAAAGGTGTGGTTACGTGATGTGGAGTATCGCATTACCCCTTCGGTAGTGTCTGATGCTCTTGGGGTGCCCATTGTGGATCATCCCGTTTTTCCTTACGAGGAGTCTCCTCCCCTTGATGACGTCCTGTCATACATCACTGGGTCTTCTATCCAGTGGGGTTCTGATCCTCGGATCACTTCTGCTGAGCTGTCTGAGCTGCACTATCTTTTCTTTAGGATAGCGTGTCATTCTTTGTGGCCTATTTCGCATGTCCACACCATTCCTCTTGAGAGGTGTGTCTTTTTGTATGCACTATCTGTTCCTTCGTTCTTTGAACGAGGTTCATCGATCTAGTTCTATGGCTCATGCTTTGTTTTTCCCTGTTTTTATTCATCGGATTCTCCTTTTTCTTGGTTTTCGTGAGTTTTCTGCTTCTGAGCCTGTACATGTTATCGCTCCCATCGGTGCTACTTTTTTGAGGCAAAGGGCTGCTCAACTTCGAGCTAGCTCTAAGCGTCCTAGGGTAGAACCTTCTGGTGTCACTCCACCCCCTTCTTCTTCTACAGATACTCATGCAGCTGGGACTTCATCTGATCCTGCTGTTGCTGCTGCTGCTGATGTTCCTCCACCGTTTGATGAGATTTCTGACCTTCGTCGGACTCTTGATACTGTCGTGACCGTTCAGGCGGCTCATGGTCAGCTTTTGGTGGACATCCTGGATGAGCTACGTGCGTTACGAGCGGATTTGGCGAGCTCTCGTCATTCTCCTCCGCCTCCTTTTGATGATGAGTGAGTGCCCTTTGGCAATTCGTCACAAAAAGGGGGAGTACATAGTTCATTGTATCTAGGAGATTTTTTGTGGAGATTTACATTTTAGGGGGAGTTTTTATTTACTTGGTAGTGATACTGCGGAGCTTGTGGAGTTATTAGATTGTATCTAGATGCTTCACTGTGTATTTTCATTTTTAGCTCTTGTTTAGGAGATTTATTTTGTTGAGATACAGTTGTATGTATATGTTTCTTATTTCACTATGCTACTACTCTGCTTATTGATTTATATTGATGATGTTATTCATGATATATGTCTTTATTTTGTGTCATGTGAAATCAAGAAATTTTTATTTATGTATTTCCTGTTTTTTTTCCACACATGCGTTTATGTGTTTGTTAAGTGTTACAGGAATATACAGGTTGCTTTCAGTCAAGCTGCTGTCTATTTTGCAACTGTTAGATAGTAGTTTAGGTTGAATTGTTAAGTGGCTATTTTTATTGTAATGGGCTATTTCAATTTGTAACTTTGAGCTTTTTGTTAAGTTTGTGTTTTGTCACGGATTGTCAAAGGGGGAGTTTGTTAGGTTCTAAAGATTAGGAACTAATGTATTTAGAACTTCAATTTGTATGTTGGCAAACTATGATCAAAACAATATTTTGTCGTGTGTTAGACTTGCTCAAAGTATGGGTCTTAATGTAAAGTTGGAATCGAGTTTTTATGCAGAATTACCTTTAACTTTCTGTATGACTCGATCGATCGAAAATTAGACTCGATCGATCGAAAATCGTGCAGAACGTTTTTCTGCAAAAAATTCCAACTCAGCCCAAGCCCGTTTTAATGTATAGGGTTTTATGTTTTTCCCTAAGTATAAAAGGGAAAACCCTAGCCACGTTTTTAGAGTTCTGTTTTGCTGTGTTTGTGAATCTCATTGTGAGATCTAGAGGTGTTTACCTTCACATACACTTAGGGTTTACAAACTTGAGATTTATGTCAAGAGTTGTGTAGATCGTTACAGTTGCAGAATCAATAGAGCACAAAGATATACAAGCAGGTGCGCTTGTGGATTTGCTGAAGAATTCCGGAAAGAAGGAGTCCGTGGATCTCGGAGCTATCATGGGGTCATGGTAGTAAGTTTCCTACACTTGGGTATCAACAAGATGTTAGTGGTCTAAGTCTTGTCGTGTAAACTTCAATTCTTTCATAGTGGATTCAGTTTACCTTGAGGATAGCTAGGTTAAATCCTCCCCAGGTTTTTACCGGTGTGGTTTCCTGGGTCATCATATCTTTGTGTTGTTTATTTTCCGTTGCTTTGTTGTTTTTGTTATATTTGTGTTAACCTAGTTTTGTTTAAATTACCTAAGTTAATCACTTGGCTAATTCTCTAGGTTAATCTGTTGGGTTTAAGGGGTCTAAACGAACTGACAGTATTTATTATTCTCTTCAGCTAGTTTTTATGTTTATTGATTCAATTTTTTTCACTCGCCAAATAGTGGGTAAAAACTACAGGAACAGTGTATTGTTGTAACAAAAAGTTCAGAATTTGTATCTCGGCATGGTTACATTTGAACAAAAAATTTCAATTTACATCTGAAAAAACTTATTGAGAATTTCATTGGTGCCCATAGCAATGTTAAATTTTAATTGATATCATCACCTAAATCAAGTTACAATTGAGTATACTCGTAAGCAATGTTATTAAACCTGGTCTAGCTTGGCCGGTTGGATTGGTAACCCGATGATCCAATATAGAGACTGGTTCGGGTCATCAATTGGATCGAATGTGCATAAGACCCGATCAAAACAAGTAAAACCCGATGGGTTTTAAGCAAACCATATAACCTGGTTGGGTTTTAATAACCTAGCTGGGTTTGTGAATTGTATAAAATTATATTAATAGGTCCACCCCCCTTGACTTCTTTATTGTTTAATTTATGATAATATGGTAATTTAAATAAGATAAAACCTAAAGAAAAAATAAATGTATTGTTCCCTCACTTCTTTACTGTTTAATGTATATATGATAATATGGTAATTTAGTAACATATCACTTTTCAATTTCGCGTAATCAGATAGCACGTAGGTATGAATATATCAGTATATGTTACATAGTTTATTGCTTAAATCTTCTTTTCTCTTCTTTTGTTTATGTTTTTGTGCTTTGTTTGTTTATTGCTTTAGGTTTAAGTCTTTAACTCTCTCTCTCTCTCTCTCTCTCTTTTTTCTTCTCTTCTTTTGTTTGAGTAGTTTGAGATTTGCCTTTTTTTAATATCCAAAATTTTATGACATGTAACAAGATTTTATTTAGCAAAAATTTTGTTGCAATTTTATGACATTTTTTTATTTTGCTTTTGAGTTTAAAGAATTTGTAATTCTATTATTTGTAAAACCTTAATTTTGAATTATAATGGGGAGTTTATTTTAGGCATATGCCTTTTATTATTATTATTTATTTAAAATTTAGATATTAATGTTTTGATTTCATAAACTTATTTTTATATATATTTATTTTAAATTTTTTTTATTTGACCTTGCGGTTCAACCGATGACCTACTGGTTGAACTGGTGACCTACTGGTTGAATCGGTGACCCAGTGACCCAATGACCTAGCTCATAGACCGAGTTAATGTCCAGTCCGGGTTTACTAACTATGCTCGTAAGCATTTTGTAAGTTAAAATTTCTCTAATAAACAATTAATGTGCAAATTAGCGTAATTTCAGTATTACAATTAGATATACTCATGATCACTCATATAGTACAAATCTACCTAATAAACACCAATAAGCAAATTAGTGGAGCATTACAAACTTTGAGGTAATCTCAGTTTGAATATGAAATCATAATGGCTCAAGTTCTTAATTTCTCATGAAAATGGTCAACTGTTCTCAATTAAAAGGTGTCTACCTTCACAATTGGATGGACACCGAAGGGAGGATTTTTCTATACTTATCACGGACCGCTGAGTTTTTGGCAACCCACGAGTAGGAGGGCAGAACGTCAAGTGATGGTCTCAACATATATGACAATCAGTTATATATCTTATATCCAATATCTATCCACAGGCTTTTCATAAAAGTAGTTACCCAATCATTTTGGACTCTCACATATCAACGTATAAAAGATCCCAACATACAATAGTGCTCGCTTCAAATTTCAATGACCAAAAGCACTTAGAAGATTATCTTGGTCACTGTTTTAGCACCATTAATCAATAATTTAATATAAAATCCTTGGAGATACATTTATAATTGAGGATTGACAAATTTAAATCTTTGATATCTATGCGTAGAGGGGGCTAATTGAGGTATAAACTCTTGGCTAATATACGATACTTTGGCTATTGTCATTTGACTGATTTTATTAAATTTAATGCTCCGTTCCCTGTCCAAATTTAAATGTCAGCAGTTACCAAAAAATAAATCCAACAGGAGCGCTATCAGAAAAGCTTTGCTTGCTTTTGAGATCCGCCAAGTGAATAAAGGAACACGAGGATTTAGATTGAGTTGTGCAAAATATATATTTTATTTTAGCTAACTACTTATTTAAACACACATCCAATTCTTTATCTTAAAATCCATTTAAGTTAAATATTATTTTTTTTTTCATTCTTATTTTTTTCAATTGTTATTATTATTTCCTCCACTTTTCAAACCACCAACCATTTCTTCACTTTTCTAATG
This sequence comes from Lithocarpus polystachyus, assembly GCA_033629205.1. Classification (NCBI taxonomy): domain Eukaryota; kingdom Viridiplantae; phylum Streptophyta; class Magnoliopsida; order Fagales; family Fagaceae; genus Lithocarpus; species Lithocarpus polystachyus. The sequence continues at coordinate 70,349,043 of CM066163.1, forward strand.
TAAGACAAAATTTACTATTTAACTTTTTGAATTTATTAATTTTGGTATTTTTATGTAATTTTCGTCATTTTAGGTTTAGGGTATTTATTTTCTTATTTTTAGGTTCTTTTAATGTTGTTTAGTAAATTAAGGTTTTATACACTTTCCTAACTACCTTAGGGTTTCCTAGTCGTCTTAGGCTTTCTAGCCACCTTAAGTTTTCCTTTTATTATTGTTAGGACATATGTGATTTGATATTAGGAACATATGTCAATGTCAATGTAATTGGCTAATCCTTTGACAAAACGCACTTTACTTGTAATTGGGTAGATCTAGAATTTGTTTAATACTTCAAGGAACAAGGTTTCAAGTTCAAGTGTTAAGCCATGCAAGTCTGTCCACGAAACAAGTGAGAAAGTGCTGGATTTTAAATCTCGACAACTAGCATCTATCGAGGTTTAAAAGCTATTTCTACCCATGGCTCGACAGCTAGCTCGATAGATGGCTATCTATTGAGGTTTATGAAATTCAGTTTTTCAAAGCTGATTTCAATTCAATCCGTGGGTATATGTTTGGACTTTCTTTTCTCACAACCCTGGACATATATAAGGATTGTTTTAAGGGCCATCATAGGTTACACAGTAGCCCAAGTTCATGCAAATTGTGACCGAAGACAGAATTTGTCCTAGTTCATCTTTCTCTTGAAGAAGCTGCTATGTTTGTGCACCGTAGGGTTTTGTGACCAAGCAACTTCTTGATCTTCATCGTCTAGATGAACTGAAGAACTTTGCAGCCAACATCCTTCTTAAGTTGGTGATCAAATCGCGTACTGGGATCCACGCAATTGGTTAGTCACATACTGGGAGCTGTGTAATAAAAGGAGAGATTGTCACTACAGAACAAGTCCAATTGGGTATTGGGGTAAGGGTTCAATTGTAGGTTGGTATAAAGTACTGGGATTCCTTTACTTGTAACCGCTTGTTGTGATGATAATGAATTCTCGAGAGTGGAGACCTTAAAATCACCCGGTGGGGTTTTTGCCGTGTTGGTTTTCCATATTCGTAAACAAATCACCGTGTTATTTATTTTCCACTGCATACTTATTTATTTAGTGATTTGTTTATGCTGCCACATACATTGCATGTTAATTTGATTAATTAATAAACTTGGCTAATTAATCAATTAATATATCACAAAGGGTCAATACATTCCTGGCCTATCAAGTGGTATCAGAGCGGGCACACTCTGTTAAGGTATTAATCTTTGTTGTGTGATCCATTGACCCCTGTTTGTCATGGATAGAGGATAATCTCCTATTATACCTCCATTGTTTGATGGTACTAACTATGTATATTGGAAAGTACGCATAAGAGCTTTTTTGTAGTCTCTAGATGAAAAGGTGTGGCAAGCTGTAGAGATTGGCTGGACCAAGCCAAAGGAAGCACCAGCCGACTAGGATGATGCTAAGATCAAGGTAGCAAACTTCAACAGCAGGGCATTGAATGCTTTATTCAGTGCAGTCACGAATAAGGAGTTCAAGAAGATATCCTCTACTGAAACTATTAAGGAAGCATGGACCATCCTCTAGACAACCTATGAGGGAACCAAGGCTATCAAGGATTCGAAGCTACAAAGGCTCACTACAAGCTTCGAAGAGATCAAGATGGAAAAGGATGAGTCATTCGATGAGTTCTATGGCAAGCTCAAGGACATAGTGAACTCGGCTTTTAATCTTGGGGAAACCATTCCTAAACCTAAGATTGTGAGAAAGGTGCTCAGATCTCTACCCGAAAGATTCCATGCCAAGATCACTGCAATTGAAGAATCAAAGGATATTGATAAAATTCCTTTGACATAGCTGGTTGGAAATCTACAGACCTATAAATTGGGTTCGTCTAGGGTCGGGAGATCGAGCAAGAGCATGGCACTGAAGGCGAAGAGCAATGATACGAATGAGTCTTCCGACAATGAAAATTCAAAAATGAAGTCCTACATCACCAGGCAATTTAAAAAGTTCATGAAGAATGTTAATGCAAAGGGCTTCGACAAGGACTGTAGACAGTCAAGTTCTTCTCAGTCTAAGAGCCAAGACAAAGCAAAGAAGGATTCTAGAGATGGCGATCAGTACACTGTTCCTTCAAGGCCCAAGTGTTTTGGGTGTCAAGGTTTTGGTCACATAAAACAAGAGTGCCCTACCGATCTCAAGTCCATTGGGAAAAGCAAGGCACTTGCTACAACACTGAGCGACACCAAACCTGAGGATGATTCCGAAAATGAAGATGACGGAATCCTAAATGCCTTCACTGCCATTGTCAATCCTACTAAGGGGATTGTAGAAGATGTGGATGAAGAAGAAGAATTGGTGAAGTCAAAGTTTAAGAAGATGGATAAACAAGATGACATTCACACTACCTATGCAAAGTTATACAAGGTCTCTGAAAAGTGTGAGAAGTTGTATAGGCTGGCCACTAAAAAGCTCAATGATGTGGAGCTTAAACGAGAAGAATTCTCCACAAAGTTTGATGAAGCTAATCATACTATAGGAGCACTAAGGTTTGAAAATAATTTCTTGGCTGAAAAGACCAAGAAGCTTGAAGCGAAGCTGTTTCAAGTTAGAGCTTACTTCGAGAGGACTTCAAGTGCAAAGCATGATGAGATACTCAGCGTACAAAAATCTTCTTTCGACAGAATTGGTTTAGGGTATGATTTATTTTCTTCTAATATTGCTTCTTCTAGTACTATTGTTTTTGTTCCTCATGCTAATAATGTTGAAACTGAAAACAATGATGTTAAAAATGAATTAGTTAGTGAGAACATAGACAAGGGCAAGTCTATCTTATGAGCACCCCCTAAACTTGCTAAAAAAGAGAATAAAAACCCTAGGGCTAAGAAGGGAAATAATCAAAAACCTAAACAGAAGAAGCAGCATCTTTGTCATCACTGTGGAGTAGCTGGACATACTCGACCTAATTGTTATAAGTGGTTAGCCACTTAACAGAGCAACAACATGATCGTGTCGAGAAACCAGAATCAGTTTCCATCCTTCTTTGCTCCTCTTAGAGATCTTCTCAAAGCCCTCATGTTCCTTTCAAACTTGAACGGTTTCAATTCTTCCCCCTTACCACCGGTTCAAGGGTTTACGCAAAGGAAAGGTTCCTCCAAGGTATGGAAGGAAAAAAGCTCAAAGTGATTTAGTCACTTTTCTCTCTCCCTCTCTGTTTTTGATTGCATTACTTATGTGTTTTGTTTTATTATTTTGAGTCAGTCTAGTTTTATGCATTACTTTGCTTTGTTTAACATGTTTTTGTTTGTTTATTTTCAGTTTTGTTCTATTTTGTTTTCAAAAAAGAAAAAAAATTAAAAATTAAAAAAATACAAAAATAGTGTGTGTTTGTGTACATTGGTACTTGTGTACCTTGGATGGCCATTAAAATAAAGTTTTCTGAACTTTGTATCTTTTGTAGCTTAGATGAGCATCTCTATGCACAACTAAGTAAGTAAGCTTTGTGGCTCGTGTTTGTAATGATTAAGATTAAGTAATCTCTTATACTTAACACTCGTATAACTTTTTTTGATGGGAAGGATTAGAAAATCCTAAGAGAAAGGCATAAATAATCATCTCACTACTGTTGCCCGCCAATCATGAAATGACATTTGTATGCTTCGGCATAGCAAAAATGGAATTTCAAATGCTTAACATCATTGGATATTTCTTTTTTTTCTCTTATATGCCCATGAATGGTTTGCTCAAAGGAAAATATGCAAAGAAAAATAAAAAGCAAAAAGAAAAATATGCTTTATATGATTGCAAGCATGTATTCTAGGAGATGTGGGAGTTATAGGATGTACCTCGAAGGTGATAGTCCCCATCAAACAGTTATGATTGTGTGTGAGTTAAAGTGATTTTCTCATATCTCAAATCGTCATAACATGTAGACGCTTATGCGATCTTGCAATGTTTTCACACACAACACGCAATATTCTTTGCTACTGCCGATACATATGCAGGTACAATGTGATTTGGTCATCACAAGGAATACATGTGTTAGTGTATGCTCACTAAGCTGTCTTAACTTGTTTTTGAAATATAAAATTGGTTAGACGTGTTTAGTGTGTGTGTGTGTGTGTGTGTGTGTGTGTGTGTGTTTTGGATCTATGTGCTTATCATTTTTATTATTGAGAGATGATTTTGAGAGCTTAAAATGTTGGTTGGATCCTTGGTTGAGTTGCATGTTTGATTGCATTCATGTCTGTGCTTTTCCATTGTTGAAAAATTGTTTTTAAAAGCAATCTCGACAGCTCCTCGACACCTCTTGACAGCTAGGCTATCTATCGAGCTCTTCAGCTGCTTTTTATCACAATCTCGATAGCTTCTTGATAATTGCTTTGATCCAGCAAGAAAGTTTCTGGATGCTCGACAACTCCTCAACCCATCAAGAAAGTTTCTGCCTGCTCGATAAATTCTCGATAGCTCCTCGATCCATCGAGCCACTTTTGCTGTGGACACCTCTAGATAGCTTCTTGATAGCTGCATCGGTCAAAGTTTAAACCTCGACACCTCTCGACACCTCTCGATCTATCGAGAATTAAAAGTTTCTATATATAGGATTCTCGCGATACCAGGTTCACTTCTCTCGATCTCTCTTGACTTCTGTTGACTCTTCACCTTCCAAAACCTCTCTCTCTCACTCAAACTTCATCCTCAAGAGTTTTTTTGGCCTAGATCAAGTATTCCTTCATTGGTAAGGGTCCTAAATCCTTCATTCTTCATGCATTTGACCTAACACGTTGGGGTTTTTGAAAATTTTTAGGGCTTTTTCAAAATTGATGAAGTTTTTGTGAAATATTTGGGATGGGCTTTGTGAAAATGGCTTTAAATCATCATGCATTGCATCACATTTGCATTATAACGATGTTTCATGCATTTTAGATGTGTGTTTACCTTTTTGCACTGATTGTGTGCTGGTTGGTTTGGATTGGGCTGAGCCCATGATGTTTTTATTATTGCATATCACATGCTCATGCATTTTCATGCGTACATACCTTACATTCTCTATATTCTTATATGTTGATTGTGATTGGTGCTTTTCTACGTGTCTCTCTTTCTCCCTCTCCTTTTTCTTTTAGTTAGTTGCTATATGGCACCTAAACAAAAATCTACTCCATCTCGGAACCCTCTTTGTTTCGGGGCATCCTATTCCAATCCTACCCCTTCCCATATTTAATTCTGTGATGATAAAGCCCGACAGGACTTTTCGGAGAACTTTTCTAGACGAGGCATTCATTCTGAATGCCAAGTCATTTTGTCGAACTTCTTCGACACTAACCTACCCATTGTCATCCATAGTAAGGGTTGGGAGTCACTGTGTGACGTCCTGGTCACTTGTCCATCCATGATCATACAGGAGTTTTACTCCAATATGCACGGTTTTGATTATTCAATATCTCATTTCTTCTCTCGCATTTGAGGTATACGCATTGTGGTCACACCAGATATTGTATCCGAGGTGCTTCACGTCCCTAGGGTAGCGCGTCCTAACTACCTTGGTTGCGAGCGTCTGAGGACCGTGTCTAAAGATGAGCTCATGTCATCTTTTTGTGATCATCCTTCTGATTGAGGTGATTATCAGTTCACTCCTTGTTCGGCCTTTGCTAAAGGTCCTAGGTTCATGAACATGGTGATGACATTTTTTTTGCATCCTTTGTCTCACTATAACTCCATTACAGCGCCTTGTGCTAGATTTTTAATTTCCCTCTTAGAGCATCTCACCATAGTTGTCAAATCGTGAATCGTATCGTGAATCAATTTTTTATTTTTTTGTATCATGTATCGAATTGAATCGTGTATCGTAAGATACACAAATACCTAATAAAATTATAAAATAATTATAGATATATATATATATATATATATATAAGGTATATTCATCATAAATTCAAAATATATTCATCTAATGATCAATTTAATCATTACTTATGTAATAAAATTTAATAAAACTAACTAAATAAATCAAATTAACTTATGTTTATAACATGCACATTCAAATTGATTAAACTCAGAAGTAATACATGATATATGAACCAAAATAATAATATATTTTCATCATCTTGGCTAATTAACTCCATCTAAGTCAATGTTATCATCATGTTTAGTATCTTGCAAAATTATTTTTTTCATAGACATTTTCTTTATTATTATCAACATTTACTCTTTTTTTTGGTTTTTTTATTCTAATAATTTTTTCTTTATATTTTTTCGTGCATTCTAGCTTTTTAGACTCAAAATAATAATAACAAAATAAAAAATAATTATATTTTCATTTTATACATTATTAATAGCATAGAAAATAAATTTACACATATGAAAGTAAGTGTTATGAATATAGTCTAAATTTTGTAGGAGAAAGAGAAAGGAGGGAAAAAAACTCATGGACTTGCTATTTCATTAGACTCAATTAAGTTTCCCAATAATTTTGTGTTAACAAAGTCTAACAACTTGTTTAGATCAAATAAAATCACAAATTTTAACAAAAAAACTCATTTTAAACACACATGTCTATGTATTGTGCGATACGTACGATTCACCGATACGATACGATTTATACGATACACACCTATATATCGGACAATTCATGAGCACTTATGATACGAAACTTTTTGTACACGATATGATACATATTGTATGATACGTATTGCGTATCGTACGATACTGACAACTATGCATCTCACTATGGACTTCCCCTCTCATTTCATTCTTTCCCTCATTGATTTCTATCGAGATACGGTGACCCGTGATAAGCTCATTTTTCCTTCGGCTATCATAAAGATTCTTTGCCACTTTTTTGTCTCCTTTCTCGTTTTCGACCACTTCCATGTCATGTGTGCCACAGATGCCGCTACCATTAAACAGAGCAAGGCGCAGCTACGTTCGAGGCGGCCTAGGACGGCGATTCCTCCAACTTCTACAGCTCCATCCACCTTCGCTCCTTCTTCTGCTAGCAAAGTGACTCTTGAGGATATCATGGCACAGCTTGTACGCATAGATGCTTGCCTTGACGCTCTCAAGGCAAGCATGCAATCTATTATTTCTATTTTACACTCAGATGCCTTGATGAGTTTTGTTTAAAGTATTTTAGAAATACAAGTTGTCAAAGTCTTCTTGCCACAAACTCTCTTCTTGCAAAGTTTTTCAAGAGTTTGTGTTAGGATAGATTTTATTGTATTCAACAAGTGAATATGAATTGAGTGATTTATGACTTCTCTCATATGTTCATTTGTTTGTTGTGATTTTGTCACGGATTGCCAAAGGGGGAGATTGTTAGGACATATGTGATTTGATATTAGAAACATATGTCAATATATATGTAATTGGCTAATCCTTTGAAAAAACGCACTTTACTTGCAATTGGGTAGATCTAGGATGTGTTTAATTTCAAGTTCAAGTGTTAAAGCCATGCAAGTTTGTCCAAGAAACAAGTAAGAAAGTGTTGGATTTTAAAGCTTGATAGCTAGCTCAACAGCTAGCATCTATCGAGGTTAAAAATCTGATTGAGCCCATGGCTCGACAGCTAGCTTGATAGATGGCTGTCTATCGAGGTTTATGAAATTCTGTTTTTCAGAGCTAATTTCAATTCAATCTGTGGGTATGTTAGGGCTTTCTTTTCTCATAACCCTAGATATATATAAGGATTGTTTTAAGGGCCGTCATAGGTTACACGGTTGCCCAAGTTCTTGCAAATTGTGATCGAGACAAAATTTGCTCTAGTTTATCTTTCTCTTGAAGAAACAGCTGTGTTTGTGCACCGTAGGGTTTTGTGACCAAGAAACTTCTTGGTCTTCATCGTCTAGATGAACGGAAGAACTTTGCAGCCAACATCCTTCTTAAGTTGGTGATCAAGTCCCGTACTGGGATTCGCGCAATTGGTTAGTCATGTAATCGGAGCTGTACAATAAAAGGAGAGATTGTCACTACAAAACAAGTCCAATTGGGTATTGGGGTAAGGGTTCAACTATAGATTGGTATAAGATACTGAGATTCCTTTACTTGTAACTGCTTGTTGTGATAATAGTGAATTCTCGGGAGTGGTGACTTTAAAATCACCCAGTGGGGTTTTTCTCGTGTTGGTTTTCCCCATTCGTAAACAAATCACCGTGTCATTTATTTTCCACTGCATACTTAGTTATTTGGTAATTTGTTTGTGCTGCCACGTACATTGCATGTTAATTTGATTAATTAATAAACTTGGTTAATTAATCAATTAATATATCACAAGGGGTCAATACATTCTTGGCCTAACAACTATTTAAATGCATTGTAGCCTCCAAAGGCAATTCAATTTTTCATGAGATTAATAAAATACAGACTTTGTTTATTGTTTTCTCTAGTGAATTTCAAATCTATTACTTTATGGATTCAAAGAAACCGCTTGTAGATTTAAGGTTTACTACTAGAAACTAATAGTTTAATTTTGTTCCATCAAAGAGAGCATCTTTTGTGCTTTCTTCAAAGTTCCATGACATCATTTTCAAGATACCCACACCCACTTTTCCAAATATGAATAAAATATTCATTTGGATAAGATACAATGTTCTTTATTTTTGGGAAGCACCTTAGCAAAATGTAAGTTCGTTTAGACCCCTTAAACCCAAAAATATTAACTTAGAGAATTAGCCAAGTGATTAACTTAGGTAATTTCAACAGATCTAGGTTAACACAAATATATCAAATCATGTAAAAGTGCGGAATAATAAAGAACACATGATATGATGACCTAGGAAAACCAAACCAGTAAAAAACCTGGGGAGGATTTAACGTAGCTATCCTCAAGGTAAAACGAATTCACTATGAAAGAATCGAAGTTTACACAATAGAGACTTAGACCACTAACATCCTATTGCTACCTGCCTGTAGGAAACTTACTACCACGACCACGTGACAGCTCCAAGACCACGGACTCCTTCTTTCCTTGAATTCTTCAGTAAAGCACAAGCAACACCTGCTTGTATATCTTGAAACTCTTTTGTTCTGCAACTGTATGATTTACCAATCTCTTGACATGAATCTTGAGTTTGGAAACCCTAAGTGTATGTGAAGGTAAACACCTCTAGATCTAACAATTGGATTCACAAACACAGTATTCAGAACTCTAAAAACGTGGCTAGGGTTTTTCCTTATATACTTAGGGCAAAACATAAAACCCTATACATTAAATGGGCTAGGGATGAGTTGGGAATTTTCTGCAGAAAAACGTTCTGCACGATTTTCGATTGATCGAGTCTAATTCTCAATTGATCGAGTTAGGCAGAAAGTGCACAGTAAATTCTGCAGTCAACTCGATTCCAACTTTACATAAAAAGCCATACTTTGAGCAAGTCTAACACACAACTTAAAGAATGTTTTGATTATGGTTTGCCAACATTACAAATTGAAATTCGAATACATTAGTTCCTAATTCTTAGAACCTAACAAACTCCCCCTTTGGCAATCCGTGACAAAACACAGACTTAACAAAAAGCTCAAAGTTTACAAATTAAAACAGCCTAATGCAAAATAAAAAGCCACTAAACAAATTCAACCTAACTACTATCTAACAATTGCAAAGTAGACAGCAGCATGATTGAATCAACCTGTATATTCTTGTAACACTTAACAAACACATAAACTCATGTGTGGAAAATACAAGGAATATAGAAAAAAAAAACTTCTTGATTTCATATGACACAAAATAAAGACATATATCATGAATAACATCATAAATATAAATTAATAAGCAAAGTAGCATAGTGAAACAAGAAATAAATACATAAAAATGTATCTAACAAAAAAATCTCCTAACAAGAGCCAAAAATGTAAATACAAAGTGAAGCACCTAGATACAATCTAATAACTCCACAAGCTCCTCAGTATCACAACAAGGTACAAAACTCCCCCTAAGACAAAATCCTCCTCTACAAGATATGAACTCCTCAGTAGAATGCAAATGCACTCCCCCTTTTTGTGACGAATTACCAAAGGGCACTCACTCATCATTAAAAGGAGGCGGCGGAGGAGAACGACGAAAACTTCCCAAATCCGCTCTCAAAGCTTGAAGCTCATCAAGGACATCCACCAGAAGCTGACCATGAGCCGCCTGAACGGTCATGACAGTGTCCAGAGTTTGACGAATATCAGAAACATCCGAAGGAGAAGGTGGAGGAGCATCATCAGCAGCAGCAGCAGGATTAGCAGACGTCTCAACTGCAGGAGCATCTGTAAAAGAAGAAGGAGGTGGAGTGACACCAGAAGGCTCTACCCTAGGACGCTTAGAGTTAGCTCGAAGTTGAGCAGCCCTTTGCCTCAAAAGGTAGCACCTATAGGAGCAATAATGTGTACGGGCTCAGAAGCGGGATAATCACCTAAACCTAGATGAAGGAGAATCCTATGAATAAAAACAGGAAAGAATAAAGCATGAGCCGTAGAACTACTCCGATGTACCTCGTTCAAAGAACGAAGAAATAGGTGTGGAAAACTGATAGGAGTATCAGTAATAAGAGCATACAAAAAGACACACCGCTCAATAGGAATAGTATGAAGATGAGAAATAGGCCACAAGGAATGACAGGCAATCCTAAAGAAAAGGTAATGAAATGCAGAGAGCTCAGCAGACGTGATCCGAGGATCAGAACCCCACTGGACAGAAGATCCAGTGATGTATGACATCACGTCATCAAGAGGCGGAGACTCATCATAAGGAAAGATAGGATGATCAACAATCGACACCCCAAGAGCAGCAGACACTGCCGAAGGGGTAATGCGATACTCTACACCTCGTAACCAAACCTTAACTAAGGTGTTGGTATCATAGATGTGGATAGAGAGGTTCGAGTAGAAATCTCTAATCAAGGTAGCCGGAGGTGGATGATCTATATCCAACAAAGGTAATCAACCCCGACGCTCAAAATTACGCCTCACCTCAGGATCAACGTTATCTAGAATGACCCTACGCTCACTCCAAATTTGACGCCTAAGGTTTAGGGTCTCGTATGTCTCTTGGTTCTTCTTATTAGGGAACCGATCACTATCAAAGGAGGGAGAAGGAACAGAAGTCCTATGAGCTCTAGTTTTCCTAGGCATGGTGCTAAGGACAGAAAAGAGAGACACAGAAAGAGAAGAGCAAAAACAAAAACCAAGGGCAGACTACAAGTTAGCACATCATAAAATAAAAAAAAACAATCTATATGATGCATGAACAAAATATGCACATGATGCATGAACTAATGCAGTGACATAGGTCAATTATGATCCAAATTAACAAATTTGGCTTGAGCATAAGTATTTAAATCAAGAATACCCAATTTGGGAAAATCCCAATTTTTCAAAACACATCAAATTGAGAAATTGATCATCACAACAGTTAAATAACACAATATAATGATCAAATTAATCAATCTAACAAGCCAATTTTATCAATTTATATCAAATTGAACAAAATTCCCAATTTCATCAATTTCAAGCCCTAGATTTTCAAATTTTCCACAAAACACCAAATTAATCAAATTAATCCACTTGTAGTGGTTGTATATAGTGTCCCCACAAAAACCCATGATTAATTTGAAAGAAAAAGATCAAAAAACAATCCCAAAAATAACAAAACTATAAATGGCGAAAATACCCAAAATGCATGAAAATTATGCATGAAACATGAAAATAAAAACAAAAGGAGGGGCAAAAGTGTCTTACCGGCTTTGGGAGAGAGATTTGATGCAAAAAGAACAGAGGAAAACGACAAAATCAGCAAAGAATGGTTGACCGGTTGATAGAGAGTGAAAAAGGAATTTGAATAGTGTTTGAAAAGTAAAGAACACGTGAGAAAAATTCCCTTTTAAAAAACACTCAGTGTTAGGTTCTAAAAGTTTAGAACAATTGGCAAATCGTGAGCACACAAGAACATGTAAGCTGCAGAAAGAAGATTTTAGAATCTGCCTGGTTCGATCGATCGAAAGACAGGCTCGATCGATCGAGAACCGTTTCTGCAGAATTTTAAGTTGGCCCAAACAGCAGTTCTAGCCCATTAAGGATTAGGGTTTCAAATCTACTTCTCCCACTATATAAAGGAAACCCTAAGCACGTTTTTTAAAAGGCTTTTTAGAGAGAAAAGAGTGTGCCTCTTTTGTATTTAGGGTTTTGTTCCTAAAACCTCTCATATTACTTCTACCGGTGTTGTTCCTTGAAGAATCTTAAGATCCAGTATTGTTGAAGTTGCTGCCTTCTCTAGTCATCAAAGGTGCTGATGATCTAAACCTTCAAGGGTGGTCTTGGAGTCACAAACAGGAGAGTTTTTGTTGCTAAACCTTTGAGTGGAGTCTCAAAGTCACAAACGGTGGTGTTTGTATTTTGCAAAGATTAGAGAAAGAAGGAGTCCGTGGATCTCGGAGCTATCATGGGGTCGTGGTAGTAAGTTTCCTACACTTGGGTAGCAATAGGATGTTAGTGGTCTAAGTCGCTATTGTGTAAACTTCAATTCTTTCTAGTGGATTTGCTATTTTACCTTGAGGATAGCTAGGTTAAATCCTCCCCAGGTTTTTTACCGGTTTGGTTTTCCTGGGTCATCATATCGTTGTGTTATTTATTTTTTCCGCTGCTTTACTTGATATGATTGTTATTGTTTTAACCTAGATCTGAATAATAAACCTAAGTATTCACTTGGTTAATTAATTAGGTTAAATAATCTAGTTTACAGGGGTCTAAACGAACTGACACTCAGCCCGATTTTCGATCGATCGAAAATTACATTCAATCGATCGAAAATCCTTCGATTGATCCAATACCAATCGAGGACCGATCGAAACACACAGAGACTTTTCTGGGTTTTTTAAAAAACAATTTCGACCGATCGAAAAACAGACTCGATCGATCGAAATTCTGGAAAAATTGAATTTTTGAAAAACGAAACATATTAGTTCAAAAACTCCTCAAAGCATTAGATTTTATGAAAAAAATGCATGAGTATGAGATGAAATATTCTTCAAAAATACATGTAGTTATCCCAGATCCCCCAAAACAAGATTTTCTATTAATATCCCTCAAAAACTTAAACACGCAAACATGTTTTGTATCAAATTCCAGAAATTTTCAAACTTAGTTGGTCAGACCAAAAACACACAATAACATGTACACAGTTTAGCAGAGAATAACTTGTGTAATGTGTGCAACTAACATAAGCTTGAGAAACATGTGAGGTGATATGCACATATTGATTAATCACAGTTTCTACAAAATCCATCACAGGAATTTGAAAGAGACTATTACTTAAAGAGTTACATCATATAACTCTCACATCTCCCAGAATAAAAGCTTGCAATCATGTAAGTTTCTTGATTTGCCTCAGAATTAATATTCAATTTAATTGATTAGAAACTTAATAATATAGCCGGGATAATGTACACACCAATTTTGTTTGAATTGTGAAATTATTATGGCCCAATAATGTATAAACCAATTTTAATAGAGGCTACACCTTATGTTCTTTTTGTGCATGTGTTACACTTTCTTGAGCACAAAATCTTAAGATATGCACTAAGGTGTTCATGATTGGCTAATAAACAGTGGTGAGGTGGTTATTTATGCCTTTCTCGATAAGATCAAGTCCGACAATCAAAGACATAAGACTTTAAGATCAAGATTATGTGATCAACATATATAGCATTTTCCCACACAATATGCACAACAGAAACTTCAGCTAGTAAAGTGCAATAGAAATAAGTGCATCAAAGCTAAACAAGGTACATAAATATGTTATGCAAAATTAGATTGAGCAACCTTGTTTTCAAATTCAAGAAAAATAGCAGAAACACAATTTGCACAAATTTTTTTTTTATATAAAAGAAATAAACATCTTAGAATGAAATGCATGAATGTTATGCAATGCAAATCCTAAAAACAAAGGTCACAAAAGATAGAACAATGAAGCACAAGGACCATGTCAAACATACTCAATTATGTCGATTCTTTCATAGTGAATTTGTTTTACCTTGAGGATAGCTAGGTTAAATCCTCCCCAATTTTTTTACAGGTTTGGTTGTCTTGGGTCATCATATCATGTGTTCTTTATTATTCCGCACTTTTACATGATTTGATATATTTGTGTTAACCTAGATCTGTTTAAATTACCTAAGTTAATCACTTGGCTAATTCTCTAGGTTAATCTGTTTTGGTTTAGGGGGTCTAAACGAACTTACAAGTGGTATCAAAACGGGTAGCTTTTGTTTTTGATCTTTTGATCTTTAAGCTAATCCTTGACCCCTGTTGTTATGGATTTCTCTAAAATCTTCTCTTTAGTTTGCCACATTGTCTACTTGGTGTGCTTGTCCTTTACCATTTGTGTTAAAATTTTTCTTGAGTGTCTTGGTATAATCACATATGATAATAATTACATGTGCTATACTGCTTTAACCGCATTAAAGGCACGTGATTCTTGTCTTTGGTCTTTGGATAGTAGTTGTTCCGGGCACATGACAGGAAATAAAACCTTGTTCAAGACACTCTTCGAAGGAAAGATTGGAACAGTTACTTTTGGAGATGGAAGCAAATCTGCGATCAGAGGCCTTGGTACTGTGGATATTCCAGGACTACCAATCTTTGAAGATGTTTGGTATATTGATGGGTTGAAGGCTAACTTACTCAGCATAAGTCAGATTTGTGACAATGAACTGAATGTGTTCTTCACCAAACAAGAATGTGAAATACTTGATGAAGGAAGTGACTGTATGTGTGTTGGTGTGAGGACAGCTAATAACTGTTATGGTATCACCCCAAGTATAAGCAACAAATGCTTCAGTGCTAAGATCACTTAAGTTGACTTATGGCATCAAAGGTTAGGACATGCTAGTCTCAAGCAATTAGAGAAGATTTTAAAATGTGATGCAGTAATTGGGTTGCCCAAGTTTGAGAAGATTGAAAAATGCATCTGTGGACCATGTCAGATGGGTAAACAAGTGAAGTCCAAACATCCGTCTGTAGCTGATGTTCAAACTACAAGACCTTTAGAGTTGCTGCACATTGATCTCATGGGCCCTGCCAGAGTTCAGAGTTTAGGTAGAAAGAAGTATATTCTAGTTGTTGTGGATGACTTTACCAGATTCACATGGGTTGTACTTTTGAAAGATAAAGCTAAGGCTCCTGAAAAAATGATTCATCTATGCAAAAAATTACAAGTAGAAAAAGGAACTGTGATAGCCAGAATAAGAAGTGACCATGGAAAAGAGTTTGAGAACACAAAACTGGCTACGTTTTGCAATAATCAAGGCACACATCAGGAATTCTCTTCACCCAAAACACCACAACAAAATGGAATAATGGAAAGGAAAAATAGGGTTTTACAAGAAATGGCCCGTGTCATGCTTCATAATAAGAAGTTGCCTAAATCTTTTTGGGGAGAAGCTGTTAATACTGCATGTCACACTCTCAATCGGGTATATTTCAGACCTAACTCCAAGCAAACTCCCTATGAACTCTGGAGAGGAAAGAAGCCTGTAGTCAAATGCTTCAGAATATTTGGCAGTGACTGTTACATTCTGCGTGATAGAGAGAACCTAGAAAAGTTTGATGCTAAGAGTGACAAGGGTTATTTTCTGGGATACTCTTTCACCAGTAGAGCATACAGAGTATACAATCTGAGAACTAAAACAGTCATGGAATCTTCAAATGTAGTGATCAATGATGAATTAAACTCAGAAGGTCATTCAGAAAAAGCACCTCAGGTTCAAGAAAAGATTATGGAAGTTGATGATTCTCTACCTGAAAACTATGTGGAAAAGCATACAGAGAAAGAATTGATGGTATTGAATGATACAGCATCTGTGCCATCAAGTTCAAAACCTTCAACACCAGTTCATGGAGCTCAACAAGAACAGAGAGAGTTTCAAAGTCCATCAGATCAGAAAGGTAACTCTACTTCATTGGTCAAAGGTCCATCCTCAAGAGTTAAGTTGAATCATCCTGCTACTAATATATTGGGGAGTTTGAATGATAACATGAGATTGAGATCCAAAGCATTAAATGTGATTACTCACTCATGCTATTTATCCCAATTTGAACCGAAAAATGTGGATGAAACTCTACAAGATGCTGATTGGGTAAATTCTCTGCACGAAGAACTTCATCAGTTTGTTCGAAATGATGTGTGGGAATTAGTTCCTAGACCAAAAGAAGTCAATGTTATTGGAACTAAGTGGATTTTCAAGAACAAGTCAGATGAACATGGAACTGTTATCAGAAATAAATCTAGGCTTGTTGCTCAAGGATACACACAAGTAGAAGGAATTGATTTTGATGAGATTTTTGCACCTGTAGCAAGATTGGAATCCATTGGAATTCTTTTGGCTATAGCAAGTCATATGAACTTCAAGTTGTATCAAATGGATGTCAAGAGTGCTTTCTTAAATGGCATGTTACAAGAAGAGGTATATGTTGAACAACCGAAAGGTTTTGCTGATCCTCACAGGCCGAATGATGTCTACAAGTTGAAGAGAGCTCTCTATGGATTGAAACAAGCTCCACGGGCTTAGTATGATAGACTAACTGCATATCTCACGGACCATGGCTTTAAAAGAGGTTTTGCTGACACCACTCTGATACCACTTGTAAGTTCGTTGAGACCCCTTAAACCCAAACAGATTAACCCAAAGAATTAGCCAAGTGATTAACTTAGGTAATTTAAATAGAACTAGGTTAACACAAATATATCAAATCATGTAAAAGTGCGGAATAATAAAGAACACATGATATGATGACCTAGGAAAACCAAACCGGTAAAAAACCTGGGAAGGATTTAACCTAGTTATCCTCAAGGTAAAACGAATTCACTATGAAAGAATCGAAGTTTACACAATAGAGAATGTTTTGATCATGGCTTGCCAACATTACAAATTGAAGTTCTAATACATTAGTTCCTGATTCTTAGAATCTAACACAAAATTTTACTTTGACTAATGTGTAGGGAAGTCATGTTCTTAATTGGACTCTTGTGCTATTTTAGAGATTTCAATCTGAATGCTCTAATGAAATTTTTATTTCAAAATTCTGATTAGTATTCATCATATAATTTCACTTTTAGGGGAAGAGAAGGTATTCTCCAACCACATATATGGGATACCATAAATGATACAATTAACGCTGAACTATTACTTCAACCGGTATAAAATCACTTTCACTTGAGATTATTAGTGTGAAAAAAAATAGATTATTAATGTTGTCTATAAATTATTGGATAAAGTATAATTTGACCCCTTAACTATTAATTGTTTCAATTTAGTCTATTGAATTACAAAATCAAGTCAATTTCATACTTGGATCACTTATCCATTTAATTTTTAATGAAATGATAGTTAAAATTGATTTGAGTTTGAAAATTTTAAACTTTTATAATAACCTTTTAACTAAAGTCACATTTGCCATATTAACTAAATTCATTTAACTTAAAACGGGGAGTAGATTCAAGAATAAAATTCACTTCATTTTACAAGGTTAAGAGATTGAATTGGCACAATTAAAGGTTGGTGGACTACTTTGACATAATCAATAGTTGAGATTAATAGTTTAACCTAAAATAATTATGAAATTTTTTTATTATATATATTGATTAGTTTATGAATATCAGAAAAATTATTCTTACACGAATTTAGTAATATATTTGAAAAGAGTGTTGAATCAATTTTAATATGATGAAGGATGCGGAAGTGTCAAAAAGAAAAATACTTCTACCTCTAGAAACAAGAAACAAAACACATTTGCTTCTGAAAATAACCTCAAATCCACGAGGGTTCCTTGAATCTACAAGGGTCCTTGAATCCACAAGGAGAAAGGGTCTAGAATCCACCAAAGAATAGAAAGGCAAAAGTCTAAATTTTATTGATTGAATAATCTATATATATATATATATATATATAAAACCGAAGCCTTTGAACCTTCCACAATTTTCCACGTCAGCACAATATTTAAAAAATAATTTTTTTTATAAATTTTAAAAATAAAATTAAAAAAACTTTTCACTAAAAAAAAATTGGATGCTTATCTTAAAAAAAAAATGTGTTAGACACAAACACAAACTCAGCTTTGGAAACATGATTGGAGTCTGCAAGAGAATACGCAGAAACCTTAAAAACTGAAAACCCTAGACCCATATCCTTCTTCTTTGTCTCCACTCCCATTTGACTGGATGCTTATCTTTAAAAAAAAAAAAAAAAAGCGTTAAACACAAGCATAAACTCAGCTTGGAAACACGATTGGAGTCTGCAAGAGAATATGCAGGAAACCCCAAAACTGAAAACCCTAGACGCAAATCCTTCTCCTTGGTCGCCACTCCCATCTGAGTCAATCTCTTTTCGGTAACGGTAAGCGATCAAAACCTTGCTCTATAAATTTAAAAAAAAAATCTGATTTTATATACAAAAATTTTGATTTTCTATTTTCTGATCTTTTAGATAAAGAGGTTTGTGTGTGTTTTTGTTGTTGGAATTTTGGATTTTAAGTTTCAGTCTTGGAATTCAATCTCAAAGTAAGCAAAAATAGAAATATGTGTTTGATCTGATTCTCTCTCTTATATACCTACCCCTGTTTTTGTTGTCTATTTGGGTTTGAGTTATAATATACATACATATAAGTTTAGATCTTTCAATTGATTTTTTGTCTATTAAATGGATCTTAGTATGCTTTTTATGTCATTTTGGTTTTCAAAATTTTTAAAATTAGACTCAATTGAGAAAATTTTATATTGGGTTTTTGTTTTTAAATGGTTTATTACATTCTATTTGCAACTAAACTGTGTATTGTAGTTTTAGTTGTGTTTCTCTTTGTATCAGTAATTGAGTTTGTGCACACAGTTAGATAATTCTTTGGGTTTGGAACTCTGTAATTGAGTTTAATTAATCAATTTGATTTTTTTTTTTTTTTTTTTTTGGTGTGGAAACTGAGCTATGGGTTTCAATCTGTTTAGTTGTGTTTTGTTTGTGTGTATATGTGTACATACTATGTATGTATTTAAGCTTTGCTGAAATTAATGCTATGTGTTTCATATTATTCTGTCGGTTTTGTATTCCGTGACGAGGTTTCATGTTTGTGTGGTTGGCTTCAATGTTTTGCTGAATAAAATGATTTGGGACATGAAATTTTCTGAACTCTATTTTTAGTTTTTAACTGCCTTGATTTAAAGCTTTGAGAACTTTTGATTTGTTCACTTGATTGTGGTTTACTTTTATGCCAAAACTGATATAACTACACTAAACTTGATTTAAAGCTTTTTTTTGAGTTGTGCTTAGAAAAGATGTATTTTCTTTTATGCATGTTGTAGACATTCATTACATTGAGGTTAGACATTCATTACATTTTTCAAATTGTGTGTTGCAACAAAATCTAAATTTTATATGTTGAGGATGCTATGCTACCTTAGCGAAATTGGTGTGGGTAGATTTTTTGTAGGCCATGTGACCCAAGTGTAAAAAACTTTTTTCAACACAAACAAAAAATTGTAAAGTGTAGGTTAACATTGTTAAAATTTTAGAAGCAGAAAGTTGTAAGTTAGACTTAATGTTGATTGAATTGTAGTTTTAGTTGTGTTTCTCTTTGTATCTGTAATTGAGTTTGTACACACACTTAGATAAGTCTTTGAATTTGGAACTCTGTAACTAAGTTTAGTTGTGTGTTTTAACTATAATATTTTTTGAAGTGAGTCACATCTTCAATATTTTAAATATATATTAAAATGGTGATAATCAATTTGAATTTTTTTTTTTTTGGTGGAAATTGAGCTATGTGTTTGAATTTGTTTAGTGGAAATTGAGCGAAATTGGTTTGGAGTACGTTTTTGGCTCTAGTGGAGTTATCAGCTTGCTTTCATCACACAACATTCCTGATAATCTTAGTGAAATTGGTGTGGAGTACGTTGAGGTTAGACATTCATTACATTGTTCAGATTGTGCGTCGCAACACAATCTAAATTTTATATGTTAAGGATGCTATGCTACCTTAGCGAAATTAGTGTGGGCAGATTTTTTTGTAGCCCATGTGACCCCAAGTGTTTAAAACTTTTTTCAACACAAACAAAAAATTGTAGAGTGTAGCTTAACATTGTTAAAATTTTATAAATGCCCGTGAGCACAGTGTTGTTTAGTTTTTTAGATTTGAATATTGTTTAGATTTTTTGTCTTCAAACACATGAATATATGGACATGCAAGGTATGATGCAGTTGACACATTGATTAGATAAGATATGTTCAAATACTTGCAAGGCTGCAAGACTACAACTAAAAGTAATTGCATAAAACAAAATGGAATTCTTAAATCAATTAGAGAATTTAGTTTAGGCTTTTGCTTTTGATTTCTGGGTTCCTTTGTCCCTATAAATTACTGGTCACTATGGAAAACATGAGTTGAAGTTAGTTGACAGCAGCAACTATGGTGATGCAGGTGATTGTTTTTTCATTGGATAGAAACATTGATATTTTTATGCTAATCTCTTTAATTCTTGAAGAAAATAACATATATAGGAAGTGTTCTCAAATTTTTTTTTTTTTTTTTTTTTATGTGGGTAAGCTGCCTGCTCTCATAATCAAATTGTTTGATGATATGAAGGAGATTAAAAAAGAAAGGAAGAATTAAGATCAAACAAGTAGGGTATTTGAATATTGTAGTCATAAAATTGAGAACATCTGTTTCAGTATCACGTTGATAACCTTATGTACATTTTGGAAGGTATATATTGCACTTTGTAAGTGAAAGGAGAAATTGGAGTTCTTTCCCAAGTGCAAATTTCTTGACTGATGCCTTAAAAAACTGTGTTTGAAGTGGTGCTGACGGGAGCAGATTTCTCTCTTGATCATCAACTGTTATCTCTACAATTTTATGCGCGTGGCTTTCCTTGCATCATTCCATTCTATTTGATGTAGTTTTGGTTTATTATTTTGTCTTTACAACTGTTAATGTTGATTATAATTTCTTTGTAAGTGAACATAAGCAGAGACGCATTTAGAATATATCACTAAATCAATTACCTATTTAAATAATCTTAATTTTTTGGTAAGTTTTTAATTCTTGGTAATTCATGTTGACTATGACACTAATTTTGGGTTTTTGCTCATTTAATTGGATGTCTAATACCATCCTATCTTAGCAACTCGATTCACGAGAAAAGCAGGAAAATTGTTGGAACTACCTTGCTTAAGATGGTTTTTTTTTTTTTTTTTTCTTTTGGATTGTTTTTTTGTTTTTGTTTGAAAGACTGCACAAATTTTGACAACACTACCAAGCCACTAAGCCTTTGTGAACTACACTCGGCATGCCTTTAGTTTTGGTTTGGCATAAACTTGAAACAAATGCCATAAATATCTAGTTTTTTGGTTTTTGTATTCTTAATGTTTGAATAAAACCAAATAGTACAGTTTATAAGCTTTTGAGTTATCAGGTCATGTTCATGTTGTATTTATATATGGCAAAAGATAGTACCATTTTCCACCTTAACACAATTCGTACTGGTATTTTTTTTTTATAACTAGGATATATTGAAGTTTTTTTGTGTGTGAATAATATATTTTTTTATTTATTTTTGAATTTATGATGGAAACCAATGGAATACTTATTTTCATGAAGATTATAGAAATGTTGAACTTTTTTAATAATTCAATATTTAGGGTGGGGTTATTATGAAACTTATTGACATTAATAAGAGTGTTTGGTTTTACATTGTAAATCTTTGATGAATTGGTATAATTTGGTGTTATACTTGATACTAATTTGGAGAAAAATTAAGTAGCTTGAAGAAGTTGAGAAAAGAGAAGAGCCTAAGAAAGGGAGGAAATACATTCTTGAAAAGCATTGGATAAAGCTTGAAGATGTAAGCACAATTGTATATTACTTATTAAACCAAATGTAAGAGCACATTATGATTATTGTGATATATTACTTTATAATATTTGTATTTATTTCATTTTTAATATTACTTCATAATAGTACATGTTTCATCTTATATTAGAGCCAAGAGCTTTCAATAATTGAAATTTGAGAAATGTTTAAACCTTAAGATATTAACATTTGATTTAAAACAATTCCGTGCATCGCACGAGTTAGCGACTAGTTGTTTTAAAAAACGTGTATAGCCTTAAGGGTCTGTTTAAAGACTCCATAAAACTTGACAAACAAAAAAATATAATATAAAATAACTCCTAATTGATACCTAACCATAATAGGAATCGAATTTGACCTAAAGAGCATTAAAAAGCACCTAAAAACAAGAAAATAATAACCCTAAACCTAAAATAACAAAAATTACAAATTAAACACCAAAATTAATAACTTACAATAATTAAATTATAGATTTTATCCTACATCATAATGTGATTTTGATTGATGTATTCGGAGCATATGTGTCCCACATAGGAGACAACCAACCAATCCTCTAAGCTTTTTTCTTTTGCAAAATTGAACCATCCTAAACATCAAATAAAGCATGGCACTCAAAATAGTATATGGCTTGTGAAACTTTTCCCGAACAGGCATTATACATAGCAGGTAAAACGTAGATACATTTGCTTGGATGTAATACCCTGGGTTTTATAATTAAACAAGCACATGCTATGCAACAGAGTGGAAGATCATATAAGAGAGAACAAAGTCATATGGTGTTTAATAAGAAAACAAATAGAAAAAACCCAAAATCTACCAATTTAATATCAGAGGATTAATGCTCTGTGTTAGAATTAAAAGAGAAGAAAAAAAAAATCATTTTGCTTTCCAAAAGCAAAAAGAAAAAGTACGTGAAAAAACAACTGTTGAAAATGCAAATGAAAAAAAAAAAAAAAAAATCTTCCCATTTTCAAATTGAGATTACCCAATACTACTATTTTTTTTTAATTGCAAACAATTAGTTGATATGTACATTCAAATTGATATATATTTTATTATATTTATTTTAAAGTCTGAAAGATTGCATGTCAATAAAGTAAGCATCGTTGTTTCTCTAAGAAATGGCTACATTACTGATGTGATATTATGGAAACATCTAATAAGCACCAAGTGTTGCGTTCAAGTTTTAACAAAAAACTTTCAAAATAACAGCATATTGAAGTAAGTCAAAACAACCTAAAGTGAAATTAAATTCTTTATCCAGGCAAGATAATTTCCAAGATGAAAATTCCAATTGGTTGAAATCAAGACACTATTAGCTTCCTGGAAAACAAAAGGTCCAATTTATCTTTCATAACATAAATATCAAACTAAATATCAATTAAAAAAAGATAATAAGATTAAATAAATAGAGAAATAGGAGACATAATTACTTCAGAGCGGTAGGAGAACCCTTTGGCACAACGGATTTAGTGGCCAAGACATTGGGAAAAGCAACAAAAATCAGTATCAATGGGGCTCTAAGAAAGATGGACCCATCAGGTTGCTTTCATGTAATTCATAAGGAAATCACCATGCTTGCTTCAAAAAAAAAAATGAGAATGGTTAAAGATTTATCATGCACTAATACGTACTATATTGCGAGAGAGGGAGAGAGAGTACAATAATGGAGTAAAGCTTGGAAGGATTTCGTGAATCTAAGAGGAAAAAATTATATTAACTTGTTATGAAACAGGAAATAAACATGCAACATCAATCATGGAAAAACTTAAAAAAAAAAATCAAGAACAAAATTTTCACTAAAACAAAAGGGAAAGCTTTTACTCACAATTTCTTAGGAGTATGTGCTCTTTGCATCCTCAACCTTCATCGTACTACTTAAAAAAAGAAGAAGCAAATTTACGGATTGCAATTATATTTTAAGCCGCTTGGTGGGCTAAGAAATTACATCTAGAAATAATGAGATGAAAACAAACAAACATACCCAATCAAATTTATAAATTCTTAGGAGTAGTTTAGAATCTTGTAATTGAAATTGACTTTCAAAACCAAAAATACTCAAACTAAAGCAATTAACAACATTAATGGATTAGGAAATCTAAATAAAAATCATAATACTCTGTTGTTTCATATTGAGTAGAAAAGAGAGGGAACGCGTAACTTTTTTGGATGGACTTTTAGCTCTGGGTTAATACCATTGCTGGAGAAGTGTGTGACTCCAATAGGAGTAGAGTTCTCTATCTCTTCTTCCGTGGCTCTTGTTCCAAAAGACAAAGACCTCTTTTTTTCATTTAGTAGCTATTGTGACTCTTGATGTTTTAACTTTTAAGGGTAGAGGCAATTAAACGAAAGAATTGGAGAAACAAAGAATTGTTCAGTTGAGAAGGGGAAGAGCCGAAAAAGGAGAGAGGGAGAGAGTTATTAATTTAAGAGATTAAAAGAATCAGTCAAGGAATTTAGACAGATGGAGCAAAAGTGGACTCCAATTTCAGATTTGAATTGAATAAGAAATTGACATATGCATTCAGATTTACATAAATAAACCCACACGTATACTCAAATTAATAACCAACCCCCCGTTCTCCTCCAAACAAATCACACACTAATAGTGCTTCAAAGGAAATTAATGACCAAAGTTTTAATTATATTTTGCATCCAATTCAAAACCAAAACCTTAATCATATGTTTCCAGCAAATTTGGAAATAAAATTTAAAACTTTAACTATAATATTTTGAAAGTTAAGATGGTGGCTTGAAGTTGTAAAATAGGGTGACACTAGTTTGACAGTGGTAAATTTCCTTAGCTCTCTCTAGAGAAAGCAAAAAGATAAAGGAAACATTAACAAAGACGTTTCAGTAAAACATTAAAGAAAACCACAAAATAAATTAGAAAACAAATAGAAAGCCAAAGGTTATATAGGCCAAAGGAAAGCATCCAAATGAGGAGCATAACCCCACCAATTAACTATGTAATCAAAGTAACAGTATTTGAATAGGAAAGGCAATCGTGGTAAAAAAATGAACTGGGAATTGCAAAAACTACTGGCAGAAACAGTTTTTGAAGAAGGGAAAAAAATATGTTATGGCCCTGGGTATATATTGTTGAAGAAAACTCAAATAAGATACATGTAAAGAAACATCTAGAAGAAGTCCTATATTCAAATAGAAAAAAGAATAGAATAACTCACATAAGAAATGTGTAAAAGAATAAGTACCTGTTTAGTGATAGATTGTTGTACAGAGAGAAACAGCATCCAGCAGCATAGATAAGGTTGGTAGCATAGTATGCAGATTGTAAAATTAATCACATAACAGCCCTGAACGATTTCAATCCTGAAATCCAAAACAAAAACAAAAATTCTAACCCAAATACCTAAATCAATCAATCCAACCAAATATCAATACATAAAGCATATTTAACACTCAATTAAAAAGAAAATTACTGGTGATGGTTCAAATAAAATGGAAACTATACTTGGTAGTACTGTTTTTACTCAGACTTGGATTGTTTCCAAAGATTTGCCTTTTCACCTGCAAACCTAGAAAAGAAAAGTTAAAGAAAAACCCTTTAATATTTTATTACACAGATTTGGAATAGAAACCAATCAATGGCAAATGAAATTCGCAATTGAATCCAAGAGGGAGTAAAATAAATAAACGCTGAATGGAACGATTGGAAACTCTTGGCCAGGAATACTCATTCAAGAAGCGTAAAAGAAATTGAAAAGATCAAAAATACTCGGCTCTCTATGTGATTGAAAAATTACCCAAAACAATATTAACTTGAAAATCCAAAACCAAACCAAAGCAACACAAATACCCTAACCATAAACCAAATCTAATCCAATACACTTAATTAAAATCAAATCTAGCCCAAATGCCTAAATTGAACCTATAGTGCCAAACACCCAAACATAAACCGTAGTTACCACATAATTTTAAAAAGAATAAAGAAAACCTTTACCAGTAATGGTTCCAGCTTCATGACAATGGTGGCTGCCCTGAGATTTATGTCTCTTTTGATCTCTGTTTTTCTTCTATCGTTAAATAGTGTAACATTCTTAACGGGTTAGTTATCTCAACTAAAGGCTCTTTTCTTCTTTTCTCAACTAAAGGCTCTTTTCTTCTTTAAAAATATGGCAGCCATTGGCGAGAGAGACACAAAGACCTAAACTGAAACCAATCCAAACAAATATAAAATAAAAAAAACTTGATCATATTTAATACACAAATTGAAATGACCTAAATCAAAACCACTCCAAATAAAATATCAATTATGATCATATTTAATGAACAAACTGAAAAATGAAGAGAGAAACTTACAGGTAGTGGTTCTGACATGATGATGGTGGGAGGATTGTCGTTAGTGGGAAGTCTACCTAATACTGACTTTGTTCTCTTTTTTTTTTTTTTCTTTTTCTTTTTTAGTAATAACTAGTCAATCAGTAACAAACGAAAAGGAAATTCATTTAAAAATAAATGAAATAGAAGATGGTTAATTGACAATCACAACTCTTTATTGATCCAACATGAGATCAAAACATGCATAACAAGAAATAACAGTAATACACAAAGAAACAATAATTATAGCAGTAATTATATGACAAATTGACAAATTCCAACTCTTTTCGCCCTCCATGCCTTTCTCTTTAACGAACTATCTTAGTTTGGGTTTTCGATTTTCTTTTTTGTCTTTATTATTTTTTTTTTTAATCTCTTATAACTGTGAAATTGTGTTAAGTAAACAGTTAATACCAAACTGATGTAGTGTTTGGGTTTGAGTTTTTAGATATGCGAAAAACTAACTTTTTTGAGTTTTCTCTTTTAATATGTACACGTTTCAGAATTTTAAGCACGCATTTTTCCTAGCATGGCAGCACCTCCTTCTATTACCTATGCTATGCACGGGGTACCCTTCTATTCAAAGAAATTATCTCTAGATAGATGCTAAGATTTGAAGATATTTGACCCAATACACTAACATATTCCATAAAGTTTCAATTCCTATGAAAATCAAATGCCTTTATCTACAATCTAAAATTCCCAGGAAGAGAGAGAGAGAGAGAGGATAGATACAGCGAGTTTATGGTATATTAATAAATTTCTAATTCCATGCAAACCAAGAAAAGAAGATACTGGACTTCAACCAAAAGGTTCTCTCCATTACACTAAGCAAGAAAAGAAATGATACAAAATAGCTATTCACATGTATCTAATCATGACATATTCAATAATCATGTGCCTTGTGTAGATGATTTAATGAATAATACAATTTAATAGATGCGGGTGGTCATCTAAATTTCTATGTAATGTAATTGATTGGCAGAGATTCCTTCAAACAAATTTGGCAGAAAAGTTGTCTAAGAAATAAGGCAGCATATTGTAGCGAATACAATTGCAAAAAGAGCACCAGAACAGATGCAAAGCTTTGCAGTTCTCCACTGTTGAGAAACTGAAGCACCACTTCAAAAACCAACAAAAGTATTTTAATTTCTCAAAGCTTTTCTAATCAGTCTAATGAATCATAAAGTCAAGCAAAAAACAAAAGTTGGCATCTTATTATTTTTTAATAATTTTCCTCACACTTTTAATAGCAATTGAAAGACTACAAATGACTACTTTGGATCAGCACAGCAACAATGTAAGAAAAGGAAAAATGGAAAGTTTGAAGGGAGGATTTTCAGGCTTGTCATGATTCTTCTCACAGCAATTAGTTTTTAAAGGATCAATTGAGTTAGTCCAACTCAAAGACAGCATAACTTCAAGTTCAATAATATGATGGTCATTTTATTACCAATAAGAACTTCCTTAAACATTAAGATCTTCCAAACAAACTCAATGGTATTGGACATCCTTCGAAATGACCACATCCTTCAAATGACCCGTATTTATTATTTAAGAGAACTTGCTAATAAAGTTATTATGATTTATGAAACCACTTGCAATTATGATAACATCATACAATAAATTTTAAAATTTCAATCATAATTGATAGAAAGATAACCCAAAAAAAAAAAAAAAAACCTACTCAGACAAATTGCAGCAAGGGAATTCCACAGTCAGTTGGAGTTTCGATCGTCCATCTAAAACATACATGGCAAGAAAAATACACTTTTTCTCCCATCTCCATTGAAAAATCAATAAATAAAAACTAAAAAAAGAGGGTTAAAAAATTGAACGAATCTCACCTAGATTCTTTAGTTGGGATATGATTCCAATATCTTCAATCATGGCTAACCCTTTTGAAGCAATGGACAAAAAACACCACCCATTCTTTTATGCAGCCAAACTCTCTGCATAAAGCCAAATTTTCAACAAATCCTTTAGAAACAAATCCATATCAAGAAAATCATAAAATATGAATAATCCAAAAAGGAAGTAAGCTAGAGAACCATATTAGGGAGGTACCAAAACTTTATCACAACAAAACAAAATAATTTTATTCCCCTCTAAATTAATTAAAATAAAATCTAAGATTTCTAAATTAAAATTTATTTTCTTTCCCTCATTTTCTCAAAACCTAATAAACGAAAAGCCCATCACAACCAATCAAAAACCATATCTAAAAACTCGAAACTTTTAATTTTTGCACACTTTCTCAGCACCCAAACAGAAAAAAAACACACACAGAGAGATAGAGAGAGCAATACCTTAGTAAAATTATCGAACACTTTTCAAAGAAGAACTTCATAATTCGAGGGCAACTTCAATTCCCAGAATCAGAGCCTACCTTCTGAATTATTTGTTGTTGCAGAGAAGGAATGGGATAGCATCTGAATCGTCTGTTGTTGCAGAGAATGAACAAAGTTTTTAAGTTTTCACGGTTTTTTTTTGCGCTTCCTTTTGGATTTTCTTTTTTCCTCCGTTTGTTGGTTTGGAACGAAACATGCAAGCAATAAGACATGGAATAGAGAGAATCAAAGAGAGGAGAATTGAACCCGCTATTTTGACCTGTGTTTATATGGAGTTGTAGAGAAGAAACGGAAGTTAGAGTGAGTCTGAATTTTTGATCAAGAATACGGCGTTTGGGATTTTGGGTTTGTGTTCTTTTTTTTTTTTTTTTTTTTTCCTTTTTGATAAGTGGGTTTTTGTTTTTATAAATATGTTTGATGAGAGGAAGATTACGTTTGTTGGTTTGGAACACGCTATTCTGGTCTGTGTGTATCTGGAGTTGCAGAAAAGAGATGGAAGTCAGAGTGAGTCCGAACTTTTGATCGGGAAACATGGCATTTGGATTTTTTTTAAGCAGGTTTGTGTTTTTATAAGATTCTCCCACACCGTACGGTATTTTTAAGAATAAACTCTATTCGTGGTTGTTTTTTAAGTGGTCTTTTTTCTAATGTGACAACACCTCCTTAATTGCAAGAAAATAATTTTATCTTTTATATATAGTATATGATTTAACCATGTGATTATATTGGTCAATAAACTACATAGTTAGATCAAATTGGCTTTGTGGAAAGACAACGCTATTTGTGTTGCATTGATTAATTCAACTAAATAATTAAATTTAATTAAGAAATCTAAAACATGGTAGTTAAGGAACCGTATATAGATTTTATCCTTACACATGCATATAGTCATCTATCAATACCTTTCTAAATTAGTTCTGAGTGGTATCTATATGGCTCTATCCCTCCTTTAAACAAGGGTAAATATTCAAATCCCTTAAAGTGCACAATGCATATCTCCCTATTTTATTGTAAATGTGTGTATGAGAGAGAGAGAGAGAGAGAGAGAGAGAGAGAGATTAGTGTTACGAGAATTTGAGTTAAAGAGAGAAAAGAGAGACAAAGCAGAAGTGGGAATTAATGTAGTTTGACTTGATAACCTGCATTCACAACAAGATCAAGTGCCCAAGATGAAACTTAAGAGAAGACAGTTGTGTGGGTCCTATTTTTAGACAATACCCAGGCCCAAGTAGAAATAAGGATCCTGGACCCTTTACTTGTTGTTTGGTGGATTGGGCTTGATTCACCGTAGCTAAATGGAGCTGATTACAAACCAAGTTATGCGCAAGTCACATAAAGCTCCTCAAGAAAAAAATGCGATTCCTCCTAAGTAATAAAATACCATTATAAGTGTTTTAATATCATAAAATGACCATCTACTCTTATGAAATAAGTAAAATAATTATTCATAATATTCACAATGAGAAAGAGATTGAAATAGAATATTTAAGACTTATCTTTTATTGTGTAAACATTTAAAAGAGTTCTTTTACTTGGTACCTCGAACGTACTGTCATGGTACCCCGGACGTACTAGGCCTGTAATCCCAGAATGATGATTCTTTGAACTATACGATCTTTCTCTATGCTTATTATGCAATGGAGTTTTGTCCTTTCCCCTTACCTCTATTGGTCCTGCATAAGAATACGCTATACAATACACATATCTTCAAATAATTGTTAGCTTCTTAGATTAGGAAATACATTTTAATACATATACATATATGTAAATGAATTTCATGAGAATGAATCAGCCACGAGGATCCTAGCCCCAATTCTCACAGACTTAATGCTTTTGCGTAAGATTTGTGGGATTGGAACTCAAGTCCAAGTGGCTTTGCTTGGGCATTGCCTTCCAAGATAGTCAAGTGAGGAGGATTTTATGGGAAAGAGTGATATCTAATGTGTGCATATTTTTAGCATATGTTTCTTTGGAGGCTAAATGATATTTTGAATGATCTCAAGGATATGGGACAAATTCATCCAACTTGGCTATCTTCTTTTGTTTTCTTTTTTTATCTTCCTTGCTGGGCTATTAAATCTCTAATTTGAACCTTTGAACTCTCCCTCTTTCCTTTTATCTGAATCCCTCTTCCCCCCCCCCCCCTCTACTACTATGCCTTAGTGTTCTTTTTATAGTGGACATGGTTTGGTACCCGGGCGAGGACGTCCCAAGTCTGATGGGTAAAACTATATCTTCTGGAACCTAAAAAAGTGCATTGGGTAGAGGTTTAGAATAATTAGGCAATTATAACTAAAAAGGGGCATTTGGCTTTAGCTATAAATGAAAGATTCCTTCTTGGAAAGTCAAAGTATTGGGTGGGCTGCTCAATGTACTGGATAACAGCTTTAGTTGAAAATGACAATTGGGAGGAAATTGTAGGGAGGTGTCATGCACATGGAGGAACTGAGTTTTCCATTGGTTCATGCATTCCAAGCAAATATATCAACTAAGGGAAACCTTCAGGATCCTATTTTCACCAGAAATCACTCACTTACCAACCAAACCACGTCTCCCTTACTATCCACTCGAGATCCCACGGGCTTGGACCATGGGTTACAAAGAAAATACCTATTTTGCTAGATTTTTAATGGCTTTTTTGCTGGAAATCTGAACATACATCTTGGTTTTCCCATGTGTTAGCCAAAGTCCTCTTCTCAAGGCTTCAAAAGGAAACATCAAGGTCCTAGGACCTTAATTGTAACACCCTGACCCAATTTTATAGTTAACCTATGTGTTCAAGTGATTAATTATTATCTTGAGTCATTTACTTTCTAAAATTAATATAAGAGTATTTAATAAACATATTATTTTATAATGTCATTGAATAAAAATTGTAAAGATTTTAAATAATTGAATGGCTAGATGTACTATGAATATATATATATATATATATATACACACACACACATTATGTATGTACAAAACTGTTAGGATATGTGCCCTTAAATCCCATTGTATGATGTTATGTATGATATTATGTATGACTTAATGTTATGATTAATAAAGTTATTTTATTATTATCTAAAATAATGGTGACATGAATATTTGGACATTATCATATAGTCCATGAGATGCATAGTATATGATTTATGTGATTTAGTCACGGAAGATATAAATCACAAGTTTTTTGTAAACTCAAAATTATAGTTCGTAGTCGGTGATGAAATTGAGCATTTCATCTGCGAAGACTATAACATATTAACTAAAATGATTTGTCTTGATCATGGAAGTGAAGACTTCTAGTTGATATGTTGATATGTTTTAAGAGTTAAGACATATTGAACTGGACCGCTTTGAGATTTATTATTCTCCTAACGACTGTCAATTGAATAATAAATCTCACGACTTCTATTTGCATGAACTCTTAATCATAAGAGAATAATGGACCTGATTATGAATGTAGATTGCTTTGATATATCATGAGTGAGATCTAAAGTCACGATCAAAACCTCAGTAAGTTGGGCAGCCACATTTAGTGTTGAGGAAACATATATTCTCAAGATGGAATTCATAATCTCTTAACGGAGATATAAAATATTCCCTTGAGATAAGTTTAATAGGTTTGGTTATTCACAGTGTTAGGCCTAACCACTTTAGTAAGGATATACTAAAGTATATATTTATGAAATTGGATTTCATAAATATATGATGAATAACTTAAAGGATTAAACCGGGCACTCAAGGATTAAGATGTAGCAATTTCAAAGTGGCAGTCTATATTCATGACTTTGTATTACTATGAATATTTTATGAAGGGGTTGCATGTATAATAAAGTCTTGAGATATAATTTATTAATAAGGCCTAGAGTGTAATTATATTTATATAGTGGTATTAAATATAATTAATGGTAACTTTAAGCTTGTCAAGAGTTGATAGAAAAGCCCAAGACTTATTGGAACTAGTGTTTTATTGATCCCTTTTGGTCCCACTCCAAGCCACACACTAAAACCTAATTGGAAAGGCCTAATAGGTCAGCCCAATTAGATAATCAATTAGTTATAAAGGAAGAAACATATATAATTTTCAAAAGAGAAAAAGAGACATTATTGTGAAGTGGTGTGTATGTGTGAGTGAAGCCACTCAATTATTCTCCCTTGAAAACTGATTGAGAGACCACACTTCTTGGACGTAAAGTGGAATTAGAGTGAAGATTAAAAGTGTTCCCGAGTACTTCTAATCTTTTGTTTTGAATTTCACCACACCAAGGTACGCTATTTCGTTCTTAAATTCTAAAATTTACATAGTGTATGTTGTCAATCATGAATGAAATAGATCCATGTTCGTTGCTTCCGCTGTGTGTTTTGTATGAGATACAAAACCAGATTTTCCAACAATTGGTATCAGAGCCAGGTTTTCATCTCATGCTTGTATAACATGTGATTGAGTTTTAGAATTTAAGAAAACCATTCGCTTTGTGTTTTAATTTTCTGCAGTAAAATTTTCTGCATTATTGTGTCCTTGAACGTGTTCTTTTGTGTAGACATGTTTTGATAATCATGGTTTTATGAATTTTTGTTATTAGCGTTGGAATTCATATGGCATGATTCATTTATATATGTGATATATAGATTGAAGTTTATGGCCAAGGATTGATAGTTATTCTATGCTGCCGTGTGTTGTTAATGCCAAGGATTTATAGTTATTCAATGAAGCCGTGTCTTCATTGAAATTGTCAAGCGATGCAAATAAGGTTAATTGCTTGGATGCCTGGACATTGAATCCGTATAACATGTAATATGTTAATTGCCATGTGCGAAGGTTTGCATGACTTAGCATATTCACGCAATGTATAGATTGTCAATGTATAAGTAAAGCAAATATGGCCAAGCAGTGCAACCATTTGTTTCACGCGCATGACAATCTTGGCAATATAAGGATTGCTTGAAGAATCCGTATATAATATATATAAGATGTGTTAATCGTGTATATATATATATATATAAAGGCCTATATAAGGCTTCTATATATATATATTAATTAACGTTAGGATTAAAGTTTTTGTTTAATGAAATTTATTCCTAATGAGATTAGAATTATGTATTTAATGTGTCTAGCGTTATTATGGTTCTTAATCTTAAAAACCTTTAATTTAAAATATCTAGTGGGAGAGAGATACAAGGGTTAGATCTCACAGCCTCCATTATCGGTTCATAGTGGTGTCGGTAAACACCTCGTCTTGGCGTATATGCCTCGCGATCCCAAAGGAGGGTGTTTACTTCATAGTACTACAAGATTGAACTCACCCGTTTAAAGTAGTGTGGACAAACACCTCGTCTTGACGCATATGCCTCGCAATCCCAAAGGAGGGTGTTTTTGTTCCATGGTACTACAAGTTTAAACATTATAAGGGAGATGAAATGTGGCTACATATGATTCTAGATAATGGTGTACATTAGACTAAGTGTAATGTTAACCTCTCAAAGGAGCTATGTCATTATTACTTAGAGGCTAAAGGCAAAACGGCATATTATTTTTGTTTGGTAAGAGTTTCCATGATAACATTAATAATGAGAATATTTCTCAACCAATTAATGTGTTTATAATAAGTTTGCTACCAAGGAATTATAGACATGGATTGGATTGTCGTTGCATACATTATTTTATGGTTTTATTAAGGTTTCATATTATATGCTTATATGCTAAATTGATAATGTCCAGTTTACTTATTATATTCATATTTGTTATTTTCAGATTTAAATCATAGCATCATTTAGCCCACTTGTTTCTATTCTTAATCAAAACAAACTGACTGGATCCAACTATGTTGACTAGAAAAGAAATTTGGACATTTTTCTTACTGCTGAAGAGCACAAATATATGCTTACTCAACCATGTCCTAGCTTTCTATCATTAGATGCTCCTCTTGAGGAAAAACAATGATATGATCGTTGGCAGAAATCTAATGAGATGGTCAAGTGCTAAATCCTAGCATCTATTTCAAATGTTCTACAGCATCAAATGCAGGATGTAGAATTAGCTTCGGATATTATGCTAAGTCTGAAGGAGATGTTTGGTGAGCAAGGCCGTTCTGCAAGGCAAGAAACTATGAGGTAGATTTATAATACCAAAATGGCTGAAGGTACTTTAGTGAGGGAGCATTGTCTAAGGATGATTTCTAATCTGAATACATTGGAAGTTTTAGGTGCCGATATTGATGGAGAATCCCAAGTGGATATGATGCTCTAGTCACTACCAAAATCATTGAAGGAATTCAGGCTTAACTATAATATGAACAAAAAGGTTTATACATTGTTTGAATTGATGAATTAGTTGGTAGCGGCGGAAGGCATCCTTGGTACTTCTAGTGTTGATGCCAATATGGCTGAAGCTTCTACTTCTCAACCTAAGTCGAAAGGCAAGGGTAAAAGAAGAAGAAGAAGAAGAAGAAGAAGAAGGAGAAGGACTTCACCAAGAGAGATGGTAAACAAGTTGCCTTAGGAATTGCCAACAAAGGATAGAAAACCAAAGGAAAGTGTTTTCATTGTGGTGAGAAAGGACATAGGAAGAGGAATTGTCCAATATTTAAGGCTGCTAAGAATAAAGGTATGAAAAGTACATTTCTTCTTGAAATATGTTTGGTACAAAATCCCACGGATTCCTGGTGTGTAGATTCAGGTTGTACTAATCATATCTGCAACACTTTGCAGGGATTCCAGGAGACCAGAAAGCTGAATAAAGGGGAATTGTTTCTTACTTTGGCTGATGGGAGCAAAATACTAGTTGTAGCTGTTCGAGTGTTTAAGTTATGCTTTGAGTCTAGGGTTTTAATATTGGAAGATTGTTTGTATGTACCTAATATTCGTAGGAATTTAATTTCTGTAACTTATTTAGGTAAATATGGATATTATGTTATCCTCAAAGACAATGTTGTAATAAAGAAGGATAAAGTGTTTATCTGTTTTGGCAATATTGTGGATGGTCTTTATATTTTAACTCCTGACAAGCATGA
Organism: Lithocarpus polystachyus; assembly: GCA_033629205.1. NCBI lineage: Eukaryota > Viridiplantae > Streptophyta > Magnoliopsida > Fagales > Fagaceae > Lithocarpus > Lithocarpus polystachyus. The sequence goes on from CM066163.1 coordinate 70,384,577, forward strand.
ATTATACAATTTTGAATTAGATAGTAACTTTCATGTAAAATCATTAAAGAGAAAGTTTCCTTCTACTAATGATGCATATCTATGGCACTTGTGTTTGGGTCATATTAATTCAAATAGGATTCAAAGACTAATCAAAGATGGACTTTTACAGCCCATGGACTTTGATGGATTTCCAATTTGCGAATCTTGTTTGGAAGGTAAAATGACCAAACGACCTTTTAATGCAAAAGGTAAGAGAGCCTAAGAGTTGCTTGAATTAGTTCATACAGATGTATGTGGTCCTATGTCAACCCAAGCAAAAGGAGGTTATGAGTACTTTATCACTTTAACGGATGATTACTCAAGATATGGTTACGTGTATCTAATGAGAAGAAAGTCCGAAGCCTTTAAAAAGTTCAAAGAGTTTAGGGCTGAAGTTGAAAATCAATTGGGTAAACGCATAAATGCCATTCGATCTGATCGAGGTGGCGAATACCTTCTTAGAGATTTCAAGGATTACCTAATTCAAAATGGGATTTTCTCCCAATTGACTACACCTGGAACTCCCTAACAAAATGGTGTAGCGGAAAGAAGGAATAGGACTCTTTCGGAAATGGTTAGGTCCATGATGAGTTATTCAACTTTACCAATTTCCTTTTGGAGATATGAACTAAAAATTGATATGCAAATTTTGAATTTAGTTCCATCAAAATATGTTCCCAACACACCTAAGGAATTGTGGAGTGGGCCTAAGCCTAGTATGAAATATCTCTACATTTGGGGATGTCCAGCACATGTGTTGAAAGGAAAGTCTGATAAGTTGGAAGCTAAAACGGAAGTATGCATGTTTTTAGGGTATTCAAAGGAAACCAAGGGTTATTTATTCTATAATCATAAGGATAACAAAGTGTTTGTTAGCACCCATGCCAAATTTTTGGAAGATGATTATGTGAATAATTTTAATCCTAGAAGTAAAGTTGTATTGGCTGAATTAGATGAACCTGTAATTAAACAACCAATAGATGAAACTAGGAATGGTGTGGCTGTATTGGATACACTACAAGACATCACTCATAAGATGACTAGTATACAAGTACCTTGTCGTAGTGGGAAAATTGTTCGGCCTTTTATAAGATTTATAGTTTTGGGAGAAACTTATGAAGTTATCCCAGAAAAGGCTGAATCGGATCACTACACTTATGATGAGGCAATGAATGATATAGATGCACATCATTGAGTCCAAGTTATGAAATCTGAATTAGATTCAATGTATTACAATCATGTTTGGGATCTTGTAAAGGTGCCTAACGGCATTAAACCTGTTAGTTGCAAATGGGTTTAAAAGAGAAAGAAAGGGATAGATGGAAAGGTTAAAACCTTTAAAGTAAGACTAGTGGCGAAAGGGTATACACAAAAAGAAGGTATTAATTATGATGAAACTTTTTCGCCAGTAGCCATGCTTAAATCTATCAGAATTCTCTTATCCATTGCTGCTTATTATGATTATGAGATTTGGCAAATGGATGTCAAGACTTCATTTCTTAATGGCAATCTTGAAAAAGAAATCTATATGATGCAACCTGAAGGTTTCATAGCAAAGAACCAAGAGCATATGGTATGCAAGTTAAAAATGTCCATTTATGGACTTAAGCAAGCATCTAGGTCATGGAATATCAGATTTGATTAAGCAATCAAATCATTTGGTTTTGAACAAAATCTTGATGAACCATGTGTGTACAAAAGACATCAAGATAAAGTAGTAATGTTCCTAGTGCTTTATGTTGATGATATTCTACTCATTGGAAATGATGTAGGGGTAATGTCATCGGTAAAGTTTTGGTTGTCAAGCCAATTTGAAATGAAGGACTTAGGTAAACCTAACTTTATTCTAGGGATCAAATTTTGGCGAGATCGCAAGAATAAGATGTTAGGTTTATCACAAACTGGGTATATAGATAAGGTTTTAGAACGATTTAGCATGCAAAACTCCAAGAAAGGATTACTTCCTTTTAGACATGGAGTTCCTCTATCTGATGACCAAAGGCCTAAGAGTCTAGAGGAAGGAAATATGAAGAGATAAGTTCCTTATGCTTCTGCAGTGGGAAGTCTCATGTATACCATGCTATGTACTAGACCAGATATCTGTTATTCAGTTGGCATGGTCAGCCGATATCAATCAAATCCAGGACTTAAAAATTGGCAAGCTGTAAAACATATTCTCAAGTATCTACGGAGAACAAGAGATTATATGCTTGTTTATCATAGTGAGGATTTGATTCCTATTGGTTATACATATTCAGATTTTCAGTCAGATCTTGATTTCAGAAAGTCCACTTCAGGTTGTGTGTTCACCTTGGGAGGTGGAGCCATTAGTTCGAGGAGTGTTAACAATCTTGTCTTACGGACTCCACCATGAAAGCTGAATATGTTGCTGCTTGTGAGGTGGCAAAGGAAGCTGTTTGGCTCAAGAAATTCCTTTCTAATCTTGGTGTTGTGAGAATGGAGTAAGTTCTCATCACATTGTTTTACGACAATAGTGGAGCAGTTGCACAATCCAAGGATCCAAGGAATCACAAGAAAGGAAAGCACATTGAGAGAAAGTATCACATTATTCGAGACTTTGTTGCTTGAGGAGATGTAGTAGTAGCAAAGATTGATAGTGCAAGTAATTTAGTGGATTCCTTTACCAAAACCTTGCCACAAAGGACTTTTGAGTCACATTTGGAGGGAATGGGAGTTAGATTAGTGCACAATAGTCTTTAGGGCAAGTGGGAGATTGTTATGATATGTGTCCTTAAATCCCATTGTATGATGCTATGTATGACATTATGTATGACTTAATGTTATGATTAGTAAAGTTATTTTATTATTTTCTAAAATAATGGTAACATAAATATTTGGACATTGTCATATAGTCTATGAGATGCATAGTATGTGATTTATGTGATTTAGTCACGGAAGATATAAATCACAAGTTCTTTGTAAATTCAGAATTATAGTTCGTAGACGGTGATGAAATTGAGCATTTCATCTACGAATACTATAACATATCAACTAAGATGATTTGTCTTGATCATGGAAGTGAAGACTTCTAGTTAATATGTTGATATGTTTTAAGAGTTAAGACATATTAAACTGGACCGTTGTGAGATTTATTATTCTCCTAACGACTGTCAATTGAATAATAAATCTCATGACTTCTATTTGCATGAACTCTTAATCCTGAGAGAATAATGGACATAATCATGAAGTGTATTGCTTTGATATATCAGAAGTGAGATCTAAAATCACGATCAAAAACTCAGTATGTTGGGCAGACACATTTAGTGTTGATGGAACATATATTCTCAAGATGGAATTCATAATCTCTTAACAAAGATATAAAATATTCCCTTGAGATAAGTTTAATGGGTTTGGTTATTCAGAGTGTTAGGCCTAACCACTTTAGTAAGGATATACTAAAGTATATATTTATGAAATTGGATTTCATAAATATATGATGAATAACTTAAAGGATTAAATCGGGCACTCAAGGATTAAGATGTAGCAATTTCAAAGTGGCAATCTATATTTATGATTTTGTATTACTACGAATATTTTATGAAGAGGTTGCATGTATAATAAAGTCTTGGGATATAATTTATTAATAAGGCCTAGAGTGCAATTATATTTATATTTTAGTATTAAATATAATTAATGGTAACTTTGGGCTTGTCAAGAGTTGATAGAAAAGCCCAAGGTCCATTGGAGCTAGTGTTTTATTGGTCCCTTTTGGTCCCACTCCAAGCCACACACTAAAGTTCAATTGGAAAGGCCCAATAGGCCAGCCCAATTAAATAATTAGTTAGTTATAAAGGGAGAAACATACAGAATTTTTCAAAAGAGAAAAAGAGACATCATTGTGAAATGGTGTGTATGTGTGAGTGAAGCCACTCAATTATTCTCCCTTGGAAACTAATTGAGAGACCACACTTCTTGGGCGTAAAGTGGAATTGGAATGAAGATTAAAAGTGTTCCCAAGTACTTTTAATCTTTTGTTTTGAATTTCACCGCACCAAGGCACGCTATTTCGTTCTTAAATTCTGAAATTTACAGTGCATGTTATCAATCATGAATGAAATAGATATAGATCTATGTTTGTTGCTTCCGTTGTGTGTTTTGTATGAGATACAAAACCAGATTTTCTAACAAAAACTACATTAAGTGGTTAAGTTATTAGATATATAGTTGTTGGTGTTTTAATTGAGTATAATGCATGAGATGTTATAGTAGAATTCCACCCACACATGCAACCAAGTGAAATTCAACACATAATGCCAAAGTACCATGTATATTGACAAACCCAAAGACCAACACTTGGCTAGCCATGCAATAAACAAACTCCACCTCATTCTTCTTTGACTTTCTCAAAATATCTTGAACATCCAAGAAGCCTCTCTATTCCCACGGGTCCACACAAATCAAAATTTCTCACTTCACTTTGCTCTCTTTTCTCTTAAGGAAAGTGCTAGAAGCTCTCTTGAGTCCCCTTTCTCATACCCACGAGTCTAGTAGCAACAAGGAGTTTCTTTCAATCCTTTTCAAGCTTTTGTTCCCAACTTAAAGCTAGAGCGATTCTAGCTCTATCACTCCAAGAACCCGTGTTTAGGGTAAGGGGAGAAATCTGATTCTTTTAATCTATTGTTCATTTAGGCTTAATTGATGGTTATATGAATTTGTATATGAGTGTGTTGGATTTTAGAGACTATTGATTGCCTGAACATGAAGTGAGCCATTTGCATATGCTTGCATGTGCTCCTAGATGATAGACAAAGATAAAATCTGTTGTTATGCGTAAGTGTTAAAATGAGTAAAATAGCTAGATAAACTTTACGAAATTTCTAATTGAGGTGCTGAATGTGTAGTTGATTCAGTAATTGAAGCTTGTTGAGAGTTAGTTCATGAACTTGGTAAGAGTTGCACTCATTGGTTAACCTCTTTGGCCATTATAAATCCTGTATTTTTCTAGGACAGCTGTGGGTAAAAGGTTTGTTGGAGATTATTATATAATATGTCCAGTATGTGTGTATTAAATTTCATATGAAAATACCATCGTTTGATAATTGTTTGTGAATTTACAAGAAAATGTTGCAAAGTTGTCACTGTGACAGATTATGTGTTTACGCATGATAAATTATATATTAAACAGATTTAGGTATGTTGTCTTGTATGACTTTTAGTAAATCATGGTTTTATGATTTGACTCTGAAAATGATATGGAATCTACTAGACATCCATAGGAGTGGCTCTGTAAATTGGCATGAATATTGGATGTGAATTGATAACCAATTTGTATTTTATAAGTTAAGTATATGCTGCTAGGATGAACAGTGAACAGTAAATGATATAACTAACTTTGAGGATTTAATTCTAAATTTAGGTTTAATATTTTGAGCTATAATTTAATATGCTTATCTTTTTGTATGTCTAGATCATAGATTAATTTTGTATAACTTGGTTCAAGGTTTAGTACTCTAAAGGAGGGTTTCTAAACCATTCCTACTACTTTTTCGTGTCGCTTTCTTGATCAACGTGTTGTATGTTGCCATATGAGCATATATGGTTACATGACCATGCTTAAATGATTTTATGTTTATGCATGCATTATTGCACTAATCTCAAGCACATTTTGAAATGAAGTTGGCTCCTCTAGAGATATGATATAAATATGAGAATGATGGTTTTTCTTTAGTTTGGTACATCATTTATTGATGTGTGCATAATATGTTTGTGGGAACCTCGTTGAGGTGGGATTAGCATTTCCTTGATTCTAAGAGATAGGCTTTGAGATGAATGTGTAAGTTTATAATAAAAAATAATTGATAGTAATAAGTTTTGATATTTGGTTTAGGTGTTACTAGTCCCAGGTCTGAGCTCCTTCGACTTTAGGCTCTCGGTTCCTTTGCTTTTAGGTAAGGGATAAGTTATATGGGAATTTGGTAAGTCGTGAGGTTATTTTAAAGTGTATTATGCATTAAAAGGTTTTTTGATTAGAGATATGACATATAATCATGTTTCAGAAAAAGATATGTTCGTGAGCTTTCGAAACCTTATGTATATGATTTAACCATATTAATGTCACTACTAATTTTCATGAACATTATGTTTAAAGAAAATAATGGAAAATGCTATTATTGTGAAATGTTATGCAAACTATGAATTTCAGTATGATGTATTAAGTATGAAATGTATTCGGGTTATGTCCTCTAGTGATCTGAACTCGGCTAGTAGGGGTTAAATTACTGGTTTTCCATGGAAAATGTTATCTGTTTAGCCATTTAAAGTGGAGGAAATGGGGGTGCCCGTAACTCTAATCTAAACAAGGCCTCTTCTCTAATGTGTACGGACAGTGGGGAGAAACAAAACCTTGAGGGGATGTGCCATCAAGCCTCCCAAAGAGGACAATATCATGCACACTAGGACACCCAAATGTGATAAGGCCTTCTTTATCGTGCACATGCACCAAGTACAAAAATTTATCAGATATGGACTAACCGATATGTTATGAATAGCTATATTATTTTATTGATCATGAGAGAATGAATTTCTTAGATGCATTATGAAAAGTTAAAAGCTTTCATGAAAGGAAGTTTATGATGAAAAGAAAAGCTGTTCTTTAAAGATAAAAGTTTCTGAAGTTCTGTTGTGCTTTAAAGATAAAGAATCTGATGAAAATGTTTTAGTGTTCTATAAAGATAAAACTTCTGATGAAAGTACAAGTTTATGTTCAAAAGTTATTAGATATCTATTCTTTATGAAACATTAAGTTTTATGACTATGAAAGTTATAATATTTTACGAGAAGAAGTTTATAAAGAAAAGTTTTCTTATTCGCCAAGATGTTTTTAGTTTAAGATAGAGTTACCAATTATCTGATTTAAGTTAAAATAATAATTTTGTAAAAAGACTATACATATGTGTGTGTGTGTGTGTGTGTGTGTGTGTGTGTGTGTGTGTGATTTTATACAATCAATATTGTATTTGGTGACTTTATAAGAAATAAAAGAAATTCAGTTTGAAAAGTTTTGGTAATATTATTCTGATAAGAAAAGGAGAACAATTATTTTCTATGAAAAACATATAAGTTATTTGAAAGCTCGGATTTGTATTAAAAACACAAGAGCTGTTTAGACCCCCCAAATAAAAGGATTACGGCTCGATTGATTTTACACTAACTTAATACTAAGTTCAGAATAGTGTAAATGCGAGCCGATAAACAAACAAACTACTCTAACCCATAATCAATAAAACACAGCAGTAAATTCAAAGGTAAAAGAGTATGGAAGAAGAATGCAAACACAAGATAACACTTCGATGTGTTATCGAAGAGGAAACCGAAGTACTCGACGTAAAACCTTTCCGCCGCCCTTCAAGTAGTAATCTATCCACTAGAGAATAAGTTAGAGTACACGAATAACAAAAGACCCTCCAAGCCTAGTCTACCCCATCTACTTGAGCCCTCCAAGCTTTTGCTACCAACTGACTTTGCCAAGCCTTGTCTTCTCTACCTCTCCGGATCACGCAATTCAGCCTGATTGCATCCGCCAAAAATATGGCTTCTTCCAATGCTTCCCAGCAGCTCCAAAACCTTACTTTTCACTCAAGATAGGTGTGATAAGTGTTTGGGCTATCAACCTCTCAAGGATTTAGAAATGGAGAGGTAGGAGTTGAGGAAAACTACAAAGGATTATGTAGAGATTTGTGGGAATAACAATCTCTCACTCTCAAGGGTTTGTGGCTATGGTTTTCTCTCAGAAGCTCTCTTTATCATCTATGGGTAATGGGGGTATATATAGTGTGGGTACAGAAAGTATGTATCAGATAGTACAAGCTGGCAGAACGGAATGTTTCGCGAGTGTCTCGCAGGAAGGCCATACCCGCGAGCTACTCGCGAAACACAACTGTCTTCATCTGTCCTGACTCTTTGCATTCCAGTCATGTGCAAGGCACATGTATCACTTTGCGAGATGCTTAGTCATGAGCTACCCGTGAAAACTCTTCTGTCTTCAATTGCTTGAGTCTTCACACACTCTCTCTCTATCACACAACCCTTATAATTAAATCCCACAATAAATACAGCGTATAAAAAGATTGAATAAAATTACAATCAAATTTGGCACGGAATTAAAGCCAACAAAATACATAGTTGTAAATTACAACTTTACAATTTCCCCCTTTGGCTATTCCGTGACAAAACCCCTAAAACAGATTCTAGACTTAGACGTGAGTTTAGGAACAATGGTAAAACTCACTCACATCTAATCTAGAAGCTATGAAGCACTTGCATGTATATACCTCTGACCTGAAACACTTGCACACAAATAAAACTTTCATTAAGCTTATGACAAGTTGAACACAAGGTATGTATATAAGCAAGTATAAGTGCGATCAAGTTCATAAACACAATATAACATGTATGCATAGCTTGATCAAAACAAAACAGTCAACTAAATGTTCATCCAGACAAGCAATGCAATAAAGAACAATTCGCAGTGATCAATAGCATGTCCAACACACAACCAATGCAAAATACTTGAAGTACTTGTATCTAGGATACAAAATCCTACTAGAGTACAAGTGTGAGGTACTTAAGACATATTAGCAATATCTTAGAAGTACAAAAAAAATGCTACAAAGCATTGAGATAAACACAAGTACTAAAAACAAAACTGAAATATAACAACAATGTACTAAAAGCTTTAAACAAAAGCAGTAACAACAATAATCCAAGAGTTATATATGCTAAAACAATTTAAATGAAAACATAAATAAAGCTAAACTGCCTGTGATGAACCAATGGATCTAAGATCTAAGCTATGCTCCCCCTCAACTGTGCAAGCTCCCCCTCAAAATTTTCTCCCCTTTTTGACCAAAATGGCCAAAAAGGCTAGAACTGGTCGAACTCTAAATATGATCCCTGGTCCATGGACAAATCATCGATATGTGAGGATAAAGCTGTGATCTGATCCTGGATATAGGCAAACTGGTCTGCGGTGTGCTACACATAGGATTCTAGCAAAGTATACAGCTGGTCCACTCTAGCAAGAAGGTGATCAAGTCTGTCTGGTCCTCGTGCTGGTGCTGAAGATGATGGCTGAGCTGAAGTCTCTGGTGCAAAAGTGAATCTATCAATCTCCTTCTCTGTATCTCCTCCCTATTCCTCAACACGATCTCTCAGTATTTGAGACACACCGGTTTTTAATCCTCAAATGTGAGCTGTGCTACGAGTCACCGTGTGTGCACCAATGGGATAGTCTCTTTGTACTCCAGTGAGGCTACTCAGAAGTTTTAGCTTTGCCTTTGCAATAAGGCCCATGAGGAGAGTTGGAAATGGCAGGACAGTTCTGGAGTTCCGCTTCTCAATGCTCTTGATCAAAAGGTGGAAAATGTGTCCACAAATATCAATCTCCTTGTGAGTAAAGAGATCGTACAGGAAGATTGTCCTTGGATCGGACAATGTCGTCAAATTAGTGACCGGATACAAGTTGTGGATCATCACATAAGCTAGAGTTCTCATCTCTGGATTGAATGGAATTGTGTTCATGGACCTTTTCTTCTTGAGAGTGCCACCAAGAATTGTTACCATTTCTTCAATAGATTCTAACTAATCATCGTATTGCACAGTGATTGGCTGAGAAGGAGGACAAACTTCAAGGAATTCTTGGATTAATTCCCTTGTAATCACAAATTCCTTGTGTCTCACCCAAGTAATTTATGTGGTCTCCATCCACACTAGCATTGGAGAAGAATTCTCTGATGATTTTCGAGTACACAATTGGAATACAAGTTTTCGAGTACACAATTGGAATTCGTCCATGTCCTTTCCTTCAACACTTCAGGAATACAAGTTTTTGCAAGGGTAACCAATTGGACAACTGTTTCCATAATTATTGTGGCTCGTTTGTGCCAATCATTGTAAGTCGTGTCTGCATCAGCTGATATGAAGTTGTCTGAGTCCGTGCGAGGACGCTTGGATGATTTCTTGGAAGCAGAGTGTTCTTTCCCTTTGCTACCACCTTCTTTTGTAGTTAACTTTTTGAATAGAGACATCTGCACACATTAACATAAAACAGAAGGAAAAACAAGTGCAAAAACACTCTTAGGTCCTAAGAATTAGAAACTAATGTATTAGAATTTAATTTTATAATGTTGGCAAACCATGATTAAAACAGGTTTTTAGTCTTGTTCAGACTTGCTCAAAGTAAGGGGTTTTTATATAAAGTTGGAATCGAGTTACTGTAGAATTTACTATGCATTTCTGCCTGGCTCGATCAATCGTGAATTAGACTCGACCGATCGAAAGTTGTAAGATGTTTAGACCCCTTAAACCCAAACAAATTAACCTAGATAATTAGCCAAGTGATTAACTTAGGTAAATTAAACAAGTCTAGGTTAACACAAATATATCATATCATGCAAAAGTGCAGAATAATAAAGAACATATGATATGATGACCTAGGAAACCAAACTGATAAAAACCTGGGGAGGATTTAACCTAGCTATCCTCAAGGTAAAACGAATTCACTATGAAAGATTTGAAGTTTACACAATAGAGACTTAGACCACTAACATCCTATTGCTACCCGCCTGTGGGAAACTTACTACCACAACCACGTGACAGCTCCGAGACCACGGATTCCTTCTTTCCTTGAATTCTCAGCAAAGCACAAGCACACCTGCTTGTATATCTTGAAACTCTTTTGTTCTACAACTGTAAGATTTACCAATCTCTTGACATGAATCTAGATTTTGGAAACCCTAAGTGTATGTGAAGGTAAACACTTCTAGATCTAACAATTAGATTCACAAACACAGCATTCAGAACTTTAAAAACGTGGCTAGGGTTTTACCTTATATACTTAGGGAAAAACATAAAACCCTACACATTAAATGGGCTAGGGCTGAGTTGGAAAATTCTGCAGAAAAACGATCTACACGACTTTCGATCGGTCGAGTCTAATTCTCGATCGATCGAGCCTGACAGATCTGCACAGTGAATTCTGTAGTAACTCGATTCCAACTTTACATAAAAAGCCATACTTTGAGCAAGTCTACAACAAGACTAAAGATTGTTTTGATCATGGTTTGTCAACATTACAAATTGAAGTTCTAATACATTAGTTTCTAATTCCTTAGAACCTAACAAACTCCCCCTTTGGCAATCCGTGACAAAACACAGACTTAACAAAAAGCTCAAAGTTTACAAAATAAACAGCCCATTACAAAATAATAGCCACACTAACAAATTCAACCTAACTACTATCTATCAGTTGCAAAAGTAGACAGCAGCACGACTGAATCAACCTGTATATTCCTGTAACACTTAACAAATAAACGCATGTGTGGAAAATACAAGTAACAAAAAAAACTTCTTGATTTCACATAACTCAAAATAAAGATATATATCATGAATAACATCATAAATATAAATCGATAAGCAATGTAGCATAGTGAAACAAGAAACATATAAAAAAAATGTATCTCAAATATATCTCCACTATCATGAGCCAAAAATGAAAATACACAGTGAAGCACCTAGATACAATCTAAAAGACTCCACAAGCTCCTCAGTATCACAAAAAGATACAAAAACTCCCCCTAAGACAAAAATCTCCCCTACTACAAAACTCCACAATGTGCTCAATGTACTCCCCCTTTTTGTGACGAATTGCCAAAGGGCACTCACTCATCATCAAAAGGAGGTGGCGGAGGAGAACGACGAAAACTCGCCAAATCCACTCTCAAAGCACGAAGCTCATCAAGTACATCCACCAAAAGCTGACCATGAGCCACCTAAACGGTCATGACAGTGTCCAAAGTCTGACGAATATCAGAAACATCCGAAGGAGAAGATGGAGGAACAACAGCAGCAGCAGCATCAGTAGACGTCTCAGCCGCAAAAGCATCTGTAGAAGAAGAAGGAGGTGGAGTGACACTGAAGGGCTTTACCCTAGGACGCTCAGAGCCAGCTAAAAGTTGAGCAGCCCTTTGCCTCAGAAAGGTAGCACCTATTGGAGCAATAATATGAATGAGCTCTGAAGTAGGAAAATCACCTAAATCTAGATGAAGAAGAATCCTATGATTAAAGACAGGAAAGAATAAAGCATGAGCCGTAGAACTACTCCGATGCACTTCGTTCAAAGAACGAAGAAACAGATGCGGAAAACTGATATGAGCATCAGTAACAAGAGCATACAAAAAAACACATCGCTCAATTGGGATAGTATGAAGATGAGAAATGGGCCACAAGGAATGACATGCAATCCTAAAGAAAAGATAATGAAGCTCAGAGAGCTCAGTGGAGGTGATCCGAGGATTAGAACCCCACTGGATAGAAGACCCAGTGATGTAAGACATCACGTCATCAAGAGGCGGAGACTCATCATAAGGAAAGACCGGATGATCAACAATAGGCACCCCAAGAGCATCAGACACTACCGAGGGGGTAATGCGATACTCCACACCTCGTATCCAACTCTTAACTAGAGTGTTGGTATCATAGACGTGGATAAAGAGGTTCGAGTAGAACTCTCTAATCAAGGTAGTCGGAAGCAGATGATCTATGTCTAACAAAGGTAACCAGCCCCTACGCTCAAAATTACGTCTCACCTCAGGATCAACCTCATCTAGAATGACCCTACGCTCACCCCAAATATGACGCCTAAGATTAAGGGTCTCATATGTCTCTTGGTTCTTCTCACTAGGAAATCGATCACTATCAAAGGAAGGTGAAGGGTCAGAATTCCTATGGGCTCTAGTTTTCCTAGGCATGGTGCTAAGGACAGAAAAGAGAGACACAGAAAGAAAAGAACAAAAACAAAAACCAAGGGCAGACTGCAAGTTAGCACAGCAAAAATAATAGGAATAACAATTCTATATGATGCATGAACAAAATATGTAAATGATGCATGAACTAATGCAGTGACACAGTTCAAATATGATCCAAATTCACAAAATTGACTTGAACATGAAATTATTAGCAAAAATTCCCAATTTTCAAAAACCCAATTTTACAAAACACAACAAATTGATAAATTGACCAACACAACAGTTATAAAACTCAATATAATGATCAAATTAATCAATCTAACAAGCCAACTTCATCAATTTATATCAATTTGAACAAAACCCCAAATTCAATAATTGTAAGCCCTAGATTTTCAAAAAACACCAAATTAACCAAATTAAACCACTTGCAATACTTGCATATGGTGTCCCCACAAAAACCCATGATTTATTTGAAGGAAAAACAACCAAAATCAATGCCAAAAAGTCCCAAATTTATAAGTGCCGAAAATACCCAAAAAATGCATGAAATAATGCATGAAAATTGAAAATAAAATCAAAAAGAGCGGTAAAATGGTCTTACCGGCTTTGGGAGAGAGAATCTATGCTAAAAGAACGGAGGAAAACGACAAAGAACAGCCTTGGATGCTTTGACCGGTTGTTGAGAGTAGAAAAAAAATTTGAATAGTTTTAGAAAAGTGAAGAACATGTGAAAGGAAAACCTTTTTTTAAAAACTCTCAGCCCGATTTTCGATCGATCGAAGATTAGATTCGATCGGTCGAAAATACCTCGATTGATCCAATACCAATCGAATACCGATCGAAACACACTGAAACTTTCCAGGGATTTTAAAAACATTTTCGATCGGTTGAAAAACATGTTCGATCAATCAAAATTCTGGAAAAACAAATTTTTGAAAAACAAACCAATTTTAGTGCTGAAACTCCTCAAAGCATTAGATTTTATGAATAAAATGCATGAGTATGAGATGAAAAATTTTCCAAAAACACATGTAATGATCCCAGATCCCCCAAAACAAGATTTTCTTATAGTTTCTCTCAAGAATTCAAAACAGCAAACATGTTCTGCATCAATTTCAAGAAATTTTCAAACTTGGTTGGTCAGACTAAAAACACACAATAACATGTACACAGTTTAGCAGAGAATAACTTATGTAGTGTGTGCAACTAGCAGAAGCTTGGGAAACATGTGAGGTGATATGCACATAGCGATCAATCACAATTTCTACAAAATTCATCACATAAATTTGAAAGAGACTATAACTTAAAGAGTTACATCATATAACTCTCACATCTCCTAGAATAAAAGCTTGCAATCATGTAAGTTTCTTGATTAGCCTCATAATTAATATCAATTTTAATTGATCAGAAACTTATTAACAAAGCCGGGATAATGTACACACCAATTTTATTTGAATTGTGAATTTATTATAGCCCAATAATGTACACACCAATTTTAGCATTTTAATAGAGGCTACACCTTATGTTCTTTTTGTGTATGCGCTACACTTTTTCGAGCACAAAATCTTACGATATGCACTAAGATGTTCATGATTGGCTAATAAACAGTAGTGAGATGGTTATTTAAGCCTTTCTCAAAAAATTCAAGTCCGACAATCAAAGACATATGACTTCAAGATCAAGATCAAGTGATCAACAATTATAACATCTTCCCACACAACATGCACTACAAAAATTTCAGCTAGTAAAGTGCAATAAAAATAAGTGCATCTGTCAGTTCGTTTAGACCCCTGTAAACTAGATTGTTTAACCTAATTAATTAACCAAGTGAATACTTAGGTTTATTATTCAGATCTAGGTTAAAACAATAACAATCATATCAAGTAAAGCAGCGGAAAAATAAACAACACAACGATATGATGACCCAGGAAAACCAAACCGGTAAAAAACCTGAGGAGGATTTAACCTAGCTATCCTCAAGGTAAAATAGCAAATCCACTAGAAAGAATTGAAGTTTACACAATAGACTTAGACCACTAACGTCTTATTGCTACCCAAGTGTAGGAAACTTACTACCATGACCCCATGATAGCTCCGAGATCCACGGACTCCTTCTTTCTTTAATCTTTGCAAAACACAAACACCACCGTTTGTGACTTTGAGATCCCACTCAAAGGTTTAGCAACACAAACTCTCCTGTTTGTGACTCCAAGACCACCCTTGAAGGTTTTGATCATCAGCTCCTTTGATGACTAGAGAAGGCAGCAACTTCAGCAATACCGGATCTTGAGATTCTTCAAGGAACAACACCGGTAGAAGTAATAAGAGAGGTTTTAGGAACAAAACCCTAAATACAAAAGATGCACACTCTTTTCTCTCTAAAAAGCCTTATAAAAACGTGCTTAGGGTTTCCTTTATATAGTGGGAGAAGTAGATTTGAAACCCTAATCCTAAATGGGCTAGAACTGCTGTTTGGGCTTAATTAAAATTCTGCAGATACGAATCTCAATCGATCGAGCCTGTTTTTCGATCGATCGAACCAGGCAGATTCTGAAATCTTCTTTCTGCAGCTTACATGTTCTTGTGTGCTCACGATTTGCCAATTGTTCTAAGTTTTTAGAACCTAACAATCTCCCCCTTTGGCAATTCGTGACAAAACTTTCATACAAAATGAAATGTTAAAATACAAGAACAACCCAATACAATAAAATGCCCAATTACATCACAAATCCCAATCTAAGACTCTTAACCTAGAAGTTGCCAAGAAGAGGTAGAAGGTCTTGATCAGAATGTACCTGTCTTTCCTGAAACACTCAACAAACACATCAACGCATGTGTGGAAAGAAAGACATATAAACAAAATAAAGCACAATATAAAAACAAAAGTAAACTAACTCTCCCCCTAAGTTAGATACATCAAAAAGTTTTTATATTCTCCCCTTTTCAAAACAATTTTATCTCCCCCTAAACAAGATATATAGAATTCCCACATATCATCTATTTCTCCCCCTTTTTGTCACGTATTGACAAATACAACTTAAACAAAGAGTAAACATGAGAGAAAAAAGAGAACTAAGGAAACATAAAACAGATTAGCTCTATAGAAAAAAGAGATAACTCCCCCTATAAAGAGCAACAACTCCCCCTTTGAACAACAAAGTAAACAAAACTTTTCTCCCCCTATAAAAATAGGAAAAACAACACAAGTGTTGGGAAAAACAGTTTTGGGGAAAATTTAGGAGGTGGGGATAAAAAAAAACACACAAACCAAAAAAAATTAGTTGAGGATACACATGAAGAAAAATATTCTCTCTTTCAATAAATGCAACTTGACACTATGTGACCCATAAACAGTTGCATGAGTAGAGAAAATATTTGCATATTGATTATCCATCACATCTCTTAAGAAAAATATTTTCTGCAATTCACACATCAAAAATAGCATATACTAGAAAAGTACATAACTCAAAAATTAATCAATCAATTTCTAATTCAAGTTGAGTACCCAATTTAGCAAAGTGTATGCATGTTATGTGTGAAAACAATGAGAGATATGAATGCAAAACTGCAAGATGGATACAAAAACAATGCAATTCATGTGAATCCTAAACATAAATGATGCATGAGAAAAAATTTGGTCAAAAACTCTAAAAACTGAAAATTTTTCAGTTTCGATCGATCGAGTATCGATCGAATACCAATCGAGTCAGACAGAATCAAACCAAAAATTTTAATCGCAATTTCGATCGGTCGAAAAACACCCTCGATCGGTCGAAATTCTGGAAAAATGAGATTTTTGAAAAACAGAGCAATTTTTTGCAGTAACTCCTCAAAGCATAATATTTCATGAATGAAATGCATGAGTATGAGATTAAAAGTTTTTCAAAAATACATTAATACAACCCAGATCTTCCAAAATTAAGATTTTTAATCAATTTGTCCTTAAAACTCAAATTTTGCATCAAAATCAAGGAACATATAATCTTGGATGGCCACAACAAAATCACACACAATAACATGTACAAAGTTTAGCAAAGAGTAACT
The DNA here is from genome assembly GCA_033629205.1 of Lithocarpus polystachyus. Lineage (NCBI taxonomy): Eukaryota > Viridiplantae > Streptophyta > Magnoliopsida > Fagales > Fagaceae > Lithocarpus > Lithocarpus polystachyus. The sequence goes on from CM066163.1 coordinate 70,401,406, forward strand.
TGTGTAGTGTGTGCAACTAGCAATAGCTTGAGGAACATGTGAGGTGATATGTGAATAGTAATCAATCACAAAGTCTACAAAATTCATCACATAAATTTGAAAGAGACTATCACCTAAAGAGTTACATCATATAACTCTCACATCTCCTAGAGTAAAAGCTTGCAATCATGTAAGTTTCTTGATTTGCCTCATTATTCAAATTAATTGATTAGAAACTTAATAATAGCCGGGATAATGTACACACCAATTTTATTTGAATTATGAAATTATTATAGCCCAATAATGTACACACCAATTTTAATTAGAGGCTACACCTTATTTTCTTTTTGTGCATGTGCTACACTTTCTCGAGCACAAAATCTTACGATATGCACTAAGGTGTTCATGATTGGCTAGTAAACAGTGGTGAGATGGTTATTTATGCCTTTCTCAATAAGTTCAAGTCCAACAATCAAAGGCATGTGACTTCAAGATCAAGACAAAGTGATCAAAAACTATAAACATCTTCCCACACAACGTGCACTACAAAGCTTAAACTAGTAAAGTGCAATAAATAAGCTCATCTAAGCTAAACAAAGTACATAAACATGTTATGTAAAGATAAATATGGCCAACCTTAATTATAAATCCAAGATATATAATACAAAACACATAAAAATATTTTTGGTTTACAAAAAATTTTATGACCAAAAACAAAAAGCACACATTATGCTAAATGAACAAAAATGCAAATGCAATGCATGACAGTACTTAACTAAGCTATAGAGGGTACACAAACAAGAAATATCAATTTCTTAATTAACCCATGAGTACATGTACAAACTAGTACATACTCAAACAAAATCAAAAAATAGCTTAGCACTTATAGAACACATGCTATTCAAGTTTCTCCACAATGTCAAGCATGTTCTAAATCAAGAGAGAGATATCATAATTCATGTAATCCTCAAAACAAATAAAACAAGACACAAAATAAAATATTTTTGTCTTTTTGAAATTTTTCAATGTTTTTGGATTTTTTTTTTTTTTAAACAAAAAAAACTTAAAAAAAATAAAACAACCAAAAACAAAAACAAAACATGTCCACAAATAATTGAAAGAATTAAATCAGGGACAAGTCAACAACACTCACCTTAGAGAATCTTTTCTCACCCATATAGCACGAGTCTTCGGCTTTGTAGGTGAAAATCCATGTGAAGCAGAGTGCATTTGAGGGTTTGCACCAATCTTCTGAGAAAGACTAAAATCCTGCAAATTCCTTTCACAAGCCAACAAGCTCAAATTTTTCAAAAGCATATGAAACAATTTATATGGACTTATGGCAGGAGAAATATCATCACATATCCTAGATTGAAACACAGAATGCTTAACTTTCAATTTATGACAATTAGGACGAATGTGACCAGAGACACCACAAAAGTGACAAACAGGAACAAATTTAGGAACATCAGTATTCCTAACAGCAAATCTAGTCTCAGATTTTGGTTTTTGCCTCAACAAAGAACAATTTGGTCTAATATGACCAACAACACCACAAAGGTGACAAGTAGGCACAAAAACAGATTTCTTATGCTCTCTAACAGTAGGTTTAGACATAGGTTTAGAAACTTCAGCGTCTACATCAGAACTTTTACCTTTGTCTAACCTAGCAAAATAAGCCTTTTCTTTATTATTCCTCTTGAAAGGAGGGATATAAACTTTTTCAATTTTAGGCTTAAAAGAAATAGAAATACTTCTGTTTTCAACAGCAAGCTTGGTACTAGTCAAATTTTCAATTTCAGCTTTAGACTCAACTAAATCTTGTTCCAAGCTTTTCATCTTCTCATCTTGAGAGGAAATTTGATTTCTCAAAAATTCATTCTTTTTATTAGATTCATCTAATCTAACAATCAATTCCTCTTTTTCAAGATTAGCCAATTTTAACTCTTCCTTAAATTTCTTAGCAATTTTCAAAGACTTAGATAATTCTTTACGAAGAGTTTCAAAGGCATCAATAAAATCAACAGAAACAACAGTATCCTTTTTATTCAAATCATCACAATCAAAAACAGTAAGACACTTAAAATTATCCATTATAACAGGGATCAAGGATCAACTCTTAGATCAAAGGATCTACAACAGAAGAGCTACCCGCTCTGATACCACTTGTCAGTTCGTTTAGACCCCTGTAAACTAGATTGTTTAACCTAATTAATTAACCAAGTGAATACTTAGGTTTATTATTCAGATCTAGGTTAAAACAATAACAATCATATCAAGTAAAGCAGCAGAAAAATAAACAACACAACGATATGATGACCCAGAAAAACCAAACCGGTAAAAAACCTGAGGAGGATTTAACCTAGCTATCCTCAAGGTAAAATAGCAAATCCACTAGAAAGAATTGAAGTTTACACAATAGACTTAGACCACTAACGTCTTATTGCTACCCAAGTGTAGGAAACTTACTACCATGACCCCATGATAGCTCCGAGATCCACGGACTCCTTCTTTCTTTAATCTTTGCAAAACACAAACACCACCGTTTGTGACTTTGAGATCCCACTCAAAGGTTTAGCAACACAAACTCTCCTGTTTGTGACTCCAAGACCACCCTTGAAGGTTTAGATCATCAGCTCCTTTGATGACTAGAGAAGGCAGCAACTTCAGCAATACCGGATCTTGAGATTCTTCAAGGAACAACACCGGTAGAAGTAATAAGAGAGGTTTTAGGAACAAAACCCTAAATACAAAAGAGGCACACTCTTTTCTCTCTAAAAAGCCTTATAAAAACGTGCTTAGGGTTTCCTTTATATAGTGGGAGAAGTAGATTTGAAACCCTAATCCTAAATGGGCTAGAACTGCTGTTTGGGCTTAATTAAAATTCTGCAGATACGAATCTCGATCGATCGAGCCTGTTTTTCGATCGATCGAACCAGGCAGATTCTGAAATCTTCTTTCTGCAGCTTACATGTTCTTGTGTGCTCACGATTTGCCAATTGTTCTAAGCTTTTAGAACCTAACAGCATCCATGCTAAACAAGGTACATAAACATGTTATACAAAATAGATTGACCAACCTTGTCTTCAAATTCAAGAAAAATATAGCAAAAACACATTTTGCACATAAAATTTTTTTTTTAATATTTTTTTATATAAAGGAAATAAACAACCTAGAATGAAATGCATGAATGTTATGCAATGCAAATCCTAAAAAAAATGGTCACAAAGGATAGAACAATGAAGTACAAAGACCATGTCAGACAGACCTAATTAGGTCTAACCTTTTGCATCCAAAACCTTTTAGATGCAACTCTTGCATTGGAATTATGATTCACATTAGAATTCTGAGCAACTCTAGGATTGGAATAAAGGTTTAACGCCTTTACCAATTCACCAATAAATACCATAAGGTATTGTGCTTGAGGCACAGGTACTTTAGGTTTATTTGCTCGCTTTGCAGCTTGCAACTTGAAACAATTTGGACGAATGTGTCCAGACTTTCCACAAAAATGACAAACCCATGCAGGCTTGTCAAGCAATTTGCCCTTAGAAGAATTAGAAGCTCTAGAATGATACTTTTGAAGATCAACCCTAATCTTCCTAGGTGGAGTAACATCTACAGATTTAATAGGTTCACTCACCAAAGGTTTGACAATCTCACTCTTAGGAGGTTCAGTAGAGGGAACAAAATTTGTGGAATGAGATTCAAGCATAGAGATGCTTTCCACAAAACTTAAGCCAGTTTTGTCAAAAGGAGACTTTTGAACACTCAACATGTGATCAAGTTTGGAGCTTGCAGACCTATTAGATTGTTCTCTAGCAACAGATAATTCAAGTTCCAAATTTTTAACTTTATCAAGTAAAAACATGTTCTTAGTTTTCACATTATTCAAAAACTCATTAGCATCAAACAATTTCACAAGCAAATTCTTCTTATCAAGTTCAAGAGATGCAATTTTCTTTAAGCCTAAATCCACATTCATAGCATCCTTTGCAGCAACTTTGCAAAGTTTATTAAAGGCTTCCTGTAGATCTGCATCTTCAGAGAGTTCCCCATCAGAAGGGTTTTCTTCAACAGACACGCTTTCATTAACTACAGTAGTAGTGGTGAAAGCAATGAAGTTTCCATCCTCATTACTAGCGGATTCATTGTCAGAAACTTCATCATCACTAAGGGTCAAAGCCATAGCCTTATCCTTAGACTTCAAGTATGTAGGACATTCAGATTTCATATGACCATACCCTTGACATCCATAACATTGTTGTCCCATAGAATTACTAGAAGGTTGACTAACTTTCTCTTTAGGTTTTTCAGTGTTATTAACCTTAGTGGGATCATTCCTCCTAAAATTTCTAGGTTCAGCAGTGTTCTTGCCTCTTGCTATTCTGTTATTATTCCTAAGAAAGTTTCTAAAGTTCTTGGCAAGATAGTCAATCTCTGTCGCAGAGAGTTCATCACCAAATCTACCATCCTCAACATTATCAACAAACTTAAGAGCCATTGATTTGGATTTGTTAGTCTTGGGTAGGTCCAACTCATAGGACTGAAGAGATCCTATAAGTTCATCAACAAGGATCGAGTTCACATCCTTGCTTTCAGTGATTGTAGTCACTTTGGGTCTAAAATCCTCAGTCAAAGATCTAAGAATCTTCCTAACAATTTTAGGTTGATCATAGATTTCACCCAAATTATATGCAGAATTAACAATATCATTCAGTTTAGCATAGAACTCATCAAAAGATTCATCATCATTCATTCTAATGCCTTCAAATCTAGTAGTCAATTGTTGCAACTTATTAATCTTAACTTCCTTTGTGCCTTCATGCACAATCTGGAGGATATTCCAAGCAGTATGAGCAACCTCAACGTTAGAGATTCTCTTAAATTCCTCCACAGAGACAGCATTGAAAATATCATTCATAACTTTGCTATTGAAAGCAGCTGCCTTCTTTTGAGAAGTTTGCCACTCACTCACAGGAGTAGTTGGCTTCTCCCATTCATATTTGTCAGTTCGTTTAGACCCCTTAAACCCAACAGATTAACCTAGTGAATTAGCCAAGTGATTAACTTAAGTAATTTAATTAAAACTAGGTTAACACAATTAAGCAAAAATAACAAAGCAGCGGAAAATAAACAACACAAAGATCTGATGACCCAGGAAACCACACCGGTAAAAACCTGGGGAGGATTTGACCTAGCTATCCTCAAGGTAAACTGAATCCACTATGAAAGAATTGAAGTTTACACAATAGACTTAGACCACTAACATCTTATTGCTACCCGAGTGTAGGAAACTTACTACCATGACCTCATGATAGCTCCGAGATCCACGGACTCCTTCTTTCTGGAATTCTTCAGCAAATCCACAAGTGCACCTGCTTGTATATCTTTGTGTTCTCCTGATTCTGCAACTGTAACGATCTACACACCTCTTGACATAAATCTCAAGTTTGTAAACCCTAAGTGTATGTGAAGGTAAACACCTCTAGATCTCACAGAGAGATTCACAAACACAGCAAAACAGAACTCTCAAAACGTGGCTAGGGTTTTCCCTTTTATACTTAGGGCAAAACATAAAACCCTATACATTAAACGGGCTTGGGCTGAGTTGGAATTTTCTGCAGAAAAACGTTCTGCACGATTTTCGATCGATCGAGTCTAATTTTCGATCGATCAAGTCATACAGAAAGTGAACAGTACTTCTGTATAAAAACTCGATTCCAACTTTACAATAAGACCCATACTTTGAGCAAGTCTAACACACGACTAAACATTGTTTTGATCATGGTTTGCCAACATACAAATTGAAGTTCTAAATACATTAGTTCCTAATTTTTAGAACCTAACAAACTCCCCCTTTGGCAATCCGTGACAAAACACAGACTTAACAAAAAGCTCAAAGTTTACAAATTGAAATAGCCCATTACAATAAAAATAGCCACTTAACAATTCAACCTAGACTACTATCTAACAGTTGCAAGGTAGACAGCAGCTCGACTGAAAGCAACCTGTATATTCCTGTAACACTTAACAAACACATAAACGCATGTGTGGAAAAAAAAACAGGAAATACATAAAAAAAATTTCTTGATTTCACATGACACAAAATAAAGACATATATCATGAATAACATCATCAATATAAATCAATAAGCAGAGTAGTAGCATAGTGAAATAAGAAACATATACATACAAATGTATCTCGACAAAATAAATCTCCTAAACAAGAGCTAAAAATGAGAATACACAGTGAAGCATCTAGATACAATCTAATAACTCCACAAGCTCCGCCGTATCACTACCAAGTAAACAAAAACTCCCCCTAAAATGTAAATCTCCACAAAAAAACTCCTAGATACAATGAACTATGTACTCCCCCTTTTTGTGACGAATTGCCAAATGACACTCACTCATCATCAAAAGGTGGAGGAGGAGATCGACGAGAGCTCGCCAAATCCGCTCGCAACACACGTAGCTCATCAAGGATGTCCACCAAAAGCTGACCATGAGCCGCCTGAACGGTCACGACAGTATCTAGAGTCCGACGAAGGTCAGAAACCTCATCAAACGGTGGAGGAACATCAGCAGCAGCAGCAACAGCAGGATCAGAAGAAGTCCCAGCTGCATGAGTATCTGTAGAAGAAGGAGGGGGTGGAGTGACATCGGAAGGCTCTACCCTAGAACGCTTAGAGCTAACTCGACGTTGAGCAGCCCTTTGCCTCAAAAAGGTAGCATCGATAGGAGCGACAACATGTACAGGCTCAGAAGCAGGATACTCACCAAAACCAAGAAAAAGGAGAATCCGATGAATAAAAACAAGAAAAAACAAAGCATGAGCCGCAGAACTAGATCGATGAACCTCGTTCAAAGAACGAAGGAACAGATGCGGAAAACTGATAGGAGCATCAGTGACCAAAGCATACAAAAAGACACACCTCTCAAGAGGAATGGTGTGGACATGCGAAATAGGCCACAAAGAATGACACGCTATCCTAAAGAAAAGATAGTGCAGCTCAGACAGCTCAGCAGAAGTGATCCGAGGATCAGAACCCCACTGGATAGAAGACCCAGTGATGTATGACAAGACGTCATCAAGGGGAGGAGACTCCTCGTAAGGAAAAACGGGATGGTCCACAATGGGCACCCCAAGAGCATCAGACACTACCAAAGGGGTAATGCGATACTCCACACCACGTAACCACACCTTGACCAAGGTGTCGTTATCATAGACATGAATAGAGAGGTTCGAATAGAACTCTTTAATCAAGGTGGCAGGAGGAGGAGAATGCTCATACTCGAGCAAAGGTAACCAACCCCGACGCTCAAAGTTACGTCGCACCTCAGGATCCAGCTCATCTAAGATAACCCTACGCTCAGCCCAAATCTGACGCCTAAGGTTCAAAGTCTCATAAGTGACTTGGTTTGACTCACTAGGAAACCGCTCAGTGTCAAAGGAAGGAGAAGGATCAGAAGTCCTATGAGCTCTAGTTTTCCTAGGCATAGTGCTAAGGAAAAGATAGACACAGAAAGAAAAGAGCAAAAACAATACCAAGGGCAGACTGCAAGTTAGCACAGCAAAAAAAATAGAATAAAACAATTCTATATGATGCATGAGCATGAACATAACATGATGCATGTACTAGTGCAGTGACATATTCAATTGTGATCCAAATTAACAAAATTGGCTTGAGCAAGCAATATTTATCAAAAATACCCAATTTGAAAAACCCTAGTTTTCAAAACACAACAAATTGATAAATTGATCAATACAATAGTTAATGAACACAATATAATGATCAAATTAATCAATCTAACAAGCCAATTTCATCAATTGTAATCAAATTGAAAAAAATCCCCAATTTACTCAATTACAAGCCCTAGAATTTCAAATTTCCTTCAAACCACCAAAATAATCCAATTAAACCACATGATGTGCTTAGGAAAGGTGTCCCCACAAAAACCCATAAAGAATTTGAGAAAGAAACATTCAAAAACAATCCCAAAAATAAAAAACTCCTAAATGCCGAAAATACCCAAATATGCATGAAAATAATGCATGAAATTAGAAAATAAATGCAAAGGAAAGGGTATAAAGGACTTACCACACTTGGGAGAGAGAGATTGTGCAAAAGAATCGGAGGAAAACGACAAAAACTCCAAGAGAATCGTTGACCGGTTGGTAGGAAACCAAAAGAAGTTTTGAAAAGTTTGGAAAAAGTGAAAAGACACTTGAGAAACTCCTTTTTAAAAAATAGCCGGCCCGATTTTCGATCGATCGAATATTACATTCGATCGGTCGAAAACTTATTCGATTGATCCAAAAACAGCTTGGATCGATCGATTCAACCAGAGAGTTTTCTGAACATTTTAAAACATTTTCGATCGGTCGAAAATCAGTTTCGATCGATCGAAATTCTGGAAAAATCATATTTTTGAAAAACCAAACATTTTAGATCAAAAACTCCTCAAAGCAACAAATTTTAAAAATCAAATGCATGAGTATGAGATGAGATGTTTTCCAAAAACACATGTATTCAACCCAGATTTCCCAAAGCATAATTTTCTCTCAATATACCCAAAAACAAACAAGCAAACATGTTTTGCATCAAATTTCCAAAATTCTCAAACTTGGTTGGTCAGGCCAAAAACACACACAATATCATGTACACAATTCTAGCAAAGAATAGCTTGTGTAGTGTGTGCAACTAGCATAAGTTTGAGAAACATGTGAGGTGATATACACATAGAGATCAATCACAATTTCTACAAAATCCATCACATGAATTTGAAAGAGACTATCACTTAAAGAGTTACATCCTATAACTCCCACATCTCCTAGAATAAAAGCTTGCAATCATGTAAGTTTCTTGATTTGCCTCAATATTCAAATTTATTGATTAGAAACTTAATAAAAGCCGGGATAATGTACACACCAATTTTATTTGAATTTGTGATATTATTATAGCCCAATAATGTACACACCAATTTTAATTAGAGGCTACACCTTATGTTCTTTTTGTGCATGTGCTACACTTTTTCGAGCACAAAATCTTACGATATGCACTAAGGTGTTCATGATTGGCTAATAAACAGTGGTGAGATGGTTATTTATGCCTTTCTCAATAAGTTCAAGTCCAACAATCAAAGACATAAGACTTCAAGATCAAGATCATGTGATCAACAAATATAGCATCTTCCCACACAACATGCACAACAAGACTTTAGCTAGTAAAGTGCAATAGAAATAAGTGCATCAAAGCTAAACAAGGTACATACTTATGACATGTAATTTTGATTGACCAACCTTGTTTTCAAATTCAAAGAAAAATAGCAAAACACAATTTGCAAAAAAAATATTTTTTTTATTTTTTTATTTTATTTTTTTTTTAAACAAAGAAACAAACAACCTAGAATGAAATGCATGAATGTAATGCAATGCAAATCCTAGAAACAAAGGTCACAAAAGATTGAGCAATGAAGCACAAGGACCATGTCAGACAGACTCAATTAGATTGAGCCTTTTGCATCCAAGACTTCTTAGATGCAACTCTTGCATTGGAGTTATGATTCACATTAGAATTCTGAGCAACTCTAGGATTGGAATAAAGGTTTAACGCCTTTACCAATTCACCAATAAGTACCATAGGATCATGTGCTTGAGGCACAGGTACTTTAGTTTTATTTGCTCGCTTCGCAGCTTGCAACTTAAAACAATTTGGACGTATGTGTCCAGGTTTTCCACAAAAATGACAAACCCATACAGGCTTATCATGCAATTTGCCCTTAGTAGAAGTTGAAGCTCTAGAATGAGAAGCATGAAGATCAACCCTAATCTTTCTAGGTGGAGTAACATTAACATGTTTGACAGGTTCACTCACCGAGGGTTTAACAATCTCACTCTTAGGAGGTTCAGAAGAAGGAACAAATTTAGTGGAAGAAGGTTCAAGCACAGAAATACTTTCCTCATAACCTAAACCAGTTTTATCAGAAGGAGACTTTTGAATACTCAGCATGTGATCAAGTTTGGAGCTTGCAGACCTATTAGTTTGTTCTCTAGCAACAGATAAATCAAGTTCCAAACATTTAACTTTATCAAGTAAGAGCATGTTCTCAGTTTTCACATTATTCAAAAGCTCATTTGCATCAAACAATTTAACAAGTAAATTTTTCTTTTCAAGTTCCAAAGATGCAATTTTCTTCAAACCTAACTCAACATTCATGGCATCCTTTGCAGCAACTTTGCAAAGTTTATTGTAGGCTTCCTGTAAATCTGCATCCTCAGAGAGTTCCCCATCAGAAGGGTTCTCTTCAATAGATATGCTTTCATTGACTACAGTGGTAGCAGTGAAAGCAATGAAGTTTCCATCCTCATCACTAGCGGATTCATTGTTGGAAACTTCGTCATCACTAAGGGTTACAGCCATAGCCTTACCCTTAGACCTCAAATAAGTAGGACATTCAGACTTTAAATGACCATACCCTTGACAACCATAACATTGTTGTCCCAAAGAATTATTAGAAGATTGACCTACTTTTTCCTTAAGTTTTTCAAAGTTATTAACCTTAGTGGGTTCATTCTTCCTAGAATTTTTAGGTTCAACAGTGTTCTTGCCTCTTGCCCTTCTGTTATTATTCCTCAGAAAGTTTCTAAAGTTCTTGGCAAGATATGCAATCTCTGTAGCAGAGAGTTCATCATCAAATCCACCATCATCAACATCATCAACAGACTTAAGAGCCATTGATTTGGATTTGTTAGTCTTGGGGAGGTCTAGCTCATAGGACTGAAGAGATCCTACAAGCTCATCCACAGGGATGGAGTCCACATCCTTACTCTCAGTGATGGCAGTCACTTTGGGTCTAAAATCTTCAGTCAAAGATCTAAGAATCTTCCTAACAATTTTAGGTTGATCATAGATTTCACCCAAATTATAAGCAGAATTAACAATATCATTCAATTTAGCATAGAATTCATCAAAAGATTCATCATCATTCATTCTTATGCTTTCAAATCTAGAAATTAATTGCTGCAACTTATTAATTTTAACTGCCTTCGTGCCTTCATGCACAGTCTGGAGGATTTTCCAAGCAGTATGAGCAACCTCAACATTAGAGATTCTCTTAAATTCCTCCATGGAAACAGCATTAAAAATAGCATTCATAGCTTTGCTATTAAAAGCAGCTGCCTCCTTTTGAGAAGTTTGCCACTCACTCACAGGAGTAGTGGGCTTCTCCCATCCGTATTCAACGGAATTCCAAACTCTCTCATCAATGGATTTCAGGAAAGCTTTCATCCTTACTTTCCAATATGCATAGTTGTTTCCATCAAAGTGAGGTGGAACAACAAGAGAGTGTCCGTGTTCCATGACAACAGGGGTCAAGGATCAGCTCAAAGATCAAAGGATCAAACAAAAAGCTACCCGCTCTGATACCACTTGTCAGTTCGTTTAGACCCCTTAAACCCAACAGATTAACCTAGTGAATTAGCCAAGTGATTAAGTTAGGTAATTTAATTAAAACTAGGTTAACACAATTAAGCAAAAATAACAAAGCAGCGGAAAATAAACAACACAAAGATCTGATGACCCAGGAAACCACACCGGTAAAAACCTGGGGAGGATTTGACCTAGCTATCCTCAAGGTAAACTGAATCCACTATGAAAGAATTGAAGTTTACACAATAGACTTAGACCACTAACATCTTATTGCTACCCGAGTGTAGGAAACTTACTACCATGACCCCATGATAGCTCCGAGATCCACGGACTCCTTCTTTCCGGAATTCTTCAGCAAATCCACAAGCGCACCTGCTTGTATATCTTTGTGTTCTCCTGATTCTGCAACTGTAACGATCTACACAACTCTTGACATAAATCTCAAGTTTGTAAACCCTAAGTGTATGTGAAGGTAAACACCTCTAGATCTCACAGAGAGATTCACAAACACAGCAAAACAGAACTCTCAAAATGTGGCTAGGGTTTTCCCTTTTATACTTAGGGCAAAACATAAAACCCTATACATTAAACGGGCTTGGGCTGAGTTGGAATTTTCTGCAGAAAAACGTTCTGCACGATTTTCGATCAATCGAGTCTAATTTTCGATCGATCAAGTCATACAGAAAGTGAACAGTACTTCTGTATAAAAACTCGATTCCAACTTTACAATAAGACCAATACTTTGAGCAAGTCTAACACACGACTAAACATTGTTTTGATCATGGTTTGCCAACATACAAATTGAAGTTCTAAATACATTAGTTCCTAATCTTTAGAACCTAACAATATTCAACAGAGTTCCAGACTCTCTCATCAATAGATTTCAGAAATGCTTTCATCCTTACTTTCCAATAAGCATAATTGTTCTCATCAAAATGAGGTGGAACAATAAAAGAGTGTCCGTGTTCCATGACAACAGGGGTCAAGGATCAACTATAAGATCAAAAGATCAAAACACAAAAGCTACCCGCTCTGATACCACTTGTAAGATGTTTAGACCCCTTAAACCCAAACAAATTAACTTAGATAATTAGCCAAGTGATTAACTTAGGTAAATTAAACAAGTCTAGGTTAACACAAATATATCATATCATGCAAAAGTGCGGAATAATAAAGAACACATAATATGATGACCCAAGAAACCAAACCGATAAAAACATGGGGAGGATTTAACCTAGCTATCCTCAAGGTAAAACGAATTCACTATGAAAGAATTGAAGTTTACACAATAGAGATTTAGACCACTAACATCCTATTGCTACCTGCTTGTAGGAAACTTATTACCACGACCACGTGACAGCTCCGAGATCACAGACTCCTTCTTTCCTTGAATTCTCAGCAAAGCACAAGCACACCTGCTTGTATATCTTGAAGCTCTTTTGCTCTGCAACTGTATGATTTACCAATCTCTTGACATGAATCTAGAGTTTGGAAACCCTAAGTGTATGTGAAGGTAAACACCTCTAGATCTAACAATTAGATTCACAAACACAGCATTCAGAACTCTAAAAATGTGGATAGGGTTTTCTCTTATATACTTAGGGAAAAACATAAAACCCTACACAATAAATGGGCTAGGGCTGAGTTGGAAAATTCTGCAGAAAAATGATCTGCACGACATTCGATCGGTTGAGTCTAATTCTCGATCGATCGAGCCTGACAGATCTGCATAGTGAATTTTGCAGTAACTCGATTCCAACTTTACATAAAAAGCCATACTTTGAGCAAGTCTACAATAAGACTAAAGATTGCTTTGATCATGGTTTGCCAACATTACAAATTGAAGTTCTAATACATTAGTTCCTAATTCCTCAGAAATGCAGAAAATAAGCTTGAGAGTGATGGGGTTTGAGTGAAAATTGACTTTGGGTTGAGATGGGTTTAAGAAAAGGCAGTGCGAGGGAAATGAGGTGTTTTTGAAAAACTTTCACATTTGCTATATAAAACTGAAAACACGCATTTCTCTTGGGTTAGGCAGTAGTGAGACACTCGCGAGACAGTCGCGAAAAGGGACACTGAAGCTCAAAAGCTTTCGCGAGAAACTGGTAGTCGTGATACAGTCACGATAGCCTCTGTATGAATTGAAAATTTTCCAATTTTTGCCTAAAATCATTTCGCGAGAAGTGGTTAGTCGCGAAATATTTGTGAGACAGTAGTGAGACTCTCTGTATGAAATGACAAAATTTTTATTTCCCTTAATCTGCTTTCGCGGGAAGCTCTAGTTGCGAGCTTCTCGCAAAATTGCCTCTAAACCAGTTTTTTGAAGAAAAACACAAAAATGCATTTTGAACAAAAACTAAAGGCACTAAAGTATAAAATCACTTTCAAAAACATATAAATTACTCAAAAATATTTTTGGGTTTGTTCGGCAAGCAATTGAGCATACACATCACATTTGAACATGTACAATCACACAAATGAGATACACATTAATTGAATCAAAGTCTTGTGTGTTGTGGGTGAGCATCAAATGTGGAATAGTCCTTAGACTAGAGTGAAGCTTCAATGATCAATTTAATCAAGTCATACACAACTGATACTAAGTCAAGAGGTCTATCTCAATTATAGAAATGAACATATATGACCTCCCACAAGAACATGATTACAAATCTTAGAAACTTTTCATTTGGCTTCTGCATAAATCATAACATTTGATTCTTTTGAACAATACATCTCATTTTTAGAGATCGGTGTCTGAAATTTTTGATATTTCAACATTGAGAGATAGCCTTTAGCTATTTGAGCACCATACATTCCAATACAAAAGTCGCTTTCCCTTTTTCCTAGTCAAATACTAGTACGTGCGATAGGCTTTTGCAGCTCATAATCTCTTTTTTATTTTGAGATTTACATTTGGTGAGCTCTATTGCAAAAAAATAAAAAATAAAATAAAATGGGAAGATATATAGGCACATTTTTATGCAAGTATCAAGACCAACAAGACAATTGACCAATCATTCATGACAGGCTTGAAGATCTATTTACAATAATTGCACATAGTTTTCAAGATTTCTCCCACAAAAAGATATGTGCATACAAAATAAGCTAGGCTCGTAAATGCATTACGCCATAAGTACGAAGGTACTAGGCCAAACTTACATGTGATATACACAACACAAGCAATCAAACTTTTTGAAGATTTTATAATTTTTATGGTTTTTTGAATTTTTGAACTCGCTCAAAAACAGAACAAGAAAAGTAAGATTAACAAAAACATCAAGAACAAAATCAAGCTTGAAAAGAAAACAATGATCTACTTAAACAGGCGTGACTTATAAAATATGTATGCAACGAAGAGTACGAGATCACACAAGAGATAGAAGTTAAGGGATGATACCAACACCTATGGTCTTACGCAAAGACTCAAACTGTGGACCATCAAGAGGTTTGGTAAATATATCTGCCTTCTAGTTGTCGGTGTTTATAAACTTTAGACACACAATCTTCTCCTCCACCAAGTCCCGAATGAAATGATACCGAATCTCGATATGCTTTGATTTCGAGTGTTGAACTGGATTTTTCGACAGGTTTATGGCACTCGTGTTATCATAAAACACACACATATTGTTTTGAGTAATTCCATAATCATGTAATAGCTTCTTCATCCATAAAAGTTGTGCATAGCAACTCCCCGTTGCAATGTCTTCAGCTTCAGCCATTGATAGAGAGACTAAATTTTGCTTTTTGCTCATCCACGACACCAAGTTATTACCAAGATAAAAACAGCCACCTGAGGTGCTTTTTCTATCATCAATGCACCCACCCCAGTCAGCATTTGAATATCCAGCTAAGCACTCATTCGAGTCTCTTGAATACCAAATTCGATAGTCGGATGTACCATTTATATAACGAATAATTTGTTTGACAGCTGTCAAGTGGGACTCTTTTGGTGCTGCCTGAAATCTTGCACACACTCCTACACTAAAGGTGATATATGGTCTACTTGCAGTGAGGTAGAGAAGACTGCCAATCATGCTTTGATAGAGTGTTGGATCTACTTCCACACCGACTACATCAAGACTTAGTTTTGCCGAGGAGCTCATAGGAGTGGAAGTATGCTTCTTGGAGTCTAAGCCGAATCTCTTAGCAAGATTTTTGGCATACTTCTCTTGAGATATGAATATCCCACCTTTCTGTTGTTTTACTTGAAGCCCTAAGAAGTAGTTCTGCTCCCCTACTATACTCATTTCAAACTCATTTTTCATCTCTTCTGAAAATTCTTGAGCAAGTTGATCAATTGTGGATCAAAAGACAATGTCATCCACGTATACTTGAGCCACAATGAGGGGTTTCTCATCTCTTTTAAAAAAGTTTGTTCGATCGGCTTGACCTCTTTTGAAACCATGATCCAAAAGATACATGGTCAGTCGATCATACCAAGCCCTTGGTACTTGCTTCAACCCATATAATGCCTTTTTCAGTCTTAGCACATGATCTGGAAAATGAGGGTCTTGAAAACCCTTTGGTTGCTCAACGAACACTTCTTTGTTCAAAAATCCGTTTAAGAAGGCACTCTTCACATCCATTTGATATAACTTGAACTTCATGATACATGCTATGGAGAGAAGAATTCAAATTGATTCTAGTCTTGCTACTGGGGCAAATGACTCATCAAAATCAACACCTTCAACTTGAGTATATCCTTGAGCTACCAATCTAGACTTGTTTTGAACAACTTCACCATCTTCATTAGTCTTATTCTTGAAATCCACTTGGTGCCGATTACATGTGTATCCTTGGCCCTTGGTACCAGCTCCCATACATCGTTTCTAACAAATTGATGCAACTTTTGATGCATGGATTCTACCAAATTCTCATCTTTCAAAGCTTCTTCCACTTTCTTAGGTTTGAATTAAGCAAGATAACAGTTGTATGTCATATGATTCACATTATATCCCAGTCCTTTTCTCAACCGAAGTCCCTCATCTAAATCACCAATGATGTTGCTAGTGGGATGATTGAGCGTTACTCTTGATGATGGTTTCTTGGAAGTTGAGGGTTCGTCATTACGTGAGATTGAAGGTTGTACTTCCGGAGGGGTGAGAGGGCTTGAAGATCTTTGAGTTTATCTAGTCTCCCTTTTTGATATAGGAGGTGTAGACTCCTTTATCGGTGATTCTTTCTCACCTTAAGATATGTCGTTGTTACCCTTACTCTTCTTAAGGCTTGGTCCTTTGCCATCCTCATCAACATCCTTTTCTAAGATGGTGTCATTTATGACCACATTTATTGATTCCATCACTGTCTTAGTGCGCTTATTGTACACTCTATATGCTCGGCTGTTTGTGGAGTATCCTAGGAACATTCCTTTGTCACTTTAAGCATCAAACTTTCCAAGATTCTCCCTATCATTGAGAATGCAACACTTGCTTCTGAATACTCTGAAGTATTTCACCTTCGGTTTCTTTTCCCTCCAAATTTCATATGATGTCTTCTTTGTCCCTGCTCGAAAGAAAATCCTATTCCCAATGTGACATGAAGTATTCACTGCTTCAGCCCAAAACTTATGTGGAATGTTTTTGTTGAGTAACATTACTCTCACCATCTCTTGGATCACCCAGTTCTTTCTTTCAACCACCCCATTCTATTGTGGAGTCTTTGGTGCTGTAAATTCCCTTTTGATATTGTGCTCATTACAAAAAGCTTCAAATTTTGTATTGTGAAACTCCTTCCCATGATCACTTCTAATTTTCACTATGGGAACTCCCTTTTCATTTTGAATCCTCTTGCATAATCTTTCCATCTTGTCGTATGCTTCCGACTTCTCTCTAAGGAATTCTACCCAAGCATACCTTGAGAAATTGTCAACTACCACCATAATATATCGCTTTCCACCCATGCTTTCTGTTCTTGTTGGACCCATTAGATCCACATGGAGTAACTCCAAGGGGCGAGAGGTAGCGACTACATTTACTTTAGGATGGGTTGACTTTGTTTGTATTCCTATGGACCACAAACATTCTTCTTAATTTTTCCAAACTTTGGCAAACCCACCACTGCTTCAAGCTTTGAGACTTTTGCCACTTGTTTGTAGTTTGCATGCCCAAACCGTTGATGCCATAACTCCAATAGGTTTACTCGAGCACTTCGACATGCTATGCTTGGTTTGAAAATAATACCATAGCAGTTGTCGGTGGTCCTAAGTCCCTTCAAAACTTGAACACCTTCTTTATTTAGAATTAGACATCCTTTCTTTGAAAATTGAACTAAGAAGTCTTCATCACATATTTGAGTGATACTCAACAAGTTCACTTTCAATCCTTTAATGTACAAAACATCAGTCAATAAGGGTAGTCCTGAAATATCAACGGTTCCCTTTCCAAGAACTTGTGAGTGGTTACCATCTCCAAATGTCACAAAGCCATCTTCCTTCTCCTCAAGAGTTTTGAACAAAGATTTCTCTCCAGTCATATGCCTTAAGCAGCCACTATCAAGATACCACAAACACGAATTAAACACTTTCAATGCGCTATGAACAAAAAGACAAGAATGAGGAAGGCATTCTTAACCATCAAAGCAAAACTCATATTTCTTTACTTCATTCGTTGATGAGTGAAGCTTTCTTTTCAAGCAATCAAGTTTATCACATAAATGTCTATTCCTTCTCTTATATTCATCAATTAAGAAATTCGACTCACACAAGCTATTGTGAATATCATGATTCCTATGAACTAAGGATTTCAACATGTGTATAAAGATTCTAGCATGTTCCTTTGATTTGAATAACTCTAACAGCTCATTACTAGGACAGTCTCCAAATATGCTCATAGAGTCATTATCACAAATACCTTTACTATGCTTCATGTTGGCCTTTGCCATATCGCTATCCATAATCAAGGAAGGGGTCTAGGATCACACTCAAGTAATAAAACCATAGCGAGTGTACCTGCTCTGATACCAATTGAAAGCACGAATTTGTGTTAAAAACACAAGAGCTATTTAGACCCCCAAATAAAAGGATTACGGCTCAATTGATTTTACATTAACTTAATACTAAGTGTGGAATAGTGTAAATGCGAACAGATAAACAAATAAACTACTCTAATCCATAATCAATAAAACACAGCAGTAAATTCAAAGGTAAAAGAGTATGGAAGAAGAATGCAAACACAAGATAACACTTCGATGTGTTATCAAAGAGGAAACCGAAGTACTCGTCGTAAAACCTCTCCGCCGCCCTTCAAGCGGTAATCGATCCATTAGAGAATAAGTTGGAGTACAAAAATAACAAAAAACCCTCCAAGCCTAGTCTACCCCATGTACTTGAGCCCTCCAAACTCCTGCTACCAACTGACTTCACCAAGCCTTGTCTTCTCTAGCTCTCCAGATCACGCAATTCAGCCCGATTGCATCCGCCAAACATATGGCTTCTTCCAATGCTTCCTAACAACTCCAAAACCTTACTTTTCACTCAAGATGGGTGTGGTAAGTATTTGGGCTATCAACCTCTCAAAGATTTAGAAATGGAGAGGTAAGAGTTAAGGAAAACCATAAAGGATTGTGTAGAGATTTATGGGTATAACAATCTCTCACTCTCAAGGGTTTGTGGCTAGGGTTATCTCTCAGAAATTCTCTCTATCATCTGTGGGTAATGTAGGTATATATAGTGTGGGTACAGAAATTATGTATCAGATAGTACAGGCTGGCAGAACAGAATGTTTCGCGAGTGTCTCACGGGAAGGCCTTACCCGCAAGCTACTCGTGAAACACAGCTGTCTCCATTTGTCCTGACTCTTCGCATTCCAGTCATGTGCAAGGCACATGTATCGCTTTGCGGGATGCTTAGTTACGAGCTACTCGCGAAAAATCTTCTATCTTCAATTGCTTGAGTCTTCACACTCTCTCTCTATCACACAACCCTTACAATTAAATCCCACAAAAAATACAGGGTATAAAATGATTGAATAAAATTACAATCAAATTTGGCACGAAATTAAAGCCAACAAAACACATAGTTGTAAATTACAACTTTACATTATTATTATTATAAATGGTATAAAATACTGTGCATAGAAAGATGTTCTCCTATCTGAATAATCATAAAATGAAATGATTTGATTTATATGCATTCTTATTAAATTCTTGCGTATCTTACCCTTACTGAGCTATGTAGTTCACCCCTTCCACTCTTTTAGTCAACAGGTTTTATTTTGGAGCAGAAGGAGCCTTAGTCGAGTTTTGGAAGGAACTGGTTTTAGTTTTAAATGTATAGATCCCAAATTAGCAATTTGATGTTTAGTTTTACAGTATCGTGTATTTTAGGATCTAATGAAAATTGTGTACCTTAAAGTGTTAAGAGATGTATTACGTGAAATTTAGAATTTGAATAACTAGTGGATTGTGTTATCTCTTGAAGTACAATGTAGATGCTTTGAATATCAAGTGAGAAGTTATGTCAAGAAGTAATGAAACAAAAATGAAAAGAAAGAGGGAAGCTTTGCTAAAAGTTATGTAAAAGTTTAGTTGGATCTTGTTAATATCAGGTTTAAGCTTGATATTAACATGCCGGTCATGGTTACAAATCCGGGTATCGGGTTTGGGATGTGACATTAATGCTCTTCTTGCTGCGTATCCTCTGACCAAGATCCTTGCCGCATGTCCTCTAGCCTGACCGAGATCCTCCTCTTTTTTCTTTATTATTACTATTATTTCTTTCTTTTTTTTCCTTCTTTTTGGGACTTAGGGCCTTCATGGTCTTTCTTAACTTCATGAATTGGGCCTTCTTTTGTTAAAACCCATGGTCTTTCCTTATTTTTCATGAAATGGGCTTTCTTGTGAAATTTTGATCATGTTTTGATTGATTGAGATATGTCTCTCAACACACTCACAACTTAGGCGGGTTGAATTGAGACACAAGAATTCTTTTTTATTTATTTAATGGGCAATGCTAACGAATGCCCTTAGGACAATGATTAGTAATCCATTTAAAGAAAATTTTTATGGGAAAAGAAAAAGAAAAAGCAATTAATGTTTTAACAGTTTTTTCCATTTCCCATAAAAGTGGTATCAAAACTTCCCTAAAATAAATTATTAATCATTGCCCAAAGAGCATCTGTTAGCATGACCCTTATTTAATTTAGTTGGCTATTAATTAGCTTGATAAATGTGAGCTACATGCAGAACTATTTGAAGGCACACTAAACTCAATTCAAAAGAGAGGTTTTCAAAAGTAATGGCTTGTGCTATTGTTTTGATAAAAATAAAAATAAAAAATCTCTATTTCACGATAAATCGTTGTTTAAAAAGTAAATATTAATATGGTTTTCCAATCGATTATCAAAACTAAAGCCACAAACCTCTTTCCAATATATTGTACAAAGATCAAATCTTCAAGGTGGTTCTTGGAGTTAGGGAATCAATTCGTGGAAGGGTTTTTAATTAGAACAGTTAAAGTGGCTTGTAGTTGATATTGGGGTCATATTTTTTATGTTTTTTTTTTGGGGTAGAGACTAGGATCCAGGGTTGGATTAAGTTTGTACAACTTCGATTCTATGGGGTAGAGACTAGAGACTAGTGGAATTTCTTTTTGCAGTTAGGACTAACCTAGTTGTACTTTTTCCTTTAAATGCATTCATAGGTTTTCCACTTCATCATTAATTGTTTGTGTTCTTTAATTAGCTACTTTGTGCTTTTTGTTTAGTGAGGTTTATAATATGTGGTAATTAACCTGTATGTCCAATAATAATTGAGATTGCATAATTGTTTAATTTGTCAAAGTTCATTAAATTCCACTTAAAATCAGCCAAGGGTTTAAAATATTATTTTCAATGCAAGTATAAATGTACGGGTGGCAATTTATGTTCATATGTCGGGTTCGCGTCGTGTCAACTCATGAGTATTAGACGATATATGTCAATACTAACTCGACATATTCATTAAATGGGTCAAGATTCCTCAACTCTAACACGACCCATTTATTAAACGGGTCAGTCGTGTCAACCTGTTTATCAAATTTTATCAAAATGAAAAAAAGATTATGAAAAAACAAACAAATAATTTTTTTTAATTTAAAATTCAGAACCAACGAGTAATTGCATCACAAATAATCATTCAAAATTAAAGCATATCACCAATAATCAATCACAATATGTCAAAAAAAAAAAAAAACCACAACAACTAATAAGTTTATATACCTAGAGTTTGAAGGGTGTATTGGTAAAATGTCATTTAATTAAACGGGTCAGATAAGTCAAACAGGTTCTATATGTTCAACATTAACCCAACCCATTTATTAAACAGGTCAGTCGTATCAACCCGAATATGACACGAACCCATTAAGCCTCAACTTATAACCTGCTAATTTCATGTCGGGTTTGTGGGTCATGTCCAATTTTACTACCCCTGTATAAATGCAATTGTTTCAACTAATGTTTTCTCTTCTTTCTTCTATAACCATATTCCAAACAGCAAAGATTAGACTAACAGAAAAATAAAGCTCATTGAATGAAGGACTTCGCCAATCGAACACAAGTGTTATTTTCTTAAGCACGCTTTGAACTGCTCCCAACCATTTTGTGGAAAATGCAATTCCCTTGAATTAGCAGTAGAAGACGGTGAACTCAATTGCTTAACCAAGTCTTTGTTTTTTGCCTATAGTCAGAAGAGCAATAGTCATGTATATTCCAATCTCGAAGATTTTCATATTAAATTAATAAATTTTATGAACAAATATATACACATTTAAATATATATATATATATATATATATATATCAATATGAAGTATCCACTGATATGATTTATATTATTTGCAGAGAATGTGGCATAATTCGCATACAGATAATGACAAATATATACATATGAATATAAAAATGCTATGCAATTAGGATCTATCAAGAAACCCAGTATGGTAGGTGACAATTATATGGTCCCTTCTGCTTTCATGTAATCTCATTAAACATTCACAAAGTTCAGATTCAACAGAATTTGAAGTAACTTCTAACATCCATGTTGTTGGATCATAATTGTCTTTAAGAGCGGGCACGCACCCCAGGGATACTCTACAACAACTTGTTATTGCGTTTGATTGTGTAAAGACAAATACTTAATTATTCTTCATTTATTAGTGATTAATATAAGTTTATATATATATATATATACACCTTTTTAGCATATGATTTTTCATTATAAACGCATCATGCAAGTTGCTTATGTGACTTTGTGTTCAAAATCTCTATAAAAAAAAAAAAAAAAAAAAAGGGTATTGTACACCTAATGTGCATGGAACGAGAAGACTATGTGCACCTAAAGAATAGTCTTGTACGTTTTCAGCTTTAAAACACAAGTTGTTTAACCTAGTTATTTAGCCAAATGATTACTTAAATAAATTATTCAAATCTAAGTTATAAAAAAACAAGCAATATATAATAAAGCAGCGGAAAAGTAAATAACACAACAATATGATAACCCAGGAAAACCAAACCGGTAAAAAACCTAGGGAGGATTTAACCTAGCTATCATCAAGGTAAAGAACAAATCCACTATGAAAGAATTGAAGTTTTACAATAGCGACTTAGACCACTAACATCCTATTGCTATCTCGAGTAGAAATTTACTACCACGACCATGTGACAACTCCAAGTCCACGGACTACTTCTTTCTTGGATTCACAACAACCAGAAGTACTCCCACTTGTGTTTTTTTTAAGCTCTTTATGCAGCAACTGAAACGATCTCCAAGCTCTCGACATCAATCTTGATCTTGATAACCCTAAGTGTGTATAAATGCAAACACCTCTAGATCTCATAAGAGATTTAAGCTCTTTATGTAGCAACTGAAATGATCACCAAGCCCTCGACATCAATCTTGATCTTGATAACCCTAAGTGTGTATGAAGGCAAACACCTCTAAATCTCACAAGAGATTCACACACATAGCATAAAACAACCTTACAAAATGTGGCTAGAGTTTTTCCTTTTATACTTAAGGCAAAACATAAAACCCTACACGTCATATGGGCTTGAGCTGAGTTGGAAAATTCTATAGAAAAACATTTTACACGAGCTTTGATCGATCAAGTCTAATTTTTGATCGATCGAGCCTTGCAGAAATTGAACAGTAATTTCCTACAATTACTCGATTCCAACTTTACACATAAACATACTTTGAGCAACCTAAATCTAGACCAAATGTTTTGATCATAGTTTGCCAACATCACATATTGAAATTTTAAAACATTCAGATCCTAAATCCTTAGAACCTAACAAACTCCCCCTTTGATAGGCCAAGAATGTATTGACCCCTTGTGATAAATTAATTGATCAATTACACGTCATATGAGCTTGGGCTGAGTTGGAAAATTCTATAGAAAAACATTTTACACGAGCATTGATCGATCAAGTCTAATTTTTGATCGATCAAGCCTTGCAGAAATTGAACAGTAATTTCCTGCAATTACTCGATTCCAACTTTACACATAAACATACTTTGAGCAACCTAAATCTAGACCAAATGTTTTGATCATAGTTTGCCAACATCACATATTGAAATTTTAAAACATTCAGATCCTAAATCCTTAGAACCTAACAAACTCCCCCTTTAATAGGCCAAGAATGTATTGACCCCCTGTGATAAATTAATTGATCAATTAGCCAAGTTTATTAATTAATCAAATTAGCATGCAAACGTGTGGTAGCACAAAAAAATCACCAATTAAACTAAGTATGCAACGGAAAATAAATTGACACGGTAATTTGTTTATGAATGGGGAAAACCTACACGGCAAAAACTCCACCAGGTGATTTTAAGGTCACCACTCTCAAGAATCCACTATTATCACAACAAGCGGTTACAAGTAAAGGAATTCCAGTACTTTATACCAACCTACAGTTGAACCCTCACCCCAATACCTAATTGGACTAGTTCTATAGTGACAATCTCTCCTTATATTGCACGGCTCCTAGTACGTGACTAACCAATTGTGTGGATCCTAGTACGCGACTTGATTCACCAGATAGAGAAGGATGTTGGCTGCAAAATTCTTCAGTTCATCACATAATGAAGATTGAGAAGATGCTTGGTCACAAAACCCTACGGTGTACAAATACAGCAGCTTCTTCACAAGAAAGATGAATTAGGGCAAATTCAGTCTCCAGTCACAATTTGCATAAACAAACTTTGTTACACACGCGAACTACCTTTGACGGCCCTTAAAATAATACTTATATATGTTTAGAGTTGTGAGAAAAGAAGGCCCAAACATAATCCCAGATTGGATGAAAAACAATCCTGAAAAACTGATTTTCATAAATCTCGATAGAAACCCTATCTGTCGAGCTGTTGTCGAGCCATGGGGCTAGAATAGCTCTTCAAGCTCGATGGATGCTAGCTGTCGAGCTTTAATGACAGGCACATTCTCAGCTAGAATCTTGGACAGACTTGCACGACTTTAACACTTGATCTTAACACAAGATTTCTTGAAGTATTAAACACATCCTAGATCTGCCCAATTACAAGTAAAGTGCGTTTTGTCAAAAGATTAGCCAATTACATAAAATAATGACATATGTTCCTAACATGTGAATCACATATGTCCTAACAATCTCCCCCTTTGGCAATTCGTGACAAAACCACAACAAACAAATGAACATATGAGAGAAGTCATAAATCACTCAACTCATACTCACTTGTTGAATACAATAAAATCTATCCTAACACAAACTCTTGAACAACTTTGCAAGAAGAAAGTCTATGGCATGAAAGACTTTAACAACCTCTATTTTTGAAACACTTTTAAACAAAACTTATCAAGGCATCTTAGTGTGAAACAGAAATAATAGATTGCATATAAGATATAAGAAACATGTGTATAAAGAAAGAAAAGTAACAACACATGTAACGGTAGGTGAAGGAACATACATCAATATATAAAGAATATAAGTACAGTGTATGTCAAAATGGTCATAAAACCTAAAGTACATGAACAATGTATCTAAGATAGAAAGAAAAGAAAAGATACATAATACCCTAACTACATCCCTCAATGTGCACACTCCCCCTAACAAAAATCTCCTATACTAACCCTCCCCCTAAGTATGATTACTCCCATAACCAAAACTACTCCCCCTTTTTGTCATGAACGACAAAAGGTAAGGGTGTTGAGTAGACATCTCATCAAAGCTGGAAGAGCTAGCATCTCCATCCTCATCATCAATACATCCTCATTAGGACGACGACTCAGATGCCTTGGGTGGAGGAGAGGGAGACTCAACAAAGTCACCAAGGCGAGCGTACCGTCTAGCAATATGGCCTACACAAGTGATCACCTGACACAACTCATCCGTAAGAGTGTCAAGGCGAGCATCCATGCGCCGAAGCTGCGCCATGATCGCGTCAAGAGTCACACCTCCTGTTGAAGTAGAGGGAGCGGAGGTGTTTGGAGCTGAAGAAGTGGGAGGAGCTATCCTACCAGACTGCCTTGATCGAAATTGTGCCTCGCTCCATTTAATGGTAGCGGCATCAATGGCACACATAACAGGGAAGTGGTCGAATGAGGGAAAAGGAACAAAAAAATGGCATAAAATCTACGTGATTGCTGAAGGAAAGATGATCTTATCATTGGTTGTTGTATCCCTATACACATCTATAATAGAAAAAATAAAATGTAAAGGAAAATCTATAGTGAGATGCTCAAGAAGGGAAAGCAAAAATCGAGCACGGGGCTCTGTGATAAAGTTATAGTGAGAAAGAGGGTACAAAACAAAAGTCATCACCATGTTCACAAATCTAGGACCTTTAGCAAAGGTCAAATATGGTGTAAACTGACGATCACCCCAATCAAAAGGGCGCTCGCAGAAAGTAGAAATCATCTCATCTTTGGACACAGTCCTCAGATGCTCACAATCGGGGTAGTTAGGATGCTCTACCCTTGGGACATGGAGCATATCGGATACCAACTCTGGTGTGACCACTATGTGCGTACCTCGAATGCGAGTATGAAAAAGAGGTACTAAAGAATCAAGTCCATGCATGTTGGAGAAAAACTCCAAAATCAGCACAGATGGACATGTGACCAGGACATCACATAGTGACTCCCAACCCCCACTGTGAATGACAGTGGGTAGGTCAGTGTCGGAGAAGTTTGACAAAATGACTCGACATTCTGAATGAACACCTCGTCGAGAAAAATTCTCCGAGAAGTCCTTTCGATCATCCTTATCACGAAACCGAACAAAAGAGGGAGTAGGATCAGAAGACAAAGAAGCCCGGGAATGAAGAAGGTTTCGGGACAGAACAAATTTACGTTTAGGTGCCATTGACGCACTAACGTAAACTAGAGAGTAAGGGGGGGGGGAGAATGAAACACTCAGAAAAGTCCCAAAACAGTTCAAATATACAAAATATATTGAATGTAATGGACGTATGCATGAAAATGCATGAGCATGTGATATGCAATAGTAATTTCATCATAGGCTCTGCCCAATTCAAACCTATCAGCACACAATCAGTTGCACACATCTAAATGCATGATAATACTGTTATAATGCTTATGTGATGCAATGCATGAGGTTTAAAGATCATTTAAACAAATACCCATCCCAAAATTTCATCAATTTTGAAAAATCCCAAAAATTAAAAAAAAAAAAAAAAAAAAAAACAAAACAAAACCTAGATTTTAAATGCATGAAAATCATGAAGAATGAGAGGAAGAGAGATCATACCAAGTGATTTGAAGCAAGAAAAGGCCAAAAATCACATGGGTTTGAAGGTTTTGAGAGAGAAGTGAGTGTTTGGGAGGTAAGGGGACTGAGTCTGTCGAGAGAGATCGAGAAAAGTAAGACAAGAAATCGCGAGGAACGTATTTATAGAAACCTTATAAAGCTCGATCGATCGAGATGTGTCGTGGAGCTGTCGAGGTTTAAACGCATGTCCTAGCTATCAAGCCAATGAACGGGGATCTGTCTAGGATCAAATCAGAAAAGATCATAAAGTAGCTCGATCGATCCACCTAGTTGTTGAGAACCTATCGAGGAGACAGGAGATTTCTCGATCAATCCACCTAGCTATCGAGAGGTGTTCAGATTGCGATAGAATGCAACAGATGAGCTTGATATATAAGCCAGGTATTAAGAGGTGTCGAGATTGCTTAAAAATAGTTTTTCAAAAAGGGATAAACACAAATATGAATGCAATCAAACATGCAACTCAACCAATGATCCACACGACATTTTGAACTCTCAAAATCACCTCTCAACAATAAAATTGATAAGCATTTAGATCTCAAAACACACACACATACACACACACACACACACACTAAACAAATCTAACCAATTTTTTATTTTAAAAATAAGTCAAGAAAGTTTAGTGAGCATACATTAATACATATAAATCTTGTGATGGCCAAATCACGTAGTACCTGCACATGTATCAAGAGTAGCAAATAATATTGCGTGTTATGTGTGAAAAACATTGCAAGATTGCATAAGTGTATACATGTTATGACGATTTGAGATATGAGAAAATCACTTTAACTCACACACAATCATAACTGTTTGATGGGGACTATCACCTTCGAGGTACATCCTATAACTCTCACATCTCCTAGAATACACGCTTGCAATCATATATAAAGCATTTTGATATTTTTTTCTTTTATTTTTCTTTGCTTATTTTTCTTTTTATTAAGCATATCATGCATGGGCATATAAGAGATAGAAAAGAATTACCCAATTATGTTAAGCTTTTGACATTGCACTTTTGCTATGCCGAAGCATAAAGATGTCATTTTATGATTTGCACGTAACAGTGGTGAGATGGTTATTTATGCCTTTCTCTTAGGATTTTCTAGTCCTTCTCGTCAAAAAGAGTGATACAAGTGTTAAGTACAAGAGACTACTTAATCTCACTCATCACAAACACGAGCCACATAGCTCACTTGCTTAGTTGTGCATAGAAATGTTCATCTAAGCTACAAAAGATACAAAGTTTAGAAAACTTTATTTCAATGGCCATCCAAGGTACACAAGTACCAATGTACACTGACACACACTGTTTTTGTATTTTTCTGATTTTTTTTCTTTTTTTTTAATTTATTTTGAAAACAAAACAAAATAAAAAGTAAACAACCAAACGAAAACAGACAGACAACATGAAAGTATAAAAGAAAGATGCATATACATAAAGGCATGATAGAAAGGTGCAGATGCATGAAAGCATGATTCCAAAAGCAGATAAGAAATCAAGCAAAGAGAGTCCTACTTTAGATAGAAAGAATAAAAGCAAAGGACAAACAGAAAAGACAATTAAGTTTTAGGCTCCTTTCTCACCCACACAGCACGAGTCTTTGGCCGTGAAGATGAAAAGGCACGGGTCCTAGTATGTCTACTAAAGGACATAGAAGAATTAAAATTATCGTAAAATTGATTTAAGAAGCTCAAAGCTTTTAATAACTCACCAAGAATAGGTACAAAGCCTTTAGACAAAGGATGAGACCTATTGGACACTCACTTATGAGGAAACAACTTGAAACAATTAGGACAAGTGTGACTAGAAGCACCACAATAGTGACAAACATGAGTAGTTTTAGAACTACTCGGTTTTCTAGAAGAAGGTCTAACCTTGGAGGTTGACAAAGACCTTAATTTAGGACAATTTGGCCTAATATGACCAACAATATGACAATGATGACAAGTGGGGACAAATTGAGAATTTTTATTCTTCCTAGGAAGAGTTTTAGACATAGATTTAGAAACTTTAGTGTTAACATCCAAACTTTTACCTTTTTCTATCCTAGCAACATTAGCCTTCAACTCTTCATTATTCCTTTTAAATGGAGGAATATAAAAATCTTTTTCTTTTGAGTTAGGCTGAACAAGAAGTTTGGCACTACTTAATTTTTCAACTTCTATTTTAGATTGAACTAGTTGCTCTTCCATACTTTTAATTTTGTCCACTTGAGATGAAATTTGATTTTTAAAATTCTCATTCAAATTATTGGCTTCATCCAATTTTGCTATCAAATTATCTTTTTCAAGCTTGACCTTTTTAAATTTAGCTTTTAATTTTGTAGAATATTCAAGAGATTTCATACAAAAATTATAAAGCTTGCAATAGGCATCTTGAATATCAACATCATTATTCAACATAAGATCATG
The DNA here is from genome assembly GCA_033629205.1 of Lithocarpus polystachyus. NCBI lineage: Eukaryota > Viridiplantae > Streptophyta > Magnoliopsida > Fagales > Fagaceae > Lithocarpus > Lithocarpus polystachyus. Next base: position 70,430,973 of record CM066163.1, read on the forward strand.
CAAATCAAAACAATCAAAATTTTCCATGACAACAGGGGTCAATGGATCACACAGCAAAGATTAAACCTATACAGAGTGTGCCTGCTCTGATACCACTTGATAGGCCAAGAATGTATTGACCCCTTGTGATAAATTAATTGATTAATTAGCCAAGTTTATTAATTAATAAAATTAACATACAAATGCATGGTAGCACAAAAAAAGCACCAATTAAACTAAGTATGCAGCGGAAAATAAATTGACACGATAATTTGTTTACAAATGGGAAAAACTTACACGGCAAAAACCCCACCGGGTGATTTTAAGGTCACTACTCTCGAGAATCCACTATTATCACTATAAGCAGTTACAAGTAAAGGAATCCTAGTACCTTATACCAACCTATAGTTGAACCCTTACCCCAATACCTAATTGGACTAGTTCTGTGGTGACAATCTCTCCTTGTATTGCACGGCTCCTAGTATGTGACTAACCAATTGCGCGTATCTTAGTACGCGACATGATTCACCAGATAGAGAAGGACATTGGCTGCAAAGTTCTTCAGTTCATCACACGATGAAAATCAAGAAGATGCTTGGTCACAAAACCTTACGGTGTACAAACACAACAGCTTCTTCACAAGAAAGATGAACTAGGGTAAATTCAGTCTCCAGTCACAATTTGCATGAACAAACTTTGCCACACGCACAAGCTACCTTTGACAGCCCTTAAAACAATCCTTATATATGTTTAGGGTTATGAGCAAAGAAGGCCCAAACACATAATCCTGGATTGGATGAAAAACAGTCCTGAAAAACTGAATTTCATAAACCTCGACAAATACCCTATCTGTCGAGCTGCTGTCGAGCCACGGAGCTAGAACAACTCTTCAAGCTTGATGGATGCTAGCTGTCGAGCTTTAATGACAAACACTTTCTCAGCTTGAATTTTGGATAGACTTGCATGGCTTTAACACTTGATCTTGAAATAAGATTTCTTGAAGTATTAAATACATCATAAATCTACCCAATTACAAGTAAAGTGCGTTTTGTCAAATGATTAGCCAATTACATAAAGTAGTGACATATGTTCCTAACATGTGAATCACTTATGTCCTAACACCCTTTGGCAATCCGTAACAAAACACATAATAAAAAAATGCTCAAATTTACAAAAACAGCCCATTACAATAAAATTGCCCAACCAAAAACAAATCAACCTAACTACAATCTATCAGTTGCAAGTGTAAACAGCAGCATGACTGAATCAACTTGTATATTCCTGAAACACTCAACAAACACATAAATGCATGTGTGGAAAATACAAGTAAAAACAAAATAAATTCTTGATTTCACAAATCATAAAATAAAAGACATATATCATTAATAAACCTCATAATATAAATCAATAGCCAATGTAGAACAATGTGAAACAAGGAACAGAAATAAAAACATAATGTCTCCCCCTAACATATACAACCCATCAAAATAAATACATCAAAATAACTACATCATGAGCCAAAAAATAAATACATCATAAAGCACCTAGATACAATAGCTCCAAAGCTCCAAAAAATCTCAAAATCTCCCCTTATCTCCATCCATATGTACTCCCCCTTTTTGTGACGAATTGATAAAGAGCAATCACGACTCATCATCAAAAGGAGGTGGTGAAGGTGTCCACCTAATGCTCGCCAAATCCACACGCAGGGCCTGAAGCTCCATGAGCACATCCACCAAAAGCTAACCATGAGCCGCCTGAACGATCATGACAGTTTTCAACATACCCCGAACGCTAGAATCACCTGAAGTAGAAGGTGGAGGATCAATAGCAGTAATGGGATCGACATACTCCTCAGATGTAGGATCACCTGAAGTAGGAGGAGGAGGATGTGCACCAAAGGAAGACTCTACTCTAGGACGTTTAGAGCTAGCTTTCATCTGAGCTGCTTTCTGCCTAAGGAAGGTGGCACCTATGGAAGCTATAATGTGTACGAGCTCAAATGCAGGAAACTCATCTAATCCTAGATGTAATAAAATCCAATGAATAAAAATAGGTAAGAAAAGACCATGTGAGGTAGAACTACCCCTATGAACCTCAACCAAGGATCGAATGAAAAGAGTAGGAAAACTCATAAGAGCATTTGTCATAAGGGTATATGTTAGGTTTTGTGTTTGTAATGTTGGTAAACCATGACAAAAACTCAGTCTTATAAGTTTATAATGGTCTACATTGAAGCCCAAGGCAAAAAACTCAAGTTCGGGATGAAGAAAAATGAGTTACAATCTGGTCCGTTCGATTGATGCTCGATTGATGCTCGATCGATCGAAATTCGCGAATCAGCAAAACTAGCAAACGTAAAAAGGCCATAACTTATTCGTTTGAAGCCCAAATTGCGAGCCGTTTTTTCCAGTATTTAAAGGACATCATAAGCTAACCCTAGGGAGGGTTTTCAGAGTTTTTTAGAGAGATTAGAGTGCATCTTGTGGCTCTTTTGTAGATCTAGGGTTTTGTACCCAAAAGCTCTCTAAAGTCTTCCACCGGTGTTATTCCTTGAAGAATCTCAAGATCCGGTGTTGTAGAAGTTGTTGCATACAAGATCAACATTTAAGAAGATCCAAAACCTTTGAGTGGAGTCTCAAAATCACAAACGGTGGTGTTTGTGTTTTGCAAAGATTAAAGAAAGAAGGAGTCCGTGGATCTCGGAGCTATCATGGGGTCATGGTAGTAAGTTTCCTACACTTGGGTAGCAATAGGATGTTAGTGGTCTAAGTCGCTATTGTGTAAACTTCAATTCTTTCTAGTGGATTTGCTATTTTACCTTGAGGATAGCTAGGTTAAATCCTCCCCAGGTTTTTTACCGGTTTGGTTTTCCTGAGTCATCATATCGTTGTGTTATTTATTTTTCCGCTGTTTTACTTGATATGATTGATATTGTTTTAACCTAGATCTGAATAATAAACCTAAGTATTCACTTGGTTAATTAATTAGGTTAAACAATCTAGTTTACAGGGGTCTAAACGTACTGACAGTATACAAAAACACACATCTCTCAATAGGAATAGTGTGCAAGTGAGAGATGGGCCAGATAGAATGACAAGAAATCTGAAAAAACAAGTAATGAATCTTGGTTAACTCATGAGAGGTAATCTAAGGATCAGTACCCCACTGAATGGAAGTACCGGTGAGATATAACATAATGTCATCTAGAGGAGGGGTCTCATCATAAGGATAGACTGGCTGTCGTACCAAAGGTACCCCAAGAGTAGAGGCCATTACTGAAGGAGTAATGGTATACTCTTCATCCCTTATCCAACTCATCACATACTGTTCATTGGAATCATTGGAGTGGACAGAGAGGTTCGAGTAGAACTTTCTAATCAAGGCAGCTAAAGGGGAATGAGAAATATCTAACAAAGGAAGCCAACCTCTACGCTCAAAGTTTCTCTTAATCTCCGGATCTAACTCATCTAACACAACCTTTCTCTTAGCCCACACAAATCTAAGTATGTTCAACTTTTCATAGGTTTCTTGGTTTTTCTCAAACTGAAACCTCTCACTATCAAAGGATGGGGTAGAAGTGGAGGAGGTTTTCTTATTGGCTCTAGTCTTCCTAACCATGATGCTAAGGGAAGGAAAGGAAAGACAAAACAGAAACCAAAGAGAAACAAAGAAACCCAAGGGCGGACTGCATCGGACAGGTTTAGAGAGAAAACAACAATAGAAAATTTCAATCTATATGATGCATGAATAGAATAAACACATGATGCATGCTCTAATGCATTGAGAATAGTCCAAATATACCTTAAAAACCAAGAACTTGACTTGAACATAGAGTTTAGAACAGAAACCCCAAATTTTGAATAACAATTTCAAAAATTTAACTAAATTGAGTAATTAATCATTACACTCGATAAAAATCATCATATAATGACATAATTAATCAATTACACAAGTCAATTTTACAAAATATAGCCCAATTGAACAAAATCCCAAATTTCATGTAGTTTCAAGCCCTAGAATTTCAAAGTTATCTCAAATCACCAAATTAATCAAATTAATGCATGGGAAACATGTTTATAACATCTAAAGACAAAAAACCCAATGATTAATTTTGAAAGAAACCAACTCAAAAATCAAAAACCACAAATTCCTATAGGTCCGAAAATTTCACCTAAAATGCATGAAAAATGTAAAAAAAATAAATAAATAAATAAAAAGAAGGGATAATAAGGTCTTATCGGCACTTGAAGACAAAAACCCTTGAGAAAAAATAGGAAGAAAAAGACAAAAATGGACTTAAGGTGGATTGGTCGAAGAGAGAGAGAGAGCAAAAAGCTTTTTGAAAAGTTTGAATAAAGTGAAGAACACGTGAGAAAACTTGTTTTAAAAAACTCTCAGACTGATTTTAGATCGGTCGAAAAATAGGTTTGATCGATCGAAAAGCAACTTTGATCGATCCAGCACCAATCGAGCACCGATCGAGCCAGGTAGATTGTAACCCAAATTTTTATCGCATTTTTGATCGGTCGAGCAACATGTTCGTTCGATCGAAAATTTGGAAAAATAAAAATTTTGAAAAATAGAGCATTTTAATGCAGAAACACCTCAAAGCACATCGTTTTATGAATGAAATGCATAAGTATGAGATGAAAATTTTTCAAAAACACTTGAATTCAACCCAAATCTTCCAAAAAAAAATCAATCAATTTATCTTCAAGGCTTAAACATTAAACCATATTTTGCATCAAAATCAAGGAACTTTTAATTTTGGATGGCCACAACAAGATCACACACAATATCACGTACTAAGTTTAACAAAGAATAACTTGTGTAATGTGTGCAACTAGCAATAGCATGAGCTACATGTGAGGTGATATGTAGATAGTAATCAATCACAATTTCTACAAAATTCATCACATAATTTTAAAAGAGACTATCACCTAAAGAGTCACGTCATATAACTCTCACATCTCCTAGAAAACAAGCTTGCAATTATGTAAGTTTCTTGATTTGCCTCATAATGTACATACCAATTTTATTTGATTTGAAACTTATTAAAAATAGCCAGGATAATGTACACACCAATTTTATTTGATTATGAGTTAATTATAGTTCAATAATATACACATGAATTTTACTATTAATCCGAGGCTACACCTTATGTTCTTTTTGTGTATGTGCTACACTTTCTCGAGTATAAAATCTTATGATATGCACTAAGGTGTTCATGATTGGCTAGTAAACAATAGTGAGATGGTTATTTATGCCTTTCTCATTAAATTCAAGTTCAACAATCAAAGGCATACGACTTTAGGATCAAGATCATGTGATCAAAAACTATAAACAACTCCCACACAACATGCACTACAAAGCTAAACTAGCAAAGTGCAGTAAAATAAGCTCATCCGAGCTAAACACAGTACATAAACCTATTATGTAAAGATAATATGGCCAACCTTGATTTCAAATCCAAGAAAAATAATGCAAAACACATTTTTCCTTCCTTTTCCTCCTTTTTTTTATTAAAAAAGTAACAAAAACAACTTAGCATGAAATGCATGAATGTCATGGAATGCAATTCCTAAAAAAAAAAAAGCAAAGAAGAATGGTCATAAAAAATATAGAGATGAAACACAAGGACCATGTTAGAAAGACTCAATTAGATTGAGTCTTTTGCATCCAAAACTTTTTAGATGAAACTCTTGCATTAGAGTTATTACTCATATCAAAATGATGAGCAACTCCAAGATTGGAATAAAGGTTTAAAACCTTTACCAACTCACCAATAAGTACCATAGGACTTTGTGCTTAAGGCACATGTACTTTTGGCTTATTTGCTCGCTTAGCATCTTGCAACTTGAAACAATTTGGACAAATATGTCCAATCTTTCCACAAAAATGACAAACCCATAAAGGTTTATCATGCTCCTTACCCTTAGGAATGGTAGGATTCTTAGGCTTAGACTCTTTAAGATCAACCCTAATCTTCCCAGGAGGTGTAACTTCTACTAGTTTGACAATCTCACTCACAGGAGGCTTAGAAGTAGAAACAAAGTTTGTGGAATGAGTCTTAGGCATAGAGGTGCTATCTTCAAAATCTAAACCAATTTTGTCTAAGGGAGACTTCTGAATACTCAACATGTGATCAAGTTTATAATTAGCAGACCTATTTGTTTGTTCTCTAGTAACAAATAATTCAAGTTCCAAGTTCTTAACTTTATCAAACAACATGTTCTCGGTCTTCACCTTATCAAGCAATTCATTAGCATCAAACAATTTCATTAGCAAATTTATCAAGTTCAAGAGAAGTAATTTTCTTTAAACCTAAATCAACATTCATAGCATCTTTAACAGCAACCTTGCAAAGTTTATTATATGCTTCTAACATGTGAAAGCAATGAAGTTTTCATCCTCATCACTATTAGACTCATGATCAGAAACTTCATCATCACTAAGGGTAGCCATAGCTTTACCCTTTGATCTCAGGAATGTAAGACATTTTGATTTAACATGACCATACCCTTACATCCAAACATTGTTGACCCATAGAATTATTAAAGGTTTGACCTACTTTTTCTTTAGGTTTTTCAGTATTGTTCACTTTAGTGAGATCATTCCTCCTAAAATTTCTAGGTTCAGCATTGTTTTTACCTCTTGCACTTCTGTTATTGTTTCTAAGAAAATTTCTAAAGTTCTTAGCAAGATAAGCAATCTCTATAGCACAGAGTTCATTATCAAATCAATTCCCATCAACATCATCAATTAACTTAAGAGCTATTGATTTGGATTTATTTGTCTTGGATAGGTCTAACTCATAAGAATGGAGAGATCCTACAAGTTCATCAACAGGGATGGAGTCCACATCCTTGCTTTTAGTTATGACAGTCACTTTGGGTCTAAAGTCCTCAGTCAAAGATCTAAGTATCTTCCTAACAATCTTAGGTTGATCATAGATTTCACCCAAATTATAAGCAGAGTTAACAATATCATTCAGTTTAGCATAGAATTCATCAAAACATTCATCATCAGACATTCTAATACTTTCAAATCTAGTAGTTAACTATTGTAGTTTGTTAATCTTAATTGCCTTTATACCTTCATGCACAGTCTAAAGAATATTTCATGCAGTATGTGCAACTTCTACATTAGAGATTTTTTTGAATTCCTCCATAGAAACAGCATTAAAAATAGCATTCATGACTTTGCTATTAAAAGCGGCTGCTTCTTTTTGAGAAGTTTGCCACTTGCTTACAGGAGTAGTTGGCTTCTCTCATTCGTATTCAATGGAATTCCAAACTCTCTCATCAATAGATTTTAGGAATGCTTTCATCTTTACTTTCCAGTAGGCATAGTTGTTCCCATCAAAGTGAGGTAGGATCACAAGACAGTGACTGTGTTCCATGACAACAAGGGTCAAGGATCAACTCTTAGGTTAACGGATCTAAATACTAGAGCTAACCCGCTCTGATACCACTTGTACGTTTTTAGGCCCCTTAAAACACAAGTTGTTTAACCTAGTTATTTAGCCAAGTGATTACTTAGATAAATTATTCAAATCTAAGTTTTAACAAAACAAGCAATATATAATAAAGTAGCAGAAAAGTAAATAACATAACAATAGGATAACCTAAAAAAGCCAAACAGGTAAAAAATCTAAGAAGAATTTAACCTAACTATTCTCAAAATAAAGAACAAATCCACACACACAGTATAAAACAACCTTACAAAACGTGGCTAGGGTTTTTCCTTTTATACTTAAGGCAAAACATAAAACCCTACACGTCATATGGGCTTAGGCTGAGTTGGAAAATTTTGCAGAAAAACATTCTGCATGAGCTTCGATCGATCGATCAAAATCGAGTCTAATTTTCGATCGATCGAACCTTATAGAAATTAAATAGTGATTTCCTGCAATTACTCGATTCCAACTTTACACATAAACATATTTTGAGCAACTTAAATCTATACCAAAAGTTTTGATCATGGTTTGCCAACATTACATATTGAAGTTTTAAAACATTTAGATCCTAAATTCTTAGAACCTAACAATTCCATGCTCAGAGTTTTATCAATATCGTTCTTAAAAAAATAAAGTTCGACGTTCTGTCAATGACAAACGATATGGTAAGTGGAAACACGAGAAAAATACTTAGTAAGAAAATTCGAGAATTGCTATTAAATTCCCTTGTCAATTGATGTTATAAGACCATATTTTTACTCTATCTTTAAACGCAACAGCTTCGAAGGTTAGGGCTGTCCACGGGTCGGTCCGGGTCGGGTTTGTGCCCAACCCGGAACCGACCCGACCAGATCGGGTGGCCAGAAAATGAACCCGCCGCCGACCGGAGTGGCTCACCGGATCGGGCTGATCCGACCTTCAACGGATGGCGGTCAGTTCGGGCGGAGTTGAGGAGCTCAAAATCGTCCAAAAACCGGCGACTAAACGGCGAAATCTGCAAAATTTCTGTGGTATTTTCGCCGGATTGTTGCCGGATTATCGCCGGTTTTGATGCAATCTCACCAGATTCGGCGAGATCTCGCCAGATCTAGTGAGATCTCACCAAATCCGGTGGAGATTTCATGGATCTAGCTGAGATCTCGCCGGAAATGGCTGAGATCTCGCCGGATCTAAAAAACTTTCGCCGGAAATTTCTCTTTTGATCGGTCGGTCGGGTTTCTTCGGGTTTTGGGGAGAACAACCGCCGGCCGACCCGCGGCTTTCGGATTCTGGAGGTGGAGACCCGCCGGCCGACCGTCACCGGTGTCGGGTCGGCCGGTTCTCGGTCCGGGTCAGGCGGGTTGGTCGGGTGGGTCGGGTTTCGGTTGTTGTTGGACAGGCCTATCGAAGGTTGTTTATTAGCATGATTCACGTTGTCTAGCAGATCGCTATTCTTGGATTGAATGATAGTAACTTTGCAGTCCCCGCTATTGAGTGATTGGCCAAAACTAAAGCAACATGATTGATGGCCACTGAAAATTGAAAAGTAATAATGGAAAAGTAAAAGGTAAAATGGAGAGTATTTTATGTGAAAGAGAAAAAGAAGCGTAAATATGCAAAAGTATTGTTTTATCCCACTATTATGTGAAGAGGAGACATAATTATAGAAAGCAAAACAGAGGTGATCACGTGGGCTTGGCCATTTTGTATTGGTTATTGCCTACCACTTTTGCTTTATCCCACTATTGCCATGGCGACAATCTAAAGTCTTTTTTTTACGATAGAATTTGAGCGAATTATTGCTTTCAAGTCGAAAAAGTTTGACTTCTAAAGTCTTTTTTTTTTTTTTTTTTTTTTTGAGATAAAATCTGAAGACATCAAAGATGATAAGGGCAAATTATTGTTTTTAAGGCCAAAAAATTTCACTTCAAACTGGTTTAGAGTGATCTTGCTACAACTTATTAAATGATGATTAAAAATATTATATTTAGGTGTAGTTTTAGTTATATTACTTTTTAAATGAGTCGTGTAACTTATTTAAATAATACAAATAGATAGTTTTATAAATCATCACATAATAAATTGAAAAAGATAATTCCAAATAAGTTTAGAGTCAAACTTTTTTCCTTTCATCATCACCTCTTATGACAGAGAGGAGAGAGGCTAACGATAATCCATATTGTATTTTTAAAATGGTATGTTTTTTTAGGGGTAAAAAAAAAAGCTTATAAGGTAATACAAAAGTTACAAAAAAATTTACCTCTTAACCAATTTGAAAGAATATTCTCCAACCGACTACGTGTTGATTCATAACATTTTCTATGTATATTATTTAAATAACTCACATGAATCATTAGAAAGTTCATGCGACTAAAAGTTTGAATCTACATATGAATTGTCTTTTCAACCGTCACAGAGGAGTTGGAGAAAGATTCATCCAAACTAGTTTGGAAATAAACATTTTCCATAAAAGAATAAAGCATACAATTAAGTGTATTAAAATCTTTTTTGCTTTACTTTGAAATTTTTTTAAAAAAGTTACATTTGATTATGTTTTTTTTTTTTTTTTTGAAAGTAAAAGATAGAAAACATTTGATAGTGTACACGATGTAACATTCAAAGACCACATTGGCACTTTCCACTAATAAATAAGGGTCGATAATTTATCAAATAAAATAAGTGTTAAAAGTCGATGGTAAGTGAGATTTTAAAGGACATGTAACATTATATATGTGCACCTAATCTATATATATAATAATAGGTAAAACAGAGAGAAAATCCAATTAATTTTTAAATTGGAATTCAATTAGTGTTTAATTTTACGCCATGTGTCTCATCTAATCTAAATTATAGAATTTTGTACCAAGTGAGTTAATTTAGGTAAAAATTGAATTTCAATTAGAGTTTAATTTTACGCCATGTGTTCCATCTAATATAAATTTTTAAATTTTTGTGTCAAATTAGTTAATTTAATGTAGAAAACGAGGAGTCCAATATAATAAATTATAAAAAACATAATCATATAACTAAAAAAATTTAAATATATATATATATATTATATGTAACTAGTGTGTAACCCCGTACATATGCACAGGTACATTTAAAAACAATCACAATTACATATAATATATATATATATATATATAATTTGAAATCTAATTAGATCTAGACTCTACGATTTTTGTCCCCAATAATTTACTTGCCACAAAAATTAAAAAATTAGATGAGACACATGACGCAAAATTGAACTTCAATTAAAATTCAATCTAAAATCTAATTGAATTTAGACCTTTTGATTTTTGCACCTAATAATTCACTTGACACAAAAATTTAAAAATTAAATGACACATGACAAAAAATTAAACTCCAATTTAGAATTTAATTAAATTTTTCATTTGCTTTAGCTATTAATATATATATATATATATATATATATATATGACTTATAAATTTGAATTTTTTTAGTTATATGATTATGTTTTTTATGATTTATTATATTGGACTTCTCGTTTTCAATATTAAATTAACTAATTTGCCACAAAAATTTAAAAATTTAAATTAAATGGGACACTTGGCGCAAAATTAAACTTTAATTGAAATTCAATTTTTACATAAATTAACCCACTTGGCACAAAATTCTAAAATTTAGATTAGATGAGACACATGGCGTAAAATTAGATATTAATTGAATTTCAATTTGAAATGTAATTAGATTTTCTCTCTGCTTTACCTATTATTATATATATAGATTAGGATTGTTTTAAATGTATCTGTGCATATGCACGGGATTACATACTAGTTTCAATAATGATGTAATCTAAAAGTCACAATTTACACCTTCTTATACCAACATGCCACGTCAAAATTTTACAAATTACAAAACCAATATTAATACACACTATCATATTCCTATTAAATCATATTCAATGAGTATTTATCAAATATTAAAAATAAAAACAAAGTAGGTTTCAGTTCACTCAACTGATAAAATCTCCAATTGTTGAATAAAAAAATTGGGGCTCAATCTCCGTCTATATAAAAAATTGATTGGTATTTTGTTTTGATAATAAAGAACTATCAACATAAATAGACTTCATAAATCGAAAAAAAAAAAAAAAAAAAAAAAAAAAAAAAAAAAAAAAAAAAAAAAAAAAAAAAAAAAAAAAAAGAGGTTGTGCCCTCTTAAAAGGAGCGTCAGACCATAAAAGTTACATACGCTAACCAAAACTTGGATAAGCTGTTGGAGCCGCACCCTTGACTGAGAAATCTTCCTACTGCTTTGATCCAATGCTGTTGAGACAACCGTTTTAATATTAGATTTCAATCTCCTTCCCTTGCTTTCAGCGTTGTACGTGGAGTCTAAATCTTCTGTCCTATTTTTTTTGCTCCACTCTATACTCCACCAATAAAAATTTGTCACATATTCACCTAATTAATTAAATATTACTATTAATTAATAACGATAGTATTAATAAGTCAATAATTATAGTATTTAATTAATTAGATGAACACGTGATAAGTTTTTATTAGTGGAGTATAGAGTGGAGCAAGAAAAGTGGGACAGAAGATTTGGATTCTTGTACGTGGCCATCAATGTAGAGGGAGTGAGAATTATGTGGAAGTAGGGGATTGCTTGAGAACTACAAGAAGTAAGGAGGGTTGGGTTTGTTTTTTTCTTGTATTAGATTTTTTTGTGAATAGCAGCAAAAATAAATTTCACAGTTATTTCATACTTTTCTTTAATGAAGAAAGTTTAAGAACATCTATCTTTTATGTCACAATTTTTGACACAAATTTGATATAATCGAATGTGAGTGATAGTGAAAAAAATTAATGGATCATTATGAAAGTGATTATTGTTTATTACTCACAATTGACCACTTTAATAAGTTATGGCAAATAGAATGGTCCTAAACAAATTATCTTTAATTAGGTAGTATGTTGGTTTAATACATGTATACCAATTTTAATTTGCACAGTGCTTATATAATAGCTGTGTCATATTTGAAATTTTGCACTAAGGAGTATGGAGATATGAGTTTTGAGGCTTTTAAAACAGAGCAATGCAAGATGAACAATTTTCAATCTGTTTTCATAATTGTTTATATAGCCCATGCTCCACATACCTACTAAAATTTTCAATGTGAGATCTAACAAACTTCCGTGCAATACACACTTATCTAATCTAATTTGATATCCGATCCATTTGGGAATCATATAAGATATTGTAAAATGTAGAGACATTCGATCACCTAATGCTCCTCGATTAAAGGATTTGCAAATTAATGAAAATGTGTAAAATATTTGTCCAAAATATTTCGCAAAGGAAAAAAAAGTATAGTCCAAATTCAAAAGTATAGAGATAAACACTACCTTTTTATTTCTTTACTCCTTTTTCATCTTGTATTTGTAGTAACTCTGCTATGGTGCTACCTACCGTGTTAAGAATTCTTTTGCTTTGCTTTGCTTTGTTTTATTTTGTTTTGTTTTTTTTTTTTTTTTTCTTTTTTGAGGGACCGCTTTAGGATATCTCAGTTGATTACCATTTAATAGAGGAAAATAACTATTTTATGGTGGACCACTTAGATTAGATTGGTCTTTGTTGCTTTTACCAAAAGTGATGGGCCTTCTGAGTACTGATTTTAACTCAAATAAAATGCGAGGCAAGGAAAACAAAGTTGTAAACAAAAGGCTGTCTTGACTTGACTTTTTCGTTTTGTTTTTGTTTTTGTTTTTTTGTTTTTTTAACTAAAATTCATTAAACAAGAGCAATAAGATATAATTGGGACATCCTTCTCAAAATAATAATAATAACAATAATAACAATAATAATAATAATAATAATAATAATTGTAAGGGTGATAGGCCCAATTGTATGTGTCTATGTGTATATATTGGGCCAGGAGCCCAGTTCGAGGACATTGAGTAGTCCGAGGATGGGTAAAACATTGTTATAAGAATCTGCATAAGTAAGTGAAGAGGTGAGGATTGGTCATAAGAGTCCAATAGGGTGGTCCGAGGATGAATGTATCCTCAGCAAAGCCAAGGCGAGGTCCGAATGTGTGATTTGCCATCCAGGGCAACGTTTCGGGAGATTCTATTGATAAGGATAAGCATAACAGAAGTGCAGGATAATGAGAAGTCCTAAAAATATCTAAAAAAAAGCTGCTACCACTGCATTAAATTCCCTGTAGCTAACTCTCTAGCCGCATTAATGAGGAAATGATATCTGAACAGTAGTTTTCAGCCTAACAGCTACTCTCAAAGATTTCAGGAAGGTGCTGATGGAACAAGTATCAACACCAGCAATCTAAATCTACATGTGGAAGGTTGAGATAAGGAAGAGAAGGGAGTATAAAATAGAAAGGAGTCCCTGAGGGAGGGGGATCGAGAAATTAAAAGAAAAACACTATAACCATCAAGAGTGAGACTTGTAATCAAACTTGAGAAGAAATATATAAGAATTGATCTCCTTGGATTGTGTCGAGGGCAATTTTCTTTAGATTAAACCAATCTATCTTCATTTTCTTGTCATCTGGATCCACTTTACTTGTTGTCTAACTTATTAAAACCCAGTTTTCCAACCCACTTTCTACAAATTTATTGTATTGGGCTTTCTGGGCCTAAACCCATCCATCCTTTGGTCTAGGGACCCAAATTGCGTCCTTACAATTGGCGCCGTCTGTGAGAATTTCTGGTGTTGTAGTGAGTTTAACGTTCAATTATGGTAGTTTTAGGTCTAAACCAAGCAGAATCTATGGGGTCTCAGTGTCAAAATCATTTCTGCAACCTTAAACGAAGAAAGGACCAGGAGGGAAGTGTGCACACCACCTATACAAGTAAGAGCCAGTCTCGAGGTGGGAGCAACGTTTCTCATGAAGAGAATGTCAGAAGCATGCAGCTAGAGATTGATAATTTACGGAGGAAGTTGGGTCGCGAACGATAGAGGAGGACTCCTTAATTTCTGCTTCTTCTTCTAGTGGGGAAGGAGATGGCAGTTACAAGCCCAGGTTAAGGACTCCCCACAGCGAGTCTTTCTCGGGAGATGAGGACTACCAGCGTAGGCGCAAGGGTAAAGATCCATCTTGCAAGGGTTTGGGAAACGACGCTATGAGTAGGGCGCTAAACCAAATTTCCAAATCACCTTTCACGTGCAGGATTGAAGGAGGAAGACTTCCTCGATTCTTCACTTAGCCAACTTTTACCATGTACAATGGTTATACAGACCTTGTGGAACATGTGAGTCACTTCAACTAGAGGATGGCGGTGCACTTCAAGAATGAGTTCTTGATGTGCAAGGTTTTCCCATCGAGTTTGGGACCTGTGGCAATAAGGTGGTTTGATGGCCTGAAAGCAGGGTCTATTGACTCCTTTAAGGAACTTACCTGGGCATTTGGATCTCGCTTTATTACATGCAGTAGGGTTCCTCGACCTTTGGATTCCCTATTGTCCATGACCATGTGAGAGGGGAAGACCTTGAAAACGTACTCGGACAGATACTGGGAGTGTTCAATGAGATCGATGGGGACTTTGATGATGTGGCCATAAAGACTTTCAAGGTCGGCCTGCCTGCTGAGCATGAGTTGAGAAAGTCGTTAACCAGGAAGCTTGTAAGGAGTGTACACCGGCTCATGGACCGTATTAACGAGTATAAACGAGTCAAGGAAGACCAGTAGCAAGGGAAAGGGAAGGCTAAGGTTATCCCTCAAGACATGAGGGATTTCAGGTTGGACAGATACAATAATAAAAGAACTCGAAGGGATTTTACAGGGCAATCTGAATCTACTGCTACTCAGGTGGTCAGCACAATATTCCGAGAGCCCGTGCATCAGGTTTTGGAAAAGATTAAGAATGAGTCATACTTCAAATGGCCAAACAAGATGGGAAGAGACCCCACGAGGCACAACCAAAGTCTTCATTACGAATACCACCAGGAACGAGGACATACCACCGAGGACTGCAGAACTTTGTGAAATCACCTGGAACAGCTGGTTAGAGATGGCAGGTTAAAACAGTTTTTGTATCCGCCCAATAGGCTAGGGGACCAAGCAAAGTCGGAAGCTTAGGGGAGTGCTTCTACAAGGCCCTATTTGGGCATAATTAATGTCATCTTTGCTGTTTTTGGGAGAACTAGTTCTCGCCCCTCCAGGGTGATGTTTGTGGCTTGGCCACTGACCGAGGACTCTAATCCTAAGCTTAAGAGAGCTAGAGTGGAGATCTGGCTGGCATTGAGTTTTTCGAATGAAGATAAGGTTGGAACCATACAGCCATATGATGATGCTTTAGTGGTCACCCTTAGCATAGAAGGGTATGATGTGAGGAGAGTAATGGTAGATCAAGGCAGCGGTGCAGAGATCATGTCCCAGATCTATATAAAGGGTTGAAGTTGAGACCGGAGGATTTAATGCATTATGACTCACCTTTGGCAGGCTTTGATGGGAAAGGCCCTAGCTTTACGCCCTAGGGGCTGTTTCTTCCACCCTGCATTTGAAGGTAAAATATCCATTCGAGGGACCGGATTGAGGAGCTAGTTGGGTGCCAGTCCGTGGCTAGGCAGTGCATGGTAGCTTTAATTATGCATCAACCTGGAGTTGAGTCCTTAGCCTCTGCTGAGAGGGGCTCGTAGCAATTAAGGATTCCGATGCTATCTATGGATGCAGAGTTAGAAGGGGTAAAATGTGAGAAATTGGAGGTAATTACAACAGATGGTGATCTGAAGAATTTTTTCAAGTCGGATCTTTGCTACCTCCCCAAGAAAATGAGGACTTGATGCTGCTTCTCAAAAGGAATATTGATGTGTTCGCATGGAATTCTTATGAAGCTCTGGGCGTGGACTCAAATTTCATTTGCCATCATTTGAATGTCAACCCAGCTGTCCTCCCTAGGAAGCAACCACCTCGGCGCTCATCTAAGGAGCATTCTGATGCTGTCAAGGAGGAGATGAACAAGCTTAAATATGCTAGGGCTATTAAAGAAGTGTTCTACCCTGAATAAATTAGCCAATACGGTGGTGGTTAAAAAGAAAAATAGGAAATGGTGAGTGTGTGTAGATTTCACAGACTTGAACAAAGCCCCCATGTCTCGGATAAACCAGTTAGTAGATGCTATTAAAGGCCATCCTTGGATGAGTTTCTTGGATGCCTTTCAAGGATACCATCAAATACCTTTCAAGGATACCATCAAATACCTTTGGCTTTGGATGATCAAGAGAAGATAGCTTTTGTTACCCCTACTAGGAATTACCATTACAAGGTGATGCCCTTCGATTTAAAGAATGCAGGGTCTACTTACTAGAGGATGATGACCAGAATGTTTGAGCCACAGCTAGGAAAAAACATTGAGATTTATATAGACGACATGGTGGTCAAGAGTAATTTGGAACCCAAGCATGTTAATGACCTCGAGAATATTTTTGAGATCTTGAGGAGATATAAACTGCAATTTAATGCTTCTAAGTGCTCTTTTGGTGTCGAATCAGAGAAGTTTTTAGGGCACTGGTTACTAGCCGTGGAACTGAAGTCAACCCTGATCAAATTAGGGCAATTAACAATTTACAGCCACTTCGGAATCCTAAAGAGGTCTAGAAGTTGACAAGAATGACTGCTGCCCTAAATTGATTCATCTCTCGGTCAGCAGACAGGTGTAGGCCTTTCTTTCAAATGTTAAACAAGTGAAAGGGATTCGAATGGACCGAGGAGTGCGTCCTGGCTTTCCAGCAGCTAAAGTAATACCTTTCTTGGTCACCCATTATGTCCAAGCCCGAGGTAAATGAGGTTTTTTTTTGCTTATATTGCAGTGGCCTCTTATGCAATGAGTTTGGTGCTGGTACGGGTTGATAGTGGTGTGCAAAGGCCAGTTTAGCAATGACGAATGCTACGCGTAAGCTTTCCCACTATTTTCAATCACACACAGTTGTTGTCCTAACCCAACTTTCGCTTGGATCTCTACTCCGAAGTGCTGATTACATAGGGAGGATTGCTAAGTAGGGTACGATCCAAGGGGCTTTTGATATCAAGTACATGCCTCGCACCTCTGGCTAGGGTCAAGTTCTCGCTGATTTAGTGGCCGAGTTTGCTGAAACCCCATTTGAAGAAAAAGTTAAGATGCAGAACATGGATGGAAATTCAATTGGCATGGTCTCCCTGCAAGAGCCTTTACCCTGAAGAGTACATGATGATGGTGCAACGAATCAAAGAGGATCTGGGGTAGGGCTAGTTATAATTTCTCCTAAAAAGATCATTATTGAAAAATCCTTAAGGCTAGGCTTTTTAGCCACCAATAATGAGGCCGAGTATGAGGCTTTATTGGCAGGGATGACTATGGTTCAGAAAATGGGAGGAAAGGCAATGGAGATGTTTTCAAACTTGAGATTGGTTGTAGGCCAGGTAGGGGGATAGTTGGAAGCTAGAGATCTCAGAATGTAGGAGTATTTGAATCAGGTTAGACACTTGTAGTCAGGGTTTGAGTCTTTTCTTTTATTGCAAATCCCTAAATGTAGGAATACACATATTGATTCCCTTGCAACCCTCGCAACCTCCTCGACACAAAATTTACCTCGACTGATCCTTGTGGAAGACTTATGTAAACCTATTGGAATAAGGAGAAACATGGTTCAAATTCATCAGATTAAGGTAGGACCTAGCTGGATGAACTCTATCATACTATACCTTAAGGAAGATATCTTGCCCGAGGGGAAGTCTGAGGCTGACAAGGTACGAAGAAATGCTCCTCAATTTTGGCTGTCCGAGGACCAAAGGTTATACAAACACTCTTTCTTGGGGCCATACTTATTGTGCATATACCCTGAGGCATTAGAGCTACTTCTAGAGGAGTTACATGAAGGGATTTGTGAAAGTCACACAGGAGGCAGATCCTTATCTCACAGAGCCCTTACATAGGGATATTGGTGGCTGAACATGCAGAAGGAAGCACAAGAATATGTGAAGAAGTGTGACCAATGCCAAAGATTTTCCCTAAACATTCATCAACTGGGAGGATTACTTAATCCTCTGTCTAGCCCTTGGCCATTTGCTCAATGGGGCTTGGATATTGTTAGACATTTCCCTAAGGCAGCAGGAAATAAGAGATGGTTGCTAGTCGGCACGGATTACTTCACCAAATGGATTGAAGCTAAACCATTGGCAAATATCAGGGATGTGGATGCCAAGAGATTTGTTTGAAAAAATATTGTCACTCGATTTGGGATCCCCCACACCCTCATCTCTGATAATGGTCTTCAATACAATAACAAAGCTTTCAGGAGGTACTGTTACAACTTGGGAATTACGAATAGGTATTCCACTCCGGCTTATCTTCAAGGGAATGGGCAGGCCGAGGCTCTTAATAAGGTCATAGTAAGTGGACTCAAGAAGAGGTTGGATGATGCGAAGGGAAAATGGGTGGAAGAGTTGTCACAAGTCCTTTGGACATATCGGACCACACCTCGTAGATCAACAGAAGAGACACCCTTTTCAATGACTTATGGAGCTGAGACTATTATTCCTCTAGAGACTAGATTCCAACACTGAGAACGAGTTCTTTCACTCCAAGCAACAATGATGGGCTGTTAGGAAAGAGCTTAGACTTAATTGAAGAGGGAAGAGAAAATGTAATGGTCCAACTGGCGTATTATCAGCATAAACTCAAGCAAGGGTCTGATGCCAACGTAAAGCTAAGGCCATTAGCGCTTGAAAACCTGGTATTAAGAAAGGTTTTGGGTACTGCTAAGAACCTAGCATGAGAAAAATTGGGACCCAACTGGGAAAGGCCATATCGCATCACCTCGATGGCTGAAATAGGTGCTTATTATCTTGAAGACTTAGAAGAAAATGTTATACCACGTCCATGGAATGTAAATAACCTGTGAATGTATTATTATTAATAAAAGTCTTTTCTGCCAAGTTTTTGCTTATCATATTATACGTTGCACCTCTTGCTCATTCGGCTATCAAACAGAACATTGGTCTGTCTGGCTCCTTGGACCATATACATTGGGTAAATTGATATTTTAAGTCATTTTTCTAAGTATCAAACAAAATCTCGGTCATGCCTAGCTCCTCGGACCACATACCTTGGATAAATTAATATTTGTAATAATTTTTCTAAGTATTAAACAAAACCTTAGTTATGCCTGGTTCCTCGGACCACTTACTTTGGGTAAATTAATACTTCTTGACATTTCTTTAAGTATCAAACAGAATCTTGGTCATGCTTGGCTCCTCAGACCACATACCTTGGGTAAATTGATATTTGTAATCTTTTTTCTAAGTGTTAAACAGAACCTTAGTTATGCATAGTTCTTCAAACCACCTACTTTGGGTAAATTAATACTTCTTGACATTTCTCTAAGTATCAAACAGAACCTTGGTCTTGTCTGGTTCCTCGGACCACATATCTTGAGTAAATTGATATTTTAAGTCATTTTTTTAAGTATCAAACAGAATCTTGGTCATGTCTGGCTCCTCGAACCACATACCTTGGGTAAATTGATATTTTAAGTCATTTTTCTAAGTATCAAACAGAACCTTGGTCATGTTTGGCTCCTCAGACCACATTCCTTGTATAAATTGATATTTGTAATCATTTTTCTAAGTGTTAAACAGAAACTTAGTTATGTCTGGTTCCTCTTACCACCTACTTTAGATAAATTAATACTTCTTGACATTTCTTTAATTATCAAACAGAACCTTAGTCATGTCTGGCTCCTCGAGCCACATACCTTGGATAAATTGATATTTTAAGTCATTTCTTTAAGTATCAAACAGAACATTGGTCATGTTTGGCTCC
Source organism: Lithocarpus polystachyus (assembly GCA_033629205.1). Lineage (NCBI taxonomy): Eukaryota > Viridiplantae > Streptophyta > Magnoliopsida > Fagales > Fagaceae > Lithocarpus > Lithocarpus polystachyus. The sequence goes on from CM066163.1 coordinate 70,451,179, forward strand.
TCGAACCATATTCCTTGGATAAATTGATATTTGTAATTATTTTTATAAGTTCGTTTAGACCCCTTAAACCCAAACAGATTAACCTAGAAAATTAGCCAAGTGATTAACTTAGGTAATTTAAACAGATCTAGGTTATAACAAATAAATCAAATCATGTAAAAGTGCGGAATAATAAAGAACACATGATATGATGACCTAGGAAACCACACCGGTAAAAACCTGGGGAGGATTTAACCTAGCTATCCTCAAGGTAAAACGAATTTACTATGAAAGAATCGAAGTTTACACAATAGAGACTTAGACCACTAATATCCTATTGCTACCTGCCTGTAGGAAACTTACTACCACGACCACGTGACAGCTCCGAGACCACGAACTCCTTTCCTTGAATTTTTTAGCAAATCACAAGCGCACCTACTTGTATATCTTGAAGCTCTTTTGATTCTGCAACTGTATGATTTACCAATCTCTTGACATGAATCTAGAGTTTGGAAATCCTAAGTGTATGTGAAGGCAAACACCTCTAGATCTAACAATTAGATTCACAAACACAGCATTCAGAACTCTAAAAACGTGGCTAGGGTTTTCCCTTATATACTTAGGGCAAAACATAAAACCCTATACATTAAATGAGCTTGGGCTGAGTTGGGAATTTTCTGCAGAAAAACGTTCTGCACGATTTTCGATTGGTCGAGTCTAATTCTCGATCGATCGAGTCAGGCAGAAGGGTACAGTAAATTCTGCAGTTAACTCGATTCCAACTTTACATAAAAAGCCATACTTTGAGTAAGTTTAACACACAACATAAAGAATGTTTTGATTATGGTTTGCCAACATTACAAATTGAAGTTCTAATATATTAGTTCCTAAATCTTAGAACCAAAACACAGACCTAACAAAAAGCTCAAAATTTACAAATTGAAACAGCCCATTACAAAATAAAAAGCCACTAACAAATTCAACCTAACTACTATCTAACAGTTGCAAAGTAGACAGCAGCATGACTAAATCAACCTGTATATTCTTGTAACACTTAACAAACACTTAAACGCATGTGTGGAAAATACAAGGAATATAGAAAAGAACTTCTTGATTTCACATAAAGACATATATCATGAATAACATCATAAATATAAATCAATAAGTAAAGTAGCATAGTGAAACAAGAAACAAATACATAAAAATGTATCTCAAAAAATATCTCCTAAAACAAGAGCCAAAAAAATGTAAATACAAAGTGAAGCACCTAGATACAATCTAATAACTCCACAAGCTCTTCAGTATCACAAAAAGCTACAAAAGCTCCCCCTAAAACAAAAAACTCCCCTACAAAAACTCTAGAATGTACTCCCCCTTTTTGTGACGAATTGCCAAAGGGCACTCACTCATCATCAAAAGGAGGCGGAGGAGAATGACGAGAACTCGCCAAATCTGCTCGCAAAGCACGAAGCTCATCAAGAATGTCCACCAAAAGATGACCATGAGCCGCCTAAACAGTCATGACAGTGTTCAAAGTCCGACGAAGGTCTGAAACGTCCGAAGGAGAAGGTAGAGGAACATCATCATCATCAGCAGCAGCAGCAGGATCAGCAAACGTCTCAGCTTTAGGAGCATCTGTAGAAGAAGAAGGAGGTGGAGTGACACCGGAAGGCTTTGCCCTAGGACGCTTAGAGCTAGCTCGAAGTTGAGCAGCCCTTTGCCTTAGAAAGGTAGCACCTATAGGAGCAATAATGTGTACGGGCTCAGAAGCAGGAAAATCACCTAGACCAAGGTGAAGGAGAATCCTATGAATAAAAATAGGAAAGAATAAAGCATGAGCTGTAGAACTACTCCGATGTACCTCGTTCAAAGAACGAAGAAACAGGTGTGGAAAACTGATAGGAGCATCAGTAACAAGAGCATACAAAAAGATACACCGCTCTATAGGAATAGTATGAAGATGAGAAATAGGCCACAAAGAATGACAGGCAATCCTAAAGAAAAGATAGTGAAGCTCAGAGAGCTCAGCAGACATGATCCGAGGATCAGAACCGCACTGGATAGAAGATCCAGTGATGTATGACATCACGTCATCAAGAGACGGAGACTCATCATAGGGAAAGACGGGATGATCAACAATAGGCACCCCAAGAGCATCAGACACTACCGAAGGGGTAATACGATACTCCACACCTCGTAACCAAACCTTAACTAAGGTGTTGGTATCATAGACGTGGATAGAGAGGTTCGAATAGAACTCTCGAATCAAGGTAGCTGGAAGCGGATGCTCAAAATCTAACAAAGGTAACCAACCCCGACGCTCAAAATTACGTCTCACCTCAGGATCAACCTCATCTAGAATGACCCTACGCTCACCCCAAATATGACGCCTAAGATTAAGGGTCTCATAAGTCTCTTGGTTCTTCTCACTAGGAAACCGATTACTATCAAAGGAAGGTGAAGGGTCAGAAGTCCTATGGGCTCTAGTTTTCCTAGGCATGGTGCTAAGGACAGAAAAGAGAGACACAGAAAGAGGAGAGCAAAAACAAAAACTAAGGGCAGACTGCAAGTTAGCACAGCAAAAAAAAAAAAAAAAAAAAAAAAAAAAAAAAAAAACCAATTCTATATGATGCATGAACAAAATATGCAAATGATGCATGAACTAATGCAGTGGCACAATTCAAATATAATCTAAGTTCACAAAATTGACTTGAGCATAAAATTTAAATAAAAAATACCTAATTTAGAAAAATCCAATTTTTCAAAACACAACAAATTGAGAAATTGATCATCACAATAGTTAAGAGACACAATATAATGATCAAATTTATCAATCTAACAAGTCAATTTCATCAATTTATATCAATTTGAACAAAATCCCCAATTTCATCAATTTCAAGCCCTAAATTTTCAAATTGACCACAAAATACCAAATTAATCAAATTAAACCACTTGTAGTACTTGGATAAGGTGTCCGCACAAAAACCCATGATTAATTTGAGAGAAAAAGTTCCAAAATCAATTCCAAAAAGACCAAAACTATAAATGCTGAAAATAACCCAAAAATGCATGAAATAATGCATGAAACATGAAAATAAAATCAAAAAAAGGGTTAAAAGTGTCTTACCGGCCTTGGGAGAGAGAATTGATGCAAAAAGAACGGAGGAAAACGACAAAAACAGCAAAAAATGGCTTGACCTGTTGGTAGAGTGAAAAAGGTATTTGAAAAGTTTTTTTAAAAAGTGAAGAATCACGTGAAAAACATCGTTTTTTAAAAAAACACTCAGCCCGATATTTGATCGATCGAAAATTACATTCGATCGGTTGAAAATCCTTCGATTGATCCAATACCAATCGAGGACTGATCGAAACACACAGAGACTTTTCTGGGGTTTTTTAAAACAATTTCAACTGATCGAAAAACAGACTCGATCGATCGAAATTCTGGAAAATTTGAATTTTTTGAAAAACGAAACATTTTAGTGCAAAAACTCCTCAAAGCATTAGATTTAAAAAAATGCATGAGTATGAGATGAAATGTTCTTCAAAAATACATGTAGTTATCCCAGATTCCCAAAAACAAAATTTCTTTTAATATCCCTCAACAACTTAAACAGCAAACATGTTCTGCAGTAATTTCCACAATTTTTCAAACTTGGTTGGTCTGATCAAAAACACACAAAAACATGTACACAGTTTAGTAGAGAATAACTTGTGTAGTGTGTGTAACTAGCAAACGCTTGAGAAACATGTGAGGTGAATATGCACATAGAGATCAATCACAGTTTCTACAAAATTCATCACATGAATTTGAGAGAGACTTTTACTTAAAGAGTTACATCATATAACTCTCACATCTCCTAGAATAAAAGCTTGCAATCATGTAAGTTTCTTGATTTGCCTCAGAATTAATATTCAATTTAATTGATTAGAAACTTAATAATATAGCCGGGATAATGTACACACCAATTTTATTTGAATTGTAATATTATTGTAGCCCAATAATGTGCACACCAATTTTAGCATTTTTAAAAAGAGGCTACACCTTATGTTCTTTTTGTGCATGTGCTACACTTTCTCGAGTACAAAATCTTACGATATGCACTAAGGTGTTCATGATTGGCTAATAAACAGTGGTGAGATGGTTATTTATGCCTTTCTCAAAAAGTTCAAGTCCGACAATCAAAGACATAAGACTTCAAGATCAAGATCATGTAATCAACAGATATAGCATCTTCCCACACAACATGCACAACAAAACTTCAGCTAGTAAAGTGCAATAGGAATAAGTGCATCAAAGCTAAACAAGGTACATAAACATGTTATGCAAAATTAGATTGACCAACCTTGTTTTCAAATTCAAGAAAAATAGCAGAAACACAATTTGCAAAAAAAAATTTTTTTTTTATATAGAAAAAAAAAACACCCTAGAATGAAATGCATGAATGTTATGCAATGCAAATCCTAAAAACAAAGGTCACAAAAGATAGAACAATGAAGCACAAGGACTAGGTCAGACAGACTCAATTAGGTTGAGTCTTTTGCATCCAAAAATTTTAGATGCAACTCTTGCATTGGAGTTATGATTCATATTAGAATTTTGACCAACTCTAGGATTGGAATAAAGGTTTAACGCCTTTACCAATTCACCAATAAGTACCATAGGATTATGTGCTTGAGGCACAGGTACTTTAGGTTTATTTGCTCGCTTTGCAGCTTGCAACTTGAAACAATTTGGACGAATGTGTCCAGATTTTCCACAAAAATGACAAACCCATGCAGGCTTATCATGAAACTTGCCCTTAATAGAAGTAAAAGCTCTAGAATGAGACTCTTGAAGATCAACCCTAATCTTCCTAGGTGGAGTAACATCTACAGATTTAACAGGTTCACTCACCGAAGGTTTAACAATCTCAATCTTAGGAGGTTCAGTAGAAGGAACAAAGTTTGTGGAAGAAAATTCAAGCACAGAGATGCTTTCCACAAAACCTAAGCCAGTTTTATGAGAATGAGACTTTTGAACACTCAATATGTAATCAAGTTTGGAGCTTGCAGATCTATTAGTTTGTTCTCTAGCAACAGATAATTCAAGTTCCAAACATTTAACTTTATCCAGTAAAAGCATGTTCTCAGTTTTCATATTATTCAAAAGCTCATTTGCATCAAACAATTTCACAAGCAAATTCTTCTTATCAAGTTCAAGAGATGCAATTTTCTTTAAGCCTAAATCAACATTCCTGGCATCCTTTGTAGCAACTTTGCAAAGTTTATTATAGGCTTCCTGTAAATCTACATCTTCAGAGAGTTCTCCATCAGAAGGGTTCTCTTCAACAGACATGCTTTCATTAACTACAGTAGTAGCAGTAAAAGCAATGAAGTTTCCATCCTCATCACTAGCGGATTCATTGTCAGAAACTTCATCATCACTAAGGGTTACAGCCATAGCCTTACCCTTAGACTTCAAGTATGTAGGACATTCATATTTCATATGCCCATACCCTTGACATCCATAACATTGTTGTCCCATAGAATTATTAGAAGGTTGACCAATTCTTTCTTTAGGTTTTTCAGTGTTATTTACCTTAGTGAGATCATTCCTCCTAAAATTTCTAGATTCACCAGTGTTTTTGCCTCTTGCCCTTCTGTTATTGTTCCTAAGAAAATTTCTAAAGTTCTTGGCAAGATAGGCAATCTCTATAGCAGAGAGTTCATCATCAAATCCACCATCCTCAACATCATCAACAGACTTAAGAGCCATTGATTTGGATTTGTTTGTCTTGGGTAGGTCCAACTCATAGGACTGAAGAGATCCTATAAGTTCATCAACAGGGATGGAGTCCACATCCTTGCTTTCAGTAATGGTAGTCACTTTGAGTCTAAAATTCTCAGTTAAAGATCTAAGAATCTTCCTAACAATTTTAGGTTGATCATAGATTTCTCCCAAATTATAAGCAGAATTAACTATATCATTCAGTTTAGCATAGAACTCATCAAAAGATTCATCATCATTCATTCTAATGCTTTCAAATCTAGTAATCAATTGCTGCAACTTATTAATCTTAACTGCCTTTGTGCCTTCATGCATAGTCTGGAGGATATTCCAAGCAGTATGAGCAACCTCAACATTGGAGATTCTCTTAAATTCCTCCATAGAGACAGCATTGAAAATAGCATTTATAGCTTTGCTATTGAAAGCAGCTACCTCATTTTGAGAAGTTTGCCACTCACTCACAGGAGTAGTGGGCTTCTCCCATCCGTACTCAGCGGAGTTCCAGACTCTCTCATCAATAGATTTTAGGAATGCTTTCATCCTTACTTTCCAATAAGCATAATTGTTCCCATCAAAATGAGGTGGAACAACAAGAGAGTGTCCGTGTTCCATGACAACAGAGGTCAAGGATCAGCTCAAAGAGCAAAGGATCAAAAACAAAAGCTACCCGCTCTGATACCAATTGTAAGTTCGTTTAGACCCCTTAAACCCAAACAGGTTAACCTAGAGAATTAGCCAAGTGATTAACTTAGGTAATTTAAACAGATCTAGGTTATAACAAATAAATCAAATCATGTAAAAGTGCGGAATAATAAAGAACACATGATATGATGACCCAGGAAACCACACCGGTAAAAACCTGGGGAGGATTTAACCTAGCTGTCCTCAAGGTAAAACAAATTCATTATGAAAGAATCGAAGTTTACACAATAGAGACTTAGACCACTAACATCCTATTGTTACCTGCCTGTAGGAAACTTACTACCACGACCACGTGACAGCTCCGAGACCACGGACTCCTTCTTTCCTTGAATTCTTCAGCAAATCACAAGCACACCTGCTTGTATATCTTGAAGCTCTTTTGATTCTACAACTGTATGATTTACCAATCTCTTGACATGAATCTAGAGTTTGGAAACCCTAAGTGTATGTGAAGGTAAACATCTCTAGATCTAACAATTAGATTCACAAACACAGCATTCAGAACTCTAAAAACGTGGCTAGGGTTTTCCCTTATATACTTAGGCAAAACATAAAACCCTATACATTAAATGGGCTTGGGCTGAGTTGGGAATTTTCTGCAGAAAAACGTTCTGCACGATTTTCGATCGATCGAGTCAGGCAGAAGTGCACAGTAAATTCTGCAGTTAACTCGATTCCAACTTTACATAAAAAGCCATACTTTGAGCAAGTTTAACACACAACATAAAGAATGTTTTGATCATGGTTTGCCAACATTATAAATTAAAGTTCTAATACATTAGTTCCTAAATCTTAGAACCTAACAATTTTTCTAAGTGTTAAACAGAACTCCAGTTATGCCTGGTTCCTCGAATCACCTACTATGGGAAAATTAATACTTTATGTCATTTTTCTAAGTATCAAATAGAATCTTGGTCATGCCTGGCTCCTTGGACCACATACCTTGGGTAAATTGATATCTCCTATTATCCGACTAAGTATTAGACGGAACTTTAGTCATATCTAGCTCCTCAGGCCATATGCTTTGGGTTAATTAATACTTCTTATTGTTCATTTAAGTGACTTATATAATTAGCCATGCTGAATGACATAGATTTTCATGGAAGTGACATGATCAAATGGATACTCGCGAGCATCACTTCAAGCATTTAAAAGTATATCCATGATCTATTCAAGAATCGATTGTCGTCCCTAATTCCTTTAGACTTACTAATAAAGGGGGATCAAGTGTGGTCAGATATGAATAGATGCCTTACCATTATGTATGTCTTTAAGGTTAAGGTTACATTTTGTTGAGATTATGGATTTAGTAAGTTTAACTTGTTCTGTTGCCAATCATGAGGGTTGCAGTAACCATGCTGCCACTAATGCAGATAACTCAATGGAACTATATCTTATTTCCATGTTAGTCAAGTGATAAATAAAACAGAAATTATGTTAAGATCAATATCAATATCACAGATATAAAAGACAAACTTATAGTTTTCATTGATTTGAGCCTTTGAAAAGGCAGAGTTGTTTACAAAAGACTATACTAAATTACAAGTTATGGGAGCAAAGACAGTATGTTAAAAAAAAAACTGCTATTCTAAACTACTTTTTTATTACAATCTTCTCCTTTGGTGGAGCATTGGTGGGTTGGGAGAGTGCTGCTTTTGAGGCCTCAAGGCCCTTACCAGTGAGGTCACCCTTGGTAGGCAAGGGAAGAGTGGTCAGGATGAGCTCCATCTTGTTTAGGACTTCTTTCTCTTTGGAGAGGTCCTGGGGAGCAACTGGGGGCTTTGTGGCAACAGGGACCACTCCCTTAGATGTTTTCTTTTCCTCTTCAACATCCCTAGGCTGCTCGGCCACCTTGGAAGGGCTGTCAAAGGAGACAGGGACCATGGCCGGGCTGTCCTCTCCAAGCTCTGCCGCTTCGGAGGCGGAGTTTGATTTAGAGCTAGCAGAGCCTGGTGCGCGGATGGCAGGAGGGTGGTATACACTCTTTGCCTTTCTAATTGCAGAAGAAGCCTCAACCCTAGCTTGGTTAAGAGCCTCATTCCACACTTGAAGGCAATAGTTTCTACATACCTCTAAAACCCTATCCCTAAGGGCCTCCTCGGTTTCTGCCACCCCTACATCATAGCTGTCCTACTCGGCTTAGTCCCTGGCCTTCTCAGCCTCCTCTAATTTCTTCTTTAGGGCGACGATTTGTGCTTTGGAGGCAGCAAACTAGTCCTCAGCTTGACGAAGTAGCACTCTTTGACCTTCAGTCTGCCTTTCAGCGCCTTCCAAAGCAGCTTCAGCACTCTTCTTATCCCTATCTGCCTTGGGCAATTTATTCTTCATCTTTTGCACCCTTTTCTCGACCACATTGAAGGTGTCTATAACCACAATGCGCCTTCCCTCCTCCTCCTCCTTTATCATCCGATGGGAGCTATTTATCATCCGATGGGAGCTGTTCACCATCTCCTTGGCCCAAAACGTGTCTTGGATGGCCTAAAAGAAGAGGGTGAGACAATTATTAAAAAAAAGAAAAAAGAACTAGGAGTGAAGGACTTACCCTGGCAAGGTCCCTCTTCAAGCCGAAGAACACCTCATGCTTCCTCATGCACCTAAGGTCAGCCATGTCATTTGGTAGCAATAAGGGTTGCTCCACCGTGTGAGCCACGTACCCAACCTTGCCTATTTGAAAATCTTGGATGGAGGCATCACTGGAGAGAGGAGCTCCATCCAGTACTAGAGGTGGAGCCTAGGCTAGGACTACAGATGATTGATCACCCTTCCTTTCACCCTCATTGAAAGACCTCGTCTACATGGTCTTGGCCTGTTTGGCCCCCCTTTGGGGTTCAACCTTTTAGGAGGGGTGTCCTTTTCCCGTTTCCACCACCTCTTTGCCTTTTTGCTCCCTTTTCCTCTTATGGTTGGTAGGATCAGATTAGAGGGGTTGGTTGGGCAGAGGGGTGGGAAGCCTAGTCTGCACTGCCCTTCCTAGTGCGTTTCCCATAGCTTGGGACTCCAGTAGCTCTTGGAGAGTCGATCTTGGCTTGAATTGAATCCCCTTAGTTTCTGGATTGGAAGAATCTCCTTGCGCTTGGCTAGCTAGGGCTAGAGGCAAATGGCTGAAGTCACTAGCAAAGATTTCTAGGGATTCAGGTCGGTTGAAAACCTCAAAGTCGTCCTCGGATTCGTCCTCGGAATCAAGCACTTCGATTATTTTCTCATTTTCTTTTTCTTCTTCTTTGGTGGCTGGCTGAGAAGGGGTTGCTTCGTCCTCGGCCTTACACTGAAAGATTGGTTCTACTTTCAACACACCTTGGGGTCTTGGGCCTAGGTTGAGGAAGCTAGGTACAGCTACGTTAATTTGCTGTAGGCGAGGGTCCTTTGCTTTGATTATGCACTTAGGTGCTTAGAAGCTGGACGAGATCGGCGTGTACCCAAGGATTAGATGAGCCGCTCTTAGTTGGCTGTCCTTGTGTACAAACACCTTGGCTTGAAGTATTTTGTCTAGACTTTCCTTGTTAACTAAATTGAAATTTGGTTAGGCGGCGTGCCTATCAGCAAAACCATCAGGAAAAAAAAAAACTGTCAGAAAATAGAATGGTACAAATCAAGGGAGAACTCAAATATCAACTTAAACGGAGAAAAATAGGCATAGAACATATATAAAAAAGGGGTAACTTTGAAGTAATAATCCTAGACCTAAAAATCCCACCTAGTTTCCCCTCTCTCGTCGGGCAGAGGAGGTCATCGTGCCACTCCCCTGAAACGATCAAGAAGTCCTTGTTCAGGCCTTTGTTGGATTCAGAGAGGCATTGGATGAGCCTAACCTCGGGGTACCTAGATTATAGGTAGTTTCCCTGCCTTTTTAGGTGGTAGAGGTTGTAGACCCAATTAATGTCGTGATAGGTGAGGTTTAAGCCCATTTTTTCATTAAGGGCATCTACGCTCCCTAAAATCCTATGAGCCCTAAGGTAATCTCTAGTAGCAACGCCTATGGGAATTCTCATCCCACCCTCTATAAAGGCAATCATTGGAATTACCACTTCTCTCTCTTGCCATTTCTCGTGCCATTCCCCTTCCTTACAATACCTAATGGAGACTCCTGGTGGGATTTTATATTGAGCTTTAAAGCTCTCTATATTCTCTACGGAGTCTACTAGATAAGAAAATCTACCCATATCTAAAGGAAAGTTAGGGGTGCTAAGATAGTAAAAGGGAAAACTAAGAAGGCCGAGGAGGAAAAGACACGGAGAACAGAAAAATAAAAGGAAAAGTAAATGGAGAGGTTTGTTAAAAAAAGACTTACGCAGGGAAGAAAAGCTTTCCTCGGACTGGTTCTTGGTATTTGTGAAGGCACAAGTAAATTGAATAAGTGCGCAAATGAAGTGGATGAGTGCAAAAGTGGAGTGAGTGGAGTGTTTAAGCGATATTTATATGAAAGAGAGAGAGACGAGCGGGAAAACTCCCGCTCGAGTTCCAATGGAATCCTTAGCCGTTGGATCTGCATCGTATCTTAGAACGTGAGGAACATGGAGCTGCAAAAATTTAATGAGGGCACGTCTTGGATGCCAAAGCGTTAAGGACGTGCGTTGGGCAGTTAAAAAGGCACCTACAATGGTAGAGATGATGCATAATAAGAGTGGGGTGATTATGGTGACATCAAAATCCTCCATCCTTCTGGAGGAGCAAAAAAGGAGAATTTTGAGGGGTTATTGTAGGGGTGATAGGCCCAATTGTATGTGTCTATGTGTATATATTAGGCCAAGGGCCCAGTCTGAGGACATTGATTAGTCCGAGGACGGGTAAAACATTGTTATGAAAGTCCGCATAAGTAAGTGAAGAGGTGAAGATTATTCATAAGAGTCCAATAGGGTGGTCCAAGGATGAATGTATCCTCAGTAAAGCGAAGTCGAGGTCCGAATGTGTGATATGCCATCCAGAGCAACATTCCGGGAGATTCTATTGATAAGGATAAGCATCACAAAAGTGCAGGATAGGGAGAAGTCTTAAAAATATCTAAGAGATAGTTGCTACCACTGCATTAAATGCTCTGTAGCTAACTCTTTGGCCGCATTAATGAGAAAGTGATATCTGAACAGTAGTTTTTAGCTTTACAGCTACTCCCAAAGATTTCAAGAAAGTGCTGATGGGACAAGTATCAACACCAGCAATCTAAATCTACATGTGGAAGGTTGAGATGAGGAAAAGAAGGGAGTATAAAATAGAGAGGAGTCCCTAAGGGAGGGGGATCGAGAAATTAAAAGAAAAACACTGTAACTATCAAGAGTGGGATTTGTAATCAAACTTGAGAAGAAATATATAAGAATTGATCTCCTCGGACTGTGCTGAGGACGATTTTCTTTAGATTAAACCAGACTATCTTCATTTTCTTGTCATCTGAATCCACTTTACTTGTTGTCTAACTCATTAAAGCCCAGTTTTCCAATCCACTCTCTACAAATTTATTGTATTGGGCTTTCTGAACCTAAATCCATTCACCCCTTGGACTAGGGACCCAAATTGCGTCCTTACAATAATAACCAAAAAAAAAACAAAAAACAATAAACGGGGACAAAATTTTTATAACTGGAATCTAATAGTACACGCAATTATAAGTATATAACTATAATTTTTTTTTTACGGATATAAACTATAACCTTACTACTTTAACTGATCAGTTAGTTTAAGATTAGTTTATGCCCACCAATGACCTCTAGATACATGGTTATATTTCTTTTTTTTTTTCTTTTTTGGGGTGTGTTTTTTTATGAATATGTTCAAGATTTGAATTCCTCTCCCTCTCCCCTACATATCTTAAAAAAAAAAAAATTAGCATATATTCATTAATGCAATCATAGTAACATATATAATTTTATAGGAGTAGTAACATGTGACCGTTTATCTTTTTTGTTGTCCTAAATTGCTTGTATTATTTCTCATAATTTTTTATTCCAAAAGAAAATTAGAGTTATGTTTAGGCTTTTGCAATCATAAACTTAATTAACTCATTATTATAGGAGGTTGATTGAGCCAAACATAAGAGTGTCGGCAGTTCAGTTATGTTATAGTTAGAAGCCATAAAAACAAAAGCAAATAAACAAAATACCAAAAAAAAAAATTTACATATTATTTTGCAGCTTTTTTTTTTATGCCCCAATAAATTTGAAATAATAAATAATAAAATGATGTTAGTGATATGTTAATGTGAAAATCAATAACAAGTTGTCATCTTAAGAGTGGTGAAAAATTATTGTTTACGTGACATTATATAAAAGGAATTTATTGTTTCAAGATTTTAAATTAGTTTTAACTTTCATAATAGGTCTCTCTCTTTGGAAATTTGTGTGTTTTCTATGAAGGGTCAAACTTAAGAGCATTTTCAGCAGATTAGTCAAATTTTTGTATTATTTGGACAATAAATAGTGATATTTAGCTTTTACTTACATACTTTATCAAATAGACTTTTCAACAGATTTTCTATCATTTCTTCATCTCATTTAAATATTAATTCTTTATTAATTCTTTATTATTTTTTTAATAACACATCTTCCAACATTTATTTCAATACCTAATTATTATAATAGAAAAAAACATTTGAAGTATGAATAGTAAAAGCTACAGTGTTCTCTATTTGTAGAGAAGCACTGTAGCAAATCTAATCTAAAAATTAGAGATAGAGAATCTGTTAGAGTATGAACAATGGTGTTTTTGCTCCCAAAAATAGATATAGAGCATTTATTGGAGATGCTCTGAGTAGCTTACCTACCATGTAAGGACTTCGTATTTGATTACTTTCACCAAAAAAAGATAAAAAGACCCTAATTTTATTACATTTTCTTATGAGGCAAATATAATTTTTATGGTGGACAACTTAGGTTAGCCTATGCTTAGGACTGTCCATCAATAACCCGACTTTGACAAAATTGGACGGCCAATAAAAGGATTCAAACTAACCATTTAGATAGGGACAAATCTTGAGCTTTTGCTTCGGCGATGTAATGGGGAGTTTTTGGCCCAATTATCTAGTGAAATGCAATAGGCCCAAAATAATTTGTTAAGGATATTTGTGATTCTGTGTATTTTTTTGTTGACTAACTAGGTGAAATATAATAAGGTTCATACATGTGACGTGGAAATAATTGTCTCTCAATAATATGCAATCATTCAAAATGGTCATATATATAAATATATATATATATATATATATATATATATTTCTTTCTTCAATCTAAGCTTTAGCAGGTAATTGTGGATTGTGCTTGTAGGGAAAACTTAGGTGGTCAAAGAACTTTATACACATGTAGGACCGGCAAAAAATTTTAAGAGACATTTTTATATTAAATATCACTTAAATAATATTTATTTTATTTTTTATTATATATATTATTTTTTTCAAATCTATTATTGATTTTTTCTTTTTTATTTATACAAGATAGAAATTCTAATTTAAAAATAATCTAAGTGTATATGTGTTACGCTCCCTTCTGGTGACTTAAACTTCGGCATTTGCTCCCTACACTTTACAAGCCCTTATACTTGTGTAGTAACCACTACACTAAGGGTGCGCGATTGTAATGATAGGACTAATTTTTACTTATTAATGTGACTAATTCACTCAAAAATGAGCTAAAATAATATTTATTAATTATTAGAGGTTTTATGCCTTTTTTTTTTTTTTTTTTTTTGCTGCTTATGTTTTTTTCGTTATTATTGTACTTCCTAGCTTCTACCCTTTTTTTTTCTTACCAAACTATAAGAACCAAAGAGATGTAAATCTTTAGCTTAAGAAACCTAGAACTTGAATTTGGTCTGAATAAACAATTGTTTAGTCACAATAACATTAGTGATGAAAAGTCCTCCTTAATGCACATAGGATGCGCTTCATTTTTATCATCCTCTGAGATTCCTATTATTGCCCATACCAACATGGGACCTATTTCACATCTCATACTTTTCACCATATGGTTCTTCAAATAAACAAAGAAGTTGATGTTCTCATGTTCTGCCAACGAACAACGACACGGAAACACGAGAGAATACAATGTAAGAAAATTTGAGAATTGTTATGCAAATCATTTATCAATTGAGGATATAAGATCTAAATTTTACTTTCTTTTTTTTATGCAACAATTTTGAAGGTTAGCATGATTCACGTAGTCCAGGTCGCCATCCTTGGATTCAATGATGCGGTGGTGCCCACTGCTGAGTGATTGGCCAAAACTAAAGTAACATGAAAATGAAAGTTAATAATGAAAAAAAAATGATTGCTAAAAAAAATGAAGACAAAATTGTAGATGAGAAAAAGAAACGAAAATAAATAATCAATAGTTTTTGGCCATTGCCTAATGAATAATGATGCCTGCCACTTTTGCTTTATCTCCTCGTAAAAAAAGGCAGGATTGAAGAAATGTACTCCAAAAAGAATCGGTATCCTAAACCTGCCCCCTGATTTACAATTTGAAGAAAGACATACTTTTGTTAATTCATCTTATTCACCAGATTTAATTTATGAATGAAATATTGATGGAATGTCAGAATATGAGATAATAAATCTTTTACATGAAATAACTTTGCTCACTAATGTTTGTAAGAATCACGGAAAGCAAGACCACCAAATAGCCCATTTAATTGTCACTGGTTTTACTAGCCAATTAAAAGGTTGGTGGGACCATTATTTAAATAATAATGACAGAAATAAAATATTGAGAGCTGTTAAAAGAGAAATATACAGTAGCTTTATAATGACAGATAGACAACCTTCACAACTGCTGTCTTTGATACAAGCTTGAAAATAAAACTGTCTGAAGAGTTACAAGATTACAAGGTAAAATCTGTAAAGGGTTACAAGGTTATATCTTTCTGGAAGGGAAGGGTTACAAGATTACAAGAGGGGAAGGATTACAAAAGTCTTTTTGAGGGAGAGAGAGAGCTATCTTGGACCTAAGCTTTTAATTAGAGGAAAAAGAGCTTCTAGGGGTAAACATCATAGGGGTCTTTCTGCTTGAGGAACTGCTGGGTCTAATAAGGCTATTAGTTTGTCTATTATTATTATTATTCTTGAAAGAAATAATACCTGTACCATCTATCTTTTGTGCTATAAAATCTAGTTCAGTGTTTTGTGCTATTAGAAGCATAAACAATGATAAAATAGATGATAAAGAAGAAAACAACAAAATAGATATATTCAAAATAAGCTAAAACTTTGTCTTGTAATCTTGTAACCCTTCCCTTCGAGACAGATATAATCTTGTAACCTTTTACAGACTTTACTTTGTAATCTTGTAACTCTTCAAACAATCTTTTATTTTCATAAAGACAGTATCAAAGATAGAATCCTTTTGTGGACCACCTCTTCGAGAAACTCCATTGCAGGACCACCCAAACAACGCCTGCCGTCGGCTAACAAAACGGGCTGATCAACGCGAAACTATGGTTTGCCATCGAGTCTGGGCTGACCAACGCTATCAAGGAGCAAGTAGTGGCTTTGTAGTAATATGAGTTCCAAGTAACTTCTTAATTGCAAAGAAATAAAACTCATACATCTACCATCCATGGCTCTGATACCATTAACTACCCAGGAGAAAGCACAGCAGTCATTAATGTACTAGTTTTTGGACCCACCTCAACCCTAATTCGGAAAGAAATATGTTTTCTCAACAAAGTCACTATCTTAAAAGATATCAATAAAGAAAGAACCTGCAGGGGACATTTGATAGAAAAGTCATTTGACAAATCACTTGATGACTATTTGATAGAAAATGACAAGGTAAGTCTTCAAAACTAACCTGAGTTGGTAAAATTAACTCAAGTTATTCTGTTGGTGGAATCTTGTGGAACCGTGTAGAAATAGATTTTACTATTCATATACTGTTGATGAGCAGTAATCTGTCTGGGAATTTGTCAGATCGCTTGTTATTAAACAGTAGTATTAAAATCTATCTTCAGAATTTGTCCATCTGCCTGTGACTTATGTGCCTTATCTGCCTGTTTTGACTTTTCTGCCTAATCTTCTTGAAGAGAACTATCAGTATTTGAGTTTCCAATAACATGTCGATAATGTTGCTCCAAAAGGATATATATATAAAGATAACTATCAATAGCATGAGTTACCACGTCTAGTTTAGTCTATGAGTGCATTAAAAGAAGCTCTCATATATCAGAAGTTAGGTTGTATGTCTATGCAAGAACATGAGTGGAGCGATCATCAAAGGACAAACTTTGAGCGATAATGTTGCTTCAGATATGCTGCTTCAAATGGAGATACAGCTGCTGGTTGTGTGGTTCACGTAGGGTTTTTTGGAGTTTTTAAATGAAATTTGGTTAAAAAATCATATAAAAAAAATAATGATCTAAGTATTCTAAGAATCTTCAGTCCTAATAGAACTTATTTTTAAATTTTTTTAAGAAAAATTAGTAGTGTGGAGGGATTTTGGGTGAGGTGCGTTGAATAGGGTTTTAGGCTTTTAAGAGGAACACAAGCACCATAAACAAGTTTCGCTAAAATCCTAAAGACCCTAAACGTGTTTCTCAAAATACACTGAATAAAAACTTTTAAAAATTTAATAAATTGATAATGATATGTAAATTTGTGGAGGCTACAAAAAGTTAACTATTGGTCAACAGGTTTCGGTTTATAGTACATGTAGGAGTCAAAAAGGCGCAATTTTAGATGTTGGGCCGTGGGCTTATCCGAGGAGGCACATTTGTCCGAGGATAGTGAATGACGAGGAAAAGGCATGGACTCAAACCTCGTAAAGACTTGGCCGATATATGAACAAAGAGGAGTTGTCCGAGAAGGATTACCTCTTCGGATTGTCAAAGAGGAAGCCAGGATGCACGCTCTGACATTCGTCGTGATATTTCAGGGGATTCTTCTGATACATAAGCATCGAGTAAGCACTTAGGACAAGTGGAAGCAGTAAGATATTATATAGAAAGCTGCTACCACCGCATTAATGATTCTACAGCTAACCCTCTGGCCGCATTAATGTGGAAATGATGTCTGAACAGTGATTCTGAACCTTTACCGCTGCCGTGTGAGTATTTTAAGGGAAGGTTGATGAGACAAGTATAAAAAAAAAGGTCATCTGATTGGCACGTGAGAGAAATGGAGTATAAAGAGAACTAAAGGCAAGGAAAGAGGGGATCGAAAAATTTGGAGGTAGAAAGAGGGAAGTAAAAGAGAGAGAAAGAAAGAGAAACACAAAGTCGTAGATACTCAAGTAATCATATTGCCATCCTTCTCGGACCAAGCCGAGGACGACTTTATATAACATCATTGCTCTATTTTTATCCGCCTGGACTTAGAATACATCTAAGTAACACTTTATCTCATACAAAGCCCAGTTTTTCTAGCCCACTCTCTATAAATTCATTGCAAGGACTTTTTAGGTCTGAGTTCATCTCGCTTGTGGGCCAAACCATCGAAACTGTGTCCTTACAGTATATACAGACTAGTCTCATCACAAGTGCTTCAGGAGTGTGATGAGACTTTTTTTTATTTTGAGTTTAATGTAAATTTTTCAATTTGAATTTATCTATTGTTAGTGAGATTATACCAGAAGGGATTTTTAAGAAACTAAAATTTAGGATTTGAAATGAAGTAAACGGTTGGATTTAGTGTGTGTGTGTGTGTGTGTGTGTGTTTTTAAGAAAAAATGTATCAAACATGCGTGATATATATTAAAATAGAGAGTGGGCTAATTTTTAGGAAAAATGTTTTATCTGGTATTTTTTTTTAATTTTGTTGAATTATAATTTTAACCCTATTTTTAAAAAATAAAAATAAAAATAATCTAATTAGATTATGAGTAGTTATAACAATTTTTTTTAAGTCATAACTAACTTTTTGAATTCTCTTAATATATAGAGATATTGTATTAGCTTAGATTATTGATCGGAAAAATAAAAGGTTACGCCCTCTACAAAAGTTTTAAACTTCTTTGTAGTGTAATAATTGGTGGATCTCTCTTTTAAAATGTTGTATATTCTTTTTAAAGTATCCAAAAAATATAGGGGCTGTGGCTGCATTCAATTTCAACAAGATCTCATTCTGGTTAGCAAAAAAACAAGATCACATTCTTATTTAGCGCAAAAAAAAAAAAAAAAAAAAAAAAAAAAAAAAAAAAAAAAAAAAATCGCGTTCTTTGGAACACCGTTTCTGATTAGAATTGAGGAAAAGATTGAAAATAAATAAACAAATAAAGAAATCACTTTATTTTTATGACTGACTCAAAAAGGCAAGCACCAGTTCTTCCAACCACAGCTATGAATTGGATTTGTAAACTAGCTAGCTAGAGGGGCCCCACGATCAACTTCTCGAGCCCTCCGCTCACCTCTTCTCCTGAACTCACTTTGGAAAATAAAATAATAATAAAAAATTTGCGCAGCTTGGTCAAATAATTTAATAATAGTGTTGGATCGTGAGCTGTGTCATTTCACTTCAAAATTAATTGGTGACGAGAAAGACACACTATTGTAGGGTGTCAAGTTATGGTCCCCCAACAATCCTTACCTCAAAATGACACTTCTGTGATTCAAACTTATGACTTTAGCTCTGATACCATTTATGGAATCATGAGCTGTGCCGTTCCATTTCAAAATTAATTGGTGACGAGAAAAACATATTCAAATTTTTTATAGCTTTCAATATCACACCAAACGAATCTATTTTTAAAGTGAATGTAGAGAGTAAAACTGTGGTCTGACAAATAGTTTCATGTACATTAATCTTGTTGGAGCAGTAGGAGCTTTTGCTCTGCTTTCGTTTTTTTTTCCTCAATTGGTTGCGGTGAATGATCTCTATTGCTCCCACCATGGGGAACCTCTCGAAGCTCACACCTATCGTTTCCGTCTTCTGCTTATTCTTCCTTTATCATATCACACTAGTAGCTTCTTCAACCCCTCCTCGTTATGTCCCTGTTGAAGATATTACCCTCGACTGTGGCAGTGACACTTCATATAAGTCGAAGGATAGGTATGGGCGCGACTGGACTGGGGATTTTCAGTCCAAGTTCTTTCCCAAAGAAGAACTTTATAATCTCAAATCTAATACCTCTCCAGCCTCAAATGAAGGCATCCTCACAGAAGCCCCCTACACCAGTGCACGTATATCTTATTCTCAATTCACGTACATATTTCCGGTCACTGTTGGCCCGAAATTCGTTCGGTTGCACTTTAACCCTTCCTCTTACTCAGGATTTGAGGGATCTGCGGCCTTTTTCACTGTCAAAGCAGGCTCGTTCACCTTACTTAAAAACTTCACTGCTCCTGGCCTTTTCCTAGAAAAAGAGTTCTGCATCAACGTCGAAGAGAATCAAAAATTAAATTTAACCTTCATTCCTTTTTCAACCACTTCTATGAAGTTATATGCTTTCATTAATGGAATTGAGATTGTGTCCATGCCTAAAGACCTGTACTACTACAGTCGAGAAGATCGAAGTGGTGAGAAAGTCCCTGTTTATGTCGGTCAAAGTCCTGAGTTCTACATAAACTACAACATGGCACTCGAGAAGGTTTTTCGATTAAACGTGGGCGGGAGTTTTGTTCGACCAACAGAAGACACTGGTTTCTTTAGAGTGTGGAAACTGGATGTTAATTATTTGAAGAGTAGTGGCGTAATTCCTCATTATTCAACTTTCATACCCAACTACTCGATGATAGAATATTACACTGCACCAGATGAAGTCTATCGGTCTGCAATGGCAATGGGTCCTAACCGCTCCAAGAACTTGCAGTCTAATTTAACCTGGGAATTACCTGTTGATTCGGGATTCAATTACCTGGTGAGGCTCTATTTCTGTGAAACAGAACCAAATATAAAATTTGTTGGTGAAAGGAGGTTTGAGATCTATATAGACTATCAGATTGCTGAAGAAGATGCTGATGTATTGTTGTGGACTGATGAGAATAGAGAAACACCTATTTACAAAGACTACGTAGTAATGATCCGAAAGAAGGGACTTGATGGGGAGAAGCAGCAAATTCTCTCCATTGATCTACACCCTAGATCAGACTGTTTGCTCCAAGAAGCCATTTTAAATGGGATAGAAGTGTTCAAATTGAGCAATCGTGATGGCAGTCTTACTAAACCCATCTTGAATTGGGGGTTAATAGCCCAGTAACGGCTGTTAAAAGAACAATCATTGCCATTGGAATTGGTACCGGTATCTTGGTCGTACTCTTTCTTATGGGTTGCATGGTTTTTTGGAAACTAAAGAAGTCGAAACGCTATGTTTCTTACTATCCGCTATCAAGGTGCTGGTGCTTGTGCTGGCTGAGGCACAACACATACAGAGGAAAGCAAACAGGGAAAAAGACATCCTCACTGAGGAAAGAACAGTGCCATCACTTTTCACTCGCCGACATCAAAATTGCAACCAACAACTTCCATGAAGATTTGATTATAGGAAAAGGTGGCTTTGGCAACGTTTATAAGGGTCAAATTGATGATGAGGAAACCATGACCGTCGCAATCAAGCGCTTGAAACCTGAGTCGCAACAAGGTGCCCACGAGTTCCGAACTGAGATTGAGATGCTCTCTCAGCTCCGATACGTTCATCTTGTCTCTCTTATCGGATATTGCAACGAGAATGGTGAGATGATTATTGTCTATGAATACATGACTGATGGAACTCTCCGTGAACACCTTTATGACACAAACAATGACACACTCCCATGGAAAAAGCGGCTCGACATATGCATTGGAGCGGCACGTGGATTAGACTACCTTCATAGAGGTGTGAAGCATACTATTATCCATCGAGATGTGAAGACCACCAACATTCTATTGGACGACAAATGGGTTGCCAAGGTTTCAGATTTTGGATTGTCCAAAATGGATCAAAATAATACTGCAGTTAGTACCATGGTTAAAGGTACCTGGGGCTATTTGGATCCCGAATACGCACGTTGTCAAAAGCTTTCAGACAAGTCTGATGTGTACTCATTTGGTGTGGTGTTGTTGGAGGTATTATGTGCCCGAAAGGCACTAAATGAAAAACTTGAGGAAGAAGAATGGAACCTAGCCCATTGGGCTCGAAAGTGCATTGAGAGAGGGACAATCAATGAAATCATTGATCCATATTTGAAGGGGAAGATAGCTCCACTGTGTTTCAAAGTGTTCATGCAGATTGCAGAGAGTTGCACGCGTGATCAAGGCATCCAACGGCCCACAATGGGTGATGTGGTGGAAAAGCTCAAGTTGGCATTGGAGCTGCAAGAGAATGCGGACGCTGAGAAAGAGAGTATCAATACTGGTGGTGAGCATATTTACTTGGATACATTATCATTTTGTATTGATGTTACAAATGATGATCTTTGGGCTACTAATGTTCACAATGAACACGGGATGACATCGGATAGTACTGGGACTGGGTTAACATGTTCAAGTTTTGAGATAGATAGTATCTCATCTCACATGACATTTTCATAAACACCAGTGAAGTTTAGGAAATGGGTTTTTTCTTTTCTTTACTTATTTTTAGATACATAAATAAAGTTCTCAATATAGTTTGTACTATTAACAAGATTAATTATTATAATTATGTTATGAAATCTTGTGAAAATATAAGGTGGTGTCAATTGTTATAGAACACACTTCATAATCCAAACTCATTGAATTGACAATTAAAAAAGGAGTTGTGTGATAAGTATTATAGGAAAATTTAATAAGTTTCAATTCATGCCCATATTATTGAAAATTTGTAGTATATATTTATTATTCTCTTCAGCTAGTTTTTGTGTTTATTGATTCAAATTTTTTCACTCGCCAAATAGTGGGTAAATACTACAGGAACAGTGTATTGTCGTAACAAAAAGTTAAGAATTTGTATCTCGGCATGGTTACATTTGAACAAAAAAATTTAATTTACATCCGAAAAAAAATATTGAGAATTTCAATTCCGGCCCATAGCAATGTTAAATTTTAATTGATATCATCACCTAAGTCAAGTTACAATTGAGTATACTCGAAGGCATTTTGTAAGTTCAAATCATTCTAATAAACATTCAATGTGCAAATTAGCGTAATTTCAGTACTACAATTAGATATACTCATGATCCTTATATAGTACAAATCTACCTAATAAACACCAACGAGCAAATTAGTGGAGCATTACAAACTTTCAGGTAATCTTAGTTTGTATACGAAATCATAATGGCTCAAGTTCTTAATTTCTCGTGAAAATGGTCAATTGTTCTCAATTAAAAGGTGTCTACCTTCACAATTGGATGGACACCAAAGGGAGGATTTTTCTAAACTTATCATGAACCGCTGAGTTTTTGGCAACCCACGAGTAGGAGGGCAGAACTTTAAGTGATGGTCTCAATTAGGGGTGTTCACGATGCGGTGTGTGCGGTTTTAGGCTATTTTTAGCATTACATTTTGTGGTGCGGTTTATCTAAAACCATAACTGCGTTGTACCTTATTTTTGCGGTTACATATACAGTGCAGTGTGGTTTAGAGTTTAGTCAAAATTATAACTGCACCACACCTCATTTTTATGGTTATATGTGTGGCGCAGTGTATTTAATGCAATTTGAATGGCTTGAAGTCGATATATTTTTCAAATTTTGGGTTTTTCCTACCCAGCCCAAACTAATTTTTCTCTTTATTTTGGGCCAAGTTTTAAATTATTGAGCTAGTTTTTCTTTATTTTGGGTTGGCTTTCCTAGTCGACACTTGCTAAGGTTATCAAACTATTTTTTTTTTTTTTTTTGAAAACTAGGGTTATTAAAATATTAATAATATATTTAATATTAAAAATAAATAAATATATTAATATATATATATATATATATATATATATATATATATAGAGTGTGAGGTGTGATGCAGTTTGTATTAGTTTTCTTATTATAAAATCACAAACCACACCGCACCATGTGGTGTGATGCACTGTTACTTGTAGTGCGATGCACTGTTACTTGCGATACAGTATAGTTATGCCATTTTGTGAGCACTTTTAGTGCAATTTTTGCGATTTGTGCAGTTTGATGAACACCCTTAGTCTCAACATATATGACAATCAGTTATATCCAATATATATCCACATGCTTTTCATAAAAGTAGTTGCCCAATCAGTTGTCCTTCCTCAAGAGATATTTTAACCTCATTTTAGACTCTCACATATCAACGTATATATAAGATCCTAAGCTCTATATATATATATATATATATATATATATATATATAGATAAATTGATAGATAAAATTTAGAGAAAGTTCAATTAAAATTTAAAATTAGAATATAATTCTGTGCCATATGTCTAAATTTATGTGATAACCACATCATAATTATCCACTAAAGTTTTTTAATCTTTGTACCAAGTGAGTTAATGAGTGCAAAATACTAAGAATATAATATTAATGAACTATAAAAATTTTTTTAAAAAAATCACATATACTCAATAAAAATCATCACACATTCTATCTTATTAAAAATTAAAAAAAAATGATCATAAGTAGTATTAAATTTAGGTAAAAATTTTAATATGTAACTAATTACATTTTTTTTTAAAATTGAATAATTATTTATATTTTTATAATAAAAAATTTGTTTAATTTTAAATGCATCTATACATTTGTATGGGTTACATGCTAGTATACAATGGTGCTTGCTTGAAATTTCGAGGACCAAAATCACTCAGAAGATTATCTTGGTCAATGTTTTAACACCATTGATCAATAATTCAATATAAAATCCTTTGAGATACTTCGATGATTGAGGGTTGACAAATTCAAATATTTGATGTCTCCGTTGAAAATACTTAGAGGTGCTAATTGAGATATAAACTCTTGGCTAATATACGATGCTTTGGCTATTTTCAATTGACTAAATTTATTATTGTCATTTGACTAATTTTATTAAATTTAATATTCCATTCCCTGTCCAAATTCAAATATCAGCAGTTACCAAAAAATAAATCTAATGGAAGCGCTATCGGAAAAGCTATGCTTGCTTTTAAGCATGGTTTTGAAACTCAGACCCCAATTGCATGGTCCAGCCTGAGTAACCGTGAATTGTTCACTAAAGAGGTTTTTTAATCTCAAAAACCGGTCTATGTTAAAAAGTTAGTAAACTTTATGAACCAAGGTCGAATCGCCTAGGTTTGAGAACCATGGATGGTTCTAATGGTTTAGATCATAGCTTAAAAAAAAAAAAAAGAAAAAAAAAAGAAAAAGAAAAAACTATACGTGGCTTTGAGTTACAGCACCTTGTGGCCATTTTTGAAACTTCAACCACTTCTTCTTCTTTGTCTCCCTCTCTGTCGTTATTTTTGTTGTCTTCTTCTTCTTCTTCTTCTTCTTCTTCTTCTTCTTATTTTTGATTTTGTACTATTAGATTCATATGAGCGGTCACCAATGTCTGCCACTGTTGAAGGCTTGAAGCTTCACTACTTCTTTTTTAGTTTTCATGCGAAAAATACGTGACTATTTATTGTCTCTATTAACCTTTTTTATTGGGTCTCATAAAAACAGATTATGATATTATCAAATGAGCTTAGGTATGGCATAAGATAATTTAGACATAAGCTTGCATAAAAAAATATTGAGCTCTAACAAAACACACACACACACACACACACACACATATATATATATATATATATATATTTGAAATGGTACTTAAAAAACTCAAAACCAATTTGTGTTTGCTTAGGAATTATTGTTTCTTATTTTTGTTATGAAAGTTATTGTAGGGATATTGGGCCTAGAAGTTCATTACCCATCTGTATATTAGGCTTGTAACCCAAGTCGAGGACAAGGGTTTGTCCGAGGAGGCAGAATCTTTATCAAAAGAGATTGTGTTAGTAAATAAAGAGGTTAGTTTTGGACATAATGGCTCGACAGGATGGGCCGAGGATGAATGACTGCTCAACTAACCAAAGCCAAGGTCCAAAGAGGTTGCCTATCGACCAAGGTAATGTTTCAGGAAGTTCTGTTAGTACAGATAAGCATTATAGAAACATCAAACAAGAAGGAGTTCTAAAATATCTAAAGTGAAAGTTGCTGCCCCCGCATTAAATACTCTGCAGCTAACCCTCTGGCTGCATTAATGTAGAAGTGATACCTAAACAGTGTTATTCAGCCTTACAGCTATTGTGTAAAGACTTCCAGAAGGTGCTGATGGGACAAATATCTTCACCAACCATCAAGCCTGCACGTGGAGGACAATGAAAGAAGCAAAAGAGGGTATAAAATGGAGGAGAGACCCAGAGAGCAAGGGATCGGAGGAAGAAAGAAAGAAACACTGTAGCAACCTAAAACTAAGTTTGTAACCAATTTGTGAATCAATATACTGAAACTATTCTCCTCGGATTGAGCCGAGGACGTTCTTCTTTGAATAAATCTATTTTGTCTTTATTCTTTTGTTTGCTTGGATCTATTATATTTGTTATCAACACATTAAAGCCCAGTTTTCTCAACCTACTATCTACAAATTCATTGTTTTGGGCTTTTTGAGCCTAAGTCTATCGATCTGGTGGGCTAGGAATCTGATCTGCGCCCTTACATTTATGATATGAAAAATATATTTGAAAGATAGATCTTTATATTTATTTGGACTATTTTAGTCAATTTTTATATTTTTACTAATTTAATATGTATATATATTATTTATATTTTAAATAATTATTAAATTAATTATGACATTATTACAGTTCAACCTTGATTTGACCTCAAAAGCCTTGAACCTCTCTCTTTTTTGGTTCTTTGAACAATCCGGGTTTGAAAACCATGCTTTTGAGATCAACCAAGTGAATAAAGGAACAAGAGCATTTAGATTGACTAGTGCAAAATTTCTATTATATTTTAGCTAACTACTTATTCAAACACACACATCCAATTCTTTATCTTAAAATCCATTTAAGTCAAATATTATTTTTTTCATTCTTTTTTTTTTTTTTCAATTGTTAATATTATTTCCTCCACTTTTTAAAACACCAACCGTTTCTTCACTTTTCTAACGTAGGACAGAATTTACTATTTAACGTTTGTAATTTATTAATTTTGGTATTTTTATGTAATTTTTATTATTTTAGGTCATCTTAATGTTGTTAAGTCAAATTAGGGTTTTATACGCTTTCCTAGCCACCTAGGGTTTCCTAGTCGTCTTAGGTTTTATAGCCACCCTAAGTTTTCTTTTTTCTATCACCTTGTGGATTCAAAGGAACCACTTGTAGATTTGAGATTTACTACTAGAAACTAACAATTAAATTTTTATCCCATCAAAAAGATATCTTGTGTGCTTTTTTCAGGTTCCACAACATCATTTTCAAAACACCCACACCCACTTTCCAAATATGAATAAAATATTCATTTGGATAAGACACGATGTTCTTTATTTTTGGGAAGCAACTTAGCAAAATATTACTTTGACTACCGTGTAGGGAAGTCATGTTCTTAATTGGACTCTTGTGCTATTTTAGAGAATTCAATGTGAATGCCATAATGAAAAGTTTTTATTTCAAAATTGTGATCAGCGTTCATCATATAATTTCACTTTTAGGGGGAAGAAAAGGTGGGCTCGAACCAAATATATGGGATACCATAAATGATACAATTACCGTTGAACTATTATTTCAACCTATATAAAATCACTATCACTTGAGATTATTATTGTGAAAAAAAATTAAATTATTAATGTTGTCTATAAATTATTGGATAAAGTATAATTTGACTCCTTAACTATTAATTGTTTCAATTTGGTCTATTGAATTACAAAATCAAGTCAATTTCATACTTGGATCACTTATCCATTTAATTTTTAATTAAATGATAGTTAAAATTTCATACTTGGATCACATTAGCCATATTAACTAAATTCGTTTAACTTAAAACGGGGAGTAGATTCAAGAAAAAAATTCATCACTTAATTTTACAAGGTTAAGAGATTGACATGGCACAATTAAAGATTGGTGGACCAAGGAAGACGATTTCATACCATACTGGCCAGTACCACCGAAATTTACTGTTCTTATAACTAGTCTGGTAGCAAAACACTTTGATTTTGTATCGGTTTATATTTCGGCCATACCGGAGTTGTTTTAGCTGTACTAGGATAAATACCAGATTTTGGCCGGTTAATGGATACCTGGTCGGTACCAAAAACACCTCCTCATGACAGTCAAACTTCCTTTGAATCATCATGAACATACTATGTTCTGATTTCTGATATGCAGTGAACTACGGCACCGGAGCTCTATTGAGAATGCGAGAAGAGGCCGAAAGCTTGCATGAGAGAGAGAGAGAGAGAGAGAGAGAGAGAGAGAGAGAGAGAGAGAGAGTTTTAGAGGTGTTTGGTAGAGTAGTTTGAGAAAGGTTATTTGTAATTTTTTAAAATACGTGTGGATGAAAAAATGTGTAATATTATTTAAAATATAAAAATGTGAGATGTAAATTGACGACCAAATCTATAGGAAGGACAGAGGAGGCGTGAAACCCAAATAACTTAACGTGTGAGAGTGGAAAAGCTAGAAAAGCACGTTGGAGCTTGGAACACATGAAAAAAAGTGAAAGACATGTTGGTTTATTTTTGGTTTTATCACCTTATATAGTTTAAAAGTTAAAGTGGTTAATGCTTTAAAATTCTTTAATGGAGTTTTTACCAAACCATTTATGTTTTCACCAAAACCCCACGTCCTCATCTAAAATTTAATGATAACATTAAATTTTTTCCTTATTTTTTTTATCCTTATTAAAAGTAAGGGTAAATTGTAATTTACACCTCTAAAGTTTGGGGGTGATTGGATTTTACACTCTGAAATTTTAGAATTTGGATTTTGCCCCCTGAAGTTTGGAGTGTTTGGATTTTATACCCTAATGTTTCAAAACTTGGATTTTACCCCCCTAAAGTTTAGGTTGTATGGATTTTACACTCCCAAATTCTGAAACTTTAGGGTGTAAAATCCAAACACTCCAAAATTTTAGGGTGTAAAATCCAAAAACTTCTAAAATATAGAGGGTAAAATCCAAATTTTGAAATGTTAGAGTGTGAAATCCGAACATCACCAAACTTCAGGAAGTAAAATCTAACTTTTGAAACTTCAAGGTGTAAAATCCAGTCACCCTCAAACTTTAGGGGTGTAATTTGCAGTTTACCCTAAAAAAATAAAAATTCAAAACAAATTAGATGGACTTTTACAAAATAATCAAATAATATATATTACATGGAAATAATATATATATATATATATATATATTTGAATTCGTCAATATATAAATATAAATTTTAAACTGCGGTAATCCCGAAATGGTACATCAGTATCAATTGGTACCAAAATATTCTGTTCCACTAGTCAAACTGAAATAACCACCGGTATGAAATTGACTTCCTTGTGATGGACTACTTTGACGTAATTAATAGTTGAGGATCAAATTGAACGTCACCCTATAGTACCAAATTAATAGTTCAACCTTAAATAATTACGAATATTTTTTTATTATACCTATTGATTAGTTTATGAATATCAGAAAAATTATTCTTACACGAATTTAGTAATATATATGAAAAGAGTGTAGAAACAATTTCAATATGAATTTCATTGACGTATTTGGAGCATACGTGTCCCACATAGAAGCAAACCAACCAATCCTCTAGGCTTTTTCATTTGCAAAATTGAACCATCCTAAACATCAAATAAAGCATGGCACTCAAAATTGACTATGGCTTGTGAAACTTTTCCCGAACAGGCATTATACATGGCGGGTACAGGCATTCTACATAGCGGGTAAAACGTAGATACATTTTCTTGGATGTAATACCTTGGTTTTATAATTGGACAAAATTTAATTATAAAATTAGTTGTAGCCTTAGGTTACAACCCTACTAATATCTTTATATTGGAGATAAATTTTGATAAATTCACCATTGGATTACATCTTATTCTTATATCATTTATACTTGCAAAATTTCAAGAAATCTAAAGATCAATAGCTATGTCATCAATATATTGTTTAAAGTGCAAGTTTTTGTAGTTTAAAATTATGTATAAAATATAAACTTACAAATTATATAGTAAATAATATTCAATTGACACAAAATTTGACATGTGTATTAAGAGTGTAAAGAACATGCAATTCAATAGTTAGATTTTCAAATTATGTAGTAATATTTATTTTATTGAGTAAAATTGTAACATTAAGTTACAACAAATTTTATAGTTAAATTTTGTCCTTTATAATTAAATTCAACCATGTGATTGCATTGGTCAATAAACTATATAGTTGGATTTAATTGGTTTTGTGGAAACACAATGCTATTTGTGTAGCATTGGTTAATGAAACTACATTGTTAAATTTAACAAGGAAATCTAAGACATGGTAGTTAAGGAACCGAACATAGATTTTATCCTTACACATGCAAATAGTCATCTACCAATACCTTTCTAAATTAGTTCGAGTGGTACCTCTATGGCTCTATCCCTCCTTTAAATAAGGGTAAATATTCAAATCTCCTAAAGTGCATAGTGCATATCTCCCTATTTATTTAAAATGTGTGTGTGTGAGAGAGTGAGAGAGAGAGAGAGAGATTAGTGTTAGGAGAATTTGAGTTAAAGAGAGAACAGAGAGACAAAGCAGAAGTGAGAAATAATGAAGTTTGACTTGACAACCTACATTCACAACAAGATCAAGTGCCCAAAATGAAACTTAAGAGAAGGCCGTTTCTAGAATTTCAACTTTCTTTTGATCGTATTTTGATTGACTGAGATATGTCTCTCAACACACTCACAACTTAGGCTTGTTGAATCGAGACACAAGAATCCTTTTTTTTTTTTTTTTTAATTTACTTGGCTACTAATTACCTTGATAACTGTGAGCTACATTCATAACAATTTGAAGGCACACTAAACTCAATTCAAAAGAGAGGTTTTCAAAAGTAATGGCTTGTGCTATTGTTTTGAAAAAATTTATTAAAAAAAAAAAAAAAAAAAAAAAAAAAAAAAAAAAAAAAAAAACCTCTTGTAGGAACTAGAGAAATAAGTAGCCCAGGCCCCACTTAGAGTAGTGGGTTGTGCAATTCAACTATGGCTCAAATCAATAAAATTTGTAAGAAAAAGGAACGAACAACAATAGAGGGCCCTGCCCAAGGATAAAATCAAGAAAGAATAAGGCTTGTATTAAGAAATAGATGAACATTCAACTCTCCCAAAGCTCGCCTGAGGATGCTAGGTTTACACAAAAGTCTTGCTATCCCCTCTCTTCTCTCAATACTTCTTCTTTTTCTTTCCTTCTTTTTTTGTCTCGATCCCTTTGCAGTACTGCTCTATATCATCTTATATACTCCTACTCCTATTATATCTTAACCATCCATTCTCACCTAACCACCCTCCTTTATTGACACTTGTTACTTATAACATCTGAAGAAGATGGTGGAAGAAACCTGCTTAGTTGTGTTTTACACTATTCTGGTCACTTCATAATCAATGTGGCTGATAAAGCTGTTGCCCACCAATTAATGCGGAGAAGACAAGCTACCCTTGCTAGAAACTTCCCCTATAGCCACTGATTCTCTTCCACTCTCTTCCTAGAACCTCGTACCCACTTGGAATCTTTTTAGAACACTCTGGTCCATCCTCTTCCTTCCTTGGGCGTCCTCACTCTCTATGCCCGAAGACTGTGGCATCCCCATAGTAATACTGCAACCGTTTAGATCCCTCCTCGGTCCTTGGACACCCACACCTCTATTTCACAATAAATCGTTGTTCAAAAAGCAAATATTAAGATGGTTTTTCAATTGATTATCAAAGCTAAAGCCACAAAACCTCTTTTCAATATGTTGTACAAAAATCAAATCTTCAAGATAGTTCTTGGAGTTAGGGAAGCGATTCATGGAAGGGTTTTTAATTAGAACAGTTAAAAGTGGCTTGTTGTTGATATTGGGGTCACATTTTTTATGTTTTTTATGGGCTAGAGACTAGGATCAAGGGTTTGATTAAGTTTGTATAACTTCGATTCTGTGGGGTAGAGACTAGTGAAATTCCTCTTTGGAGTTAGGACTAACCTAGTTGTACTTTTTCCTTTAAATGCATTCATAGGTTTTCCACTTCATCATTAAATGTTTGTGTTCTTTACTTAACTACTCTGTGCTTTTTGTTTAGTGAGGTTTATAATATGTGGTAATTAACCAGTATGTTCAATAATATTGAAATTGCATTATTGTTTAGTTTGCCAAAGTTGATTAAATTCCACTTAAAATCAACCAAGGGTTCAAAATATTATTTTCAATGCAAGTATAAATGCAATTGTTCCAGCTAACATTTTCTCTTCTTTCTTCTAGAACCATAAACAGCGAAGATCAGACTGGCAGAATAATAAAGCTCATTGAATGAAGGACTTCGCCAATCGAACACAAGTGTTATTTTCATAAGCATGCTTTGAACTGCTCCCAACCATTTTGTGGAAAATGCAATTCCCTTGTGTAAGGTTGAAATATATCAACCATTTTGTTGGTTTTATTCCGTGCTAATTTGCTTGTAATTCAGCACTTAGAAACCCTGTATTTAGGTGGGAATAATGTAAGGGTAGTGTGTGAGAGAGTGTGACGAAATGCTTAAGCCTGTGCAGTGAAGCAGGGACTCGCGACTGGATTTCGCGGGTGGCTTGCAATTGGCAAGCTGCCAAAAGATGCACACGAGTGAAGCATGCAGAGAAGCTGAACAGTCACGCTAGTTGGAGCACTACAGGACAAAAATCCAGCCTGGCCATTCAGTTAGCTTGTAGCTTGAACTCGCGACTCAGTCAAGTTGCGAGGCCAAGTCGCCAACCAGCTCTGTTTTAGACAAACTGACTCTTCCCATTCCATTTTCACTCCAGTATAAATACCCTTTATACCCACGAAATGTAGAGAGCTTTCAGAGAGAATTTTGAGAGAGAAACCCTAGAGAAAACTAGATTGACTCATCCACAATCTTTGCATAGTGACTCTTCAAATTCCTCTACTCTCACCCTCTCCATTGTTACATCCTTAAGAGGTACATCACCCAAATCCTTTTCTCACCTTACCCATATCTGTGAGAAGGCTATTTGGTGCTTGGGAAGCTGTTAGGAAGGGACCAATTGATATTGGTTGATGCTATGGGCTATAGCGGAATCTGGTAAGCTAAAGAAGACAAAGGTTCGGTGCAACCTCGTTGAAGCAAAAAGCTTGGAGGACTTAGGTACACTAAGTAGATTAGGCTTGGAGGGTCTTCTGCTGTTCATATATCCCAACTTAATTCTTTAGTGGATTATTGACCGCTTGGAAGGCGGCGAAGAGGTTTTACGCCGAAGGCTTCGGTTTCCTCTTCAATAACACATTGTTGTGTTATCCTTGTATTTGCATCTTTCTTCCCTTAATCTTTACCATTTAATTTCTGCTGTAGATGTGATTTTATTTGGTTTAGATTGTTTATCAATTCTGTTATTAGCTATATTCATTTTCCGCACATAATTTGTTTGATATTATGCTTGAATTGGTAATTTGTATTTTGGAAGTCTAAATGTTCAAGGTGTTTTTCACACTTTTTGAAACATTCACCTTGAATTAGCAGTAGGAGACGGTAGTGAACTCAATTGCTTAACCAAGTCCTTGTTTTTTGCCTACAGTCAGAAGAGCAATAGTCATGTATATTCCAATCTGGCAATCTCTAAGATTTTCATATTAAATTAATTAATTTTATGAACAAATATATAAACATTTTAAATATATATATATATATATATATCAATATGAAGTATCCAATGATATGATTTATATTCTTTGCAAAGAATGTGGCATAATTTGCATAGAACGAGAAGACTATGTGCACGTAATGTGCATGGAACGAGAAGACTATGTGCACCTAAAGAATAGTCCATACTCAAAGAGTTTTATTGATATCGTTCTTAAAAAAATAAAGTTTGACGTTCTGTCAATGAGAAACGGCACGGTAAGTGGAAACACGAGAAAATAACTTCGTAAGAAAATTCGAGAATTGCTATTAAATTCTAAAATGGACATTTGTTCCTTTAGCTCAAAGTAAGTAGCAAAATACCCATGTTCTGAAACTATCTAGCAAAGTGCCCTTATTTTGAAACTTGATTTTTAAAAAATTGAGTTTCAATGAAAAACTCGATTTAATGAAAATTGAGTTACTTGCAAAATGTTACATGGAACTTGAGTTCTATGAACTCGAGTTCCTTGAATAGAACTCGAGTTTCATTTTTTTTTTTTTTTTTAGATTTTTGCCTGTAATTTGATTTTTTTAAAATTGAGTTTTTCATTGAAACTCGATTTTTTAAAAATCGAGTTTCAAACAGGGAGATATGGCTAAATAGTTTTAAAACAGAAGTATTTTACTACTTTTTTTGGATGAAATGGGCAAATACCCATTTTGGCCGATTCCCTTGTCAATTGATGTCATAAGACCATATTTTTACTCTATTTTTAAACGCAACAGCTTCGAAAGTTGTTTATTAGCATGATTTACGTTGTCCAGCAGGTCGCCATTCTTAGGTTGAATGATAGTAACTTTGCAGTCCCCTCTATTTAGTGATTGGCCAAAACTAAAGCAACATGATTGATGGCCAATGAAAATTGAAAAGTAACAATGGAAAAGTGAAAGGCAAAATGAAGAGTATTTTTTTTTTTTTTTTTTTGATGAGAAAACACATGGGACTTTTTAAACAATGAAATTGAGTTACAACAGAGAAGAAAACAAGCCACAGTAATGAGAACAAACAACAGCCAGCTACCCGCCCCTGTCTTCAATTACTATATGCTCCACAAAGTTTGGACACACACCATTCCAAACCTGAGAAACACCTGAGATTTTAGCAGCTCTTGCAAGTTCATGGGCTGCTCTGTTGCCACTCCTTTTCAAGTGCTGAAAAGAGCACCAAGAGAAAGATGAAGAGAGGTCTTTAATGTTCTGCACAATATGCCCCAAGTCACCGCCAAGGACACCATCAGTAATAGCTTGGATAATTGAGAGAGCATCGGATTCAAAAATTGCATGGGAGATCCCCAAGTCCAAAGCAAGCAGCACACCCTCTTGCAGCGCCAAAGCTTCAGTGATCTCGGCAGAGAAAGGAGCTGCCAGAATTTTGCTTGAAGCCGCTAATAGAGATCCCCGATAATCACGAACTGCCACACCAATGCAGGAAAGGCTGCCATCTGAAGCAGCACCATCAGTGTTAATTTTTAATACACCTAAGGGAGGGGCTTGCCAAGCCGATGGGGAAGGGGCTGAAGAAAGAGCAGGGAGGGAGCAAGCATTTTTATACTCACTGAGCAGTCTGTTTGCCCTTTCCCAAACCTGATCTGGATTAATACCCGAGTTCTCGTGAGTAGCTTGGTTGCGATTCCACCAAATGGACCAAGCCAAGGCAAAGAAGAGCTCCAAATCAAGTGGGGAGCCATTCTCAATAAGGTCTAAGGCAACGTCCACAAGATCTCTAGGAGAGGAAGTTATTTCAGTTGGACAATCTAGCCAATGTGCCCAAGTCAGCTTGGCATGATCACAGAGGAGAAGAGCATGGGCAGTAGATTCCAAAGCCTTATCACAAATAGGACAAAAACCTGAGCAGTGAATACCTCTTTGACTTAAGTTGAGCATGGTTGGGAGGCCATTTACACAAGACCTCCAAGCAAAGATTTTGAGCTTTTGAGGGATTTTCAGACACCAAATCCACTTCCAAAGAGAGGTTCTAGGATCAGGGGAAGAGCATTCACCCTCCTCATTTGAGTCCACAAAACTTAAGGCAATGTGATAGGCACTTTTGACAGTGAAGACCCCCCGCTTATTACCAATCCAGATGAGGCTGTCTTCGGGGAGATTATAATTGAGGGGGATTTTTAATATTGCACTGGCTTCAAAAGGTAAAAAGATGGACCTGACCATGTCCACTTTCCACCATCTAGTGTCAACATCAATAAGGGAAGATACCATTGGGTAGTCATCAAAATCTGATCGGGGTGTGATCACTTTGTAAGAAGATGGCGTAGGCAGCCATTTATCATCCCAAACATGTATTCTTCGACCATTACCGACCCTCCATCTTGTGCCTTTTTTAATTACCTCAAGACTATTGTGAATGCTCCGCCAAGCAAAAGAGGGGCTGCTACCTTTTTTAGAATTGAGGACATCATCATAAGGAAAGTACTTGGCTTTAAAGACCCGAGCCATCAAAGAGTTTGGAGAGGTGAGCATTCTCCAGCCTTGCTTGGCCAACATGGCTAGGTTGAAAGCTTGGATGTTTCTGAAACCCATCCCCCCAAGGAACTTTGATTTACACATCTTCTTCCAGCTAATCCAAGCAATTTTGTTCTCCTCACCTCTTTGCCCCCACCAAAAATTCCTCATCATGTTTTCTAGGTCTTTGCACAAGGTTTTTGGGAGCTGAAAGCAGCTCATTGAATATGTGGGCACTGCTTGGGCTACCGCCTTGATAAGAATCTCCCTCCCACCAATTGAGAGAAGCTTCCCCTTCCAACCAGCAAGCTTTTTTGCCACCCTATCCCTTATTTCCGCAAAAACAAGCGCCTTGGATTTTCCAATGAAAGTGGGCAGTCCAAGGTATTTGTTATGCCCGGAATTTTGCATTGGACCAAGGATTATGTGAAGAGAAAAAGAAGCGTGAATATGCAAAAGTATTGTTTTATCCCACTATTATGTGAAGAGGAAATATAATTATAGAAAGCAAAACAGAGGTGATCACGTGGGCTTGGCCATTGCCTACGGGTTATTGCCTACCACTTTTGCTTTATCCAACTATTGCCATGGCGACAATCTAAAGTCTTTTTTACGATAGAATCCGAAATCATCAAAAGATGATAAGAGCGAATTATTGTTTTCAAGTCCAAAAAGTTTAACTTCTAAAGTCTTTTTCTAAGATAGAATCCGAAGACATCAAAGATGATAAGGGCAAATTACTGTTTTTAATGCCAAAAAGTTTCGCTTCAAACTAATTTGGAATTAACTTGTTTCAACTTATTATATGATGATTAAAAATATTATATTCATATGTAGTTTTAGTTACATAACTTTTTAAATAAATGATGTAACTTATTTAAATAATACAAATAGATGGTTTTATAAATCATCACGTAATGAATTAAAAAAAAAAAATATATATATATATATATATATTTTTTCAAATCAATTTGGAGTCAAACTTTTTTCTTTCATCATCATCCCCTATGACCGAGAGGAGAGAGGCCGCTGATAATCAATATTGCATTTTTAAAATGTTACGTTTTTTGTTTACCAAAAAAGAATTGTTACGTTTTTTAAAGGGAAAAAAAAGAAGAAGCTTTTAAGGTAATACAAAAATTACAAAAAAGTTCACCTCTTAACTAGTTTGAAAAAATATTCCACAACCAACTATGTGTCAATTTATATCATTATCCATGTGTATTATTTAAATAACTCACATGACTTACTAGAAAGTTCACACGATTAAAAGTCTAAAACTACACATGAATTGTCTTTTCAACCGTCACATAGGAGTTGGAGAAAGATTCCTCCAAACTAATTTGGAAATAAACATTTTCCATAAAAGAATAAAGCATACAATTAAGTGGATTAAAATCTTTTTTGCTTTACTTTGAAATGTTTAAAAAAAAAAGTTACATTTGATTTTTTTTTTTTAAGTAAAAGATAGAAAACATTTGCACATTCCACTAATAAATAAGGGCCGATAATAGATCAAATAAAATAAGTGTTAAAAATCGATGGTAAGTGATTTTAAAGGATATGTAACATTATATATGTGCACCTATTTTCAATAATGATCTAATGTAAAAGTCACAATTTACACCTTCCTACACCAACGTGCCACATCAAATTTTTACAAATTAAAAAACTAATATTAATACATACCATCATATTCCTATTAAATCATATTTAATGAGTAATTATCAAATATTAAAAATAAATAAAGTAGGTTTCAATTAATTAAATTAATAAAGTCTTTAATAATTAAAATAAAAATTTAAAATTTAATTTATACATACATAAAATATTGATTGATATGTTAAATTAATGATAAAAAGATTCGGTTAAAACTCCCAAACCAAAAAACAAATAAGGACAAAATTAAATTGTTGAGCCCTCTTAAAAGAAGCGTCGGACCATAAAAGTTCTATACGCTAACCAATGCTTGGATAAGCCATAGGAGCCGCCACCCTTGACTGAGAAATCTTCCTTTTGCTTTGACCCAGTACTGTTGAAACAACCGTTTTAATCTTAGATTTCAATCTCCTTCCCTTGCTTAAGCCTTGTACGTGGCCATCAATGTGGAGGGAGTGAGGATTATGTGCGAATAGGGGATTGCTTGAGAACTATAACTAGTAAGGAGGGTCGGGTTTGTTTGTTTCTTGTATTAGATTTTTTTGTGAATAGCAACAAAAATAACTGGACTGTTATTTCATACTTCTCTTTAATTGAGAAAGTTTAAAAACATCTATCTTTTATGTTACAATTTT
Organism: Lithocarpus polystachyus; assembly: GCA_033629205.1. Taxonomy (NCBI): domain Eukaryota; kingdom Viridiplantae; phylum Streptophyta; class Magnoliopsida; order Fagales; family Fagaceae; genus Lithocarpus; species Lithocarpus polystachyus. The sequence goes on from CM066163.1 coordinate 70,489,060, forward strand.
TGACACAAATTTTATATAGTCGAATGTGAGTGATGGTGAAAAAAATTAATGGATCATTATGAAAGTGATTATTAATTATCTATCACTCACAATTGACTACTTCAATAAGTTATGGCAAATAGAATGGTCCTAAACAAACTATCTTTAATTAGTAAGTATATTGGTTTAATACATGTACACCAATTTCAATTTACACAGTGCTTATATAGTAACTATGGCATATTTGAAATGCAGAAATCACATTTTAGTGTATACATTTTCAAGCGATTTCTATTTTAGTCCCTACATTTTATTTTTACCGCTTTTAGTCCCTATCCTGAAAAACGTTTCTCGTTTTGGTCCCTGCCATTACATCAAAAACGGAGAAAGCAGACGTGGCAAATGGCAGGAATAAATTACATCTATATAATAATAATAATAATAATAAGAAGAAGAAGAAGAAGAAGAAGAAGAAGAAGAAGAAGAATTCATTATTTAGTATTTGCATAGTATCTTTGTTTTTTTTTTTTTAATTCTCTCTCAGATTTTGAGAGGCCTTTTTAGATCTCTGAGCCCAGAGGACCGTAAGCTTAGCTAGTAGTGCTCTCTATCTCTCTGTACTGTTTCCATGCGGCAGCAGCTGAGAGTTGTACTGGCCTAGCCATGGCAGTCAACGAAGTTTCCTTTTTTCCCGCCAGTTTATCGCCAATAATTTGCTGGGATTTTACGCCATCGGTTGAGAAGTTTAGCAAGTCAAATCCAATTTCCTTTCGACGACTCGCTGTTTCCACTGAGCAAACGCAAACACAAACGCCAACGCCAACAACAACAGCTACTCCGACAACGACGACGACACGTCGTTTATCGATGAAAAGTGAGGAATTAGGAGAGGCAGGAGTAGCGGCAAGTGATGATGAGGTGGAGCAGAATGGGAGGGTGTTGAAGGAATACTTTGAGCCGTCAAAGGAGTTGATAAGCAGATCGGACGGTGGTCCGCCTCGGTGGTTCACGCCCTTAGAGCGTGGTCCTCCGTTGAAAAACTCTCCTCTGCTTCTCTTTTTGCTTGGTCAGTACATATCCTCTACTTGGGTGTGAGGGAACTGGGACTTGTAGACCTAAAAAAAAAATGTCGAAGATGAACATAGACATCACAGCATCGGCGAGCCAAAGTACCCAGTTTTAGATCGGGACCATCCAGTCACCAGAGTCGTCGAACTTCAACTCCCTCGACTACCTCTACTTTATCACCATCACTAGCATTTTTGTCACCGTCAGCTACCTCTCTAGTAACCCATTGTTGAGAACCAAAATTTCACAAGAAAGCCCATTCCATGAAAAGTAAGGAAAGGCCATGGGCCTTAACAAAAGAATGCCCAATTTATGAAGTTAAGAATGACCATGAAGGCCCAAAGTCCTAAAAAGAAGGAAAAAGAAAGAAATAATAATGAAAAAAGAAGAGGATCTCAGAAGAAGGATCCCGACCGGGTCAGAGGACATGCAGCAAGGATCTCAGCCAAAACCAAAGGACATGCAGCAAGGATCTCGGTCAGACCAGAGGAAATGCAACAAGAAGAATCAACATCAAGGCCCTATGTATGTTCAGACTTTCAGCAAAAAGCCATTAAAACTAGCAAAATTAGGTATTATGTTTGTAACCCATGGTCCAAGCCCGTGGGATCCCGAGTGGATAGTAAGGAAGAAATGGTTTCGCCGGTAGGGGAGTGGTTTTTGGTGAGGAGGATCCCGAAAGTTTCCCTTGGTTCATATATTTGCTTAGAATGTATGAACCAATGGAAAAACTCAGGTCCCCCATGTGCATGACACCTCCCCACAATTTCCTTTCAATTGTCATTTTCAACTAAAGTTGTCAGCCAGTACACTGAGCATCCCACCCATTCCTTTGACTTTCCAAGAAGGAATCTTCCAATTGTAACTAAAGCCAAGTGCCCCTTTTGAGTTATAATTGCCTAATTCTAGAGGACATGGTTTTACCCAGTAGACCTGAGACGTCCTCTCCTGGTGTACCAGACCAGGCCTACTATAAAAGGAATACTAAGGCATAGCAGCAAGGGGGGAGAAAAATGGGGATTCATAGGTTTAGTTCAGAGGTTCAAAAGATATATTCTTAGAGCTTTAATAGCTCAACAAGGATGAGAAAGAAATAAACAAAATAAGAGAGCCAATGTGGAGGAATTTGTCTCATATCCTTGAGATCATTCAAAATATCACTTAGCCTCTAAAAAAGCATATGCCAAAACATGCACACATCAGATATCACTCTCTCCCACAAAAATCCTCCTCACCTAACTATCTTGGAAGGTAATGCCCAAGCAAAGCCACTTGGACTTAAGTTCCAATTCCTACTAGTCTTTTGCAAAAGCACTTAGTCTGTGAGAATTGGAGCCAGGATCCTTGTGGCTGAACCATTCTCATGAAGTTTATTTACATATATGTATATGTATTAAAATGTGTATCCTAATCGAATAAACTAACAATTATTTAAAGATATGTGTATTGTATAGAGTGTTCTTATGCAGGATCTATTGAGGTAAAGGGAAATGACAAAACTCCATTGCATAAAAAGTATGGAGAAAGATCGTATAGTTCAGAGAATCAGCATTCTGGAATTATAGGCCTAGTACGCCTGGAGTACCACGACAGTACGTCTGGGGTACCACGAGAATGCGCCCGGGGTACCAAGTGAAGGAACTCTTTTAAATGTTTATACAATAAAAAATAAGCCTTAAATATTCCATTTCAATCTCTTTCTCATTGTGAATATTGTGAATAATTATTTCACTTATTTTGTAAGAGTAAAGGGTCATTTTTATGACACTAAAACACTTATAATGGGATTTTATTGCTTAAGAGGGATCGCATTTTTGCCTTGAGGAGCTTTATGTGACTTGCGCACAACTTGGTTTGAAATCAGCTCCATTTAGCTACAGTAAACCAAGCCCAGTCCACCAAACAACAAGTATTTGGCCAGGGATCCTTGTCTCTACTTGGGCCTGTGTGCTAAGAAAAAACACACTCTCACATTTTGGCAACTCCACTAGGGACTGGGAAAAAGGAGAGGGAAGAAGCAGTCCCTTAGCAAGCATGGCTCCAAAACTAGGAAACACCAAAAGGAAGGAAAGTTCCTCTTAGTGCCTTCAACATCAAGATCCCAAAAGTACGGGTTCCTTCAAGAAACGTCCCACCAATGGACTCTATATGGAATTTTGGGAAACTTCCCAAAACAAGATAATTTTTATGCATCACTATTTTCTCCATTTTATATTTTGAACATAATGGATCATTGCCGAACTCTTAAAAAAAAGGGGGTAAAAGGGGTCATGTAGTAATATTTAAACAATCATGATATTGTCTCATTGCTTTAAAGAAAAAATGGAGAAGTGAGCCAAAAAAAAAAAAAAAAGATTGATGAAATGAAGATTGTATGAGCTACATAGTAAAGCAATTGCCTCACATTTGGGGGCTAATTTATTTTCTATTAAAAAAATTCATGATGTTGTTTCATTTCTTAAAAAAAATGAAAGAGAAGTAAGCGAATCAAAAAGGCTTGATTAAATTACATAGCAAAACAATTGTCTCAAGTTTTGGGGCTAAGGAATTTTGCAGCAACTTGATAATAACATCATATGGCGCAACTTAGCAAAATGGACAAATTCCTTGGCTCCGCCCATGGATTTAGCAAAATGGAGTAGTTCCATGATCCCAGCAAAGCCTAGAAGATCCTTGACTCTTGGAAAGCAAAGCCTGGGAGATCCTTGATCCCAACAAAGCTGAGAAGATCCTTTATTCCAACAAGACTGAGTACATCCTTAATTCCAGTAAAGTCTAGGAGATCCTTGACTCCAGGAAGCAAAGCCTAGGAGATCTTGGTCCCAACAAAGCTAAGGAGATCGTTTATTCTAGTAAGGTTGAGTACATCCTTAATTCTAGCAAAGTCTAGGAGATCCTTGACTCTAGGAAGAAAAGCCTGAGAGATCTTGGTCCCAACAAAGCTGAGGGGATCCTTTATTCCAGTAAGGTTGAGTACATCCTTAATTCCAGCAAAGTCTAGGAGATCCTTGACTCCAGGAAAGTAAAGCTTGGGAGATCCTTGATCCCAACAAAGCTCAAGAGATCCTTGATCCTAGCAAAGTTAAAGAGATCCATAATTCCAAAGGAGATCCTTGATTCCAAAGAAGATCCTTGATTCCAGTAAAAAAAAAGAAAAAAAAAAAAAGTAGTTCCTTGGTTCATGACACGAATCCAACAAAAATAGAGTAACTCCTTGATTTCAAAGAAGCTGAGTAGTTCCCTATTTCCAGCCACGATTCTAGCAAAATGGAGTAGTTCCTTAGTTTCAAAAAATTTTGAGTTGTTCCTTAATGGAATAGTTTTTTTTTTTTTAATTCTAGCAAAGTGGAACAGTTCCTTGGTTCCAACAAAGTTGAAGTACTTCCATGGATCCAGCAAAGTAAAATGGTTAAAAAAAAATGGAGGCATCAGGAAAATGGATAGAAGTTCCACAATAGCATCAAAAGAAAGTGGATCAAGCATGATTCAACAATTACCTCTTGTCCTAGGGGCTAAAGCCTATTGTACGGTGGACCTTGAATATATTTTGAAGAAAATCAATAGAAACACTATATTACAGGTCAGCAAAAAAATCAATATTATTGAAAGCTCAACAACTATACGACGCATCTATCATTTATTGCAGCTCAACAATTGGGTCACCCATGGAAATAACAAGATTTAGAGGAGCTACAGAGTCCACTGAAGGACACTTACAACTAGCTCTAAGGGCCGACCATGGTTCCACAAGAATCGTTTGATCCTCTCAACGTATCACTAGTACGTAAAAGAGGGATTGAATGGGAATCCCACAAAAGTCGCTGCCAATCTTAGTCCTTTCATCTAGCACAAAGTAAATTTTGTGGAAAATATATTTTATGATGAGTCGATTCCAGCTAAAGAATATCCCATCTCTAGGATCTCAAGGGGCTCCCATCCTAGAAGGAAAAGGAACCTGGAGGGAAGGCAGAATATTGCTTACAATGGTACATGGGACCTAAATGTAACGTGCAAGAGGACCCTGGACCACTACTTTACATGATAGCCTAGGAAGAGATCCTGGAGGAACCTAGGGATAAGATGAGTCAGAATATCCCATCTTCAGGATCCCGAGGAACTCCCATCTCAAAAGAAGAAGAAACTTGGAGGGAAGACATAATATTGCTTACAATGGTACGTGGGACCTGAATGTAGTGTGCAAAAGGACCCCGGACCACCATTTTACATGATAGCCCGAGAAGAGATCCCAAAGGAACCCCGAGTTCAGATCCCTGTTCAACCAGTTGAGATTTGGGTTAGAGATAAGAAGGATTACAATAGAATCCCTCATGAATAAGGCAGCTGATGTAGGAATAGAGTACTTTACAGTGAAAACTCATGCAAGTAGAGCTTTCTTAGAAACCACCAACGTATTAACTTTCATGGACGAGGATATAGATGTGGAGTACCTAGACCATAGAAGACAACTCTGTCTAACACCCACGATAAATGATGTCCAGATCAGGAGAGCACTAATAGATACGGAAGCCTCATTCAACCTCATTTCCCTGAGTACATTGGAGGCCATAGACATGTTTGGTAAGAGGATCCTAGGGACACCTGTGAAAATAATGGGATTTGGAGGAGACACATAATCCACTGAGGGGAAGGTTAAGTGGAAGACTGATAAGGATCTCTGCCAATCCTAGCCATTTCAATCAAAGTTTCTAAAATTTAGCAGAGAATATGCTTTACAACAAGCCGCCCTAAATGATGAGTGTCCTACATTAAGGACCCTGGCGGCTCTTGTCCTGGAAGAAGAAGAAAGAAGCAATACTCATTTTCTTAAGGGATCCCTTGGATAGAAAAAGACAGAAGAAGGAAGCAAGTTCATCAAGATCCTGAGAATGTGTAGCTGTTCGGGGACTCGGAGGAAGGCTAATATACTGCTTATGAATATCCCGGAGAAACTTATGAATATGTAAAGGGAGGCATAAATCCTACCAAAGGAAGAACTAGAATAGGTGAACTTAGAGGTTGACCTAAGGAACCTGGGGCCTATCCTAATCAGCGATCAAAGTAACTGGTGGAGCTATTAAAAAAATATGAAGATTTATTGGCGTGGACTTCTTCAAATTAAATAAGGTACGTCCAAAGGATAAATTTCCTTTGCCTAACATCGATCTCCTCATAGATCCAACTAAGGCAACAACAATATCAACCATGAAGAGGCACACCACAGTCAAAGAACTCAAGAGCTTCTTGGAAAGAATTTCTTACATTAGGAAGTTCACACCAAGACCAGCCTTGGTCACTAGTGGACTATCCAAATTGTTGAAAAATGAGAATATGTTCATATAAGGAGCCGAGCAACCAAATGTCTTTCATAAAATTTCAACAGATCATGAGTCATCTGCCTCCCTTATGGGTACTAGTCCATGGAAAAATCATTATTGTTGTACTTGGGATCCCAATCCCAAGCATACAGAGCATTGAAGGATACCGAAATGAGGTATCCCAACATGGAAATGGCGTGTTTGGCAGTCATGCATCTCAATAACTAAATCATTACTTTTCATACCCCCAAATCCTATTGGTGATGAGCTCTCATCCAATAAAATCCCTCCTCCATCAGCCCTTGTGATCTTGAAGAGTGGCCCAGTGGCTAATATTAATTTACCAATATAACATAGGTCTAAAGGATCCCTAGAGCTGTCAAGAGCTAAACTGTAGCAAACTTACTGGTCCAGTTTCCCAAAGAAAAGGAGCACATATTGAGTGAGAAAATCCCTAGAAAAATAGTAGTGGTAAAGATCCCTGGAAAGAAATAGACTAAGAGGTTTGTGAAGCCAGCTTCTAACAAGCATGCCTAGAGGAAGCATTCCTCTCCCAGGATCCCTGTAAGAGGATCCCCCACCTGAAGAAAACACCATGACAGAATCATCTTGGTGGAGCTCTTCCTAGCCACCAATTCACTAGTGAGAGCAACCTTAGATGACTCATAAAAGAAGAGGATTTCCATGAAGGATTTGTTCACAACCAGGAGATGATATTTTAGAAGATCCTCGAAGAAGGAAACAAATCCTTAACCTTTTGAAGAAAAGAAAAGAAATCAGTTCAGTGACCCTATTTGAGAATAGGGGGCTACAAAGGAACCTTTTTCTGAAGATTGAAAAATTCAATGGCCATGAACAAATTTTCCAAGTGACATGGCCCAGGACTTGGGAAGAACAAACTTTCCATGTACCTAGCCCAGGACTTGGCCAAAACAGATTTTTTCAAGAGACATGGCGTAGAACTTGGGAAGAGCAAACTTTCCATGTACCTGGCTCAGGACTTGGCCAGAACATATTTTTTCCAAGTGACATTGCCTAGGACTTAGGAAGAGTAAACTTTCCATGTACCTAGCCCAGGACTTGACCAAAATTGATTTTTCCAAGTGACATGACCTAGGACTTGGGAAGAGCAAACTTTCCATGTACCTAGCGTAGGACTTGGCTAGAACAAAATTTTCAAGTGGCATGGCCTAGGACTTGGGAAAGAGCAAATTTTCCATGTACTTGGCCCAGGATTTGGTCAAAACAAATTTTCCAAGTGACATGGCTCAAGATTTGGAAAGCGAAAATTTTCTATGTACTTGACCTAAGACTTGGCCTAGAACAAATTTTCTAAGTATATGGCTCAGAAATTGGCCAGGAGCAAAAGTTTCTAAGTACAACCAAGAAACTGGTCAAAAACAAAAGTTTATGGATACAAGTCATAGCACGTCCCAATAATGGATGCAGATTGTAAGCATATCCCAGCAATGGGTACAACCTGTAGCACATACCAGTAATATATACAAGCTATAGTACGTACCATCAATGGGTACAACCTGTAGCACGTACCAGTAATAGATACAAGTCGCACTTCCCAACAATAGATACAAGCCGCACATCCTAGCAAAGGGTGCAAATTGTAAGTAAGGCCCAACGAGGAGTACAAAGAGAAAGATCCTTGAGTGGGTATGAAAACCCAAAAATGGGCGTATAAAGTGCACAAGATTGACCTCCTTGAAAGGAATTGGTTCAAGGGAGCCTGAGGAAGCAAGGAAGGCGTAACTTAAAAAAAATTCTAATAGTACATCACTCGAAGCCACAAAAGCATGGATACTTTTCCAAATCTCTATACAAAGAGATTAGTCAATGACATTGCAAACCAGCTAGTAACATTTCCCTCCTCTTACAAGGTGCAAACTCACCAAAGGCTTGAAGGTACTTCGATTCAACAAAAGAAAGGTACCCTTTCGGTAAGCCCATTCATTAATACCATGTTTGAATATATATCAAAACACTACAAAATGTTGTGCAAGAGGTATCACCCATGCACTAATACTTTATTCATGTAGATTAAAATGAAAATTCTAATATTTTGGTCTTCTTACTTGACCAATTATCAAAAATCAAAATTTAGAATTCTTGTGTGGTTGAAAATCCTCACATGGTTTCATATACATGAAGTAATTTTTTATTGCTATGTCTTATTTGGCAATTGGCTTTTCTAGTGCATACGCTAGGGGCTAAGATAAGATTGAAAAATTTTCCTTAGATATATCTTTCACTTGATAAAAATTGAGAAGTCTAGTGCAAACTTTACTGTACATAAGTTTAGCCACTGTTTTTTTTTTTTTTTTTCTTTGGCTCATGAACTATATGGTACATAGCAATTCAACAACAATATAATTGGTGGCATGATATGTGAATAATTTGCTGCAATCTGAAATATTATACAATCTCCCATAATCTGAAAAAAGATTAAGGCAAAGATCAAAAGCATCCACCAAAAGAGCAAGGTCTTTAGCTAAAGCATGGCGTGGAGATGTTCTTAAGCCTTCTAAGTCATGTCCTCAGGGAAGTTTCTATCTCTTAATACATTTTGAGAAGAGTAGCTAGCCTTGATTAGACTCTATATCAGCATGATTATATGATTCAATGATTTATGATATCATGGTCCCATTGATAAGTCACTATCCATGGAATAAAAAATCCTCATGTGGCAAACATCTTGGTGTTATTCACCTTAGCCATAGCAAGCATGTACTACAATGCATAGAATATCTTTGGCAAAGTTCATGGGGGCTCCCCTCACTCAAACTATTTTGTAAAACAAACAAAATCTTGTTGACAAAGCAATGCTATCTTATATTGAGATTTAATATGCATTCAACACGATTTTTTGCATGCTACTTTCAAAAAAGAATATCCTAGAATTGCTAGCAAAAACATTAGTGCTAGAAATATACTTTTAGCATCAAATGCAATACCAATATAATTTGGTTATACATATATATATCTGCATATATCATTGTCAGTTTGACAAAGTTGATTTGTTGAATACCAATCTACAACTTAATACTAATGTGAAGGTGAATTCTAATATTTCGCAACATGTTAGTTCATCCCATGAAGGAAGTGTAGCAATTTCTTTGGAGTTTCTCTCAAGAATTATTTGATCTACACATTGGTTCTACAAACCAGGAAAGTGTCCAAGAACAATTTATTTTCTTGCGCATGGGCTACAGGTAACCCACGTGCTTAGGGGGCTAATGTTGAGCACCAAAATTTCACAAGAAAGCCCATTCCATGAAAAGTAAGGAAAGACCATGGGCCTTAACAAAAGAAGACCCAATTCATGAAGTTAAGAAGGACCATGAAGGCCCAAATTCCTAAAAAGAAGGAAAAAGAAAGAAATAATAATGAAAAAAGAAGAGGAACTCAAAAGAAGGATCTCGGCCAGGTCAGAGGACATGCAGCAAGGATCTCGGGCAAGACCAAAGCACATGCAGCAAGGATCTTAGTCAGGCCAGAGGATATGCAGAATCAACATCAAGGCCCTATATATGTTCAGATTTCCAGCAAAAAGCCATTAAAACTAGCAAAATTAGGTATTATATTTGTAACCCATGGTCCAAGCCCATGGGATCCCGAGTGTATAGTAAGGAAAAATGGTTTGGTCAGTAGGGGAGTGATTTCTAGTGAGGAGGATCTCGAAAGTTTCCTTTGGTTCATATATTTGCTTCGAATGCGTGAACCAATGGAAAAACTTAGGTCCCTATGTGCATGACACTTCCCCACAATTTCCTCTCAATTGTTACTTTCAACTAAAGTTGTCAGCCATTACACTGAGCAGTCCACCCACTCGTTCGACTTTCCAAGAAGGAATCTTCCAATTGTAACTAAAGCCAAGTGCCTCTTTTGAGTTATAATTGCCTAAATAAGCTAAACCTCTGCCCAATACACCTTTTCAAGTTCTAGAAGACATGGTTTTACCCAGCAGACCTGAGACGTCCTCTCCCAGTGTTCCAGGCCAGGTCTACTATAAAAGGAACACTAAGGCATAGCAGCAAGGGGGGGGGGGAATGAGGATTCAGAGGGATAGTTCAGAGGTTCAAAAGATATATTCTTAGAGCTTTAATAGCCCAGCAAGGATGAGAAAGAAAGAAACAAAATAAGAGAGCCAAGGTGGAGGAATTTGTCCCATATCCTTGAGATCATTCAAAATATTACTTAGCCTCCAAAGAAGCATATGCCAAAACATGTACACATCAGATATCACTCTCTCCCAAAAAAATCCTCCTCACCTAACTATCTTGGAAGGCAATACCCAAGCAAAGCCACTTGGACTTGAGTTCCAATTCCCACAAGTCTTACACAAAAGCACTAAGTCTGTGAGAATTGGGGCTAAGATCCTCATGGCTGAACCATTCTCATGAAGTTCATTTACATATATGTATATGTATTAAAATGTATATCCTAATCTAAGAAACTAACAATTATTTAAATATATGTGTATTTTATAGCGTGTTCTTATGCAGGTTCTATTGAGGTAAAGGGAAATGACAACACTCCATTGCATAATAAGCATGGAGAAAAATCGTATAGTTTAGAGAATCAGCATTCTAGGATTACAAGCCTGGCACTCCCGGGGTACCCCGACAGTAAGTTCGGGGTACCACGACAGTACGCCCGGTGTACCAAGTAAAGGAACTCTTTTAAATGTTTATACAATAAAAGATAAGCCTTAAATATTCTATTTCAATCTCTTTCTCATTGTGAATTTTGTGAATAATTATTTCACTTATTTTGTAAGAGTATAGGGTCATTTTTTTTACACTAAAACACTTATAATGGTATTTTATTGCTTAAGAGGAATCGCACTTTTGCCTTGAGGAACTTTATGTGACTTGCGCACAACTTAGTTTGAAATCAGCCCCATTTAGCTGCGGTAAACCAAGCCCAGTCCACCAAACAACAAGTATTTAGCCCGGGATCCTTGTCTCTACTTGAGCCTGTGTGCTAAGAAAAAAATCACTCTCACACCCATCTCTCTCTCTCTCTCTCTCTCTCTCTCTCTACTTTTTCAAAATTTTTTCTTAAATTTCTGAAACTGAATTGAACAATGAAATGTTGAATCATTTGGGTGTGGAAAAATAGGGATTAAGTCAGGGATTAGGCGACCATCGTTGGTGATCGGAGGCAGAATCGAGTTAATGGGTGGGTTCATGTATGTGTAACTCTGAGGATCTGTGGTGGCTGGGCTAGGCGAGAAACTCTGAAGGAGGAGTGGAGAAGAAAATGGATGACTGAGGAGAGAGAAGGCACAGGATGAACTGAAAAGGAAATGAATAAAATATTTAAACAGTGTGAATATTATAATAAAATATATTTTTTTGCCATGTGGACATTAATTTAATATTATTTATTACTACCGTTTGCCACGTCTGCTTTCTCCGTTTCTGATGTAACGACAGGGACCAAAACGGGAAGCGTTTTTCAGGATAGGGACTAAAAGCAGTAAAAATAAAATGTAAGGATGAAAATGGAAATCACCTGAAAATGTAGGGACTAAAATATAATTTCCGCCTATTTGAAATTTTGCGCTAAGGAGTATGGAGATTTGAGTTTTAAGGCTTTTAAAACAGAGCAATCCAAGATGAACAATTTTCAATCTGTTTTCATAATTGTTTATATAGCCCATACTCGGCATACCTATTGTAAAATGTAGAGACATTTGATCACCTAATGCTCCTTGATTAAAGGATTTACAAATTAATGAATGTGTAAAATATTTGTCCAAAATCCTTCCCAAAGGAAAAAAAAAAAAAAAAGTATAGTCCAAATTTAAAAGTATAGAAGTAAAGACGACCTATTTATTTCTTTACTCCTTTTTCATCTTGTATTTGTAGTAACTATGCTACGGTGCTACCTACCGTGTTAGAAATTCTTTTGCTTTGCTTTGTTTTGCTTTTTAGTTTTTGGAGGGACCGCTTTAGGAAATCTCACTTGATTAAAATTTCATTAGACGAAAATAACTGCTATGGTGGACCGCTTAGATTAGATTGGTCTTTGCTGCTTTTACCAAAAGTGATGGGGCTTCTGAGTACTGATTTTAACTGAAACGAATTGCAAGGCAAGGAAAACAAAGTAGTAAACAAAAGGTTCTCTTGACTTGATTTGACTATTTCGTTTCGTTTTGTTTTTTTTTTTTTAAGACTAAAATTCATTAAACAAGAGCAACAAGATATAATTGGAGTTCTCGGTTGGGTTGGCAGCGCCTTCTCTCCATGCTGTAGCATTGTGTTTCCCTCCTTTTCAAGGAGGACGTTGTGTCCCTATAGTAACTAGGTTACTAGTAGGGTCGGCTTCTTATTCTAGTGAGGTAAGGGATACAGTCTCTAGGCTGGTATGAAGGACCTAGCTAATAGTTGGACGAAACTTTCTCTATTGGAGAAAGGAGATAAACTCGACTCGAAAAAGAATAAGAAAGACCAGAGGTTTGTCTTAGCAGCAAAGTTCTTTACTCGTCGGTCACTGAATGTGGAAGCGGTAGCCAAGACTTTCAGGCCGTTATGGCACACTAGAGACAACTTTGAAGTCAGTGGTCTTTTGATAGACATATTGAGAAAGTCCTTAAGGGGGAATCGTGGTCTTTTGATAGACATATTGTAGTGTTTCAACGCTACAAAACTTCTACTCCCATTGAAGAGCTTAAATTCGATGGAGTTTCTTTTTGGATTCAGATTCATAACCTACCTTATTCCCACTTATCAATAGAGGTTACACTTAGCTTAGGGGAGTCCCTTGGTACAGTCTCTAAGCCGAGGGACACATCGGAGATGAAAGGGGGGAATTTCCTACGTGTAAGAGTTGCCATTGATGTATCTGAACCGCTCTGCCGTGGAAGAAGAATTGATTTTGATGATGACAATGAGGGATGGGTGTCATTCATGTATGAGAGACTGCCCAATCTTTGTTATTGGTGTGGACACTTAACTCACGATGACAAGGACTGTGCGCTTTGGCTCAGAAGTAAAGGCACTCTGTCTAGTAACGATCAGCAATTTGGGTCGTGGCTTCGGGCGAATCAGTTCAATCAATCGAGGAAAACTGTCGAAGTCCAAGGTTACAATAAAAAGAATTCAAGGCCAATGAAGAGTATGGTGTAGAATACAAGGAAGGTCATTATGGGACAATCCACGCCACACGAGTCTGCAACGACAAAGGATTCCAGTGGAAAGATGGGGAGTGGTGCTGTTTCAGAGGTTACAGAATTTTCAAGGCAAGTCCAACCACACGCGGATTTTCAGGCAGTACTTCAGGAGATAGTCAGATAGATGAGGCAATCAACGAGGATAATATTTTTCAAAAATCAAATGCTGCGTATATGGAGTGATCTTTGAATCAGGATGGCAAAATGGCGTGTTTAATGGGATCAGATGTGCTCGCTAAGTTTTCGGGGTCTCAAAATTTGAGTAGGGAAGTGGATAGTCTCTCGCAACAGATTGGTGTATTCGTGGGATCCGATAACTTGTTCAGTCCGAGATGGATTAACAAGCCCACAGGTAAGAAGTCCAGGAAAGGTGGGGCCTCAGGGAGTAAAGCAAAAGCCCAACATGTGAGTCTGAGAAAATTGGCACTCAAAAGAAAGAAACGTGGGTCCAAGTCAGTAGACCTCACGCAATGTTCACTAAAGGAGGATCTTGTTAAGAAAGGACCAAAAAGAAATATAAGCAAAGCAGGGGTGGAAGAGAAGTCCAAAGAGAAAGAAAAAAGGATTAAAGTTGATGACAAAGCTAAACAATTTAGATTGCTTTTGGCATCAAAGTTTAGATCCGCAGAGGTTGCTGGAGAACCCCATCGGGACCAATGAGTCTCTTAAGTTGGAACTGCTGGGAGCTTGGGAACCTCTAGTCAGTCAATGCATTGAAAGAGGTAGTTAAAAGAGAAGAACCCAACATTGTCTTTTTAATGAAGACAAACTCAAATGAAGACTGGATGGTTATAGTTCATGATAAATGCGGATTTAAACTTGGTTTATTTGTTTCGAGCAACAGCTCTAGTGTTGGATTGGCAATGTTATGGAAGGAAGAGGTTCAATTGAACATACAGACATTTTCTATGTCTCATATCGATGCTTGGGTGGATGGTGGATCTGAGGTTGGTTGGTGGCACTTAACTGGCTTTTATGGTAATCCAAAAACTGCGAGGAGACCGGAATCATGGGCAAAGCTTAAGCATTTGCATACTACTTCTTCACTTCCATGGTTGGTCAATGGGGATTTTAATGAGCTTATGGGGATGTCTGAGAAGGAAGGTGGCAACAATAGACCGAGGCAGTAAATAGCAAATTTTGTTGACGCGGTTAATTGGTGTGGTCTTAGGGACATTCTATTTATTGGTCCAAAATTTACTTGGCTGTATGAAAGAAGTGATGGGTTTCAAATAAGAGAACGATTGGACAGAGCTCTCACTACAACAAATTGGGTAAATTTATTCCCTATGGCATGTCTGCACCGCCTAGCTTCTTCAGCCTCAGATCATTCTCCTTTGGCTTTGTGTTTTGTAAGAAAAATCAATGCTAAGAAGACAAAGAAGCTGTTCAGATTTAAGTCGATATGGCTCAAGGACTCTCGGTGTAAGGAGATGGTTTTGGATGCTTGGACTGAAGGTTTGGCTTCTCAAACAAATTTCCTGTTGATTACTTGTTTGAATGTTTGCAGGTCTCGATTAGATGCTTGGAACAAGGTAGAGTTCGGTCGTGTAGGGAAGAAGATTATCGAATTACAAAAGCATTTAGAATGGCTAGAACTGCAACTAAGCTCTCCAAGCACTATCCAGGGCATGAGAAACACTCATGTTGAATTAAATTGTTAGCATGAGAAAGAAGACATTATGTGGCACCAAATCTAGAATTAATTGGTACCAATCTGGAGATAGGAACACGAGTTTCTTTCATGCCAAAGCTTCATCAAGATAGAAGAAAACCCAAATGGAGGGGCTATTGGATGTAAATGGGGTGTGGTTGGATGATGAAGTAATGGGTGAGATGGTGGTGGATTATTATAAAGATCTCTTCACTTCCAGCAACTCAACAGAGTTTTCGGAGATATTAGAAGCAGTGCAGCCAAAGGTAACTCCCATCATGAATCAGAAATTCACAATGGATTTTACTGCAGATGAAGTTAGAATGGCTTTGAAGTAGATGTATCCCCTCAAGGCATCAGGACCAGACGGTATGCTCCCTTTATTTTATCAGTATTTTTGGCCAAACATAGGAGATGTGGTTACACAAACTATCCTAGATTTTCTTAATCTTGGTCTATCTTCACCCAATTTTAATGAGACCCATATTGTTCTAATTCCAAAGGTTAAGGAGCCAAAGAGGGTGACTAATTATAGGCCTATTAGCTTGTGTAATGTAGTGTTTAAAATTGCATCAAAATCAATTGCAAATAGATTGAAGAAATTTTTACCATCCATTATTAGTGATACCCAAAGTGCTTTTGTGCATGGAAGATTAATTACTGATAATGTTTTGGTCGCTTTTGAAGCAATGCACCATATCATCCAAAAGAAAGGGGGAAGATGGGTAATATGGCATTGAAATTAGATATGAGTAAGGCCTATGATAAAGTGGAATGGGTTTGGCTGGAAAAAATAATGAGCAAGTTGGGTTTTGATGAAAAGTGGAGGAAGCTTGTCATATAGTGTGTTATATCGGTTACATTTTCAGTTAGGGTCAATAGGAAGCCTAGGGGGCATATTACCCCAACTAGGGGTATATGACAAGGAGATCCATTATCACCATACCTATTTCTGTTACATGCGGAAGGTCTTTCATCTCTGATTAAGAAGGCGGTGGATGATGGTGTTATGGAAGGTTTAGTAGTTTGTTGTGGTGGCCCTAGACTATCACATTTATTCTTTGTAGATGATAGTCTCATTTTCTGCAAAAGCATCGCTTGAAGAATGTAACTCCCTGAGGAGAATCCTCACAGTTTATGAACAAGCTTCTAGTCAACAGCTTAAACAAGCAAAACCTTCGCTCTTTTTTAGCAGCAGTACACCTAGGGGCATTTAATAGGAGATAAAAATCAGGTTTGGAGCACAAAGTGATTAGACAGCAAAAGAAGTACCTGGGCTTTCCATCTTTGGTAGGAAGAAATAAAAGGAACACGTTCAATGCCATAAAGGAGAAGCATAGAAAAAAATTGGCGGGGTGGAAGGAGAAATTACTCTCTAAGGTAGGCAAGGACGTGCTAATAAAGGATATAGCTCAAGCCATGCCTACCTACACAGTGTGATGCTTTAAAATACCATATTCTCTATGTGATGATATAACTAGTATGATTCGGAATTTTTGGTGGGGTCAAAAAAGGGATGAGAGGAAGATAGCATGGCTTAGTTGGGATAAATTGTGTGAGCCTAAGGCAGAAGGTGGTATGGGCTTCTGCCAATTAAAGTAGTTCAATCTTGCATTACTAGCTGTGGTGGCATACTTTTTGTACTCCTCGGCAAGGCTTTGAGCATAGTGCCGAGGAAACTTAAGCGTCTCACATCGAAGAGAACTTCCCCCACTTTCTGCCTTATAAGCTGTGAAGTGAAGGAGTAGTGTACCATTAGTTGGTTATGAATACATATTGAAAATCTCATCATGCCATCTGGAAGGAGGGGTATTATCAATGGTAAATAGATATTTTAAGTCTGTGGTTTATGAATAGGTCAACCCTATTCGGTTGTCAAGGACAAAGGGTGGTGGAGGAAAGGTTGGTGGTGGTGGTGGCTGTTCAGGATGAAGAACATCATCTTCTTCCACCTTTGGTTCTGTTGGTTCTGTCATAAACACTTCCTCTAGATCAAGGTCAGACAAATCTAGGTCTGTGTCATCAATTATTGGAAGTACAAAAGGTTTTGATCATCAAGGGTGAGTGTTCTGAGAAATGATGAGATTGGATTTGGAGGATCAAGATTCTCAGCTAACATATTCATATCTGGTGGTCTTGAAGAAGCACCAACAGTTGGGTTTGGAGGTTGGTATAATGGTTCTTTGTTCTTTTCTTTAAGAGGAGGTTCATTTTGTGGCCTTGTTTGGAGTTGTAGTTGACGTGGATATGTAATGCCAAAGAAAAGTCTACTTGGTTTAAAAGGGTTATGATCAGGATGTGTCATGGCTAATGGTTGAAGGTTTTGGTAGGGAAAGGGTGGTGAAAATGGAGAAGTTAAAGGTAGAGACAAGTCCTTATATAGTGACTGTCGAGATTGGTAGGGTGTACTAACATGTATGGGGAGAATTTTTGTGTCTTCTTCCTGAGATCCTTCCATGGATTGAAGCTGTAGTAGTAGCTATTTTCTTTCTTTTCCTTTTTGCCCAGTAAGGGGAAAAGAGACTGACAAGTCTTTAACAGTGGAGGGTATTGTTGCCAATTCCTGTTCAATCATCTTGATTTTTTTCTTCAAATCTTCAATAAGATAATTTGAGGAGGAGAAGGTATGGGTAACTACCTCAGCCATTTTTTGCTGGTTGTCAAGAATCTTTGAAAGGACTTGGTTTTGTGCCACTGCATTTTGTACTTGCCAGTTTAAAGCTGCTTCTACCGAAGAAACCTGTCTCTTGGTTCCAACAGGATTTTTGATTTTCCAAACATGTTTTGTCTTGGTTTGTGGATGGTCAAAGTTTTCAAGAGGAGGAAAATTCTGGGAATAGGAAGTTGAGGCTTAGTCAAACATGTAGCAAGATAAAGGTTTCTGTGAATGGGTTGGGCCTAATGGAGAGGGTTGGCATTTTGGTATTTGGGGAAGGACTTTTGGATAGTATGGAATTAATGGAGGTTTAAAATCATGATTTGGTTTGCATGGAGTAGGAGGGATTTTTTGTTTTCTAGTTCTTGGGTAAATGACATAATAATCAAATTTTCCAGAGGGTTCTCCAAGGAGGTCAACTTCTGGATCTCCTGCTTTATATCTTTCTTTGAGCACTTGCTGAGAAGATTTTTCTTTCTTTTTAAGTAAGCTTCTTCAAAAGCTTCTTCTTCGTAGCAATCAACATAGTTACAAACATCCCACCATATATGACCAAAAGGGGATTTGCCTTCATAACAAGGTTTTTCATTGTCTACAAATGACTTAATTGTAAGACCATCTTCATGAACATATGACACTGGTTGGAGTATTGCAATCTGCATCAGAAAGACCGTGACATCTTTCTTTTCTGGTGGAGTGGTCAAGAATCTTGTCTCAACCTTACCATTTGCTTTTCTGATAAAGAAAGGGTCATTTGGCTGGATTGGCTTAATGGCCTGATGAAGCATCTCATATTTTGTAATCCATGATTCCGGAAAGATAGAAGTCATTTGTTCTCTGTTAAGTTGTCTTGGAACAAACGTACACATAAGTGTCATTCCGGGATCGACTTGGATCAACAGAGCATCATCGGATTGAGCTATGTCTGGTACTGCCATATCAAAAGCATGATTCTAGAGTCTATAAGCAAGCTGGTAATGGAGTGTAGCAGCAAATGTGTCTTGCACTTGTGAGGCTCCTGTAATCTAGACTTGTACCTTGAGGGCATCACAAAGATGAGGATCTCTAAGAGACATATTAAAGTTAGGAAAAAGTGTAACAAAGACTGTTCCTGCATTTAAGGTGGTCTGAACTATTCCTATGACCGCATTTTAATACTCCAAAAATCTAGAATCAAGAAGTGAAATTCTAGATGCTACAGGGAGTCCCTTTCTTTTGTGGAAAGTTAGTGCCAACCTTACTGCACAAAAATGAAGGTGTGTATACCCTTGGTTTTGCCATGGAATTACAAATTCTCAGGGAAGGGCCAGGGTAATAAAGTTTTCTGTTTCACTTGCTGGAATATTAAACTGGTCAAACTTAGAGGCTTGGACATATTCTTTTATAGGAGAAGGTTGAGAAGGACCTAAAAACTTTTTTATGGATTTTTTGAAGGAAGTTTGAGATTTACTAAACACAGTATATGGATTTACAATAGGGAAATCAGTGATAGGGATCTTACTATCTTCAGGTATATGAGAAATTTCGTACAAGTAATCCGGCCTATTTGCAGTAGATTTACTAAGGGAAAGGTCAAAGGCAGAATTAGTAGTATCAGTGACTTCTAAGGATGAACTTGCGATACTGGTTTCTGCTAGGAAGAACTGTTTACCAAAGGCCTAACAGGACTGAAACGCGAACTCAAGCTTAAACGTCCACAAGGTAACAATGGGAAACAAGGTTCTTTAAAAGCTTTAGAACAAACCCCTTAGTGTTCTACTTGATTACCAAATCCAGTGTTCTGATGTGACTAATACAGAGGATCCACGTATTTTGGCAACTGTAAATCACAGAGCATGCTAATCAGGACAATAATCAAAGTGTACTAATCAAATGAGGAAGAAACTTGACATATGGCTCTGATACCAACTATGGGAGGAGACACAGAGGATGTAAGAAGATAACATGAAAGAATGGAATAGAACATAGCACAAGATGCAACAAGCTAAGAGATATTATTAGATTAAATAGCTTTTTTACATCAAACATAAGAAACTCAGAGGGACATTTTACAATGGCTTACAAAGACTACGGGAGCTTTTTTCACTCTGCCCATTACAAAGATACCAGGGTCCCATTTATAGGCAATATTATACAGGCATTTCTTACAATCAGAACTGAATGAGGATCTGCAAAGAATGGTAGGGGCTGGATCAGTTTCGACAAGTGTCAATCTTCTTAAGAGGATCTGACTTCATGGTTGTCTTGATGTAACTGTGCTTCTGTCAAGGAGTAAAGAAGCCTGACACGGCTGAAGACTTAGATGGAGTTCATTATTCAACTCAGAAGAAAGTAGGGGCCTGAAGCATGGATTTACAAATGTCAACAAGGGCAGTTGGGTAGTTGGAGGTTGGGTAGCTAAAGTTTGAACTTCTTTTAGATAGAGTTCTGCAAGAGCAATAATAGTGCATGTGAGGACAAATGTCACATGCGCTAGGACGCTTTCAAGACCTTTTTTTTTTTTTTAAGTGTTAGAAATGTCTAGTCCCATCCATCTCTTCCTTGGAAAGAATCATCATCAAAATTAACATCTAGATCATGGTTGTGGTAGTAGGGGTCATCATGTCCAATGAGAGGATTAAGAGGATTGGCCAATTCCCAATGATCTTCATATGGCCACTGCTGTCTACAGATCTCCGGGTCCATTGGCACTATTTCAGATAAAATTCCTTTATTAAGGGATTCTGTCATTATGAAAGCATGGTAACAAGATACCCAACTAATGGTACACTACTCCTTCGCTTCACAGCTTATAAGGCAGAAAGTGGGGGAAGTTCTCTTCGATGTGGAACGCTTAAGTTTCTTCGGCACTGTGCTCAAAGCCTTGCCGAGGAGTACAAAAAGTATGCCACCACAATAAAAGGAAGAGCACAGTGCCGAGAAAACTTAAGCGTCCCACATCGAAGAGAACTTCCCCCACTTTCTGCCTTATAAGCTGTGAAGCGAAGGAGTAGTGTACCTGCAATGCCTCAGGTGGTTGGGTGGAGTCCTCCTTTAATGCTAAGATACAAGGTCAATGTGGATGGAGCGGTTTTCTCAGCTCAAAAATCTACTGTTGTTGGGGTGCTGATTTGGGATTCCTATGGACAGGTCATTTCTACTTTGAGCAAGAAAATCAATGCTCTTTTGGGGGCAATGGAAGTCAAAGCCAAGGCATTTGAAGCTGGTCTAGAGTTTGCTCAGGACGTTGGTTTAAAGACTTCATCCTTGAGGGTGATTCAGTGGGGATTTTTAACGCTTTCTGTGGTTTCTCTACACCACCATCCTCAATAGCTTCTATAGTTAGGGGTATGGTAATGGCGTGGGGGTCTTTTGGCTAGGTTGAATTTTCTCATGTTAAGAGGCAAGGTAACAAACCAACACATCTATTAGCAAAACATGTGTTAGGCATTGTTGATTTTCAAACTTGAATGGAAGAGAATCCTTACTTTTTAGAGCAAACTCTTCTCCATGATGTATCTTTTCTTGGTGTTTCTTAATAAAACTCTCAGTCTTACCATAAAATAAAGATATAACTAGGACATCCTTCTCAAAAAATAAAATAGAATAGAAATAACAAAACAAAAAATACTGGTACATAAACTTTTTATTACTAGAATCTAACAATACACGCAATTATAAGTATATATAACTATAATATTTTTTTTAAGGATATAAGTTATAACCATACTACTTTAACTCATCAGTTACTTCAATATTAGTTTATGCTCACCAATAACCTCTAGATACATGGTTATATGCATGGTTTTAAAAACTAAATCGGGGGCAAAACTGGATTTGCTTCCGGTTCCCAGTTTTTGACCGGTTTTTCCCGGGTTTAACTAGTTTTTGGGCTTTTTTTTTTGGCTGGACTGGCCTCCGGTTCCTGGTTCAACCAGTCAGACCGGCCAGTCTAGTCCAGTTCGGTCCAGTTTTTAAAACCATGGTTATATGTGTGTGTGTGTGTGTGTGTGTGTGTGTGTGTGTGTGTGTGTGTGTGTGTACAAGGTTGGGTTCAAGTTACACCTGGTATAACTCTAAGTAATGCATATTTAGAATATATAAAACATGTAATCCAATGGTAGAATTTTCAAAATATTAATTCATTAACAAGTTATTAGGTGATGTAATATTGCTTAGAATTACACTAAATGTAACTTGAACCTAACCCATCTAATATATATAGTGTTTTTGATTAAGATGTTTACCTTAGGTTCTAAGGATTTAGGATCTAAATGTATTAGAACTTCATGCGTAATGTTGGCAAACCATGATCAAAACTTAAAATCTAGAATTAGGATACTCAAAGTGTATTTATGTGTAAAGTTGGAATCGAGTGTACTACAGGATTTAGTATGTAAATCTTCAAGGCTCGATTGATCGAAGCTCGTGCAGATTTTTTTTTCTGCAAATTTTTCCAACTCAGCCCAAGCCCGTATGATGTGTAGCGTTTATGTTTTTCCTTAGGTATAAAACGAAAAATCATAACCACGTTTTTGTGTTGTTATTGTTTATGCTGTGTGTATGAATCTTTTGTGAGATCTAAAGGTGTTTGCCTTCAAGCATACTTAGAGTTATCAAGATCAAGATTGATGTCGAGAGCTTGGTGATCGTTTTAGTTGATGCATAAAGAGCTTAAAGAAAACACAAGTAGGAGTACTTGTGGTTGCTGTGAATCCAATAAAAAAGTAGTTCGTGGACTCGGAGTTGTCACGTGGTTGTGGTAGTAAGTTTTCTACTCGAGGTAACAATAGGATTTTAGTTGTATAAGTCGCTACTATAAAACTTCAATCTTTTCATAGTGAATTTGTTTTTAACTTAAGGATAGCTAAGTTAAATCCTCCTCAGGTTTTTTACCAATTTGGTTTTCCTGGGTTATCATATTGTTGTGTTATTTATTTTTCTACTACTTTACATGATATGATTTACTTGTGTTAACGTAAATCTGAATAATTTACCTAAGTTAATCACTTGACTAAATAACTAGGTTAATTTGTGTATGTTTAAGGGGTCTGAAAACTATATAGTTTAGGATTTGAATTTCTCTCCCTCTCCCCTACATAAAATGTATCTAAAACAAAATTAGCATATATTCATTAATTCGATCTTAGTAACATATATAATTTTATAGGAGTAGTAACATGTGACCGTTATCTTTTTTGTTGTCCTAAATTGCTTGTATTATTTCTCATAATTTTTTTTTTTTCAAAATAAAATTAGAGTTATGTTTAGTCTTTTCTAATCATACACTTAATTAACTCATTATTATAGGAAGTTGATTAAGCCAAACTTAAGAGTGTTAGTAGTTCAGTTACATTATAGTTAGAAGCCAAAAAACAAGCAAACAAACAAACAAACAAAATACAAAACAAAAATACATGTTAGACAACAAGTTCTCAGTGCAGATGGAGGATGTTCTTCCATACCTTTCTCTTGTAATCCTAGCTGATTTGATTGTTTTTCCTTAATAAGATTACAATTTTCTTCTAAAAAAATTAATTACAAAGAAAAAATTTTACGTACACAATCTTATTTTTCAGTTCTTTTTTTTTTTTTTTTTTCTTTTTGCCAATTGTGAGTGATAAGTTTTCAATAGTAGATGATATGATATTAGTGGTAGGCTAATGTGAAAATCAATAACAAGTTGTCATCTCAAGAGTTCTGAAAATTATTGTGTATGTAACATTATAGAAGGAATTTATCATTTCAAGGATTTAAATTACTTTTAACTTTCATAATATGTCTGCCTCTTTTGTAATTTGATTACATTTTCTTAAGAGGCAAATACAACTTTTATGGTGGACCACTTAGGTTAGCCTATGCTTAGGACCATCCATTAATAACCCGACTTTGACGAATCTGGCCAACCAATAAAAGGATTCAAACCAACTATTTAGATAGGGATAGATTTTGGGCTTTTGCTTTGGCGATGTAATGGTGAGTTTTTGGCACAATTTTTTAGTGACGTGAGGTAGGCCCAAAATAATTTGTAAAGGATATCTGTGATTCTATGTATTAATTTGGCTGACTGAGTAGCTGAAAAATTCAGTTTATCTACACTTTGCTTATTTTTGTTGTTATTTATAAATTTTATTACATTTTTTTATACTATTTATGGGTCTCACTATACTATTTAACTTATTTTTTAACCTATTTTCTACACTTACAGTAAAAAGTTTTCAATTTTAGCTAAATAAACTGTTCCTAAATGGACACCGAGTAAATGAAATATAATAAGATTAAAACATGTGACTTGAAAAAAATTGTCTCTCAATAATAAGCAATCATTCAAAATTATGTTTATCTATTAATATTTCTTTCCTCAATCCAAGCTTTAGCAGGTAATTGGAGATTGTGCTTGTATGGAAAAGCTTAGGCAGTTGAGTAATTATTGAGTACTTCTAGAGTATATATACGTATTTTCTATTCTCACATAATTGGAAGTCTCACTAAAACTAATTAAATTTATAGTGGAACTCATAATTCATATAATAGAAAAGAATACGCATTTATAATACTCTTGGATTATTTAATAATTTTCTTAACTTGTCAAAGAACTTTGTACATCATGATTTTTTAAAGAAACAAAGAAGTTGATGTTCTCATGTTCTGTACAACGATACGAAAACACGAGAAAATACAATATAAGAAAATTCAAGAATTATTATGCAATCCCTTTATCAAGTGAGAATATATGAATTTTACTTTATTTTTTATGCAAGATATTCAAAGGTCGCAATCATTGAATTGAATGATAGGACCCTTAAGGTCCCCACCTCAACCGAGTGATTGGCCAAAAGTAAAGTAGGATGAAAATGAAAGTTAATAATGGAAAAATGATTGCTAAAATGAAGACAAAATTTCTGGAATGAAAAACAGAGACATAAATAAATAATCAAAAGTATTTGGCCATTGCCCACCACTTTTGCTTTATCCTCTTATAAAAGCTATAATAATGATTGTAGTTAATTCGATTGGTAAAATTTTTGATAATTAAATAAAAGATATAAAGTTTAATCTCTATCTAAACCAAAAAATCAATTGGTATCTTGGACTGATAATAAAGAATTATCATCAAGAGCGAGCGTCATAAGTTGAAACTCTCTCTAAAAAAAATTTAAAAAAAAAAACTATAATGATGCATTGAGATTCATGAGAATCCTATTGGGCCATAACCATTCTTGTATCTCGTAGCTTAGGTAGGACCATTTCTATCACCCATAATTTCTTTGTCGCGCTGCTCTTGCATTATTCAATTTTTTTGTTTTTTCTATTATAACATAGTGAAGTACCAAAAATAATGTTAATTTTTTTTTTTTTTTTTACACAGAGTACACATTTAAAAATCTTGTTATATTGTTTTTTTTTTCTATTTTTTTTTAATTTTTTATCAAGCATTAACAAATGAAGAGGAGATTCATTTAAAAATAAAAGCAACAAAGAGGAAATTAGGCTAGAAAATTTAAAAATCCATAGAGACCTAAATTTGCTAACAATTGCAAAATAATGAAGATAATAATTTTAAAAAAAAAATATGAAGTATCCATTGATCATGATTTATATACTTTGCAAAGAATGTGACATAATTTGCATACACGTGTGTGTGTGTGTGTGTGTGTATACACATGTGAATATAAAAATACTATGCAATTAGGATGCATCAAGAAACCGAGAATGGTGGGTGACAATTATAAGGACCCTTTTGCTTTTATGTAATCTCATTAAACCTACACAAAGTTCAAAATCAACAGAGAATTTGAAGTAACTTCTAACATCCATGTTGTTGGATTATAATTGTCTTTAAGAGTGGGCATCCTAGGGATACTTTAGAACAATTTGTTAGTGTGTTTGGTTGTGTAAAGACAGATAATTATTCTTCATTTATTAGTGATTAGTATAAGATTTTATATATATATATATATATATAAACTTTTTCAGCATATGATTTTTCATTATACATGCATCATGCAAATTAATTATGACCTATTGTGTAAGAAATCTCCAAACAAAAAACATTGGTCATTTTTAAAAGATTCTTCATTTTAATACATAATGTGTATTGGACAGAAGACTATATACACCTAAGAATTGCCAAATACTAAAAAAGAAAAACTTTACTAATATCGTACTAAAATAAATAAGGTTGACGTTATGTCAATGAAAAACAGTACGAAAGTGGAAACACGAGAAAAAAACTTCGTAAGAAAATTCGAGAATTGTAATTTTAATTCCCTTGTCAATGGATGGTATAAGATCTTATTTTTAGTCTATTTTTAAACGCAACAGCTTAAAAGGTTGTTTGGCATGATTCACGTAGTCCAGCTGGTCGCCATTCTTGGGTTGAATGATTAGGAACTTTGCAGTGCCCTTTATTGAGTGATTGGCCAAACTAAAAGCAACATGATTGATTTGATGGGCAATGAATGATTGGTAATAATGGAAAAAGTGAATGGGAAAATGAAAACGATCGATTGAAGAGGACAAAAAAATGTGATTATGCCATAGTGTTTCAGATAAGAGAAGAGATAGAATTATAGAAACAAAAAACAGAGGTGATCACGTGGGCTTGGCCATTGCCTATTGGTTATTGCCTACCACTTTTGCATTATCCCACTATTGCCATGTCGAGAATCAAAAGTCTTTTTTAAAGATAGAATCTGAAATCATCTAAAGATGATAAGCGTAAATTATTGTTTTCAAGTCAAAAAGTTAAGGGCTCGTTTGGCTGTGTGTTTAAATAATTATTTTTAATTTTTTAAAAATATATATAAATAAAAAATATATATATAAATATGTATAATATTCTTTAAAATATTTAAATTTGCGTATTAAACGAGACCTTAAACTCCTAAAGTCTTTATTTAATATAGAATCTGAAGTCATCAAAGATGATAAGCGCAAATTGTTGTCTTCAAGTCAAAAAAGTTAAACTTTTAAAGTTTTTTTTTTTTTTTTTAATATTGAATCTGATGTCATCAAAGATGATAAGAGCAAATTATTGTTTTCAAGGCAAAAAGTTTGACTCCAAACGGCCCTGGAGGATGATTAAAAATATTATATTTATATGCAATTTTAGTAGCATAATTTTTGAAATGAGACATATAGCTTATTTAAGTAATATATATGTAATAAACATACATATAGATAGTTTTATAAATAATCACATAATAAGTTAAAAAAGATAATTCTAATCCAGTTTGAAGTCAAGCATTTTCTTTTCATCATCATTCCTTGTGACGGAGAGGAGAAAGGCTAACAGATAATCTATATTGCATTTTTTAAGATGTTACGTCTTTTAAAGGAAAAAAAAAAAAAAAAAAAAAGCTTATAAAGTAATACAAAAATTCCGACAATGTTACCTCTTAACTAGTTTGAAAGAATATCCCTCAACCGACTATGTGTCAATTTATAATTTATAATATTATTCATGTATATAATTTAAATAACTCACATAACTCATTAAAAAATTCATGCAACTAAAAGTTTAAAAGTATACATGAATGGTATTTTCAACCGTTACAAGTGGGAGAAAGATTCCTCCAAACTAGTTTGGAGACAAATTATTGGAGCATTACACAAACTTTTTTCATAAAAGAATAAAGCATACAATTAAGTGGATTAAAACCTTTTCTACTTTACTTTGAAATTAAAAAAAAAATTACATTTGATTATGTAATTTTTTTTTTAAGTAATAGATAGAAAACATTTGATTATGTGTACATGATGTAACATTCTAAGACCACATTGGCACATTCCACTAACAAATAAGGGTTGATAATTGATAAAATAAAATAAAATAAGTGTTGAAAAATGATGGTAAGTGATTTTAAAGGACATGTGACGTTATATATGTGAAATGTAATTTCAATAATGATCATATGTAAAAATCCCAATTTACATCTTCCAATACCAATATGCCACATCAAATTTTTACAAATTAAAAAATAAATATTAATATGTTGGATTATATATTAAGTATATTAATTATTATTATTATGTGAAAATATATGTGTTAGGTTCTAAAGAATTAGTAACTAATGTATTAGAACTTCAATTTGTAATGTTGGCAAACAATGATCAAAACAATCTTTCGTCTTGTTGTAGACTTGCTCAAAGTATGGCTTTTTATGTAAAGTTGGAATCGAGTTACTGCAGAATTCACTGTGTAGATCTGTCAGGCTCGATCGATCGAGAATTAGACTCGACCGATCGAAAGTCGTGCAAATCATTTTTCTGCAGAATTTTCCAACTCAGCCCTAGCCCATTTAATGTATAGGGTTTTATGTTTTGCCCTAAGTATATAAGGGAAAACCCTAGCCACGTTTTTAGTGTTCTGAATGCTGTGTTTGTGAATCTAATTGTTAGATCTAGAGGTGTTTACCTTCACATACACTTAGGGTTTCCAAACTCTAGATTCATGTCAAGAGATTGGTAAATCATAAAGTTGCAGAACGAAAGAGTTTCAAGATATACAAGCAGGTGTGCTTGTGCTTTGCTGAGAATTCAAGGAAAGAAGGAGTCCGTAGTCTCGGAGCTGTCACGTGGTCGTGGTAGTAAGTTTTCTACAGGCAGGTAGCAATAGGATGTTAGTGGTCTAAGTCTCTATTGTGTAAACTTCAATTCTTTCATAGTGAATTCGTTTTACCTTGAGGATAGCTAGGTTAAATCCTCTCCAGGTTTTTACCGGTTTGGTTTCCTGGATCATCATATCTTGTGTTCTTTATTATTCTGCACTTTTGCATGATATGATATATTTGTGTTAACCTAGTTTTGTTTAATTTACCTAAGTTAATTACTTGGCTAATTATCTAGGTTAATTTGTTTGGGTTTAAGGGGTCTAAACAAACTTACAATATGGTTATGTCATGTGTTCTAGCACATTCTTCTTAAGCCAAATTCATAGAATTTAGAGTTGGGTTGTATGATATGTGTAAGGACACAACTTGACAAGATGGGCCTTCGGGCGAAATGGACTTTGGCCCAAAGCATGAACAGTATCCTTGCAATGAATTTGTAGAGAGTGGGCTAAATAAACTTAGTTGAAAGCGAGTTGGTTGATGGCCCAAGTCTAGTTATGATCAAACTAACGAAAACGAAGTGCTGGAATTATATATGGTCCTTCTCGGCTTGGTCCGAGGAGTGAATATTAGGAATTATCTGAGTGCTTATATCTCTCTTTCCTTGTTTCTCTTCGTTGGTTGCTTCTTCTCTTTTCCTCCAAATTGTTCGATCCCTTCTTTCTCTGTTTCCTGCTCTATTTATAGGCTAGTTTGCCTCACGTGCTGGTTAGGTGATTGTCCCTTGATACTTGTCCCATCAACTTTCCCTTGAAGTCCTTATACAGCAGCTGTAAAGGATGAGAATCACTGTTCTGATGTCTTTTCCCATTAATGCGGTTATAGGATTAGCTGCAAGATAATAAATGCGGTGGTAGCAGCCTTTTACATAATATCTCATTGCTGCTATCTGTCCTCTTTGCCCTATATGTATCAGGGGAATCCCCAAAAATATTAGGATCGATGTTAGGGCGTTCATCCTGATCATCCGAACAGGTAGCTCTCCTCGGACCACCCCTTTCCGGATTCATATAAGTCATGCTTCAGCGAAGAGTTAGGCCAGATACCTTACTTATGACTTGCTGTCCTCGGACGGATAGGACTCCTCGGACAGGCCCACGGCCCATCATCTGGAACTGGGCCTTTAGCCCCTACAATAGCCCATTAAAACTCTGGGTTTCTCCTTCGTCCGAGGAGAAATATGGGGTTTTGATTTCTCTAGAAGTTAAGTCCACCTTTTTTACAATTTTCTTACGTGGACACGCCATTCTGCGTGTCCCATAATTACTGTTGACGCTTCGGAAGCCACGATGCGCCATTTATTGCTCCAGGCGACATCTTGTCCTCTTTATCAACGGCGAGAATTTAATCATACGGCTGGAACCTCGCCCTAAAATTTTGAGTGGGACAACTCCCACTCCTCTTTCATTCCCTATATAAAATGCTCTGAGGGAGTCGTTCTACCCATTTCGTATATTCAAAGTTCTTGAGCACTCCAAACCTTATACGTTTTCTTGTTCTAATTACTCCGAGAGCATCTCTACAAAAAATCCTAGAGTTCTAGGAAGTTACTGAGACAAAAACCTCGACCATCCCTGTAAGTGTTTGGTTTCTGAGTTCTCTTCTCCTCGGCTAAGCATCTCAGCCTTCTTGTCTTGGTTTTAACTCAGATTAGAAAGTCATATTCGGGTCCCTTTACACATTTAAATGGGTAGATTTAAGAATCTCGTCGATTTGCCAATAGCCATAGAACTTTTTAGGGCGAAATACAACATACCCGAGGGGGTAAGTCTTCGGTACTACCCACCGGAAGACATTGTGACCGATAGGAGGTCCGGCGAGGTGGTCATTCCCGTGATTGCTTTTTTAGAGGGAGGAATGACCATCCCCATGGGTACAGTTACTCGAGACTATCTCGGGAACCATAGGTTATGCCCCCACCAATGCGCTCCCAACCTATTTAGGGTTTTGGGTTATGTGGATGCCCTTAATCAAATGATGGGCCTGCAACTCACCTGGCATGACGTCGTACATAAGTATGAATGTCATTCTCTAACCGACGGGAGGTACTACCTAAAGTCCAGGTCCCCTATTGTCAAAATGGTGTCGTGTCTTCCCAAGTCCAGCAAGGGCATGAAGGACGATTACATCATCGTCTCTAGTGCATGGCACGACGGCCAACACTGTCTGACCACAGAGGGGGAGCCAGGTGAGATGCCGTAGGATTAGCTTAAGTTAATGTAGATTTTATATTCTAGGTTTCACCTTATTGTGTTGCTCAGTCATTTGATTTTGGCGTGATCTGATGCTATGACTGACCTTGCGTTTCTCGGCTGTGATTGCAGATAGAAGATTTGTTGCTCCCAGACTCAGCCTCGTGAACGTTCCTGGCCTGAACAAACTACTCATATCCAAGGTGTTTGTGCATTCAGACGGCCAGCTACGCACAGTTCATCTGATAATGGACTTTGCTCCTCTGTCAGACAGCTTCCAAGACGTTGGGAACACGATCTGAGCAGAGGACAAGAGGATCTATAGGATAGACGTTTCTCGGCTGGGTTTCTTGGCTAAAAAGGACCTTCCTCTAGTTGAGTGGCCCCTTCAACAAGCTCTTCCTATGCCCGTTGTCCAAAGGGAAGAAACTGCCTCTTCTCGGCTGTCCCTAGAGATGGAGATAGACCAGTTTCACTTCGAGGGAGAGGAAGAAGTGCAAACACAGCCTCAGAGCATACCAAACCCCGAGAACTCTGAGGAGGAAGAAGAGGAGATGTCTCTAATACCGAGGGCAGGGTTGAGAGATCTCTTAGCTGGGAGGAGTAAGGGTGCAACCTCTAAGGGTGCATCTAAGGCCAAAACTACTGACAACCTCCCTTCACCTCTGCCTCTTCCTGCATCTGAGACTGGTCTTCTCCCAATACCGGATTTAAAGAAGAATAGGAAGGTGGCGGACCTAGATACCGAGGAGGGTGAAGTACCCCATCCCCAACAGGAGGGACCAAAGCAGCAGAAGAATGGAAAGGATAGCTGAAGGGTCTCCCCGTCCGATAACAGGGTGGAGACCCATACCCGGGACATCCACCAGCCACAGGCATGGGTCCCACGGTTGGATTTGGAGGGCGCTCCAATCCCTGTGACCGCTTCCATAAGAGAATTCCAAGAGGGTCACTCGGCCTACATTGCCGAGGCATTGGAGCGTCCTCTACTCCTACCTCGGGACATGGGGGAACTGAAGTCCTGGAGGCAGGTAGATTTATTTATGTCTCTAAAAAGAGATTTAGCTATGGTAAGCTCTTAAACTTAAGGTAGCTTCCTAAAGTTTGTGTCTCCATGCTAATGCATTCCTCTCATTTTTCCCATGCAGGTGACCTAATAGATCTACATGGTGGAGGACTGGGTCAAGGATGCCTGCAACCAAGCTAAGGTTGAGGCTCAGTCTCGAACCATCGCCGAGAAGAATCTGTGGGCCATCAAGCATAGGAAGCAAGAGTTGGCCAAGAAGCTGGTCATGGAGGAACGGGATAGGAAGAGCGCGAAAGTTGGGCTGAAGAGCGCCCAAGACCAAGCTGAAGACCAGTGTAAAAAACTCTACACGACTGAAATTGAGCTTGCAACCCAGAAGCAGCTGGTCTTGGAGCTCAAGGCCAATCTAGAAAAGGCTAAGAAGTTGCTCGGAAAGCAGAGCTGGAAGCCGAGGTTGAGAAGAACACAGCCTACCTCCGGGGGATTGAGGAGACAGAGATAAGGTTGGCGGACGAGGTATCAGAGGTTTTTCGGGACTATTACAAGTTCAGCTGGGAAGAAGCTCTAAACCTTGCGGGAGTCCTGGCCGACTCTAACCTAAGGCACCCCGAGAAGATCTACTTCCATCCAAACATACGAGATACCACAGCCGTTCCTTTGTCCCCATTCACCCAAGTCCCGGAAGCATCCAACCAAGGAGCTGCTCCTTCTGAGGCCGAGAACAAGGGTCGAGAAGAGGTGGTAGCAGAGATTGGATGCAAGGATGCTGAGGGGGTCGCCTCTTCTCAGGCTGCGGTGGCCAGTGAAGCTGCTCCTTCAGAGGCTGAAGCTGGATCCGAGGAGGCCGAGCAGACCGGAAAAGAAGATCCCTTACCTCCCGTGGCTGAGGCTTAGTTTTAAGGCTACTTGTTCTTTTTTGCTTTACGACTATTTTGTAATGAAGTGTAATGTACTCTTAGTTTCGATTAATGAAAGTGCTCTCGTTCTCCTTTACTTATGTTCGGTTTAATTCCTTCATTATTTTCTTTGTGCGAATCCTTCAACTGCTAAAATTGCATGGTAGGGAGTTTAAACTTAATAAATAGGTCAAACTCAAGCAACGGAACTAATAGGTGAAATTGATTCCTTAAGCTGTTAAAAATTAGTTCGAGACATTGAGCCACATAGAGAATATAATCTGAGTAGGCGAACACGATTAAATTTTTGCTCATTACTTGGCAAAATAGAATAGAGTGTTGGTTTATCCGAGGTATGTAGTCTGAGGGGCAAGTCATGATCAAGGTCTTGTTTAACATTTAGTGAAATGGACTAGAATGTTAATTTATCCAAGGTATGTGGTTTGAGGGGCCAGGCATGACCAAGGTTCTGTTTAACACTTAGTAAAATGAACTAAAATGTTAATTTACCCAAGGTATGTGGTCCAAGGGACCAGGCATGACCAAGGTTTTGTTTAACACTTAGTAAAATGGAATAGAATGTTAATTTACCCAAGGTATGTGGTCCAAGGGACCAGGCATGACCAATGTTCTGTTTAACACTTAGTAAAATGGAATAGAATGTTAATTTACCCAAGGTATGTGGTCTGAGAGACCAGGCATGATCAAGGTTCTGTTTAACACTTAGTAAAATGAAGTAGAATATTAATTTATCCAAGGTATGTGGTCCGAGGGACCAGGCATGACCAAGGTTCTGTTTAACACTAAGTAAAATGAACTAGAATGTTAATTTACCCAAGGTATGTGGTCCGAGGGACCAAGCATGACCAATATTCTGTTTAACACTTAGAAAAGTGGACTAGAATGTTAATTTACCCAAGGTATGTGATCCGAGGGAACAGGCATGACCAAAGTTCTATTTAACACTTAGTAAAATGGAATAGAATGTTAATTTACCAAGCATGACCAAGGTTCTGTTTAACACTTAGTAAAATGGAATAGAATGTTAATTTACCCAAGGTATGTGGTCCGAGGGACCAGGCATGACCAAGGTTCTGTTTAACACTTAGTAAAATGGAATAGAATGTTAATTTACCCAAGGTATGTGCTCCGAGGGACCAGGCATGACCAATGTTCTATTTAACACTTAGTAAAATGAACTAGAATGTTAATTTACCCAAGGTATGTAGTCCGAGGGACCAGGCATGACCAAGGTTCTGTTTAACACTTAATAAAATGAACTAGAATGTTAATTTACCCAAGGTATGTGGTCCGAGGGACCAGGCATGACCAAGATTCTGTTTAACACTTAGTAAAATGGACTAGAATGTTAATTTACCCAAGGTATGTAGTTTGAGGGACCATGTATGACCAAGGTTCTGTTTAACACTTAGTAAAATGGAATAGAATGTTAATTTACCTAAGGTATGTAGTCCGAGGGACCAAGCATGACCAAGGTTCTGTTTAACACTTAGTAAAATGGACTAGAATGTTAATTTACCCAAGGTATGTAGTTTGAGGGACCATGTATGACCAAGGTTCTGTTTAACACTTAGTAAAATGGAATAGAATGTTAATTTACCTAAGGTATGTAGTCCGAGGGACCAAGCATGACCAAGGTTCTGTTTAACACTTAATAAAATGAATTAGAATGTTAATTTACCCAAGGTATGTAGTCCGAGGGACCAAGCATGACCAATGTTCTGTTTAACACTTAATAAAATGAATTAGAATGTTAATTTACCTAAGGTATGTAGTCCGAGGGACCAAGCATGACCAATGTTCTGTTTAACACTTAGTAAAATGGACTAGAATGTTAATTTACCCATAGTATGTGGTCCGAGGGACTAGGCATGACCAAGGTTCTGTTTAACACTTAGTAAACAAGCAATGTAATAAACTTCAGTTCGAAAATTAGAACTTTTATTAATAATAATAATACTTTTTTAGGTTATTTACATTCCAGGGGTGTGGTACAGTTCTTTCATCTAAATCTTCCAAGTAAAACGCTCCTGTTTCAGCCACTGACAGGATGCGATAAGGACCTTCTCAATTGAGCCCCAATTTTTCCCAGGCTGGGTTCTTCGCAGTGCTCACGACTTTCCGCAAAACCAAATCTCCCGGTGCAAGTGGTCTTAGCTTGACATTAGCATCATACCTCTGCTTAAGTTTATGTTGATAGTAGGCTAGCTGAACCGCAGCATTTTTCCTTTGCTCGGCGACCAGATCCAAATTACTCTTCAGCAGTCTGTCATTATTAGCTAAGGTGAAAGAACTCGTTCTAAATGTAGGGAATCCAGTTTCTATGGGAATAACAGCTTCAATGTCGTACGTCACTGCAAAGGGGGTCTTTTCTGTAGATCTCCAAGGAGTTGTTCTGTAGGTCCAGAGAACATGTGGTAATTCTTCCACCCACTTCCCTTTTGCATCATCCAGCCTCTTCTTCGGACCGCTTACTATGACTTTGTTAACTGCTTTGGCCTGGCTGTTTCCTTAAGGGTACGCAGGGGTGGAGTACCTGTTCGTAATGCCTAACCCACAGCAAAATCTTCTAAATGCTTTACTATCAAATTGAAGACTGTTGTCCGAAATAAGAGTGTGTGGTACTCCAAACCGGATGACAATATTCTTCCATAGAAACTTCTGAGCATCTACATTCCTGATGTTTGCCAATGGCTCGGCTTCAACCCACTTGGTGAAATAGTCTGTGCCAACGATCATGTATTTTTTGCTCCCGGCTGCCTTAAGGAAGGGACCTACAATGTCCAAGCCCTACTGAGCGAAAGGCCATGTGCTAGATAGAGGATTCAGAACTCCCCCTGGTTGATGGATTTTCGGTGCAAACCTTTGGCATTGATCACACTTCCTTACATACTCCTGTGATTCCCTTTGCATGTTCGGCCACCAATATCCCTGAGTTAGGGCTCTGTGAGCTAGAGACCTGCCTCCTGTGTGGCTCCTATAAATTCCTTCGTGTAGTTCTTCAAGGAGCAACTTTGTGGCCTCAAGGTGTACACACAATAAATAAGGTCCAGAGAAAGAGCGTTTGTACAGCTTATTATCTCTAGACGGCCAGAACCGAGGAGCTTTTCTTCGCACCTTGTCAGCTTCGGCCTTGTCTGGCGGTAGGACATCATCCCTGAGGTAGGTCACCATAGGGTCCATCCAACTCGATCCCACTCTAACTTGATAGATGCTGGGCCCTTCTTCCTCCTCAGCATGCTTCTGTACATCTTCCACCAAGATAAGCCGGGGCAGTCCTTAAGCCGAGGAGGTTGCAAGAGTGGCTAAGGAGTCCGCGTGTGTGTTCCCACTCCGAGGGATATGTTGCAAACTAAATGACTTGAACTGTGACTGCAGTTGATTGACATGTCTTAAATACTTCTGCATCCTTTCATCACGCGCTTCTAGCTCTCCCCTGACCTGGCCGACGACCAGTGCTGAGTCTGAGAATACCTCCACGGTGCTTCCACCCATTCTGCTGACCATGGCCATTCTGAACAACAGCGCTTCGTACTCAGCTTCATTATTAGTAGCCGAAAAGTTTAGTCTGAGGGATTTTTCGATAACAACATTCTCGGGAGATATCAAAACTAGTCCCACACCCGAGCCTCTCTGATTGGCCGCACCGTCTGTATACAATTTCCAAGATGGAGATCCTTGCACGGACACTAGGCCAATTGAATTTCCATCCATGTGCATCTTCTTGGCATTTTCTTCTAACACCGACTCAATAAACTCGGCCACCAGGTTAGCCAGTATTTGCCCCTTAACTGAGGTGCGAGGCATGTACTTTATATCAAAAGCCCCTAGG
This sequence comes from Lithocarpus polystachyus, assembly GCA_033629205.1. Taxonomy (NCBI): domain Eukaryota; kingdom Viridiplantae; phylum Streptophyta; class Magnoliopsida; order Fagales; family Fagaceae; genus Lithocarpus; species Lithocarpus polystachyus. The sequence continues at coordinate 70,525,487 of CM066163.1, forward strand.
ATTGTACCCCACTTCGCAATTTTTCCCGTATAATCTGCACTCCGAAGCAGTGATCTGAGTGGGAGTTAGGTAAGGACCACAACTGTATGCGACTGGAAGTAGTGAGAAAGTTTGCGAGTGTCGTGAACAACTGCAAAGATGGCCTTCTTTAGTGGCAAGTAACGGACCTCACCCTCATGAAGGGATTTACTCACGTAGTAAACAGGTTTCTGAACTCCATTATCGATCTGAATAAGTACCAGACTCACTGCGTGTGTGGCTACAGCGATATAAGCGAACAGAACCTCATCCGTCGTGGGGTTGGACATAATGGGGGGTCGAGATAAGTATTCCTTTAGCTGTTGGAAAGCCAGAACACACTCTTCAGTCCATTCAAATCCCTTCCACTTGTTCAACAACTAGAAAAAAGACCGACATCTTTCTGCTGACTTGGAGATGAATCGGTTGAGAGCAACAGTCATCCCAGTCAACTTCTAAACTTCTTTAGGATTCCGAGGAGGCTGCAGGTTGTTGATCGCCTTTATTTGGTCAAGGTTGACCTAAATTCTGCGATGGGTGACCATATAGCCTAGAAACTTTCCTGATCCAATGCCGAAAGAGCACTTTGAAGCATTGAGTCGCAACCTGTGTCACCTTAAGATTGCAAAGATGCTCCCAAGGTCGCCGACATGCTTGGATTCCAACTTACTCTTGACCACCATGTCATCAATGTAGATCTCAATGCATTTCCCCAGCTGCGGTTCAAACATTTTTGTCATCATTCTCTGATAGGTGGAGCCTGCATTCTTCAGACCAAATGGCATGACCTTATAGTGGTAGTTCCCAACGGGGGTGACGAAGGCTGTCTTTTCTTGATCATCCAAAGCCAAGGGAATCTGGTGGTACCCTTGAAAGGCATCCAAGAAACTTATTCGCAGATGCCCCACAGTTGCATCCACTAGGTGGTACCCTTCGGACAGGCTTTGTTCAAGTCTGTGAAATGCACACACACACGCCATTTCCCATTCTTCTTCTTCACCACCACTGTATTGGCCAACCATTCTGGATAGAACATTTCCTTAATAGCCCCTGCCTACTTGAGCTTGTTCACTTCCTCCCTTACAGCGTCAGCATGCTCTTTGGATGAGCGCCGAGGGAGCTGCTTCTTGGGAAGGGCAACTGGACTTACGTTTAGATGATGACAGATGAACTCCGAATCTATCTCAGGGGCCTCATAAGAGTTCCAGGCAAACACCTCAATGTTCCTTCTAAGGAATGCCAGCAGCTCCTCCTTATCCCAAGGAGGCAACTGAGCCCCGACCTGGAAAAACCTTTCTGGGTCTCCGTTGATGACGAATTTCTCCAACCTCTCACACTTCTCCTCATCCAATTCCACGACATTAAGTGGAATCGGAATCTCTGCCCAAGGTGGTTGTTGGCTCGACAGTAGGCTGATGCGTAATGGCAGCTATAAGGCATTGTCTTGCCATAGATTGGCTACCTACAATTTCCTCCACTCATCCTCCAGACAGAAATTTAACTTTCATATGCAAGGTTGACGAAACAGCCCCCAAGGCGTGAAGCCAGGGTCTGGCTACAATGGCTGTGTAGAGAGAGTATGCATCTACCATGATGAAGTCCACCTCAACTACCTCAGATCCTACCTGTACAGGTAGCCTAATTTGACCCTTAAGGATGACGGTTTTCCTATCAAAGCTGACCAGAGGCGAATCATACGCTATTAGGTCTTTAGGTCGTAAACCCAGTCTTTTGTATAGATCCGGATACATAATCTCAGCCCCACTCCCTTAATCAACCATCACCCTCTTTACATCGTACCCCTCTATTCTAAGGGTGATGACCAGAGCGTCATCATGGGGCTGTATAGTCCCCTGTTTATCTTTGTTCGAGAAGCTTAAGACTAGTCGAACCTCCATATTGGCCCGTTTTGACTCCCGATTTGTGTCTTCGGCAGCCGTCCTAGAAATGGACATCACTCTGGAAGGGGCAGGATCTAGTCCTCCCGAGCACCACGAAGATAACATTAAACGTGCCCAACGGGACCCTTGATGAGGCGGTCCCCGAAGCCCTTGGCCTGATGTGGTCTCCCTGGCTATTTGGCCGATAGAGAAACTGTTGTAGTTTTCCTTCCCTCGCAAGTTGTTCTAAGTGACTCCTCAAAGTCCTGCAATCCTCTGTAGTATGCCCTCGTTCCTGATGATATTGGTAGTGAAGGCTCTGATTACGTTTCGTGGGGTCTCCCCCCATCTTGTTTGGCCGCCTAAAATATGGCTCATTCTGAATTTTCTCCAGAATCTGGTGGATTGGTTCTCGAAACACGGCATGGACTACCTGCGATGCAACAAACCCGAACTGCACACTATAGTCCCTCCGCGGCTTGCTGTTGTTGTACCGGTCCGACATGAAATCCCTCCTCTCTTGAGGGATAACTTTGGCTTTTCCCTTCCCGAGAAACTGATCTTCCTCCACTCGCTTATACTTATCGATACGGTCCATAAGCCGGTGCACACTTCTCACGGGCTTCTTGGTTAGCGATTTCCTCAGATCATGCTCGGCTGGCAAGCCGACCTTGAAAGTTCTCACGGCTACGTCGTCGAAACTCCCTTCAATCTCGACAAACATTTCCCAGTACCTATCCGAGTATGTTTTCAACGTCTACCCTTCTCGCATAGACATGGACAGCAAGGAATCTAATGGCCGAGAGACCCTAGTGTTCGTAACGAACCGAGAGCAAAAGGCCTTAGTGAGTGCTCGAAAGGATCCAATAGAATTAGCCGCGAGACCATCAAACCATCTCATAACTACAGGCCCCAAATTGGAGGAGAACACCTTGCACATAAGAGTCTCGTTTCGAGAGTGGACAGCCATCCTCTGATTGAAATGACTTACGTGCTCCACAGGATCAGTCCGTCCATTATACGTAGTGAAAGTGGGCTGAGTAAAATGCCGAGGAAGGCTTCCCCCTTCGATTTTGTGTGTAAAGGGTGACTTGGAAATCTGGTTGAGCGCCCTGTTCATGGCATCGTTCCCCACACCTTTTGAGGACACGCTTCTACCCCTGCGCTTATTGTGGTGTTCTTCCTCATGAGAGAAAGATTCACTTGGGGGTGTTCTGGACTGACGTCTATAATTAGCATCATCATCATCGTCAGAAGAGTCATCAATGATGGACAGATTGCTGGATGGACTACGCCTCCTTTGCGCACGATGCAACTTCTTTTTCAGACGATCAGTCTTACGTTGCATGTCCCTCGTGGTATCTTTATGAGACTCATCACCCTCATCTCAACGTCGACTCCTCCCAGTATGGTTGGAATGCATGCTCCCCTCACGGTCCCTCTCTCGCTCGAGGTGTGCAAAATGATCAAGCTGTTGTGAACTATTTGACTCCACCCTGTTAGGACCTGATTCAACCATGGTTCAAGCCTCAACTCACCAACGCAATAGTTAACTTCCCATAGACGGCGCCAATTGTAAGGACACAACTTGACAAGATGAGCCTTCGAGCGAAATTGACTTTGGCCCAAAGCATGAACAGTATCCTTGCATTGAATTTGTAGAGAGTGGGCTAAATAAACTTAGTTGAAAGCGAGTTGGTTGATGGCCCAAGTCTAGTTATGATCAGACTGACGAAAACGAAGTGCTGGAGTTATATAGGGTCCTTCTCGGCATGGTCCGAGGAGTGAATTTTAGGAATTATTTGAGTGCTTATATCTCTCTTTCCCTGTTTCTCTTCGTTGGTTGCTTCTTCTCTTTTCCTCCAGATTGTTTGATCCCTTCTTTCTCTGTTTCCTGCTCTATTTATAGGCTAGTTTGCCTCACGTGCCGGTTAGGTGATTGTCCCTTAATACTTGTCCCATCAACTTTCCCTTGAAGTCCTTATACAGTAGCTGTAAAGGATGAAAATCCCTGTTCTGATGTCTTTTCCCATTAATGCGGCCATAGGATTAGCTGCAGGATAATAAATGCGATGGTAGCAGCCTTTTACATAATATTTCATTGCTGCCATCTATCCTCTTTGTCCTATATGTATCAGGGGAATCCTCGGAAATATTAGGATTGATGTTGGGGCATTCATCCTGATCGTCCCTTTGATCATCCGAACAAGTAGCTCTCCTCGGACCACCCCTTTCTGGCTTCATATAAGTCATGCTTCAGCGAAGAGTTAGGCCAGATACCTTACTTATGACTTACTGTCCTCGGACGGATAGGACTCCTCAGATAGGCCTACGGCCCATCATCTAGAACTGGGCCTTTAACCCCTACAATATGTATTAGGAAATATTTAACAACTATTTCATTTCATGCCCATATTATCGTAAAACTTATAGCATTTATTATTTTTTTTTCAATAGTTTTTATATTGAGTAATGCTACAACTACAAATTATTTTATAATATTTTTACAAACTGTTGTTGCAGCCAAAATTTTATTGATTTTCATCTAGGCCCATCAATAACATCATTTTTTTATTTACCAATAATCACTCACCATATCAACAATTTATAAAAGTTTTGTGTAAAAAAGTTTACATCTCTATCATTTTCCTTCTATATTTATTGAATATCAAGAATTTGTATCACGGAATGGTTACATGTACAATTTTTTTTAATTAATTTACATTTATAAACAATTATTGAGGTTGCTTCAACACAGCTTGAAAGCCCGGTCAGAAGTTTTAACTTTTAACATTAAATTTTAAATGATACCATTGACTAAGTCAAGTTACAATTATAAAAAATACTTGTAAATCGTAATCACTTATATACTTTAAATACACCTAATAAAATTCAAGGTGCAGATTAACATCCCATAAAAAATAAAAATAAAAAAGGTGCAAATTTTAACATAATTTGAGGAATTAAAATTAGGTGTACTCGCAATCCTTATATAGTACAAATCTACTGATACAAATCTCATATCTTACTGGATTTGTTCTATTTTGTGCTCCACTAATCATGATATGTTATATATTTGATTCTTTTTCTCAATTCTATAAAAAAATTCAAATAAATACATGACAAGTTGTGATTGGCAAAACACTAAAAATAAGTTAGAAGATTGTATAATTGTATTTCAAATCTACCTAATAAATAACCAATTAGGTTCAAAATTTGGATAATTTGGAAAATTACAAAATTTGAGCTAATCGTAGTTTGTACATGAAATCAAAATGGCTTAAGTTATAAACTTCTCGTAGAAAAATGGACAATTGTTCTCAATTCAAAGGGGGTCTACCTTCACAATTGGATGTACGCCACTATGGGAGGATTTTTCAAAACTTAAAACGGACCAATCAGTTTTTGGCAACCCACAAGCAGGATGGCAGAGCCATCATCACAGAAAATAACGAAAGATGGCTTAATGGTTTTTCTAGAAATAAAAGCACCACGTTAAGCATTATAGCAAAATTGTGAAAGTTATGTGATGGCCTCAATATGGCAATGGAATCCAATATCCACATGCTTTTCATAGAAGTAGATGCCCAATCGGTTATCTCTCCCCGAGAGAGACCCTATCCTACGGTTGTGAATGAGTTAAGTCGAGCTAAGTTTTAAATTTTTAGATTTGTTTATTTTATTTTATTTTGAACATAAGTCAAGCTTGAATTCATCGCTAAACAGGATTATATGTTTAAATTTGGACATTTTTTTGTCGAACAAGTCTGAATTTATTCATGAGCTACTTGATTAACTTTTTTTTTTTTTTTTTTTCATATAGAATAAGAGCATGACAAAAATAAATATGAAATAAAATTACCCTTCACAAATCTATGAATTAATTTTTACCACGAATGGGCTATTTATATTATCAATGAGCTTCAAATAATAATTTAATGTTATATAAACCTATCTATAAGCATATACAATTAAATCTCAAGTCTATATAAATACATTTTTAAACAAATATAAATATAATATATAGCTAAATTGAGCTTCATGTTCACAAAATTATATTCACGAACACATTATTATGTTTGATTTTGGATGTTTAAATTGTCGAGCCTAAACTTGGACTACTTGGGCTAAGTTAACTGACTCGTTTGCTAAACAAATAAATATTAATAAGCATTTTTCTTGAGCTAGGTTTTTTTTTTTTTTTTTTTTAGAAACACACACACACGTAAGTGTGAGAAAATAAGATTTTAATACAAAAATACACATCAAACTTCATTAAAAAAAATAATGATTATTTTAAGAGAGAGTGTACATATTATATTATACATAACACATTCTTGAGCAAAGCTTGAATTGTTCACATAAACAACTTAATTGGTTCATTTATTTATAGCTTTGCTGTACCCGGATTGTGGACTTTCACGAATCACGTGCTAGCGTTAATAATAGGAGGGCCCTCATTGCACAATTGGAGATCTTTCAGCTTTGATCACTCACATTTGGAAGTCATTTGATCGCTCTCAATTTCCACCGAAAGAAAATACTTGAATAGACAAGCTTTCCCAATTCCAACAATCTAATTTCTTCTGTGCAAGGAAAAAAAAAGGATTAGGGCAGGGGTGGCAAACTCGGAGGTTTAAGATATATCAGAAATTAGAAATGCAAGTACTGCTAACTAGAACTCAAGGTCAGCTCTGGTATTTATTAAAGCCACATAGGCAATTGCCTAAACCTCGATCTAAATAGACAAACTAAACCTCAATCTAAATAGACAAAAATCTCATAGTTTTTTTTTTTTTTTTTTTTTTTGGTTAAGACTGTAAATAAACAAAACTGTTTATGAGCAGTTCATTTTGGCTTGAGGAACGTATTTGTTTATGTTTTTGTGTAAAACACAAACCAAACTCATGTCCAAGTTTAAGCTCAATTATTAAACAAGTTAAGCTCAAATATAAAAGTATTTTTATAAATAAACTTGTGAACATAAAACTCAATTTAAAAATATATAATATAATTTTATAATTTTATATGTATACCTGTCTAAAAATAGTACTTATATATATATATATATATATTTTTTTTTTTTTTTTGCTAAGCGAAAAATAGTACTTATATAGATAATAATACTTCTATAGATTGGCAGTGGCAAGGGAGGACTGACCCTCAACCTCCCCAAAACTTGATAAATATACTAATATATTAAATTAAAGATAATTTTCTCCCCTCACATAAGACAAATGTAAAATCAAAACTTGTTTTTTTTTTTTTTATTATATTAGAAGGGTCATGCTAACGAGTGCCCTTAGAGTATTGGTTAATAATCAATTTTAGAAAAGTTTTCACATCACTTTTATGGGAAATGAAAAAAATTATTAAAATATTAATTATTTTTTTTTTACATAAAAATTTTCTTTAAATAAATTATTAATTAATATTCTAAGGACATTTGTTTACATTTCTCATGTTAGAAAACTTGTAACAAGTTATTACCCTGTTTAACATTCTGAAATCAAAAATCAAGAAAACACGAAAATTAAGAAAAATCCAAATTTCACCCGAAATGCAAAATTATGCCAAGAAAAAATTCAAACCACCCGACTTAGCTAGATTTTGTAAAACCAAGTCAAATCCTTTCAACCCAAAAAAAGAAAAAAAAAAAAAAAATTCCAAGTCAAATCCGGAAATTGGGGAGCATGATCAGAATTTGACCTTTGACCAAGTTTTACTTACTTTGACTGCTTCATTCTCAAAATCCGACCGTCCAATTGCGCCACTGTTTTTCGTCAATATCAATATTTGACCACATTATTTCAATCCAATGGTGGGTTCATGAATCGAAGACTGCCTGAAAACCATTAGCAATAAACATTAATCTCTACACTTGTAACTCAAATAACTTTGACTACCTTGACTGCAAGATATATCCAACCATCGGATTTCAATGATTTTTCACCCACATGAATTATCTCCCCATAAGCTTCAGAGACAACAGTGTGTTTCCCATTCACAGGCAAAACGGACGAGACATCATTAAACCGAGCCAGAACTAGGGTTTAATTCACGGTGTGAAACTTAGCTTCTCACTTTTCTAGTATTAGTTTTTCCCATGTTTGCTGTCAAGGGAACGTTGTAGTGCATCTTTTGCTAGAAGGGCATTTATTTTGCCCAATTTACTTATCTGGATGAAAGATGTGCCACTAAATGTTCTTTATGTTGCTCAAGTTGGTTTGTACTCCTCAGGGGCGGCTTCACAGAGTCTAGGGTGGTCACAAGACCACCCCACCCAGGAAAAAAAAAATTATTATGTATAAATTTAAAAAATTCATGATTTTTTTATCCTAAAAAAAATTGTGACCACCCTAAATTTTTTTAGGCTCAACATAATTAAAATTTGGCAATAAACTTGGTTGTAGACTAAGACTACAACTCCATTCAATATTTTTTTATTGGATGTGAATTTTGACAAATTCACTATTAAATTACATTTTCTTTTTTTATTCTTCATACTTGCAAAATTTCAAAAAGATCAAAGATCAATAGTTATGTCATCAATCAAATGTTTAAATTTCAAGTTTTTTGTAGTCTAAAATTATACATATAAAATAAATTTATGGATTGAATAATAAATAACATCTGATTGGTATAAAATTTGACATGTGTTTTAAGATAGAGAACATTGAATTCAACAGTTAGATTTTCAAAATATGTAACAATATTAATTTGTTTAGTGAGATTTGTAGCCTTAGGCTACAATTAAGTTTATAGCCAAATATTGTTCTTAAACTTTGGTCTCCTTAACAATATGTTAGTTCCTTACAGATAAAAGGAAAAAGTCCAATTTTTTTTTATTTAACTATCATACAACGATTTCAAAATAAGAAAATTCACAGAAGAAAATTGTAAGATTTATGTGTTTGCGTATGTGTGTGTTTTTTGGTCAATAAATGAAATTATCTTTTTATTAGATTTTGTATAATTTAAGATTTTTAATGACCATTATCAAACAAATTCATAAAGCGACCACTGGTCCTCTTTGATTAAAAATGAAATTGATGTCTTTCTTCAAAAGAAAAATTCATTTTCTTTTTAATCAGGCTTCACATGAGGGTGAAGGTCCGCCCCATTCTTTTAAGGAAAATTCCATGCCATCATGTTTCAATATCTATTTGTTATATCTTGCTATTGAAATTTGGCCGGCCTTACGCGTAACGCAAGTTGATGTTCTGTTATGGCCTGTTTGGGAGTTTAAAAAAAGGAGAGAGAGTAGAGTAGAGGGAGGGAGAGTAATTCAATTACCTTGTTTGGAAGTTTTTTAAGGAAGGAGTAGGGACGGAGCTAGAGCTTTGAGTTAAGGGGGGCGGCTACTGTTGGCTATGTGCAACGGTTTCAACCCTTGACTTTGCTGCTACTTAGTTGCTGAGATTTTTTTTTTTTTTTTTTTTTTTTGTGTGTATGTGTCGGTAAGAACAAAATTATTTTTGCTTAGAATTTTTTAAATGACAGGGTTGTTTATTTTAAATAAAATTGGTTAATTGAACTTAATTTTTTTTTTAAGTTTTATTATTGGTAAATTTTGTTGTTGAGCTATATTTTTGGGGTTTGTATATTTTGTTTTAGATTTTAGATTTATAAATTTTTTTATAGTCACTAAAATGAGGAAAATACTAGCACTACAAACTTTATTATAAATTATTGATGTAATAAGTGATTACTAGTAAGTAAAAAAATGATGTGAGTGGTAGGTCCATGTGCAAACCAATAAGAATTTGCTACCAAAACAGTTTGTAAAAATGTTGTTGTAAGGACACAATTTACAATTTGGGCCTACAAGAGAGATGGACTCTAGCCCAGCAAGTGAACAAATCTTTGCAATGAATTTGTAAGAGAGTGGGCTAAGTAAACTTGGTTAAAACGAGCTGGTTGATGGCCCAAATCTAGCTATGATCAGCCTGATAAAGACGAAGTGCTGGAACTGTATTAGGTTTTTCTCGGCTCAATCTGAGGAGCCTTTCTTGGCAATTCCCTGAGTTTTTTTCTTTTTCTTTCCTTGATGCTTTTTTGTTTGCCTTTTCTCTTTTCCTCTGGATTGTTCAATGTCCCCTCTTTCCTTGCCTTCAGCTCTATTTATATGCCAGTTCTTCTCATGTGCCAGTTAGGTGGTTCTTTCTTGATACTTGTCCCATCAACCTCCCCCTAAAACCTTTACATGGTAGCTGTAAAAAACCAGGGTCACTGTTCAGATATCTTTTCCCCATTAATGCGGCCATGATGTTAGCTGTAGGATTATAAATGCGATGGCAACAGCCTTTTACCTAATATCTGATCATCGCCACCTATCCTTTTTGCTTACATGAGTTGGGGGATCCTCCAGAAATGCTAGGATCGATGTTGGAGCATTCATCTGGATCATCCCTTTGATAATCCGAACAGGCAAGTCTTCTCGGACCAGTCTCTTCTTTTTTTCTTTTACGTAACTTACACTTCAGAAAGGGGTTAGGCCAGGCACATTCCTCACGACTTGTTGTCCTCAGACGGATGGGTATCCTCAGACAGGCCCACGGCCCATTATCTGGCATTGGGCCTTTTACCCATACAATAGCCCCTCAAAATTCCGGTTTTCTCTCTTATCCGAGGAGAAGGGCGGGATTTTGACTTCTTCAAGGGTCAACCCTATCAAACCTCTCAATTTATCCACGTGGAGACGCCGTTTCGCGAGTCTCTCAATTTCTGATGACGCTTCGAAAATTGCAACGCATCATTTATTGTTCTAGGTGGCGCTCTGTCTCCTTTATCAATGGTGAGATGCAGATAATGTGGCTGGGATTTCTTCATGAAATTTTGAGCGGGATAACTCCCACTTACTTTTCCTTAATATATCAGGGGCTCTGAGGGAGTCGTTTTGCCCATTTTGCATACTAGAGTTTTTAAGCACCCCGACCTTCCTGCATTATCTCTTTCTAATAGTTCCGAGAACATTTTTACAAAGAATCCTAGGTATCTCTGAAGTTACTGAGCCAAAAACATCAACCACTTCTGTAAGTATTTGGTTTCCAAGTTCTTTTCTCCTCGGCCGAGCATCTCGACCTTCTTGTCTTTACATTTTCTCACCTTAGGAGACTCCCTTAGCATTCTTTTACATATCTACATGGGTCGGTTTAAGAATCTAGTCGATACCCCTATTGCCATAGAACTTTTTAAGGCAAAATATAATATTCCCGAGGGGGTTAACCTTCGCTATTGCCCACTGGAAAATATTTTGACCCATAGGAAAACCGGCGAAGTGGTGATTCCCGTGATAGCCTTTTTGGAAGGAGGCATGACCATTCTAATGGGTACAGTGACTCGGGAGTACCTCAGGAACCATAGACTCTGCTCGCACCAATGCGCTCCTAACCTATTTAGGGTCTTGGGCTGCGTGGACGCCCTTAATCGAATGATGGGCCTTCAACTAACCTGGCATGACGTCGTGCACATGTACGAGTGTCACTCTTTGGCCGAAGTGGGGTACTACCCGAAGTCTAGGTCCCTAGTAGTAAAAATGCTGTCATGTCTTCCCAAGTCCAACAAGGGTATGAAGGACAACTTCGTCATCATCTCTGGGGCGTGGCATGACGACCAACACTGTCCAACCAAGGAAGGGAAGCCAGGTGGGGTACTCTAGGGCTAGGTTGAGACGATATAGGATCTGCACTTTAGATTTCATTTTATTTTGTTGTGTATACACTCGGTTTTGAGATGTGATGATTAATTTTGTGTTTCTTGATTGTGACTACAGATAGAAAATTTGTTACTCCAAGGCTTAGTCTCGTAAACGTGCTCAGCCTGAATAAGTTGCTGCGATTCGAGGTATTTGTTCATTCGGACGGCCAGCTGCGTGCCGTTCACTTGATATTGGATTTTGTTCCAATATCAGATAGTTTCCAGGACGTCGAAAACTCTATCCGAGCGGCAGACAAGAGAATTCACCGGATAGACGTCTCTCGGCCGGGTTTTTTGGCTAAAAAGGACCTTCCTCCAGTTGAGTGGCCACTTCAACAAGTCCTTCCCCAACCAGTCGTTTAAAGAGAAGAGCCTGTTTCCTCTCTGCCTCTTTGGATACTGAGATAGACCAGTTCCGCTTCGAGGACGAAGAGGAGGTGCAGGACAAGTCTCAGAGTAGCACGGGATCCAAAAGTACTGAGGAAGAAGAAGACGATATGCCCTTGAAACCTAGAGTGGGTTGAGGGACCTTCTTGCTGGGAGAAGCAAGGGTGCACCCTCCAAAGAGGCGCCTAAAGAGAAAGACACTGCCCAACTCCCCCCACCTCCTCCTCCTCCCGCAACTGGGCTCGGCCTTCTCCCCATGCTAGACCTCAAGAAAAAGAAAAAGGTCGTAGACCTAAATGCTGAGGAGGGTGAAGTGCCCCTCCCCCCCTCCCCCCCACAGCAGAAAGGGCCAAAGCACCAGAAGGGTGGAAGAGATGAAAGGAGGTCCTCCTCATCCGAGCACAGGGGTGACACCCCTGCCAGGAACACTCAGTAACCACCAGCCTGGGCCCCGAGGCTAGACTTGGACGGCGCCCCAATTCCCTCTACGGCCTCCATTAGGGAATTCCAGAGGGGACAGTCGGGCTACATTGCCAAGGCCCTAGAGCGCCCTCTGCTCTTGCCTCGGGACATGGACACAGTGAGGTCCTAGAGACAGGCGAACCTGTTCATGTCCATGAAGAGGGACTTGGCCATGGTAAGTTCCTGGTTACTTCGTTACATACTAGGCTTAGCTATGTATTTTTCTTATGTCTGCAGTGACATAATTTTGTCTTTCTTATTGTGCAGCTCACCCAGCAAGTCTACGTGGCAGAGGATTAGGTTAGGGACGCCCGTAACTTGGCTAGAGCTGAGACCCAGTCTCACATGGACATAGAAAAGAGCTTGGGGGCTCTGAAGCAAGAAAAGCAAGAGTTAGCTAAAAATCTAACTATTGAAGAGAGAGAGAGAAGGAGCGCCAATGCTGGCCTAAAGAGTGCTCAAGACCAAACTGAGGACTAGCGAAAGAAATTATACACTACAGAGATAGAGTTGGCCATTCAGAGGCAACTGGTCCTGGAGCTTAAGGCCAGCCTTAAGAAGGCCGAGGAGGCAGAGAAGGAGGCTCGGGAGGCTCTTGGAGCAGCTGAGGCCGAGAAGCAGGCCGAGTACATCCGCGGCATAGAAGAAACAGAGATAAGGCTCACGAAAGAGGTCTCCGAGGTATGCAGGGACTACTGTAAGTTCACTTGGGAAGAGGCCTTGAACTTGGCAAGAGTTCCAGCTGACTCGGACCTTAGGCAGTCGGGGAGGATAAACTATCATCCACACATCAGCTTGAACCCGGCTGACCCCGCCCCCTTATCTTCTCAAGCTCAGAAGCAAGCAAGTCAGGCGCTCGTTCCTCATGAAGCCGCTCAAGAGGTTGAGAAGGGACAAGTGGCCCCGCATGAGCAAGTAACTCTGGATGTTTCTTCTATTGCCGTGGATGCTGATAAGGCTAAGGATGCAGCCCCCCGGAGGCCGAGGCTGGATCATCTGAGGTCGAGCTGAGCGGACCGGGCAACCTTCCTCCTCAGATCAGTCAGGCTTAGGATTAGGGTTGTTAGTTGCTGTTTTCCTTTTCTTTTTCCTTTTTTGTAACAACATTTTGTACACGAGGTTTATGTATTTCAACTTTTTTGATTAATGAGAATATTTGCTTTTGTCTTTAACTGTTTCCAATTTCATTTATTTGCTCACTTTGCCTTGTAGTTCTTAAACTCGTGAAAAGTCTAAGTCCACAGACTAGAATAGCAGTAGAAAGCCTTAACGATTACATCGAAGTAATTCAATTAACTCAGTCTTGTCTCAACAAATAGGGATGAATTCAAGCGAATACAATCGACTGTTTTACTAACAGAAACGTTAAAATTGAATGAGAATACTAACTCAAAGTACGCAGACTGAGTGAATAAGGAAGACCAAATTTCTGTAGAGTACTTAGTGATGCGTATGCGATGGGGACATAGCTCTGAATGTACAATCCGAGGGGTTAGGTATGCTTGAGGTCCTATATAGCACTTAGTAAAATGAAGAAAAGTGTTGATTTACTCAAGGTATGTGGTCCGAGGGACCAGGCATGACCAAGGTTCTGTTTAATACTTAGGAGTATTAATTTACCCAAGGTATGTGGTCTGAGGGACCAAGCATGACCAAGGTTCTGTTTAATACTTAGGAAACAAGCAATATAATAGACTTCAATAAGAGAATGGAAACTTATATTAATAATAATACATTTTTAGGTTATTTACATACCAGGGGTGTGGTACAGTTCTTTCATCCAAATCTTCCAAGTAAAAGGCCCCTATTCCAGCCACTAATAGGATGCGATATGGCCCTTCCCAATTGGGTGGGTCCCAATTTTCCCCAAGCGGGGTTCTTTGCAGTGCCCACGACTTTCCGTAAAACTAAATCCCCTGGTGCAAGTGGTCTTAGCTTGACATTGGCATCATAACTCTGCTTGAGTTTATGCTGATAGTAGGCTAGCTGAATCGCAGCATTTTCCCTTCCTCGCCGTTCAGATCCAAATTACTCGTTAGTAGTCTGTCATTGTCAGTTGGGGTAAAAGAACTCGTTCTGAGTGTGGAGAACCCAGTTTCTATGGGAATAACAGCTTCAGCGCCGTACGTCATTGCAAATAGGGTCTCTCCTATAGATCTCCGAGGAGTTGTCCTGTAGGTCTAGAGGACATGCGGTAATTCTTCCACCCATTTTCCTTTAGCATCATCCAACCTCTTCTTAAGATCACTTACTATGACTTTGTTAACTGCTTCAGCCTGGCCGTTTCCTTGAGGACATGCAGGGGTGGAATACCTGTTCGTAATGTCTAATCCACAGCAAAATCTTCTGAACGCTTTACTGTCAAATTGTAGACCATTATCCGAGATGAGAGTGTGTGGTACCCCAAACCGGATTATGATATTCTTCCATACAAAATTCTGAACATCAACATCCCTGATGTTAGCCAACGGCTCGGCCTCAACCCACTTGGTGAAATAGTCCGTTCCGACAACCAAGTATTTCTTACTCCCAGCTGCCTTAGGAAAAAGACCTACGATGTCCAGGCCCCATTGCGCGAAAGGCCATGGACTGGACAAAGGGTTTAGAACTCCCCCTGGTTGATGTATGTTTGGCGCAAACCTCTGGCATTGGTCACACTTCTTTACATAATCTTGTGATTCTCTTTACATGTTTGGCCACCAGTATCCCTGAGTTAGGGCTCTGTGCGCTAGAGATCTACCTCTTATGTGGCTGCCACAAATCCCTTCATACAGCTCTTCGAGGAGTAGCTCCGTGGCCTCAGGGTGCACACATAATAAGTAGGGTCCAGAGAAAGAGCGTTTGTATAGCTTACTGTCTCCTGATAGCCAGAACCGAGGAGCTTTTCTCCGCACCTTGTCAGCTTCGGCCTTGTCTGTTGGTAAGACATCATCCCTGAGGTAGGTCACCATAGGGTCCATCCAGCTTGGTCCTACTCTAACTTGATAGATGCTGAGCTCTTCTTTCTCCTCAGCATGCCTTTGTACATCTTCAACCAGGATAAGTCGGGGTAATCCCTAAGCCGAGGAGGTTGCAAGAGTGGCCAAGGAGTCCGCGTGCGTGTTCCCACTCCAAGAAACATGTTGCAGATTAAATTACTTGAACCGTGATTGCAGTTGCTTGACCTGCCTTAAATACTTCTACATTCTTTCATCACGTGCTTCCAATTCTCCCCTGACCTGGCCGACGACCAGTACTGAGTCTGAGAATACCTCCACGGTGCTCCCACCCATTCTTTTGATCATGGCCATTTCGATCAACAACGCTTCGTATTCAGCCTCATTATTAGTAGCCAAGAAGTTTAGTCTGAGGGATTTTTCAATGACAACATTCTCAGGAGATATCAAAACTAGCCCCACTCCTGAGCCTCTCTGATTGGCTGCACCGTCAACATACAACTTCCAAGGTGGGGACCCTTGCACGGATACAAGGCCGACTGAATTTCCATCCATGCGCATCGTCTCAACAATCTCTTCTAACACAGGTTCAGCGAACTCGGCCACTAGATCTGCCAGTATCTGCCCCTTGACCGAGGTGCGAGGCATGTATTTTATATCAAAAGCCCCTAGGATGGTACCTCACTTTGCAATCTTCCCCGTATAGTCTGCACTCCGAAGCAGTGATCTGAGTGGGAGTTGGGTAAGGATCACAACTGTATGCGATTGGAAGTAGTGAGGGAGTTTGCGAATGGCATGAACCACTGCAAAGATGGCCTTCTCAAGTGGCAGGTAACGGACCTCGGCCTCGTGAAGGGATTTACTCACTTAGTAGACAGGTTTTTGAACGCCATTGTTAACTCGTATAAGTACTAGACTCACAGCATGGGTGGCTACAGCGATGTAGGCGAACAGGACCTCGTCTGTTGCGGGACTAGACATGATGGGGGGCCGAGATAGGTATTCTTTTAGCTACTGGAAAGCCAAAACACACTCTTCATTCCATTGAAACCCCTTCCACTTGTTCAACAGTTGGAAAAAAGGCCGACACCTTTTTGCAGATTTAGAAATGAACCGATTGAGAGCAGCAATCATCCCAGTCAACTTCTGGACTTCTTTTGGTTCCGAGGGGCCTGTAGGTTGTTGATTGCCTTTATCTGGTTGGGGTTGACCTCAATTCCGCGATGAGTGACCATATAACCCAGAAACTTTCCTGATCCAACGCCAAAAGAGCATTTTGAAGCATTGAGTCGCAATTTATGTTTCCTTAATATTTCAAAGATGCTTCCGAGGTCGCCGACATGCTTAGACTCCAGCTTACTCTTGACCACCATGTCATCAATGTAAATCTCAATACATTTCCCCAGTTGCGGTTCGAACATTTTTGTCATCATTCTTTGATAGGTGGAGCCTGCATTCTTCAAACCAAATGGCATCACCTTATAATGATAGTTCCCAATGGGGGTTACAAAGGCTGTCTTCTCTTGATCGTCTAGGGCTAAGGGGATTTGGTGGTACCCTTGGAAGGCATTCAAGAAACTCATTCGCGGATGTCCTACGGTTGCGTCTACCAGTTGATCAATCCGAGGCATAGGGAAGGGATCTTTTGGACAGGCTCTGTTTAGGTCCGTGAAATCCACACATACACGCCATTTTCCATTCTTCTTCTTCACCACCACCGTATTAGCCAGCCATTCTGGATAAAATACCTTCTTAACAGCCCCCGCCTGCTTGAGCTTATTCACCTCATCCCTGACAACGTCAGAATGCTCCCTAGATGAGCGCTGGGGTGGTTGCTTCTTGGGAAGGGCAGCTGGGCTTACGTTAAGGTGATGGCAAATAAACTCCGGATCCACCCTCGGGGCCTCATAAGAGTTCCAGGCAAACATGTCGATGTTTCTCCTAAGTAATGCCAGCAGCTCTTCCTTTTCTCGAGGAGGTAACTGAGCCCCTATCTGGAAAAACTTTTCTGGGTCTCCCTCGATGGCAACTTTCTCTAGCGTCTCACATTTCTTCTCGTCCGGTTCCACGGCATTAGGGGAAATCGAGATCTTTGATTGCTACGAGTCTCTGATCGAGGTGGTTGCTGGCTCGATAGTAGGCCGATGTGTAATGGTAGCTATGAGGCATTGCCTTGCCATAGGTTGGCTTTCTACAATCTCCTCCACTTGTCCTCCAGATGGAAACTTAACCTTTGAGTGCAAGGTTGATGAAATAGCCCCCAGGGCATGGAGCTAAGGTCTGGCCACGATGGCCGTGTAGGGAGAGTATGCATCTACCACTATAAAATCCACCTCGGACCCCGCTTGTACGGGTAGCCTAATTTGACCCTTAGGGGTGACGGTTTTTCCATCGAAGCTGACCAAGGGCGAATCATACGCTGTCAGGTCTTCAGGCCATAAGCTCAGTCCTTTGTATAAATCCAGATACATGATCTCATCCTCACTCCCTTGATCAACCATCACCTGCTTCACATCGTACCCCCCTATTCTAAGGGTGATGACCAAAGCGTCGTCATGGGGTTGTATTGTTCCCTGTTTATCTTCGTCTGAGAAGCTCAAGATTGGTCGGACCTCCACCCTTGCCCGTTTTAACTCCTAGTTTGCGTCCTCGGCAGGTGTTCTAGAAATGGACATCACCTTGGAAGGGCAGGATCCAGTCCTTCTGGGAGCCACGAAGATAACATTAATCCTGCCTAATGGAGGCCTTAATGAGGCGGTCCCGGAAGCCCTGGCCTGATATGGTTTCCCTGGTTATTTGGCCGATAGATGAACTGCTGTAGTTTTCCCTCCTTCACGAGTTGCTCTAGGTGGCTCTTCAAAGTCCTACAATCCTCTGTAGTATGCCTTCGCTCCTGATGATACTGGCAATGAAGGCTTTGATTGCGCCTTGTAGGGTCTCCCCTCATCTTGTTTGGCTACCTGAAGTATGGCTTGTTTTGAATTTTCTCCAGGATCTGGTGGATTGGTTCTCGGAATACGGCATGGACTGCCTGTGATGCAACAGGCCCGGACTGCACACTATAGTCTCTCCGCGGCCTGCTGTTGTACCGGTCCGACCTGAAATCCCTCCTCTCCTGAGGGATAACCTTAGCTTTTCCCTTTCCAAGCAGTTGGTCCTCCTCAACCCGCTTATACTCGTCGATGCGGTCCATCAATCGGTGCACACTTCTTACGGGTTTCTTGGTCAACGATTTCCTCAGGTCGTGCTCGGCTGGGAAGCCAACTTTGAAGGTTCTTACAACTACATCATCAAAACTCCCTTCAATTTCTTTAAACATTTCCTAGTACCTATCTGAGTATGTTTTCAACGTCTCCCCCTCTCGCATTGACATGGACAACAAGGAGTCTAGTGGTCGAGGGACCCTAGTGTTCGTAACGAACTGAGAGCAGAAGGCCCTAGTGAGCACTCGAAAGGATCCAATAGAATTAGCCGCGATGCCATCAAACCACCTCATGGCTAGGGGCCCCAAATTGGAAGGGAACACTTTGTACATAAGAGTCTCGTTTCGAGAATGGACAGCCATTTTCTGATTGAAATGACTGACATGCTCAACAGGATCAGTCTGTCCATTGTACGTAGTGAAGGTGGGCTGAGTGAAACGCCGAGGGAGGCTTCCTCCTTCAATGTTGCGTGTGAAGGGCGACTTGAAAATCTAGTTTAATGCCCTATTCATTGCATCGCTCCCCACACCCTTTGAAGACGTGTGTCTGCCCCTACGGTCATGGCGATGCTTTTCCTCATGGGAGAAAGATTCACTTGGGGGTGTCCTGGAGCGATGTCTATAATTAGCATCGTCATCATCGTCAGAAGAGTCATCCGTGATGGATGGACTGCTAGACGGACTGCGCCTCCTTCGCGCACGGCACAATTTCTTCTTTAGACAATTAATCTTACGTTGCATGTCCTTCGTGGTGTCCCTATGAGACTCGTCACCCTCATCTCGACGTTGACTCCTCTTGGTACGATTTGTGTGCACACTCTCTTCACGGTCTCTTTCTCGCTCGAGACGTAAAAAGTGATCAAGACGTTGCGAACTATCTGACTTCGCCCTATTAGGACCTGATCCAACCATAGTTCAAGCTTCAGCTCACCAACGCAACAATTAACTTCCCACAGACGATGCCAATTGTAAGGACACAATTTACAATTTGGGCCTACAAAAGAGATGGACTCTGGTCCAGCAAGTGAACAATATCCTTGCAATGAATTTGTAAGAGAGTGGGCTAAGTAAACTTGGTTAAAACGAGCTAGTTGATGGCCCAAATCTGGCTATGATAAGCCTGATAAAGACGAAGTGCTGGAACTGTATTGGGTTCTTCTCGGCTCGATCCGAGGAGCCTTTCTTGGCAATTCCCTGAGTGTTTTTCTTTCTCTTTCCTTGATGCTTTTTTGTTTGCCTTTTCTCTTTTCCTCTGGGTTATTCAATGTCCCCTCTTTCCTTGCCTTCAGCTCTATTTATATGCCAGTTCTTCTCATGTGCCAGTTAGGTAGTTCCTTCTTGATACTTGTCCCATCAACCTCCCCCTAAAGCCTTTACATAGTAGCTGTAAAGGACCAAGGCCACTGTTCAGATGTCTTTTCCCCATTAATGCGGCCATGATGTTAGCTGCAGGATTATAAATGCGATGGCAGCAGCCGTTTACCTAATATCTGATCGTCGCCACCTATTCTTTTTGCCTACATGAGTTGGGGGATCCTCCAGAAATGCTAGGATCGATGTTGGAGAATTCATCTAGATCATCCCTTTAATAATCCGAACAGGGAAGTCTTCTCGGACCAGTCTCTTCTTTTTTTCTTTTACGTAACTTACACTTCAGAAAGGGGTTAGGCCAGGCACATTCCTCATGACTTGTTGTCCTCGGACGGATGGGTATCCTCGGACAAGCCCACGGCCCATTATCTGGCATTGGGCCTTTTACCCCTACAGTTGTAAAAAAATTTGCAAGTATAACATTACTCTTAAAAGAATTAATGATATTGTTTAAGAGAAAAAAATGTAATTTTATAGAACAAAATTCCTAAAATTAGTACACACACACACACACACACACACACACATATATAATGGTTTTTTAAAAAAAATTTAGGGGGGGCAATGCAATGCTAGCTACGTCCTTCAGTCCTTAGGAAGGAGGGGGAGGGGTTTAGAGGGGTTTTAACTACCTCTAACTCCTCATTTTTAATTCCTCCAAATTGGAGAGATTTGGAGGGAGAGTAGAGTAGATAAATTATTGACCAAATGAATTCCCTAAATTACCCTTTCTAAATTAACAAAATTACCATTTCTAAAAGGCTAATTATCCCCTTACTAATTTTGAAAATATGCAAACAATATAGAGGGGAATGATTCCCCTCTACTTTTCTCCCTACTACTATCCTTCTTCTCTAAACTTCTAAACATGCCATTAATGAAGAACGATTAAAAAAAAAAAATCGTTCCCAAAAAAAAAAAAAGTCGATAATTTTTATACAATTCCCTTATATCAGTTGAGGATATAAGAATTGAATATTACTTTATTTTTTATGCGTCAATGTCGATGGTTGTTAGCGCATGATTCACGTAGTGAATAATAGGAACTTTGCTGTACCCTTTACTGACTGAAGGATTAGCAAAAACTAAAATAATGGAAAAGTGAATGGGAAATGAAGACTAGAAAAATAAACTTGAATAAGCAAAACCAGAAGGGTAAGTAAATGGGAAATGACGACTAGGAAAATAAACTTGGACAAGCAAAACCAAAAGGGTTACTGATGAGACAAGAGATAAAAAAGCAAAACAGAGGGCATCACGTGGGCGGGCTTGGCCACTGACTAGTGCCTTTCACTTTTGCTTTAGCATCTGCTACCGCGATGTGCTGAGAATCTGAATTCTGAACGCATCATAGAAATTATTGTTTTCGTCGCCTTCCCGAAGAGGAGAGAGGATAATCCATTGTACTCTGCAAGCCTGTAAAGATAAAAATTTTACTTATTTTGAAAGAAAAAAAAAAAAAAAAAAAAAACTGAATTCCAGACTACATCCTAAAGTTTAGAAGTGCTTAAATATTCGAGTCACATATCAAAAACATATTAATTTTACAATGTGTGATACAAACAAATATTAAGAAACTTTTTCTCAAAAAAATATATATGAGGTCAAATTTAATAGGGACGCGGTGTAAAACCCTTATTTTTCTCTTTCAATACTAATTTGCCACGTTAGACTTTTAAAAATAAGAATCTAAATACAATCACACATGATCAGATTCTAAACACTTTGATCTAATTAAATAACCAGTAAATAAAAAACTAAAACTCAATATCCTTCTTGTAGGCAGAAGCTGCTAGTGTCGCCATGACTCCGTTGAGCCAAAAGCATCCGGCGACGTCACCAAAATCTGGAATTTCCGCCAGATCCACCACAGATGTGGTGGTTGAGGCTTTCAAATTAGGAGTCGTGAGTAGTGATTACCAGATTTGCTAAGTAAATCAATAGAAATATTGCACGCCCACTAATTCACCATAAAGAAAAGACTTCCACGAAATTTATGTTCTTATTTGACAAAATTGAAGAATGAGATATAGTTCCAGATTCTAGCTATGTCACCACCGACTTTAAGACTTTCCTTTAGAAGCTCATATATATATATATATATATATATATATATATATCATTTTTTTTTTACAAGATAGAATTTCTACTTTAGTCTAATTTAAGTGTATATGTGTGTGAAGTTCCCTCTTTGAGACTTGAATCCCGATCTTTACCCTTCACACTCCATAAACATTTATACTTATAGAGCGACCACCGCACAAAGATGTGCAGTGGTTAGAAACTCATATTCTTGAATACCCCAGCTGGGTATTGACATTTTTGATGCCGAAGTTCAACTGTGTAAATTCCATTTCTTTCAACGTGTATGTGTGAGAATTTTTATATGTTTTTTTGGTTCTGAGATGTGATTCAACTTATTTACCATTAACGATGATGACCCCACTTGTCTTTTAATCTTACAGAATCGGCTCCCCATTTACGCACAGAGTTATTTTTGTTTATTTGATTTTTTCCATTTTTGATTTATCAATATTTGAATACATTCAAGGGGATTGTGATCATGTGTTAGTCAATACTCTTTTATGTGAAATCATTAAAAAAATCTGATGTGGCATCATTTTATTGGAGGGCATAAACACCTATGTTTATACTACATCCTTATTGAATTTATTCTCTCTCTCTCTCTCTCTCTCTCTATATATATATATATATATAGGCAAAAATCACATTTTCGTCCCTACATTTTCATGGGATTCTCATTTTGGTCCTTATCTTTTATTTTCATCACTTTTAGTCCTTATTTAAAAAAACGCCTTTCATTTTAATCTTTTCTATCCGTACCCTAACGGCAAAGTCCTATATGGCAAACGGAACTATTAAAATAATAATAAAAAATTTTATTTTGGCATTAAAAATTGTCACGTCAGCATCTAAATTAAAAAAAAAATTAATTTATTAATTTTAACTAAATAAAAAAATTAAAAATAAAATTAAAAACCAAAAATCACATTAATTGAGATCTAAGTGTGTCATAAACAAAAACAACAAGAACACAAATCCAGAAATTAAAATCCAAAAATTAAAAATTTCTAAATTACCATTTTCTCAAACTCAGCAAAATCATCAAATCCTAAAACTCTAAAGTACCAAATCAATCCAAAAATGCAGCACAACCAATCCAAATAAAAAAAAAAATCTCAAACTCAAAAAGGAGTCGTGACACCGATCAAGGACCAAGGACAATGTGGTCATTATCAAACTCTTTTAGGGAACAATACTAACCAAATCAAATGTTTTCTTACTCTCTTCTTCTTTTTTTCTTTATTTTATTTTATTTTATTTATTTTTCAAACAACCGGTTGTTGCTGGGCATTTTCAGCAGTAGCTGCAACGGAAGGAATTCCTCAGCTAACAACTGGCAAATTAATCTCTTTATCAGAGCAAGAGTTGGTTGACTGTGACACCAGTGGCGTAGATCAAGGCTGTGAAGGGGGGTTGATGGACAACGCTTTCCAATTCATCAAAGACAATCACGACCTCAAAACTGAAGCTAGCTACTCCTACACGGGTGTTGATGGAACCTGCAACACTAACCAAGAAGCTAAACACGCTGCCAAAATTAATGTGCATGAAGATGTGCCTGCTAACAATGAAAACACCCTTCTGAATGCTCCTTTCTGAGGCCGTGATCTTCGACGGCGCTTTCGTGGCGAGGGTGGATAGTGTAGGCTTTGAGGTCTTGCTTAGAGTTGTAGCGGCTGTGGAGGATGTGAGTGAAATTGAGCGAAGTGGGTTTGATGTAAGGCTCTGTTTAATTAAAATCCATCTTGCTTGAGGTGGGTTTGCTGGGTTTAACTTGCTTGAGATTTTATTGAGTTTGAGATTTTTTTTGTTTAGATTGGTTACGTTGTATTTTTGGAGTGATTTGGTCCTTTCGGGTTTTAGGATTTGATGATTTTGCTGGATTTGAGAAAATTGTTATTTTGAGATTTTTAATTTTTGGATTTTAATTTTTGGGTTGATGGGTTTGTATTCTTGTTATACTTGTTCAAGCTATACTTAGATCTTAATTCATGTTATTTTTTGTTTTTAATTTTTTTATATAGTTAATATTAATAAATTGATTTTTTTAATTTAGCTGCTGACGTGGCATTTTTTAATGTCAAAATAAAAATTTTTATTATTATTTTAATAGTTCTGTCTGTCACGTAAGATTTTGCCGTTAGGGTACTGGCGGAAAGGACTAAAATAAAAGACATTTTTCTAAATAAAGATTAAAAGTGGTAAAAATAAAATATAGGGACAAAAAGCGATAAAAATAAAATATAAGAACCAAAGTGAAAATTGCGTAAAAATGTAAGGACAAAAATATGGTTTTCACCATATATATTTATATATATATATTAAGAAACTTGGTGCAAGCACAGTGTGTTTTGTCTAAATTTTACTATTTTAAAACACAAATTAATAAAATCAAAATAATTAAACTATTTTAAAACACAAAGTAATAGAGTTTAATCTTAACTAAAATATCTTAATAATTATTTAATAAATGCTTCAAAAAAAATAATTGATAAGACTATAGCCACTTGTTATAAAGAGAAGATAGTTAACTGACAGAACCATGGTACGTTTCTAAAACTCACTTATAATTATATATTATTTTTTATATGATTTATTATAAATAAATTGTTTAATATTGCCTCAATTGCTAATTAGTTTTAATTTGGGTTTTTTTGATGTAGAATGAAAGGTTTCTCTTTGGTGTGGAAGACAAGGATTCTCCTTCACATAGAAAGAAAAATATATTGGAAAAACTGGCTTTGCATTTCATACAAAACCCACAACAAAAGCAATACAAGGATCTACTTTATTCATGAAAGATAACATATAACCTTGAATTCTAAAACAAAGAAGAGAAAGTAATAATGATAAAATTCTTCATGCAAGAATAAAATCATTTAACGATAAACTCTTTATGCAAGAGTAAAATTGTTCGATAAATTCTTTATGCAAGAGTAAAATTGTTTAATGGTAAATTCTTTGTGCAAGAATTAAATCGTCCAAAGCAATAACGATACAATTCTTCATATAAGATTAAAATCATTTAACAATAGACTCTTCATGTAAGAGTAAAATCGTTCAACGATAGAATTCTTCATACAAGAATAATATCATAATTCCACGGTAAATTCTTTGTGCAAGAATTAAATCGTCCAAAACAATAATGATAAAATTCTTCATATAAGAATAAAATCATTTAACAATAAACTCTCCATGCAAGAGTAAAATCGTTCAACGATAAAACTCTTCTTACAAGAATAATATCATAATTCAACGGTAAATTCTTTCTGCAATAATTAAATCATCCTAAGCAATAATAATAAAATTCGTCATACAAGAATGATATCATTCAACGATACATTATTCATGCAAGAATTAAATCGTCGAAAGCAACAATGATAAAATTCTTTGTACAACAGAAAATCATTCAACGATAAATTCTTCATATAAGAATAAAATCATCCAAACAACAATGATAAATTATTCACACAAGAATAAAATCATTTAAAGCAATAAAACCTTTATACATGGATAAGTCAAAACTAAAAAGTTACTTATCCAAACAAAAGGAAAAGGCCCAATCAAAGGCGAAATGCCCACTAAAGGCGACCCAAATGGTTGCCAAGGAAATAATTCCAATGGCAAGAGATCGTCCAAAGAAATAATCGATTCAAGTGATCTTCATCTTCAATAGGGGGCATCCAAAATGGTCGTCCAAAGAAATCATCTTGCTCTTAAGTAGTGATCAACAATGGTCATAGAAAGAAATTAGCTTGCTCTTCAGCAGTGATAAAAAATGGTAGTTTAAAGAAATCGCCTTGCTCTTTAGTAGTAATAAAAAATGGTCGTCCAAAAAAAAAAAATATTAGCTTTGTAACGACCCAAGGAAAAGTGCTAGCCGCATCTGCACTATACCTCAAAAGGACTAGTCACTATTGAAGCTCCTTGTAGTTGTTAATAAAGCCCAGATCTACCCAGTAAATACCCGATGTGGGACTCATCACACACCCAACTTAGAGTTTCAAGTTGGGGATCATGTATTCTTAAAGGTGTCTCCATCGAAGGGTGTGATGAAGTTTGGGAAGAAAGGCAAATTAAGTCAAAGGTATATTGGTCCTTTTGAGATCTTGGATAGAGTGGGCAATGTATCTTACAGGTTGGCATTACCACCAGCTTTGTCACATATTCATAATGTATTCCACGTATCAGTGTTACGAAAATACATGCCTGATCCATCACATGTTTTGGAATATGAGCCAATCAATGTTAGAGAGGACTTGTCTTATGAGGAGCAACCGGTGCAGATTCTTGATAGGAAGGATCAAGTGCTACGTTCAAGGAATATATCCTTAGTGAAAGTGTTATGGAGAAATCATACAGTTCAAGAAGCGACATGGGAAAAGGAAGAAGACATGAAAGAAAAATACCCTTATTTGTTTTCTAATTGAGGTACATCAAGTTTAGAGGACTAAACTTTTTTTTAAGAGGAGAAGAATGTAATACCCCACATACTTTATTTTAGGTCATTATTAAAAATTTTCTTTTAATATTATTGATGGGCCGTAGGTATTCTTTTTAGTAGTAACTGAAGCCCACTACCTCACTAAGCCCAGATCTACCCAGTAAATACCCGATGTGGGACTCATCACACACCCACACACATCACACAATCAATCAATCAAATTGGGGCATCACAATCTCTCCCATTTAAATCCCTAACGTCCTCGTTAGGGTCCACTTTGTGAGGTAGTGTCTCCGAGCCCACATGGGGTTACTGAACCTGGCTCTGATACCATATGTAACGACCCAAGGAAAAGTGCTAGCCACATCTGCACTATACCTCAAAAGGACTAGTCACTATTGAAGCTCCTTGTAGTTGTTAATAAAGCCCAGATCTACCCAGTAAATACCTGATGTGGGACTCATCACACACCCACACACATCACACAATCAATCAATCAAATTGGGGCATCACATGTAACGACCCAAGGAAAAGCGCTAGCCACATCTGCGCTATACCTCAAAAGGACTAGTCGCAATTGAGGCTCCTTGTAGTTGTTAATAAAGCCTAGATCTACCCAGTAAATACCCGATGTGGGACTCATCACACACCCACACACATCACACAATCAATCAATCAAATTGGGGCATCACAAGCTTACTCACAAGATCAAGCAATGATCCTTCGAACATCCAAAAGGACCTTCAAAAGGAAGACACTAAGAGTCTAAAACTAAACAAGTTAAGAAAATTCCCTAACTCTGACCAACACAAAATCAGACTTGGGAATGGAGGCAACTGATGAGTCCAGAAAAATCATTAAGGTCGTCCATTAATATGGACAACCTTACATCATTAGTAGACCATCATGGAAAAAGATGTAATTGCTCAAGCACATTCAACACATTAATGACAACCGTTACTCATCAACGTTAAACTCTCATTAAGACAGAGACCATTACAACATGGAAATAATTACCTGCAATTGTGTACATGAAGACATTTATGAGCACAACAGCTACTCAAGCTACCTATAAAAAGGATAATCTGTCAATTTGCTAAGATACTTCAAAAAGACTACAAAATACTATCTATATACAAAATATATGGACGAATGCTAACTCAAGCATTAGAGACTCCTCTATTGAGGTTCATCCCAATGGTCTCTTTGACCAGTTTTATTTCTCTTACAGATCTCAGAAGCCTGTCAAAAACTCTAGATTAGACGAGTGACCCAACTGACGATTTTTGGTTTCATCACTTGTTGTACTTTTTCCTTTAAATGCATTCATAGGTTTTCCACTTCATCATTAATTGTTTGTGTTCTTTACTTTACTACTTTGTGCTTTTTGTTTAGTGAGGTTTATAATACGTGGTAATTAACCAGTAAGTCCAATAATAATTGACATTGCATAATTGTTTAATTTGTCAAAGTTGATTAAATTCCACTTAAAATCAACCAAGGGTTCAAAATATTGTTTTCAATGCAAGTATAAATGCAATTGTTCCAACTAACATTTTCTCTTCTTTCTTCTAGAACCATGTTCCAAACAGCGAAGATCAGACTGACAGAAAAATAAAGCTCATTGAATGAAGGACTTCGCCAATCGGACACAAGTGTGATTTTCATATGCACGCTTTGAACCGGTCCAAACCATTTTGTGGAAAATGCAATTCCCTTGAATTAGTAGTAGGAGACGGTGAACTCAATTGATTAACCAAGTCTTTGTTTAATTGTTTTTTGCCTACAGTCAGAAGAGCAATAGTCATGTATATTCCAAAGTAGTAAACAAAAGGTCGTCTTGACTTGACATTTTCGTTTTGTTTTTTTTTTTTTTTGTTTTTGTTTTTTGTTTTTAACTAAAATTCATTAAACAAGAGCAATAAGATATAACTGGGACGTCCTTCTCAAAAAATAAAATAGAATAATAATAACAAAAAAAAAAAAAAAAAAAAATTTGGACAAACTTTTTATAACTGGAATCTATTAGTACACGCAATTATAAGTATATAACTATAATATATATATATATATATATATATATATATATATATTTATGGATAAAAGGTATAACCATACTACTTTAACTGATCAGATAGTTTAAGATTAGTTTATGCCCACCAATGACCTCTAGATACATGGTTATAATTTTCTCTTGTTTGGGTGCGTTTTTTATGGAGATGTTCAAGATTTAAATTTCTCTCCCTCTCCTCTACATATCTAAAAAAAAAAAAAATTAACATATATTCAGTAACACAATAATTTTATAGGAGTAGTAACATGTGACCGTCTATCTTTTTTGTTGTCCTAAATTGCTTATATTATTTCTCATAATTTTTTAATCCAAAATAAAATTAGAGTTATGTTTAGTCTTTTGTAATCATAAACTTAATTAACTCATTATTATAGGAGATTGATTGAGCCAAACATAAGAGTGTCGGTAGTTCAGTTATGTTATAGTTAGAAGCCAAAAAAAGAAAAAGCAAATAAACAAAATACAAAACAAAAAAAAAAAATTTACATATTATTTTTCAGCTTTTTTTTTTTATGCCAATTGTGAGCGATAAATTTATAATAATAAATGGGAAATACTAACGAGTGCTCTAAGGGCACTCGTTAATAATCTATTTAAAGAAAGTTTTTATTTCACTTTTATGAGAAATGAAAAAAATTGTCAAAATATTAATTACTTTTTTTTCATTTTTCATAAAAATTTTCTTTAAATGAATTATTAACAAGTGCCCTTAGAACACTCATTAGCATTACTCATAATAAATAAGAAAGCGATGATAGTGATATATTAATGTGACAATTAATAACAAGTTGTCATCTCAAGAGTGGTGAAAAGTTATTGTTTGCGTGACATTATAAAAGGAATTTATTGTTTCAAAATTTTAAATTAACTTTAACTTTCATAATAGGTCTCTCTCTTTTGAAATTTGTGCGTTCTCTATGGAGGGTCAAACCTAAGTGGCCTACCGACCATGTTGGGACTTCTTATTTGATTACTTTCACAAAAAATAAAATAAAAAACAAATAAAAAATAAAACTCAATTTGATTACATTTTTTTTTTTTTTTTTGAGAAACAATGCTTTTGCATTAAGAATTAGGGGGGGCTGAAATCAGCCTGAATTACATTAAGGATGTCGGGTGGTACATCTTCCATCCAGACATTTAGATTTTCTGAAAGAATTGCCCTTCTAGCTAATGAATGGGCTGCTTTATTTCCTGAACGACTTACATGGCTAAAACGGATGCTAGAAAACAGAGGAACCAAAGCTTTGACATCCTGGATCAAATGACCATGTAAAGCCAGAGAAAACCCATTACTCGTAAGATCCTTGTAGACGATTTCTGAATCACCTTCCAAAACAATTTTATTAATACCAACCTCAAGGGCAAATTCTGTTGCTTTTCTAGCTGCCAACGCTTCCACTTGTGAAATTGTTGTGGGAAGTTGAACTAGCTGACACATTGATGCCATGACTTCCCCGTTTGAGTTCCGGATGATAACGCCTAGGCCTGCTCTTCCTTGCTGCTCAAAGACCGCTCCATCATAGTTAACTTTATAAAAATCTCTGTCCGGTGGCTTCCATCTGGTGTGATTTCTGTGCTGCATCTGAAGAGTTGCTGGATGAAGACTTTGGAATTCCATCTTTCTTTCCTTGGCTAACGGTAAGAGCTGATTCAGTGGGCAAGCAGTCTCATTAAACCGTAAGTGATTCCTACGATTCCACACAGCCCAACCCGTGAATGCAAGAAGTTCAACGTCCTTATTTTCAGCCAAAGCATAACTGAAAATATCTTTGACACTGCTCCCCTGCATATTCGATATCCATGACCACTCTGAGCTCCAAACTACCTGCACATCAGGACAAAAAAATAAAGCATGTGAGCAATCCTCCTCCCCCGCCTTGCAGAGCTCGCAACAGCCATCTGGGATAATTTTTCTTCGCTGCAAATTTTTCCTGGTAGGTAATGCTTCCCTGCAAGCACGCCAAACAAAGTTTTTAACTTTGCTAGGAACTTCAAGACTCCAAACTTTTTTCCAGAATGCTGAATCTTGGGCTGGTGCACGTGAGTTTTCTGCATTTTCCTGCAGAAATCTATAGCCCGACTTCACTGAATATTGACCCGATGGGGTAAAGGGCCAAATCAGTGTATCCGCTTGGCTGGATGAGCTTAGGGGAATTGCTTTAATCACCTCTGCTTCAGCCGAAATAAAGACATGATCTATTATATCACCTCTCCAACTCCTTGTGGCTGGATTTATGAGAGCTTCAACATTAGAATTTTCTTGACCCCACAAAACTGGAGTAGTAATTCTAGCTGCACTCCTGGATGGCAGCCAATTATCCGCCCAAATTCTAATTTGCTTCCCATCTCCCACCCTCCATAAAGCACCTTTTTTAATGACATCCCGACCTTTCAAGATACTCTTCCAGGCATACGACGCAGATGGAGCTTCCTTCGCCTCAAGGATAGTCCCATTTGGAAAGAATCTAGCCTTAAAAACTCTATAAAAGAGTGAGTTATCATCATGCAATAACCTCCAAGCTAATTTGGCTAACATGGCCTCATTGAACATCTCAAGATCTTTGAACCCCATACCACCTTGAGTTTTATGTTGGCACAAGTCACCCCACTTAACCCAATGCACTTTCCTTCTATCACCCCTTTGTCCCCACCAAAATTTACGAACAAGAGATTCAATGTCATGGCATAACATGGTTGGGAGTTTAAAGCAACTCATGGTGTAAGTTGGAATTGCTTGTATTACCGCTTTGATAAGTACTTCCCTTCCCGCTTGGGAGAGTAACTTCCCCTCCCACCCTTGTAATTTCTTCCACACTCTTTGCTTCAAGTGATCAAAGCTAGCTCTCTTATCTCTCCCCACCAAAGCAGGTAATCCCAGATATGCCTCATATTGTCTCAAGGCCGAAACTCCAAGAGCACCCATGATCTGGTTTTGCATGTCAACTGAGGTGGACTTGCTGAAAAATAAAGAGGTTTTATCTCTATTCAATTTCTGCCCCGAGACTCGCTCATATGAAGAGAGAATTTCCAACACCTTTGTACACTCCTGAGTAGTAGCTCTACAAAACAAAAGGCTGTCATCTGCAAAAAATAAATGTGTTATTTTAGGCCCATTTCGACAGATAGAGACACCTTGGATTTCACCATCATCAGCTGCTTTTTTAATCATTCTATGGAGGCCCTCCGAGCAAAGCAAAAAGAGATAAGGAGACAAAGGATCCCCTTGGCGAATGCCTCGGCTTGGTTTGATGTTTCCCACAGGTTCACCATTAATCAAGAGAGAATAAGTCACTGTAGATACACATTCCATTATTAACTCCACCCATTTTTCATTGAAACCCATCCTTTTCATGACTTCCCTCAAGAAAGACCACTCAACCCTATCATATGCCTTACTCATATCTAGCTTAAGAGCCATAAAACCATTCTTCCCCGAATTGTGATTCTTCATATAGTGCAAGGTTTCAAAAGCTACCATGATATTGTCAGTAATGAGGCGACCTTTGAGGAAGGCACTTTGGTGTTCCGAAATGAGGTGTGGAAGCACACGTTTCAACCTATTTGCAAGAACAATTTGATTACATTTTCTTAAGAGGCAAATATAACTTTTATGGTGGACCACTTAGGTTAGCCTATGCTTAGGACCTTCCATCAATAACCCGACTTTGACGAAACTGGACGACCAAGAAAAGGATTCAAACCAACCATTTAGATAGGGACAGAGCTTGGGCTTTTGCTTGGGCGATGTAATGGTGAGTTTTCGGCCACATTATTT
The DNA here is from genome assembly GCA_033629205.1 of Lithocarpus polystachyus. Classification (NCBI taxonomy): domain Eukaryota; kingdom Viridiplantae; phylum Streptophyta; class Magnoliopsida; order Fagales; family Fagaceae; genus Lithocarpus; species Lithocarpus polystachyus. Next base: position 70,557,823 of record CM066163.1, read on the forward strand.
AGTGACGTGCAATAGGCCCGAAATAATTTGTTAAGGATATCTCATATTTGCGATTCTGTGTATTTTTTTCACTTATGGACTAGGTGAAGTATAATAAGGTTAATACATGTGACGTGGAAAAAATTGTCCCTCAATGATATGCAATCATTCAAAACAGTCTTATATATTAATATTTCTTTCCTCTATCTAAGCTTTAGCAGGTAATTGTGGACTCTGCTTATAGGGAAAACTTAGGTAGTCAAAGAACTTTGTACACCATGGTTCTTTAAATAAACAAAGAAGTTGATGTTCTCATGTTCTGAACAACGACTTTGAAGTCTAAGGCAAAAATTATAAAAATGTATCTTTTATATTTAAATATCACTTAAACAATATTTATTTTATTCTTTTATTATATATATTTTCAAATGTATTATTAATTTTTACTTTTTTTTTTTTAATATACAAGATAGAAACTATACTTTAGAATAATTTGTGTATATATGTGAAGCTCTTTTTTAAAAACTTAAACCCCGACTCTTGCCCCCACATCTTACAAGCACCTATACTTGTGGAGTGACTGATGCACCAAGGGTGTGTGATTATAATGATATAACTAATTTTTACTTATTAATATGACTAATTCACTCAAAATGAGCTAATAATATTTATTAATTAATATATAGGTTTTAGGCCTTTTATTTTTGCTGCTTATGTTCTTTTCGTTATTGTTGTACTTTCTAGCTTCTACCCTTTTATTCTTACCAAACTATAAGAACCAAAGAGATGTAAATCTTTAGCTTAACAAACCTTGAACTTGAATTTGGTCTGAATAAAAAATTGTTTAGTCACAATAACATTAGTGATGAAAAGTCCTCCTTAATGCACATAGGATGTGCTTCATTTTTATCATCCTCTGAGATTCCTATTATTGCCCATATCAACATGGGACCTATTTCACATCTCATACTTTTCACCATATGGTTCTTTAAATAAACAAAGAAGTTGATGTTCTCATGTTCTGCCAACGAACAACGACACGGAAACACGAGAGAATACAATGTAAGGAAATTTGAAAATTGTTATGCAATTCATTTATCAATTTAGGATATAAGATTTGAATCTTACTTTATTTTTTTGCAATAATTTCGAAGGTTAGCATGATTCACGTAGTCCAGGTCAACATCCTTGGATTCAATGATGCGGTGGTGCCCACTACTTAGTGATTGGCCCAAAACTAAAGTAACATGAAAATGAAAGTTAATAATGGAAAAAATAATTGCTAAAAAAATGAAGACAAAATTGTAGAGGAGAAAAAGAAACGTAAATAAATAATCGAAAGTGTTTGGCCATTGCCTCATGAATAATGATGTCTGCCACTTTTGCTTTATCCCCCTATAATGATGTGGTGAGAATCCTATTGAGCCATGACCATTTTCCTGTATTTCCTAGCTTTAGGAACGTAAGACCATTTCTATCACCTATTATTTCTTTGTCGCGCTCCTCTTGCATTATCCTTTTTTTTTTTCCTATTATAACATGCATAATGAAGTACCAAAAATTATACACAAAAAGTACGCATTTAAAAATCTTCTTATATTGATTTTGTTTTATGTTTAAAAAAAAAAAAATCAAGCATTAACAAATGAAAAAGAGATTCATTTAAAAATAAAAGTGACAAAGGGGAAATTAGGCTAAAGAATTTAAAAATCCTTGGAGACCTAAGTTTGCTAACAACTGCAAAATGATGTAGATAATAATTTAATTTAATTTTTTTGATGGGGATAATAACTTAATTAAACGGTAGTGACTTACGTTGTTGATAACACGAACCCTATAGTACCAAGGTGATACTACATATGCGTGAAGATGAAAAACATTATCATTAGAATCATTTGGAGCACAAATAATAAACATCTAGCAAAATTGAACCACAATATATATGTAACAAAAACATTTTTGTAATTCTCAAGTCAAAGTATTTAACATTTTTATTATGGCAGTCAAAATATGTTAGTTTAGTATATAATTTTTTTTTTCTTACAACTATATATATATATATATATATATACATTTTTTTGCAAGTCAGGGTGGTCCTATGACCACCCTGACATAAAGTGGAGCTGCCATTGGCTTCGGAGACAACCGTAGACTCAAGGCGGTGGAAGTCGGATGAGACAGATTGGGATGTGGAGGGTGGTGAGGTTTGCTGACATGTAATTTTTTTTATAATAAAAATAATTGCCGCATCATTTAAAAAATGACATATCATTGCTTTGTTAGACGCATAAGAAAGAAAAATAGTGGAAGTTGACAAAGGAACCAATATACAATAGTGCTTACTTGAAATTTCAAAGACAAAAAGCACATAATAGGCTATCTTGTCAATGTTTTAACACCATTAATCAATAATTTAATATAAAATCCTTTGAGATACATCGATAGTTAAGGTATAAACTCTTAGCTAATATACAATACTTTTCCTTTTAATTTTTTGTGTTCTTTACTTTACTACTTTGTGCTTTTTGTTTAGTGAAGTTTATAATATATGGTAATTAACCCGTACGTCCAATAATAATTGAGATTGAATAACCTGTTAATTTGTAATTTATTTGTTAAAAATTGATTAAATTCCACTTAAAATCAACCAAGGGGTTCAAATATTCTTATCTGAAAGTTTGTTTAGACCCCTTAAACCCAAACAAATTAACCTAGATAATTAGCCAAGTGATTAACTTAGGTAAATTAAACAAAGACTAGGTTAACACAAATATATCAAATCATGCAAAAGTGCGGAATAATAAAGAACACATGATATGATGACCCAGGAAAACCAAACCGGTAAAAAACCTGGGGAGGATTTAACCTAGCTATCCTCAAGGTAAAACGAATTCACTATGAAAGAATCGAAGTTTACACAATTGAGACTTAGACCACTAACATCCTATTGCTACCTGCCTGTAGGAAACTTACTACCATGACCACGTGACAGCTCCGAGACCACGGACTCCTTTTTTCCTTGAATTCTTCAGCAAAGCACAAGCAACACCTGATTATATATCTTGAAGCTCTTTTGTTGTTCTGCAACTGTATGATTTACCAATCTCTTGACATGAATCTTGAGTTTGGAAACCCTAAGTGTATGTGAAGGTAAACACCTCTAGATCTAACAATTAGATTCACAAACACAGCATTCAGAACTCTAAAAACGTGGCTAGGGTTTTCCCTTATATACTTAGGGCAAAACATAAAACCCTATACATTAAATGGGCTAGGGCTGAGTTGGAAAAATTTTGCAGAAAAACATTCTGCACGACTTTCGATCGGTCAAGTCTAATTCTCGATCAATCGAGTCAGGCAGAAGTGCACAGTAAATTCTGCAGTTAACTCGATTCCAACTTTACATAAAAAGACATACTTTGAGCAAGTCTAACACAAGACTAAAGATTGTTTTGATCATGGTTTGCCAATATTACAAATTGAAGTTCTAATACATTAGTTCCTAATTCCTTAAAACCTAACATTATCAATGCAGATATAAATGCAATTGTTCCAACTAACATTTTCTTTCCTTTCTTCTAGAACCATATTCCAAACACTGAAGATCAGACGGACAGCAAAATAAAGCTCATTGTATTAAGGACTACACCAATCGGATACAAGTGTTATTTTCATAAGCACGCTTTGAACTGCTCCCAACCATTTTGTAGAAAATGCAATTCCCATGAACTAGTAGTAGGAGACGGTGAACTCAATTGCTTGACCAAGTCTTTGTTTTGCCTACAGTCAGAAGTGCAATAGTCGTGTAGATTCCAAGCTCTAAGATTTTCATATTAAATTAGTTAATTTTATGAACAAATGTATACATATATATATATATATATATATATATAGTTGAGTTCAAGTTACACATAGTGTAACTCTAAGCAATGATACACCACTTAATAAAATTGTTATTGAATTAATATTTTGAAAATCCAACTGTTGAATTACATGTTCTATATATTCTTAACATGCATGCCAATTTTCATATCAATTGGATGTTATTTACCATTTGATCCATAAACTCATATTTTATACATTATTTTAAATTATAAAAATTTGAATTTTAACAATTAATTGATGACATAGATATTAATTTTTGATCACCTTGAAATTTTGCAAGTATAAAGAATATACAAAGATAATGTAATCTGATGATGTGAAAATCGACAGTAGTGTAGGTTCGTCCAGATGGAGTTGGTTCCTCGTGATTGTACTTGCAAATATTGTGTAAGGCTTTCCTCAGATGGTCACCAGTGTGGTGTCTGCCACAACGCCTCATATGATAAAGTCAATATACAGGAGCTTTCAAGAAAAAATGAGATCTTAGAATATTAGAGTATGTGTACATGTGTACCTTGTTTGGCTATGATGAGTGTGTATATAAAGCTTTAGATTTTCTAGCTGTTGGGGCCTAATTGTGGTTTTAGTGCTCCTTTTGTAACGCTTCAGGGCTTATTAATGCGTGCTTTGATTAGCTGCTAACGGTCTTGACAACTAATCGGTAACTGTTCGTGGCATTCAAACTTCTCATTAATGGCTTGCCTTCCCTCATCCATGTTGTGACCATGTGGGCGAAGGTATTTGATGAGGTCGTCTGGGTGAGGGGGTTCGTTGGTCCCATCATCTGCCCCCCTTGTGGCGGCGCATTAATGTGTCGTGGCGGCATTGTTCAAATCATGGCCACGTGGTACTTTATGGCTGGCGGAGTTAATGCACCACTTATGTGACTCTTTGGGTTTCCTGCTGGTTTTCTATTTTTTTTTTTTTTAAACTCCCCTCCTTTTCTCTTTCTTCTTCACTTTTTATCTTTCTTATGCCATTGCTGTCCTGCAATTTCTCTCTTCTCCGAGCTACTTCCCTCGCAATTGTCTGCGTTTGGTCCTTTTGGGGTTGTGTTTAAGGTACGGTTTCTTCCTTCCCCTTTCTATTCTCCTTGCCATAGTAATTTTGCAAAGGATTCTGATTTTTTTTTTTTGAGTTCCATGCTTAGTAGTTTTGAGGTTAGGACACTTTATCCTTCTGTTTCTTTCCTTTTTGCTCGTTTAGGGGCCTCTCTGAGAATCTCTCACAATTTCTGCCCTTTAGTTTAGGGTTTTGTGTGTGAAGGTAATAGTTTGGGTGTGGTTAGCTGATCTGGTTCTTTTTCTTTGTCAATCCGTTGATTGGTTTGAAAATTTGGTGGCCGAGCTACAAGGGATGTTAGAGGTGAGATCTAGTGAGCTTGAGACGGGGTTGTCGTCTAGCGACGACCCTGTGGAAGCGGAGGGAGATACTGCGGCTTTTGGCCTAAGAGAGGTCAGGCTTTCTCTACCCTTGGGGAGGAGTGTAGTCTAGACGTTGAGACCCTTTCTAAATTTAGCAACAGGTTCCAGTTTCCTGAGAGGGTTAAGGTTCGTTGTCCTGGGAAAGAGGAACGAGCCTGTCACTTTTCGCCCGGGAAGGTCAAGCCGCCTTCCTATGTGGGCTTAGATTCCATATCCATCCCTTTATTATGGAGCTTTTAAATCACTTCAATATTGCTCCTGGGCAACTTATGCCAAACTCGTGGAGGATAGTGATCAGCTGTATGGAGATATAGCTAGCTGCCACCGAGGGAGATATGATCAGGGTGGACGAGTTTACCTACTTGTACCGTCTGAAGGAGTCCAAGGAATATGGGTATTATGAGCTCGTGCCTTAGGTTAGGGAGGCTAGGATCGTCAGGGGCTTGCCCTTGTCGTTTTGATACTAGAAGCCTTAGTTCTTCTTTGTCTCTGGGGATGAGTGGGAGACCCCTTCTGATGAAGTTTGGGGGGATGTCCCTTGGTTGCTCCGTCAGTGGAGAGCCTCGAGTCTAGGTGTGTCGTTTCTTTGCCAGTCATTCTTCCTTCATTCTTTTGCACATATTTTGTCACAGCTAACTCTTCTGTTTGTTGTCTTGTGTGCAGTTAAGAAGCGGCCAAATCTCAAGAGTAGGTACAGGCAACGCGTCGAGGCGGCTATTGAGTACGCAAGGACGATAGACGATTTTGACAATCTAGTTGACCTGAGAACCCTAGCTCTTCACTGTCTTGGTCTAGAGCCTTCTGCCTACGTCCTGCGAACCATAGAAATCGAGGAGAAGAAGAGTAAGTGTTTATTGAGCTCGTCGTTGCTACTTTTTTCTTTTTTAGCTCGTCGTTGCTGCTCTTTTTTTTTTTTTTTTGAGTGTTTTTCTTTCATAGAGATGACGACGAAATTCAACTAGGGGATGTATGCAAAGATGAGAGCCAAGAAGAACGAGCCTCTTTCCAACCTCGGGAAGAGGGTAGTGCATGTGGTGGAGAAAGGGCCCTCCGTCACTCACTCTACCCCTGTCGTTGAGATGAAAAGGTCGGCGACCTTGACTACCTCCGTGGAAGAAATTACCCCATGCACGAAGAAGTCGCGCGTGGCTGACAAAGAGAAGGAGAAGGCTGATTCCCATTGGTCCAGCGTCTGGGATAATGCTGACCTTGCATTGATGAGGGCGCAAGATGTTTTTACGACTGAGGAGCTGAAGGTCTTCTCTGACATGCCTTCTAACAAGGTTGTGGGTCGTCACATCCATAAGCTCGTCCAGGTAGTGTGCTTATGCAATTTCCCCTTTTCCTTTCTTTTCTTTTGTATTGTTTTGAAAACTGGATCTCCTTTTCAGGTTTTAGGAGAGGCCATTCACATCACCTCGGAGTACCTGAACCACAAGGTGAAGGCCACTTTAGCGGGGTCTCAGGTGGTGGCTTTGGAGGCGGAAAACTCAAAGCTGAGGAAGGACCTTATTGTTGCCATAGATGAGGTCAATACCATCAAGGAGAAAGGTAAGGTCTTATCTGAAGATTTGAGGGCAGCGAGGCAGCTAACTCTGGAGAAGGACGAGCAGCTTCTAGCTGCAAAAGAGAAGATCAAGATGGTTGCTACCAAATCCGTCGAAGCCTTCCAGCAGACGGAGGAGTACAACACTGTGCTCTTTAGCTGGTATTATAAAGGCTTTGAGCTCCTGAGAAAGTACTTCGTCAAGCATCCCACTGGAGTGGATCTAGAGAATTTGGATCTTAAGGAGGTGGATAAGGAAATGGCAGCTGATGAGGCCTCCCAGTCTATAGCTCCTGATGGTGATGCTCCAAGGAATGCTCCTCTGCCTCCTCCTGTTGGTGATAACACAGCTGCCGCTTAAACCTGCTTATATTCCTACTTCATGTTTGCCCCCTTTTTTTTGGGTGCCCAGTGTGTTTTTTTTTTTTTTTTTGGGCTTTTTAATTCTACTTTGAGAACAATATCTAATTTAAGAACAATGTCTCTTGCCCAGTGTTTTGGGCTTTTAATTCTAATGCTGGAACAATTCTAGTTGCCCGATGTTTTTAGGCTTTCAATTCTATCGACTATCTTATGCTTACCTGTTTACTTTCCTGCATGATACTTTTTGTTTATGTGCGATTTTTGTTTTTTTGTTTACCCTCACCTCAGGGGGTTTGTTTAATTAGGAAATGACCTACATTTGTTAGTAGTTTATATCCGTTTGGGAGGATTTGCCTTTGTCAATTTTTCTTTTTGACTTATCCCTATGCGTGGGATCTTGTTATTTGGCCTCGTTGGTAACTTACATCCGTCTAGGTAGAATCTTGTTACTTAGCCAATTTTTTGACTTACACCCATTGAAGGGATCTTGCTATTTGGCTTTGTCAGTAACTTACATCCGTCTAGGCGGAATCTTGTTACTTAGCCAATTTTTTGGCTTACACCTATTGAAGGGATCTTGTCACTTGTCTTTGTCAGTAACTTACATCCGTCTAGGCGAAATCTTGTTACTTAGCCAATTTTTTTTTTAGGCTCCTGTCTTTATACGCGTCATGTTGGCTGAAAAATTCTTTTTTTGCTTTATTTCAAACATGAATACAATCGTCAATTACATTTATTGATGGTATTGTTTCAAATGCTCGATATTCCATGGTCGCGGCAATCTCCTCCCATCTAACGTTTCCAGGTGATAGCTGCCTTGCCTAGAGTAATGGGTGGCTTTGTAAGGCTCTTCCCAGGTTAGACCAAGCTTCCCCTAGGTTGGGTCCGTGGTAGCAGATGTAACTTTGCGTAGGACGAGATCTCCCATGTTCAGTCGTCTGCGCTTCACTCTCTTGTTGTACTACTCGGCCATTTTTTGTTGGTACTCCGTCATCTTACAGGATGCTCTGTCTCTAGATTTGTCCAAGCAGTCTAGGTTGACTCTCAGTTAATCATCATTGCTGGCTTCATGGAAGATCTCTCGTCTTATGCTGGTGATTCCTACTTCAACTAGGATTGCTGCTTTGGTGCCATAGGTGAGATAGAAGGGGGTTTCTCTTGTCGGGGTTTTCGCTGTAGTCTTGTATGCCTACAGAACGTTGGGCAACTCTTTTAGCCATGCGCCCTTTGCCTCGTCTAACCGTGCTTTGATGATCTTGAGCAGAGTTCGATTTGTCACTTCTGTCTGGCTGTTAGCTTGGGGGTGACCAGGTGATGAGAATTGGTTCTTGATTCCTAACCCCGAGCAAAATTCCCTAAAGCCTCGACTGTCAAATTGCCACTTGTTGTCTGATATGATTGTCCGTGGTATCCCGAATTGGCAAACTATTTTCTTCCACACGAAGTTCTGAATCTTCGCCTCCATTATGGTTGAGAGTGCTTCTGCTTCAACCCATTTTGTGAAATAATCAATGGCAATTAGTAAAAATTTACCTATCTTTTACCTTGGGGCAACGGCCCGACAATGTCAAGTCCCCACTGGGCAAACGTTCATGGGGAGGCTATTGTCGTCAGTTTCTCTACTGGGACACGATGGACGTTTCCAAACCTTTGGCATTTGTCGCACCTCTTGACGAACTCCTTTGCATCCTTCTGCAAAGTAGGCCAAAAGTAACCTATGCTGATAACTTTGCTAACCAGGGATCGTGGGCTTACATGGTCTCCGCAAATTCCTTCGTGGATCTTTTCCAGAATATATTTGGCTTCCTCCTCGTTGACACACTACAGGTAAGGCATGAAGAAGCCACTTTTGTACAGGGTGTCATTCATGATCGTGAATCTTGCCGCCATTTTTTCTGACTTTCCTAGCCTCTTTGACGTCCTATAGAAGTCGTTCGTCCTAGAGGAAGGACAGGATTGGAGTCATCCAGCCGCTTTCATTTTGGATTGTGAAGGTGAGGACCTCTTCGATGCTTGGACATTTCTGGACATCAAACTTCAGGTCTGTATTTGTTGGACTTGCATTCTAATAATGCCTGTTTCGCTAGCTCATCTGCCCCCATATTCTAGCTTCTGGGGATCTGTGTGGACTCCACTTGATCAAACTCCTGTGTCAAAAGTTTTATCAGCCTTAGGTATTTTTGCATCTTTACCTCCTTCACTTCAAACTCCCCCTTTATCTGACCTACAACGAGCTTTGAATCGCTCTGGACTTCATTATTCACAATTAACCACTTTAATAAGTTGTAATAAAATGGTTTGGTACTCAACAATCTGTTTTTAATTAGCTAGTATATTCATGAAATACACACCAAATTTAATTTGCACAGTGCTTATATAGTAGGATAGTAGCTATGTCAGATTCCAAATTTTGTGTAAAGAAGCATGGAGATTTAAGTTTTAAGGCTTTTAAAACAAAGCAATCCAAGATGAACAATTTTTTCGATTGTTCTCGTAATTGTTTATGTAGCCCATGCCTACTACACTTTCAATATGAGACGTAACAAACGACCAAGCTATACACACTTATATAATCTAATTTGATCTTTCTCAAAAAAAAAAAAAAAAAAAAAAGAAGAAGATATATATATATATATATATATAGAGAGAGAGAAAGTTCAAATTAGATCTATATAATCCTCAAGTGGATTGCACATCAAATTAGATTGTATATATATATATATATATATTGAGAAAGTTCATATTAGATTTATATAATCCTCAAATGGATTGCATATCAAATTAGATTATATATATTTTTATATATATATATATATATATTTATATATATAATCTAATTTGATATCCAATCCAGTTGAGGATCACATGAGACATTGTATAATGTAGAGGCATTTGATGACTTAATGCTCCTCGATTAAAGGACTAACAAATTAATGAATGTCTAAAATATTTGTCCACAACCCTTCCCAAAAGATAAAAGATTAAAAGTATGGTCCAAAATTAAAAGTAAAGACTACCTTCCTATTTATTTTCTTCTTTTTCATCTTGCTTACTATGCTACCTACCCATTAAAAAAAAAAAAAAAAAAAAAACTGTGCTACCTAGAACCTACCGTGTTAGGTATTTTCTTTTTCTTTTTTTAAGGGACCGTTTTAGGAATTCTTTACGTTGACTACAATATCTTTTTCTTTAGGCGCAAATAACTTTTAGGCAAAAACACCATTTTGGTGCTTACAATTTGAGTTCCCGGTTAGTGGTGACTTCAAGATTTTTTTCTAGAGGGGTCAGCAGTGGTGAAGCTAGGAATTTGACATGAGGACAAGTAAAAAAAAATACAATAATTAATATTTTTTATATGTACAACTTCCGTATTATATACATTATATAATAATTTAAAATAGTATTCTAAAATAATTTAGTATAAATATCGGTAAGACAACAACCATTGAATGCATAAATAAATATAATTAAATATCTAATTATACATGTGGTCAGTCTCTTGGAGTTAGACTAATGTTAAATGTGAAATTAAGAAAAAAAATAGTAACTAATATAAATTTTTACTTTTAAAGTGTATGACTTCCTAACCATACACATGGTCAGTCTCTTGAAATTGGAGCAAGCACCGAAAGACTTCCTGTATTTGAAATTCTATAGAGTATTTATCAAACTCCTTGATCAAAAAGAGAGAAAAACTAAAAAAGTATAGAAGGAAAAAAGAAAGATAGAGAGAACGAAGCAATAATTACAGAAATAGATAAAGATCTGTTAGTTGTAACTGTGGTGTACTTTTTAGTTGATGAAGAAGAAAAGTGTAGGGAAAAACAATTTTATTCTACTGTCAATGGAAAAGTAAATCAAAGTTCTGGAGAAAAAAAGGTCTTTTTTTTTTTAATGAACGAGAAAAGTTTGATACATTTTTTTTCTTTCTTATAAAATTAAATATTTTAAGAGTTTTGCTATTGACACAACAATTTCACAATAAAACCTAGGTGACAAGTTGTTAAAGGTAGGAAAAAAGTGGTGTTAGTTGCGGGTCATAATAAAAACTAATTACAACTTGCTACTTAACCTTTATTGTTAAATTATTGTGAAAATATTGTAAAAGTAACATTAAGATGATCATATTCGAACTTATATTTAAGGTCAAGGGGTTTAAATTTTTTATTTTAAGGACTTAATTTGGTCTCTATATTTTGGTAGCAGTCAATTTGGTTCCTGTTATTTTCAACTTGTAGTTAATTTGATCCCTATCGTAAATTTACTAACGGAAAATGCATATGTGGCAAATGGTGTGCATTGTTGGCACACTTGAGGCTGACATGGCTTATAAAATATTATTAAAAAATATTAAATTATTGTGAAATGATGGAAATATATATAAAACAAAGTAAAAGAAACTAGAAATATATTGATAAACACTTATATTTAAGTGGTCATCCACAATTCTTTAGATCTCTCTTAGATGTGTGTACATTAACAGTAAAATAATCTGATAGGCCAAGAATGTATTGACCCCTTGTGATATATTAATTGATTAATTAGCCAAGTTTATTAATTAATCAAATTAACATACAAGATGTGTGGTAGCACAAACAAATCATCAATTAAACTAAGTATGTAGTGGAAAATAAATTAACACCGTGATTTGTTTACGAATGGAGAAAACCTACACGGCAAAAATCCCACCGAGTGATTTTAAGGTCACCACTCCTGAGAATCCACTAGTATCACAACAAGCGGTTACAAGTAAAGGAATCCCAGTACCTTATACCAACCTACAGTTGAACCCTTACCCCAATACACAATTGGACTTGTTCTGTAGTGACAATCTCTGCTTGTAATGCACGGCTCCCAGTACATGACTAACCAATTGCGCGGATCCCAGTACGTGACTTGATTTACCAAGTAGAGAAGGATGTTGGCTGCAAAGTTCTTCAGTTCATCACACGATGAAGATCAAGAAGATACTTGGTCACAAAACCCTAAAGTGTACAAACACAGCAACTTCTTCACAAGAAAGATGAACTAGGGCAAATTCAATCTCTGGTCACAATTTGCATGAACTAACTTTCCCACACACACGAATTACCTTTGACGGCCCTTAAAACAATCCTTATATATGTTTAGGGTTGTGAGAAAAGAAAGCCCAAATATACAATCACGGATTGAATGAAAACAGTCCTAAAAAAGTAAATTTCATAAATCTCAACAGATACCCTATCTATCGAGCTGCTGTCGAGCCACGGGGCTGGAACAGTTCTTCTAGCTTTAATGACTGGCACTTTCTGAGCTTGAATCTTGGATAGTCTCGTATGGCTTTAACACTTGATCTTGAAACAAGATTTCTTGAAGTATTAAACACCTCCTAGATCTATCCAATTACAAGTAAAGTGCGTTTTGTCAAATGATTAGCCAATTACATAAAATAGTGACATATATTCCTAACATGTGAATCACATATGTCCAAACAATCTCGCCCTTTGGCAATCCGTGACAAAACCACAACAAACAAGTGAATATATGAGAGAAGTCATAAGTCACTAGACTCATACTCACTTGTTAAATACAATAAAATATATCCTAACACAAATTCTTGAAAAACTTTGCAAAAGGAGAGTCTATGGCAAGAAAGACTTAGACAACCTGTATTTCTGAAACACTTTAAACAAAACTCATCAAGGCATTTTAGTGTGAAACAAAACTAATAGATTGCATACAAGCTATAAGGAGCATGTGTATAAAGAAGGAAAAGAAACAACACATGTAACGGTAGGTGAAAGAACATACGTCAATATATAAAGAATATAAGTACAATGTATGTCAAAATGGTCACAAGACCTAAAGTACATGAACAATGTATCTAAAATAGAAAGAAAAGAAGAGATACATAATATCCTCACTACATCCCTCAATGTGCACATTCCCCCTAACAAAAATCTCCTATGCTAACCCTCCTCCTAAGTATGACTACTCTCATAACCAAAACTACTCCCCCTTTTTGTCACAAGTGACAAAGGGTAAGAGTGTCAAGTAGACATCTCATCAGAGCTGGAAGAGCTAGTATCTCCATCCTCATCATTAACATCGTCGTCGAAGTCGTCGTCCTCGGATGCCTCGGGTGCTTTGGGAGGAGAGAGAGACTCAACAAAGCCCCCAAGGCAAGCCTGCCATCTAGCAATACGACTGACACGAGTGTTCACTTGACATAACTCATCAGTAAGCGCGTCAAGGTGAGCATCCATGCACTGAAGCTGCGCCATGATAGCATCCAGAGTCACACCACCTCTAGAAGAAGAAGGAGCGGAGGTGGATGGAGCTGAAAGAGTGGGAGGAGCTGCCATACCAGACTGCCTTGATTGAAACTATGCCTCGCTCCGCTTAATGGTAGCGGCATCAATGGCACACATAACGGTGAAGTGGTTAGATGTAGGAAAGGGAACAGAAAAATGGCATAAGATCCTCGTGATAGCGGAAAGAAAGATGAGCTTATCACGGGTAGCCGTATCCCTATAAACATCTATGATAAAAAGAATGAAGTGAGAGGGAAAATCTATAGTGAGGTGCTCTAATAAAGAAAGAAAAAACCAAGCATGGAGCTCTATTATAGAGTTATAATGAGAAAGAGGATGTAAAACAAAAGTCATGACCATGTTCATGAATCTAGGACCTTTAGCAAAGGTTGAACATGGAGTAACCTGACGATTACCCCAATCAAAAGGGCACTCACAAAAAGTAGAAATCATCTCGTCTTTGAACACAGTCCTTAGACGCTCATAACCAAGGTAGTCAGGATGCTCTACCCTCGGGACGTCACACAGTGACTCCTAACCCCATCTATGAATGACAGTAGGTAGGTCAGTGTCGGAGAAGTCTGAAAAAATGACTCGGCGTTCCGAATGAACACCTTGTTGAGAACAGTTCTCCGAGAAGTCCTTTTGAGCATTCTCATAATGGAACCGAATAAAAGAAGGGGTGGGATCAGAAGACGAAGATGCCTTGGAATGAGAAGGGTTTCGGGACGGAACAGATTTACATTTAGGTGCCGTTGATGCACTAACGTAAACTAGAGAGTGAGGGGGAAGAAAGAAACACTCAGAAAAGTCCCAAACAGTTCAAATATACAGAAACATATCGAATGGAAATGACGTATGGATGAAAATGCATGAGCATGTGACATGCAACAGTAAAATCATCATGGGCTCAACCTAATCCAAACCTATCATCACACAATCAGTTGCACACATCTAAATGCATGACAATACTGTTATAATGCTTATGTGATGCAATGCATGAGGTTTCAAGATCATTTAAACAAAAACCCATCCCAAAATTTCATCAACAACTCAACAATTTTGAAAAACCCCAAAAATTTTCAAAAATCCAAAACCTAGATCTTAAATACATGAAAATCATGAAGAATGAAAGGAAGAGAGATCATACCAAGTTATTTGAAGCAAGAAAAGGCCGAAAATCATGTGGGTTTGAAGGTTTTGAAAGAGAAGTGAGTGTTTGAGAGGTAAGGAGATGGATTTGTCGAGAGAGATCGAGGAAAGTGAGATCAAAATTGCGAATAGTGTATATATAGGAACCTTTTAAAGCTTGATTGATCGAGATGTGTCGAGAAGCTATCGAGGTTTAAACGCGTGTCCTAGATATCGAGCCAGCGAACGAGAATCTGTCGAGGATCAAATCAATAGAAAAGATCATAAAGAAGCTCGATCGATCCACCTAGCTATCGAGAAGCTGTCGAGGAGATAAGATATTTCTCAATCGATCCACTAGCTATCGAGAAGCTGTCGAGTAGATAGGAGATTTCTCTATCGATCCACCTAGCTGTCGAGAAGCTATCGAGGAGACAGGAGATTTCTCGATCAATCCACCTAGCTATTGAGAGATGTCGAGATTGCGATAGAATGCAACAAATGAGCTCGTTAGATAAGCCAGTATCGAGAGGTATCGAGATTACTTAAAAACAGTTTATCAAGAAGGGAAAAACATAGATATGAATGCAATCAAACATGCAACTCAACCAATGATTCATACGACATTTTTGAACTCTCAAAATCATCTCTCAACAATAAAATTAATAAGCATTTAGATCCCAAAACGCATACACATACACACACATACTAAACAAGTCTAACCAATTTTATATTTCGAAAATAAGTTAAGACAGTTTAGTGAGCATACATTAACACGAGTATTCCTTGTGATGGCCAAATCACAATATACCTGCACGTGTATCAAAAGTAGCAAAGAATATTGCATGTTGTGTGTGAAAAAAATCGCAAGATTGCATAAGTGTATACATGTTATGACGATTTGAGATATGAGAAAATCACTTTAACTCACACTGTTAGGTTCTAAGGAATTAGGAACTAATGTATTAGAACTTCATTTTGTAAGATTGGCAAACCATGATCCAAACGGTTTTAGTCTTGTTAAGAATTGCTCAAAGTATGTGCTTATTGTGTAAAGTTGGAATCGAGTTACTGCAGAAGTCACTATGCAAATTTGCTAGGCTCGATCGATCGAGAATTAGACTCGACTGATCGAAAGTCGTGTAGATTGTTTTTTCTGCAGAATTTTCAACTCAGCCCAAGCCCGTTTGACGTGTAGGGTTTTATGTTTTGTCCAAGTATAAAAGGGAAAACCCTAGCCACGTTTTTAGTGTTCTGAATGCTGTGTGTGTGAATCTTATTGTGAGATCTAGAGGTGTTTGCCTTCACATACACTTAGGGTTTCCAAACTCAATATTGATGTCAAGAGCTTGGTAATCGTTCAGTTGTAGATTCAAGAACTTCAAGATATACAAGCAGGAGTGCTTGTGCTTTGCTGTGAATTCAAGAAAGAAGTAGTCCGTGGACTGGGAGTTGTCACGTGGTCGTGGTAGTAAGTTTCCTACTCGAGGTAGCAATAGGATGTTAGTGGTCTAAGTCGCTATTGTGTAAACTTCAATTCTTTCATAATTCTGTTTTACCTTGAGGATAGCTAAGTTAAATCCTCTCTAGGTTTTTTACTGGTTTGGTTTTCCTAGGTTATCATATTGTGTATTCTTTATTTTCCGCACTTTGCATGATATGATATATTTGTGTTAACCTAGAATTGCTTAATTTACCTAAGTTAATCACTTTGCTAAATATCTAGGTTAATCTGTTCGGGTTTAAGGGGTCTAAACTTCTTACACACACATAATCATAACTATTTGATGGGAACTATTACCTTTGAGGTACATCCTATAACTCTCACATCTTCTAGAATACACGCTTGCAATCATATATAAAGCATTTTTATCTTTTTGCTTTTTATTTTTCTTTGCATACTTTTCTTTTCATAAGCATATCATGCATGGGCATATAAGAGAGAGAAAAGAAATACCTAATTATGTTAAGCTTTTGACATTGCACTGTTGCTATGCCGAAGCATACAGATGTCATTTTATGATTGGCGAGCAACAGTGGTGATATGGTTATTTATGCATTTTTCTTAGGATTTTCTAGTCCTACTCATCAAAAGAGTAATATGAGTGTTAAGTACAAGAGATTACTTAATCTTACTCATTACAAACACGAGCCACAAAGCTCACTTGCTTAGTTGTGCATAGAGATGCTCATCTAAGTTATAAAAGATACAAAATTTAGAAAACTTTGTTTCAATGGCCATCCAAGGTATACAAGTACTAATGCATACAAACACACACTGTTTTTGTATTTTTCTGATTTTTCAATTTATTTATTTATTTTTATATGAAAAAAAAAACAAAGCAAAAATTGAAAAATAACCAAACAAAAACATATTAAACAAAACAAAGAAATGCATAAAACTAGACTGACTCAAAAACACAAAAGCAAAACACACAAGGAATGCAATAAAAAATAGAGAGAGAGAAAAGTGACTAAATCACTTCAGGCCTTTTTCCTTCTACACCTTGGAAGTACCTTTCCTTTTGAGTGAACCCTTGAACCAATGGCAAGGGAGATAAGTTAAAACCGTTCAAGTTTGAAAGGAACATGAGGGCTTTGAGAAGATCTCCAAAGGGAGCAAAAGAGGATGGAAACTGATTTTGGTTTCCTGATGCAATCATGCCGTTGCTCTGTTGAGTGGCTAACCACTTATAACAATTAGGTCGAGTATGACCTGCTTCTCCACAATGATGACAGAGATGTTGCTTCTTCTGTTTAGGCTTTTAAGAGTTATCCTTCTTAGCCCTAGGGTTTTTAGTCTTATTCTTAGAAAGTTTAAAGGGTGCTCCTAAGATAGACTTACCCTTGTCTATGTTCTCACTAGATAAATCATTTTAACATCATTGTTCTCAATTTCAACATTATTTGCAGGAGGAGCAAAAACAGTGGTACTGGAAGAGGCAATATTAAAAGGAGAGAAATCATACCCTAAACTAGTTCTGTCGGAAGTAGATTTCTGTAGGATGAGCATCTCATCAAGCTTTGCACTTAAAGTCCTTTCCAACTGTGCTCTGACTTGAAATAGCTCCGCTTCAAGCTTCTTGGTCTTCTCAGCCAAGAAATTATTCTCAAACCTAAGTGTTCCAATAGTCTGATTAGCTTCATCAAAAATTGAGGAGAGTTCTTCACGTTCAAGCTCCACATCATTGAGCTTCTTGGTGGCCAGCCTATACAACTTCTCATGCTTTTTCGAGACCTTGTATAACTTTGCATAGGCAGTGTGGATGTCATCTTGTTCATCCATCTTTTCAAATTTTGACTCCACCAAGTCTTCTTCTTCATCCACATCTTCTACAATTCCCTTAGTAAGATTAACAGTGGCAGTGAAGACATTTAGGATCCCGTCATCCTCATTGTCAGAATCATTCTCAGGCTCAGTGTCACTTAATGTAGCAGCAAATGCCTTGCTCTTCTCAATGGTCTTAAGATAAGTAAGGCACTCTTGTTTCATATGATCGAAACCTTGACACTCAAAGCACTTTGGTCTTGAGGGAATAGTGTACTGACCGCCATCCTTAGCATCCTTCTTCCCTTTGTCTTGGCTCTTAGACTGAGAAGAACTTGACTGTCTACGGTCTTTGTCAAAGCCCTTTGCATTGGCATTCTTCATGAATTTCTTGAATTGTCGGGTGATGTAGGACTTCATCTTAGAATCTTCATCATCAGAAGACTCATCAGTATCACTGCTTTTAGCTTTCAATGTAATGCTCTTACTCTTGCTTGATTTCTCGATCCTTGTCAAACCCAACTCATACGTCTGCAGATTTCCAACCAACTCAGTCAAAGGAATTTTGTCAATGTCCTTTAATTCCTCAATGGCAGTAATCTTGGCATGGAATTTCTTGGGTAAAAATCTGAGCACATTTGTCACAATCTTGGGTTCAGGAATGGTTTCTCCAAGATTAATAGCTGAGTTCACTATGTCTTTAACCTTGGCATAGAACTTATCAAACGACTTATCCTCCTCCATCTTAATCTTTTCAAAGCTTGTAGTGAGCCTCTGTAGTTTCGAATTCTTGACAGCCTTGGTTCCCTTATAGGTTGTCTAGAGGATGGTCCATGTTTCCTTGGCAGTTTCAGTGAAAAATGTCTTCTTGAACTCCTCATTGGTGACCGCACTGAATAAGGCATTCAATGCTCTGCTGTTAAAGTTTGCCGCCTTGATCTTAGCATCATCCAAATCAGTAGGCATTTCCTTTGGCTTGATCCAGCCAATTTCTACAACTTGCCACACCTTCTCATCTAGATACTGCAAGAAAGCTCTCATGTGTATTTTCCAATATGCATAGTTAGTGCCATTAAATAAAGGAGGTATGATAAGAGATTGTCCTCTATCCATAACAAACAGGGGTTAATGGATCAACACAACAAAAATTAATCCTAATCAGAGTGTGCCTGCTCTGATCCTACTTGATAGGCCAAAAATATATTGACTCCTTGTGATATATTAATTGATTGATTAGCCAAGTTTATTAATTAATCAAATTAACATGCAAGATGTTTGGTAACACAAAAAAATCACCAATTAAACTAAGTATGTAGTGGAAAATAAATTGACATGGTGATTTATTTATGAATGGGGAAAAACCTACATGGCAAAAACCCTACCGGGTGATTTTAAGGTCACTACTCCTGAGAATCCACTATTATCACAACAAGCGGTTACAAGTAAAGAAATCCCAGCACCTTATACTAACCTACAGTTGAACCTTTACCCCAATACACAATTGAACTTGTCTTGTAGTGACAATCTCTCCTTGTAATGCACGGCTCCTAGTACGTGACTAACCAATTGCACGGATCCCAGTACGTGAGTTGATTCACCAACTAGAGAAGGGTGTTAGTTGCAAAGTTCTTCAGTTCCTCACATGATGAAGATCAAGAAGATGCTTGATCACAAAACCCTACGGTATACAAACACAGCAACTTCTTCACAAGAAAGATGAACTAGGGCAAATTCAGTCTCCGGTCACAATTTGCATGAACAAACTTTGCCGCACGCACAAGCTACCTTTGACAGCCTTTAAAACAATCCTTATATATGATTAGGGTTGTGAGAAAAGAAAGTCCAAACATACAATCATGGATTAAATGAAAACAATCCTGAAAAACTGAATTTCATAAATCTCGACAGATACCGTATTTGTTAAGCTGTTGTCAAGCCATGGGGCTGGAACAGCTCTTCAAGCCCAATGGATGCTAGCTGTGGAGCTTTAATGACAGACACTTTCTCAACTTGAATCTTGGGCAGACTTGCATGGCTTTAACACTTAATATTGAAACAAGATTTCTTGAAGTATTAAACACATCCTACATCTAAACAATTACAAGTAAAATGCGTTTTGTCAAAGGATTAGACAATTACATAAAATAGTGACATATGTTCCTAACATGTGAATCACATATGTCCTAACATAATCCCACACACACACACACATATATATATATATATATATATAGGACCTTAGAATGCTTGTAGACTTTATGGGATAAGGTTGTAATAATGAGTACACTTATCGATATACATCTCCCCTATCGATATACATCTCCCCTTATTGGCTTTATACATTATACATTTCACCCTTTGCATATTCTAAGTAACATTTTCATTGCCCAAAGTTTACACATTCCAATTAGACTTTATTTCTAACACTCCCCCTTGGATGACCACTTTCTAAGAATATGCCTCACTAAAACCTTGCCAAATAAAAACCCTGTGGAAAAAAATTTTTTGGTTAAGAAAAAAGAGTAAAATATTCTTGTATAACTTCTAGTGCCTTATGATTGCCTCATTAAAACCTTGCAAAGGAAAACCCAGTAGGAAAAAAAACCTTTGTGAAGGAAAAAGAGTACAATTAGTACATATCCTTTAGAAAATTTACTCCCCTTCATTAGTACATAGAATATCCTTAAGTCAACGCATACCAATGTTGTGCACCATCTTCTTAAAATTCGCAGTTGGTAATGGCTTAGTGAACATATCAGCCAAATTATCACATGATCGTATCTACTTGACATCAATATTGCCACTCTTCTGGAGCTCATATGTATAAAAGAATTTTGGTGCAATATGCTTGTTTCTATCACCCTTGATATATCCTCCCTAAGTTGAGTGATACAAGTGGCATTATTTTCGTATAATATCATTGGACTATTTATGATTGATGATAATCCACAGTTCTCATGAATATGTTGAATTACTGATCTCAACCAACCACATTCACGACTTGCTTCATGAATTGCGATAATCTCTGCATGATTTGAGGAAGTAGCAGAAATTGTTTGCTTAACAGATCTTCTTGAAATAGTAGTATTTCCATAAGTAAATAAATATCCTATTTGTGATCGGCCTTTGTGTGGATCAGAAAGGTAACCTACATCAGCATATTCAACTAACTGTGGTTTTGATCCATTTGGATAAAATAATCCCAAATCAGTAGTCCCATGAAGATAACATAAAATATGCTTAATTCCATTCCAATTTCTTTGAGTTGGTGCAGAACTATACCTTGCTAGTAAGTTAATTGCAAATGCTATATCAGGTCATGTGTAATTTGCAAGATACATCAAAGCACCAACTGCACTAAGATATGGTACTTCAGTACCAAAAGTTTCTTCATTATCTTCTTGTGGTTGAAACGGATCTTTCTTGACATCAAGTGACCGACCCATTATTGGAGTGCTCAAATGATGAGCTTTATCCATGTAAAATTGCTTCAGGACTTTTTCCGTGTACGTTGATTGATGAACAAGAATTCCATTTGGAAGATGTTCAATTTGCAGACCAAGACAAAATTTTGTCTTATCAAGATCTTTCATCTCAAATTCATTCTTTAAACAATTTGCTGTTTTTGTTAACTCTTTTAGAGTCCTTACAAGATTTAAATCATCAACATATACTACAACAATAGCAAATCCAATTTCTGATTTTTTGATAAAAACACATGGACAAATTCGATTATTTTCAAATCCTTCTTTTAAAAGATATTCACTGAGGCGATTATACCACATGCATCCGGATTGCTTTAACCTATATAAGGATCTTTGTAGCTTGATAGAATACATACTTCGACAGGTAGGATTATATGTTTCAGGCATTTTACATCCTTCAGGGATTTTCATGTAGATATCATTATCTAATGATCCATACAGATATGTTGTAACAACATCCATTAATCGCATATCCAAATTTTCTTTTGCTACCAAGCTAATCAAAAATCTGAATGTAATTGCATCCATTACAGGAGCATATGTTTCTTCATAATCAATACCAGGTCTCTGCGAGAAACCTTGTGCTACAAGTTGCGCTTTGTACCTTATAATTTCATTTTTCTCATTTTGCTTACGTACAAATACCCATTTGTATCTAACAGGCATTGCACCTTTAGGTGTTCGGACAACAGGTCCAAAAACTTCATGTTTACTTAGTGAATTTAATTCTGCTTGAATTGCCTCTTTCCACATTGGCCAATCATTTCTACGTTGACATTCATCAACAGTTTGTAATTCATATTCATTATCATTACTTCTAGTAATATCAAGGGCAAATTTATAGGAAAATATGTTGTCGACAACAATTTTATTTCTATCTCATATTTCTCCTGTATGTACATAATGTATCGAGATCTTGTTATTTTCAGGTACCTGATCCTTTTCAGGGGATAACTCTTCAAGAGGTTTATTTTTAAGAGATTTTTGTTCATAAGTTTTGGATAGAGCTATTATTTATGTTACCTGTTTCCTGGGTATAGCCTCTTTACAGGCTGCAACTTGTTTTTCTTGTACTTTTCTCAACTGAGGAATTTTATCTTTAACACCGATAGGTCTTCCACGCTTCAGGTGTGGCTTTGATTCATTTATTGCTATATTAACTGATTGTCCTACGGGGACTTCAATCCATGCTGGAGTATTAGCAGCTGGGATATGAGATTTCACTATTTTCTTAATGTCGGTGAATACATCTGGTAATTGATTTGCAATTCCTTGCAAATGAAAAATCCTTTGAACTTCCAGTTCACATTGATATGTACGAGGATCAAGATGAGATAAAGTTGAAACATTCCATGTTATCTCACGTCGTGCTTTAGGCAACGACTTTTCTCCCCCTAATGGTGGGAAGATTGTTTCATTAAAACGACAATCCTCAAAACTTGCCTTAAAAACATCACCAATTAGAGGTTCATGATATCTAATGATAGATGGGGAATCAAAACCCGTATAAATTCCAAGTCTACGTTAAGGACCCACCTTAGTGCATTGTGGGGGTGCAATAGGTACATATACAACACAACCAAATGTGCGCAAGTGAAAAATATTTGGTTGTTGACCAAGTACAAGTTGCAATGGTGAGAATTTATGATAAGCAGTTGGCCTAATGCGAACTAATGATGCAGCATGTAAAATAGCATGACCCCAAGCAGAAACTAGTAATTTTGATTTCATAAGCAAAGGTCGAGCAATAATTTGAAGTCTCTTGATAAGTGATTCAGCTAAACCATTTTGAGTATGTGTATGGGCAATAGGATGTTCAACATCAATTCTAATTGACATACAACAGTCATTAAAAGCTTGAGACGTGAATTCACTTGTATTATCTAAAAGAATTTTCTTAGTTGGATAATTAGGAAATTGTGCTCGCAACCTAATTATTTGAGCAAGAAGCCTAGCAAATGCAACATTTCTAGTAGAAAGTAAACATACATGTGACCATCTGGTTGATGCATCAATTAAAACCATAAAAACACTTGAATGGACCATAAGGTGGGTGTATTAGTCCACATATATCAACCTGAATTCTTTCTAAGAAAGATGGACAATCAACAACAATCTTTGAATGTGATGGTTTGGAAATTAATTTACCTTTAGAACATGCACTACATAGATAATCATTAGATAAAAGGCTCTTCTGGTTCTTTAAGGGATGTCGGTGAGAGTTTTCAACAATTCGACGCATCATTATTGATCCTAGATGTCCAAAACGATCATGCCAAAGCATAAAAACCTTTGGGTTCGAACACTTTTGGCGTATTGCAACATTTTTTTCAACTGTTCTCATTGTAGTATAATATAACCCAGAAGAGAAAATAAGTAGTTTTTCTAATATGAGTTTCTAGCTCAATACTATTGAAGTAATATAAAGAAATTCTTCACCACCTTCGTTATTAGTTTCAATATGATAACCATTATAACGTGACAAGCAAAAAACGTATTGACCCCTTGCGATGAATTAATTGATTAATTAGCCAAGTTTATTAATTAATCAAATTAACATACAAGACGCGTGGTAGTACAAAAAAATAACCAATTAAACTAAGTATGCACGGAAAATAAATTGACACGATGATTCGTTTACGAATGGGAAAAACCTACACCGCAAAAACCTTGCTAGGTGATTTTAAGGTTACCACTCTCGAGAATCCACTATTATCACAATAAGCGATTACAACTAAAGGAATACTAGTACCTTATACCAACCTACAGTTGAACCCTCACCCCAATACACAATTGGACTTCTTCTGTAGTGACAATCTCTCCTTTTCAATGCACGGCTCCCACTACGTGACTAACCAATCAATGAGCGAATCCCAGTACGTGGCTTACTCCTTTGTACGAAGCCTAGTACGTGACTCACTAATCAACTTGAGGAAGAAGAATGTTGGCTACAAAGTTCTTCAGTTCATCACACGATGAAGATCGAGAAGATGCTTGGTCACAAAACACTACGGTGTATAAACACAGCAGCTTTTTCACAAGAAAGATGAACTAGGGCAAATTTAGTCTCCGATCACAATTTGCATGAACAAACTTTGCCACACGCACAAGCTATCTTTGACATACCTTAAAACAATACTTATATATGTTTAGGGTTGTGAGAAAAGAAAGCCCAAACATACAATCGCGGATTGAATGAAAATAGTCCTGAAAAACTGAATTTCATAAATCTTGACCGATACCCTATCTGTCGAGCTGCTACCGAGCCACAAGGCTGGAACAACTCTTCAAGCTCGATGGATGCTAGCTATCGAGCTTTAAGGACAGACACTTTCTCAGCTTGAATCTTGGACAGACTTGCATGGCTTCAACACTTTCTTAACACATATTCACTTATTGAATACAATAAAATCTATTTTAACACAAACTCTTGAAAAACTTTGCAAGAAGAGAGTTCATGGTATGGAAGACTTTGACAACCTGTATTTCTAAAACACTTTAAACAAAACTCATCAAGGCATCTTAGTGTGAAACAGAAATAATAGATTGCATACAATAATATAAGAAACATGTGTATAAAGATAGAAAATAAACAACACATGTAGAGATAGGTGAAAGAAGATATACATCATCATATATATATCAAAGATAAGCATAATGTATGTAAACATGGTCACAAGACCGGTGTATAAGAAGAAGGAGGTAAGTACTCCCCTTAACAATATGAAACACATCTCCCCCTTACAAGGGCATGTATTTCTCTCCTTAACAAGTACAATCATAAAAAGAAATTACATATTCTCTGTGAGAGACCGCGCCCTCGGCCCCCTTTTTTTTATAGCAATGTTGGGCCAAACCTAGGTGAATGGGTGGAGTCGTGTTATTACCTCTCAAAATGGAGATTCGACTAGTTATATTTTCCCCTTTAGATTAAGGGTTTTACAATGGAGTTGCCACTTATTTAATTATTGGAAAAATAACAAAACCAAAATTGAAAAGTTCCTCATTTTATTACTTTGAAATTGAATTTACATTGATCATAGGAAAGTTACATGGCTTTGGTCCTAGATACAATCTAAGATAAAGTACATAACTTTATTTCCTAGTTACAATCTAGAAATTGAAAATTACAAGGATAAACATTTGATCTACCAACCCTTGATCTAAGTTCGAAAGCTATGTTATAAGATGAGAAGGTGTTAGGCACCCACCTTGCCCGGTGAAACCGGTCTTCTAGACTATGGTGGCCAACATTCATATCACATCATCCAATATGTTATCAATCAATTTGCATGTTGAATTTAAAGTGTGTGCATGTGATAAACCCTAATTCCATTTATTAAGCATTTCATTTGGATTGAAAAATAAATTTTAGTGAATGTGTGTGTATGGTGATATCTTAGATTCAAGGATTTGAAAGAATTACGAAACAAACATGTTTTTCATATTTTTTATGTGAGTTTAAGATCTAAACTAGTGTTATTGCATGAACATGTAAAGAACAACCAAGAATATGTGAAGAACACATAAGAACATTCAAACATATTCAAGAGAATTTAAATAGTTACTATCATGCTTTAATCCTAAATTCTCATCATGGCAACACAAAAAACAAGTTAGGGAAAGAAATTATACCTTCATGCAAGATCCATATGGTGAAGGAGGAGACTCTTGGTAGAGGTCCTAAGGGTGGAGGGAAAGAAGAGTTAGGAGAGGAAGAGTGAGTCTCACTCAATACCTTGAGTCTCAGGAAAACCAAGATATGACAAGACTACTCAACTTCACTAGAACTCAAGAGAGGGGAAGAGAGGGGGTTTTTTTGTGTCTTAGAATGAAGAAGAGGGGGATTTATATAGTAGTAGTGGAGGAAATATGAACGGAAGGTCATTTAATGAGGGTTGACAAAGAATCATGAACCTAGACCTCATTTTAGCCTTTGGGGAAATCTGATGTATTAAATGGAAAGATTGGTAGGAGTGAGGAGCAAGCCAAAATTCGGTTTTCCCGTAGCTGCTGTAACAGCCTGTGGAGCCAACTTTGAAAAATCATATCTGACTCAATTCTGATCGGAATTATTTCGTTCTTGTGCTCAAATTGAAGCCCCGGATGTCTTGTTTTTGGGAAAATTAACTTCATTTACAGATTCAAAATATTCTGAGAGATATTGATGAAATGGTGAGCAGAGGTCATTTGTTAGAAAATGGTTTCAGCACAATTAACATTAATAGGTCCCAAATTAGCTCCCAATTAACATTGAATGGCTCCAATCACTCCAAATTTACTCTAATTAAAAGATAATTGCACAAATTACTCATTGAATAATTAATGCTTAACTATCTAATTAATTAGGTGTATGCAACCTTACCATAAAATGTAGTCCTAACCAATCAAATTATGACACATCATTGATCTCAAATTAATTATACTTATAACCAATCAAAATCAATTATTCATAATCACATATAGTCGGACTCAACATGTGATAGTGCATCTCAGCCTTTAAAACTTGATTTGATGATAACTTTCAATCTTGTGGTCCGATTAGGGCTTATGACCAGCCGATTTGATTGTTATAATATTAAGATCATTTTTGGTGGAATGAGATTAAGGATCTAATGACCAGAATCAAGAAGTATATTTCCAAGAAAAAATTACCCTTTACCCTCCCGGTGAGGTTAAATGCGGGTTGCAAAATGGGGTGTCAATTGTCAACGGAATGCCCCTCATTAAGAGAGCTTGAAAAGCGAATGTCAATGTATGAAAGAGACACCTAACTTTGCAATTAGTATTTAACCGTGGTGAATGTATGATGCATGCAGATAAGAATGCAGACCATCATGTAGTGGATCAAAATGTGGACCGAATCTCAAGGGAAATTGCCTACGTACCTCTTGGTGAGAGGATCAGATCGAAACGTAGTTCATACATGCAGCTCTCTCTTTTTTCTTTTTTCTTTTTTTTTTTTGGAAAAAAAATGAGTACAAAAAATGCTTACCTGTGGTGATCTTGAATTTTGAATGTGCTTCCTAGAGGTCCGCGGATTTGAATTTGGACGTGCTTCCCAGAGGTCTAGTGGATTTGAATTTGGACGTGCTTCCCAGAGGTCCGAGGGATTTGAATTTGGATGTGCTTCCCAGAGGTCCGATGGATTGAAATTTGGACGTGCTTCCCAGAGGTCCGGTCGTTTTGAATTTGGTCGTGCTTCCCAGAGGTCCGATGTATTGAGGTTTGGACGTGCTTCCCAGAGGTCCAGTGGATTTGAATTTGGACGTGCTTCCTAGAGGTCCAAGGATTGAATTTTGGATGTGCTTCCCAAAGGTCCATTTGGACGTGCTTCCCAGAGGTCCGATGGATTTGAATTTGGACGTGCTTCCTAGAGGTTCGATGGATTGATGTTTGGACGTGCTTCCCAGAGGTCCAATAGATTTGAATTTGGACGTGCTTCCCAAATGTCTGATGGATTGATGTTTGGACGTGCTTCCCAGAGGTCCATTTAAATTGAATTTGGACATGCTTCCCAGAGGTCCGATGGATTTGAATTTGGACGTGCTTCCTAGAGGTCCGATGGATTGATGTTTGGACGTGCTTCCCAGAGGTCCATTGACTTTGGACGTGCTTCCCAGAGGTCCAGTGGATTTGAATTTGGACGTGCTTCCCAGAGCTCTGATGGATTGATGTTTGGACATGCTTCCCAGAGGTCCAATGGATTTGAGAGGCATCATTCATGCTAATGTTTGTGGGCCTTTTACCTTAGTACCTACAAAATAAATATTTTTAATTAGTAACGGAGTTATTCATTGAAAAGATTTTGGCATACCTAGCGAATGCCCCTAGTTTGAGACATCTTCCATGCTTCGATGAATACTGAGGATGGACAATTGTTTGATGTTGCACCTTTGGAGAATATGGAAGAGGATAATAGTTTTCTGTTCCTGCAGAAGAATTTAATGAAGACACTTTTTTTTTTTTTTTGAAAAAAATGAAAATTTTGATTAATGAAATTTTGATTGGTTTATTTATTATATTTTTTTGAAAACAACCTAAGAAGTATGAGCCCAATGCCCCTAGTCCCAAGGCTTTTTTTTTTTTTTTTGAAAATTCCTTTATTTTTCTTTTTTTTTTTGAAAGATTCAGAAATTTTTTTTTGGAAAAAAAAAATTGGAAATCTTGAATTTTGGAAGGAATTGAAAATTTTGATTGATGAATTTTGTTTTGTTTTGTTTTTTTTTTTTTTTTTATGGTAACCTAAGAAGTACGAGCCCAATGCCTCTAGTCCCAAGGCTTTTTGGAAAATTCCTTTTTCGTTTTTTTTTTCTTTTTTTGGAAAAGATTCACACAAAAAAATTGTTTGAAAATTTTGTCTTTTTGCCTTTTTTTTTTTTTTGAAATATGAAGATTTGTTTATTATCAAAAAGTGAAGAAGATGAAGATGGAGCAAAAGTGATGAAAATTTATTCATGATGATTTTTTTTTTTTTTTTTGAAAAACCTATCCTTTGAATGAGAATAACTTTGGCTGGAAGTTGATCTAGATTGCTAGACAAGTCCTTGCTTAATTCCTGCAAAAAGAAAATTTCAATTAGTAATGGATTTATTCATTGAAATGAATTGGAAATACTTACCCAATGCCCCTAGTTTGGGGCATATTCCATGCTTAGATTGAAGTTGAATTCATTTGATGTTGTGACCATTGGAGAACATGAAAGAAGATCACGGTCTGCCATCTTTGGTTCCTGCAAAAAATGGTTTCTTTCTCTAGCTTGTTATAAACCAGTTATCATGAAAACATTTTTGGCCATTACCATTAGTGTAGACATGCTTGCAAAAAAATGGATTGATGCCTCAAATGAAAACATGCTTTCATGCAAGAAGGACATATTCACATAAAATATTAATAGGCCAATGCCCCAAGTTTAAGCATGCTTGATGCAAAACAAATGGGCTCAACCTAACATGCGCCTAAACAATTTTGTCACATTGTTTTGACTTTGTTCTCCAAGGTTGTTTGGGTGATTGGGACCAAGCCTCTGCAAGGTTGCCTACGTACCTCTCTTATAGAGGATCAGGTCAAGACGTAGTTCAGAAAACTGGATTTTGAAAAATATTTTTGTTTTTTTTTTTTTGAAAAAAAAAACAAATTTCCCTTTTTTTTGTTTTTCTGAACAAGATGGGATCCTTTGAACAACCATTTTGGAAAATCATAGTGTTTAAGAACCAAACAAATCTCTTTGATTATGAAGGATCAAGATCATTAAACTCATGTAATCAAAATTTGCTTCTTTCTTTTGAACATTGTCAGATAAAGTCTCCAAAGGCAATCAAGAAATGAAATTTAATAATATTTAGGAATCACATTGTTGGGTGCAAACAAGGAGAGTGCTCCAAGTTTGAAAGTTCTTTTGAGGATTTGAGAATTTGAGAAATTTTGTCCTCGGACATATCATCCTATGGGGTTTGACAATTTTAAGTATTTTCCTTTTTAATTCAAGAGAAGATATTATTAGAGTTTTAGATGTGCCTACAATTAGCAAGACTTCAAGGAGGTCTTTACTCATGGGTTGTAATGTAGGCCGGGTTTAGGTTATGAAATGAAAGATATAAAATGCTCAAAATTCCCTATGATGTTTCCTCCAAGTATGCATTACTCAAAAATCAAGTATTGGAGGAGTTTTCCCATTTCTTCTTTGTCATCTTCTCACTAGTCTTCATTGGTCACTTGTATCAACAATCATTTTTATGCTCATTTCTCTTGAATCATACCTCTAGACTTTCATCTTGTAAAATTATTCTCTTTCTAGGTTGCATCTTCAAGTTTCCAACTTGGTTGGATTTTTCAATTTTTTCTTTTCTGCTTCTTCTTTTCTTTGGCCCTAACTTTTGCTTAAACCGCCTTTTTGGGTTTTCAGCCTAGCGGGCTTCATTTCTTTTCTTTCTTTTTTTATTTTGGCCCTAACTTTTGCCTAGACCACCCTTTTGGGTTTTTAGCCTAGCGGGCTTTTTTTTTTTTTTTTTTTTTTTTTTTTTTTCTTTCTTTCTTTCTTCTTTTTTGTTTTTGTTTTTTTGTTTTGCTGTTTTTCATCTCTGGATTGAATGAACTTTTTGGGGATCTTTTGCCTCCCTTGTTTTTCTCAGCTTAAGTCATTTTGATGCACTCTCTATACATCTTTCTTGCCTCGGTGCACTTGCACATTTCTATGCTTGATGAATCTTTTCTTTTTTGATGAACTTTCTTTTAGATGAATCTTGTATTCCTTTTGGCACGATGAATTTTAGGCTCTTCAACTTGACAGACACTTTTTTTTTTTTTTTTTTTTTTTTACATTGATGGAATTTCATTTCTCTTTCGTTGATTGTGTGAAACCTCATTTTTCTTTGATGATCTCTTGTCTTTAGCCTAATGAATTCTCCACTTGTCTTTCATGTCTTCGAGGAGAGATTTATCAATTCACTTCAAAGCTACAAGGTTGAGTCCTCTTCAACATGAGATTTAAGTATGCATAACATGATTTTTCCCACCCCAAGTTTAGATTTTAGTGGGTTCATGCAAAAAAAAAGGCTAAATGTTTGAAGGCTCAAATGGGCTAGCAATGGATAATGAACATTCTAGGTAATAGGAAATAATTTGGTTTAACCAAAGATGGTCTCTTATCCCTAGTAAAGCTTACTTGTAGGCACAATGACTCAAGCTCTTTTAATAAATTCATCTTAAAAGAAAAAGTATGAATGTTTTAATGTTGTGAAACAAAAGACCTTTGAAAATTGGATCAAGTGCATGGATTCTTAGGATTTTTCGATGGATGTATTCTTTTTTATTGCCTTTTAAGACTATTTCTTCCTACATTCTAAGTCAAGTAGCAAAAGTTTTTACATGGATCAAATAAAATTAATCATTCCTTAGTACAAGTCGATTGCTCAAGCCTTTAAACATTAAGATTTAGAAAATGTTTTGCCCAAGGGATCCTCATGTACCATTTTGAAAAGGAGACTTCTTCTTTCTTTTTTCTTTTCTTTTTTTTTTTTTTTAAATCTTAACAAAAAAAAAATTGGGTCTTTTTGAAAAAGTCACTAGGAAGTTCAATGGTTCTAGTTCAAAGATTTTTTTTTTTAATGACTCAAAGGCTCAATGCCCCTAGTCCAAACACTTTCTCATTTGAAAATTTTTTTCTTTCTCTTTTTTTTTTTTTTGGGAAAGATTTGGGAATCTTTATTTTTATTTATTTTTGGAATTTTTTAAAATATATACACGAACAAAGTACATCAAATGCTACATGAATTTTTAGAATTCAAAGAAACATAGAAACATGGAATAAACAAACAAACTTTAAACTTAACCATGATGTTGCAAACCAAATGTGGAGTGAGGCAAAGTTAGGCCACTTGCTTCTTCTTGAACCTTGATTATGATGAAATGGCTTGGGCTTGCACTTGGAAGGCTTGAACCTTGATTATGATCTTTTGGTATTTGCTTGAAATGGCTTGGGCTTACACTTGGAAGGCATGCATCTTGTGAGCTTTTGGCCTTCGACGTTGATCATGCGTATACACCTTTGATGGGCTCAAGTGTTGGGCTTAGACTTATTCAAGAAACAAATTGGGCTTCCATTTCAAGTAGAGTTCAATCATAGGCTTTTGGGTTTGAGTTCATTCACAACATACAAGGTTCAAACAATCATGATGGGCCCAAGCGTTGGACTTGGGTCATGATGGCTCAAACAACGGCCAAACAAATGCGTAATGAAATGCAATTTACATGGACCAACCTAAAGGTAGGTTCTATGGGTCATTACAACATGGGTAGAAGGTAGGTTAAAGGTTCCCACAAGCTAGGACGTCGTACCTCCCAACTTGTGACGCCAGGAGCGCCGCGTTGGTTCGAACATACAGTTTGTCCCTATGAACCACCATGGCATAACCATGATGATCCTTGTCGCGGTGGGTGGTAGGTTCATCGCTGCGTATGTGAGTCTCAGGAAGACCACAATCCACGGCTAATACTACCGGACTTCCGGGCTAGCAATAAAAAAAAAAAAATTTCATTCAAGCAAATGATGCATGACATGCAACATAATAACATATTAGACATATTATATACAAAAAACAGTAAACAAACAATGACATGGTTGGCCACCATAACTTAATTGAAGTCTAGCCCTCAATATCCCCAGTGGAGTCGCCACTATGAGAGACCGCGCCCCCGGCCCTCTTGTTTTATAGCAATGTTGGGCCAAACCCAGGTGAATGGGTGGAGTCGTGTTATTACCTCTCAAAATGGAGATTCGACTAGTTATATTTTCCCCTTTAGATTAAGGGTTTTACAATGGAGTCGCCACTTATTTAATTATTGGAAAAATAAGAAAACCAAAATTGAAAAGTTCATCATTTTATTAATTTGAAATTGAATTTACATTAATCATAGGAAAGTTACATGGCTTTGGTCCTTGATACAATCTAAGATAAAGTACATAACTTTATTTCCTAGTTACAGTCTAGAAATTGAAAATTACAAGGATAAGCATTTGATCTACCAACCCTTGATCTAAGTTCGGAGGCTATGTTATAAGGTGGGAAGGTGTTAGGCACCCACCTTGCCCGATGAAACCGGTCTTCTAGACTATGGTGACCAACATTCATATCACATCATCCAATATGTTATCAATCAATTTGCATGTTGAATTTAAAGTGTGTGCATGTGATAAACCCTAATTCCATTTATTAAGCATTTCATTTGGATTGAAAAATAAATTCTAGTGAATGTGTGTGTATGGTGATATCTTAGATTCAAGGATTTGAAAGAATTACGAAACAAACATGTTTTTCATATTTTTGATGTGAGTTTAAGATCTAAACTATTGTTTATGCATGAACATGTAAAGAACAACCAAGAATATGTGAAGAACACATAAGAACATTCAAACATATTCAAGAGAATTTAAATAGTTACTATCATGCTTTAATCCTAAATTCTCATCATGGCAACACAAAAAACAAGTTAGGGAAAGAAATTATACCTTCATGCAAGATCCATATGGTGAAGGAGGAGACTCTTGGTAGAGGTCCTAAGGGTGGAGGGAAAGAAGAGTTAGGAAAGGAAGAGTGAGTCTCACTCAATACCTTGAGTCTCAGGAAGACCAAGATATGATAAGACTACTCAACTTCACTAGAACTCAAGAGAGGGGAAGAGAGGGGGTTTTTTTGTGTGTCTTGGAATGAAGAAGAGGGGGGTTTATATAGTAGTAGTGGAGGAAATATGAACGGAAGGTCATTTAATGAGGGTTGACAAAGAATTATAAACCTAGACCTCATTTTAGCCTTTGGGAAAATCTGGTGTATTAAATGGAAAGATTGGTAGGAGTGAGGAGCAAGTCAAAATTCGGTTTTCCCATAGCTGTTGTAACAGCCTGTGGAGCCAATTTCGAAAAATCATATTTGACTCAATTCTGATCGGAATTGTTTCGTTCTTGTGCTCAAATTGAAGCCCCGGATGTCTAGTTTCTAGGAAAATTAACCTCATTCATAGATTCAAAATATTCTGAGAGATATTGATGAAATGGTGAGCAGAGGTCATTTGTTAGAAAATGGTTTCAGCACAATTAACATTAATAGGTCCCAAATTAGCTCCCAATTAGCATTGAATGGCTCCAATCACTCCAAATTTACTCTAATTAAAAGATAATTGCACAAATTACTCATTGAATAATTAATGCTTAACTATCTAATTAATTAGGTGTGTGCAACCTTACCATAAAATGTAGTCCTAACCAATCAAATTATGACACATCATTGATCTCAAATTAATTATACTTATAACCAATCGAAATCAATTGTTCATAATCACATATAGTCGGACTCAACATGTGATAGTGCATCTCAACTATTAAAACTTGATTTGATGATAACTTTCAATCTTGTGATCCGATTAGGGCTTATGACCAGTCGATTTAATTTTTATAACATTAAGATCATTTTGGTGGAATGAGATTAAGGATCTAATGACCAGAATCAAGAATTATATTTCCAAGAAAAAATTACCCTTTTACCCTCCCGGTGAGGTTAAATGCGGGTTGCAAAATGGGGTGTCAACATTCTCCATAATTCCTCCCCATTTTGGTCATGATTGACAAAGGGTACAAGAAGCTAGAAAGCTTCACCCGAAAAACATGAAGATGATCAAGGGGGCATAAAGAATCCATGAAAATGCATGAATGTAATGAAACAAAATGTTGTGGATGACAAGATAAGAGAAACATGCAAAATATGTGAAAACAATGCATGCAGGAGGATCTCGATGGATTGAGAGGTGTCGAGCAGCTATCGAGCAAACCTTGATGGATCGAACAGCTATCAAGAAGCTATCAAGGAGATAGAAACTTTCTCGATCGATCGACCTAGCTGTCGAGAGGTATCGAGATTGTGATATAAATCAACTGAAGAGCTCGATAGATAAGCTAGGTGTCGAGGAGCTGTTGGGATTGCTTAAAACAGTTTTTCAAGAAGAGAAAAACACAGATATGAATGCAATCAAACATGCAACTCAAACAAAAATCTAATCAACATTTTAATCTCTCAAAAACATCTCTGAATCAAGAAAAATATAATCATATAGATCCCAAAACACACTCACACACACTAAACAAGTCTAACTAATTCTATATTTCAAAAATAAGTCAAGACAGTTTAGTGAGCATACATTAACACATGTAGATCTTGTGATGGACAAAGTACATTGTACCTGCACATGTATCAAAAGTAGTAAAGAATATTGCGTGTTGTGTGTGAAAAATATCGCAAGATTGCATAAGAATACACAATTATAATTGTTTAATGGGGACTATCACCTTCGAGGTACATCCTATAACTTCCACATCTCCTAGAATACACACTTGCAATCATATATAAAGCATTTTGATCTTTTTGCTTTTATTTTTCTTTGCTTATTTTTCTTTTTATTAATCATATCATGCATGGGCAGATAAGACAGCGAAAAGAAATACCCAATTACGTTAAGCTTTTGACATTACACTTTTACTATGCCGAAGCATACAGATGTCATTTTATGATTGGCGGGCAACAGTGGTGAAATGGTTATTTATACCTTTCTCTTAGGATTTTCTAGTCCTTCTCGTCAAAAAGAGTGATATAAGTGCTAAGTACAAGAGACTACTTAATCTTACTCATCACAAATACGAGCCACAAAGCTCACTTACTTAGTTGTGTATAGAGATGCTCATCTAAGTTACAAAAAACACAAAGTTTAGAAAACTTTGTTTTAATGGCCATCCAAGGTACACAAGTAACAATGTACACAAGCACACACTATTTTTGTATTTTTCTGATTTTTTCCCTTTTTTTATTTTGAAAACCAAAACAAAATAAAAACTAAACAACTAAACAAAAACAGACACACAACATGAAAGCATGAAAGAAAGATGCATATGCATGAAGGCATGATAGAAAGGTGCAGATATAGGAAAGCATGATTCTGAAAGCAAATAAGAAATCAAGCAAAGAAAGTCCTACTTTAGATAGAAAGAGTTAAAGTAGGGGACAAATAGAAATGACAATTAAGTCTTAGGCTCCTTTCTCACCCACACAGCACGAGTCTTTGGCCATGAAGATGAAAAGGCACGTGTTCTAGTATGTTTACTAAAGGACACAGAAGAATTAAGATTCTCCTAAAATTGAGTTAAAAAGCTTAAGGCTTTTAATAACTCTCCAAACAAAGGTGTGAACAAACTTTGCCACACACACTAGCTACCTTTGCCACACACACATACAATCACGGATTGAATGAAAACAATCCTGAAAAACTGACCTTTGACGGCCTTTAAAACAATCTTTATATATGTTTAAGGTTGTGAGAAAAGAAAGTCGAAACATACAATCACGGGATTGAATGGAAACAGTCCTGAAAAACTGAATTTCATAAATCTTGATAGATACCCTGTCTGTCGAGTTGCTGTCGAGCCACGAGACTGGAACAACTCTTCAAGCTCGATGGATGCTAGCTATCAAGCTTTAATGATAGGCACTCTCTCAGCTTGAATCTTGGACAAACTTGCATGGCTTTAACACTTGATCTTGAAAGAAGATTTCTTGAAGTATTAAACACATTCTATATCTACCCAATTACAAGTAAAGTGCGTTTTGTCAAAGGATTAGCCAATTATATAAATTAGTGACATATGTTCCTAATATGTGAATCACATATGTCCTAACATAACATACATCCTTAAAGCTGAGTAAATTTCTGCTTGATTTAGAAGAATACAAAGCATCATCAATACAAAGTTTTGTACCCTTTGGCAACATGATAATCACTATTCCAGAGCCTTCAATTAAGTTTGATGAACCTGATATGGTATTGACATTGGCTTTGCATAATTTTAAAATTTGAAAATACTTTTTATTTTTAAGGATCGTATGGGTTGTTGCACTGTCTACTAGACAAAAATCTTCTCTTTTCATCTTGCAATTGATTTTACTAGTATGACCCATGCATCTTCATATATGCAAAACATAAATTAAACTTTATTACTTTAAACATAAATAAAACATATCAAATACTTATTACAATGCCATAATATAATGAAAGGCAAATAATTAATTGGTATGGACATTTCCATCACTAATCAAATTATCAAATTTTCCATCAACATCCTTAAAGAAATCAGAGACATCCAGATGAGTCATATTCACTCTATTTGGAAAATGAAGATAATTCATAGGATCTTCAGGATCATTATGATTAGCAAAGTTCATTTCAATTCCCTTTTCCTTCTCTTTTATGGAGGCTTGGTACAGATCTACCAAATGTTTAGGAGTAAGACCGGTGCTTGACCAATGACCTTCCATTCCACACCTATAACACTTATTTTCATGACCCTTCGATGATTTTCAGCAACAACTCATTATTTTGTTCAGCCATTAGAAGATTAAACATTAGTTCATAACACTTTATGAACATATGCATTCGATATTGCTACTGCAAGAGCACATTCGAAACATGATATATGTGTCTTCTATTATATAATTTTAATTGAGGGCTGATTTTAAAGTGTCAGATTAACTCACTTGCACCTTTAGTTTATTGCAACTTTAGTTAGACTGAGCTTTTAGGATGATCAAGTTCTTCTAGAACTTGTAATTCTCCTAAGGGGTCTTTTATATTAAAGTACTCAGTTGTTATGTAAATAATAACAAATAAAATTTATTGCTTTTGAACTATCCTTCTAGGATACTCTGTTGCCATCCATAATAATATCTTCAGGATTTATTACGTCAATATTGATCTCATCAAGATTCATTGCTTCCAGATGAATCTTAATATCAAGGATCCATGATAAGGAATTATTGCCTAAGATGTCAAGGGCAACAAATTCAAGCTTTGTCAGGTTTGACATTTATATCAAATATATAATTACGTAAGTAATTAAATAAACAAATATTTTTATCATACAAAATTCTAATGAAAGAATGTTACATAGACATATATATTCAAAGTTGATTCATACACGGTACATATAACTATTATTAAGTTGCTTTATCACAAACCATTTTTAACAAAATATTTTTAATCAATTAAATGTGAATCTCATAACGTGCATCTCATAACAATATATAATAATAGAATAACGTGAATCTCATAAAAATTTTAATCAATTAAAAATCACTAAAATTATGAGCATAAAACGTAAAGTCAAACAAATAGGATAATTACTAATTCCTTAAAAAGAAAACTTACAGTGAGTTGAGAGAACTACACAAATAATCTTTGATGGTTGAAGAACAATGGGATTACAACTTCCATTCGAAATTGGGTAGAGACTCGTGCTGATAACGTATTATGAAATGATGGAAATATATATAAAACAAAGTAAAAGAAACAAGAAATATATTGATAAACTCTTATATTCAAGTGGTCATCCACAATTCTTTAGATTTCTCTTAGATGTGTGTACATTAATAGTAAAGTATTCCCACATATATATATAGGACCTTAGAATTCTTGTAGACTTTATGGGATAAGTTTGTAATAATGAGTACACTTATCGATATACATCTCCCCTTATAGGCTTTATACATTATACATTTCTCCCTTTACATATCCTAAGTAACCTTTTCATTGCCCAAAGTTTACACATTCCAATCAGACTTTATTTCTAACATAAATAACGTAAAAAAAATACCTCTCTCCCCATTTGTTCTTCTCCACCATTTCCCCGAATTCCAAATTCTGTTTCTACTCTTGATTTCACCCCACCACTCAAGATTTTTCAAGTTCTCACAAGCGCTCCGAATGATCAAATTAAAAATAACATACAACGAAGTGGTGTAGTTTGTTGCAGCCAAGATGGCGCCCCTTTAACTTGCCTAATCAGAGAGCCCAATCTGAGTCTCAACCATTTCCCCTCTCTAATCTCTCTTTTCTTTTCTTTTTTTCCTTTGTGTTTTTTCGGTAAACCCAGTAGATATGGCTTCGGTTTTTTTTTTTTTTGGTTATTGAGAAAATGAGGGAAAATGAATATTTTGACTGAAGTGGAGATTATTTTAGGTTTTTCTATATGTGTCTGTTGCTTGTACATGTTCTATTTTCCTTTATGTGGCATTTGTTACAGGATAATGTTTTAGGATTCCCATAAATGTTTAAAGATTCTCATGTTTGGTTGCAAATCACGCTAAGGAATCAGATACCAGGAGAATCTGAATTCCTCCTTTAAACCTCTCTCAGTAGAAATGTGGATTCCTTTTAAAACAAGTGGGAATCCAGATTCTCAAGCTTAAAGGAAATTGTATTTTTTATAAATTGACAATTATAACCCTTTTTCCTTATTATTTAAGAATAAAACTTTTGAGAATTTAAATAGTTATTTTTGTATTGTACTTGTCATTTTGAAATGTTAGACTACAATTTTAATGAATTTGTTATAATTAATAGTTTATATTTGGTTTTTCGTTATTTATTTAGAGGGAGATTTTTTTTTTAAAGGACTTGGTAGTTCACATTTAAATATATGGATAAAATGGGAAAAATAAATAATTCATTTAAGATTCCTGGGAATAAACCAAACATTATTGTTAGGTTCTAAGGATTAGGATCTAATGTATTTAGAACTTCAATTTGTATGTTGGCAAATCATGATCAAAACAATGTTTAGTCGTGTGTTAGACTTGTTCAAAGTATGGGTCTTAATGTAAAGTTGGAATCGAGTTGTTGTGCAGAATTACTGTTCACTTTCTGCCAGACTCGATCGATCGAAAATTAGACTCGATCGATCGAAATTCGGGCAGATCGCTTTTCTGCAGAAAATTCCAACTCAGCCTAAGTCCATTTAATGTATAGGGTTTTATGTTTTGCCCTAAGTATATAAGGGAAAACCCTAGCCACGTTTTTAGTGTTCTGAATGCTGTGTTTGTGAATCTCTTTGTGAGATCTAGAGGTGTTTACCTTCACATACACTTAGGGTTTACAAACTTAAGATTGATGTCAAGAGTTGTGTAGATCAATACAGTTGCAGAATCAATAGAGCACAAAGATATACAAGCAGATGCGCTTGTGGATTTGCTGAAGAATTCAAGAAAGATGGAGTCCGTGGATCTCGGAGCTATCATGGGGTCATGGTAGTAAGTTTCCTACACTTGGGTAGCAATAAGATGTTAGTGGTCTAAGTCTTGTTGTGTAAACTTCGATTCTTTCATAGTGGATTCAGTTTACCTTGAGGATAGCTAGGTCAAATCCTCCCCAGGTTTTTACCGGTGTGGTTTCCTGGGTCATCATATCTTTGTGTTATTTATTTTCCGCTGCTTTGTTGTTTTTGTTTATTTGTGTTAACCTAGTTTTAATTAAATTACCTAAGTTAATCACTTGGCTAATTCACTAGGTTAATCTGTTGGGTTTAAGGGGTCTAAACGAACTGACAAGTGGTATCAGAGCGGGTAGCTTTTGTTTTTGATCCTTTGATCTCTTAGCTGATCCTTGACCTCGGTTGTCATGGAACATGGACACTCTCTTGTTGTTCCACCTCACTTTGATGGAAACAACTATGCTTATTGGAAAGTAAGGATGAAAGCATTCCTGAAATCCATTGATGAGAGAGTTTGGAATTCCGTTGAATACGGATGGGAGAAGCCCACTACTCCTGTGAGTGAGTGGCAAACTTCTCAAAATGAGGCAGCCGCTTTTAATAGCAAAGCTATGAATGCTATTTTTAATGCTGTTTCCATGGAGGAATTTAAGAGAATCTCTAATGTTGAGGTTGCTCATACTGCTTGGAAAATCCTCCAGACTGTGCATGAAGGCACGAAGGCAGTTAAAATTAATAAGTTGCAGCAATTAACCTCTAGATTTGAAAGCATTAGAATGAATGATGATGAATCCTTTGATGAATTCTATGCTAAATTGAATGATATTGTTAATTCTGCTTATAATTTGGGTGAAATCTATGATCAACCTAAAATTGTTAGGAAGATTCTTAGATCTTTGACTGAAGATTTTAGACCCAAAGTGACTGCCATCACTGAGAGCAAGGATGTGGACTCCATCCCTGTTGATGAACTTGTAGGATCTCTTCAGTCCTATGAGTTAGACCTCCCTAAGACCAACAAATCCAAATCAATGGCTCTTAAGTCTGTTGATGATGTTGAGGATGGTGGATTTGATGATGAACTCTCTGCTACAGAGATTGCCTATCTTGCCAAGAACTTTAGAAACTTTCTTAGGAACAATAACAGGAGGGCAAGAGGCAAGAACACTGTTGAACCTAGAAATTTTAGGAAGAATGATCCCATTAAAGTCAATAATACTGAAAAACCTAAGGAGAAAGTGGGACAACCTTCTAATAATTCTTTGGGACAACAATGTTATGGTTGTCAAGGGTATGGTCATTTAAAATCTGAATGTCCTACATACTTGAGGTCTAAGGGTAAAGCTATGGCTGTAACCCTTAGTGATGATGAAGTTTCCGACAATGAATCCGCTAGTGATGGGGATGGAAACTTCATTGCTTTCACTGCTACTACGGTAGTTAACGAAAGCATGTCTGTTGAAGAGAACCCTTCTGATGGGGAACTCTCTGAGGATGCAGATTTACAGGAAGCCTACAATAAACTTTGCAAAGTTGCTGCAAAGGATGCCATGAATGTTGAGTTAGGCTTGAAGAAAATTGCATCTTTGGAACTTGAAAAGAAAAATTTACTTGTTAAATTGTTTGATGCAAATGAGCTTTTGAATAATGTGAAAACTGAGAACATGCTCTTACTTGATAAAGTTAAATGTTTGGAACTTGATTTATCTGTTGCTAGAGAACAAACTAATAGGTCTGCGAGCTCCAAACTTGATCACATGCTGAGTATTCAAAAGTCTCCTTCTGATAAAACTGGTTTAGGTTATGAGGAAAGTATGTCTGTGCTTGAACCTTCTTCCACCAAATTTGTTCCTTCTTCTGAACCTTCTAAGAGTGAGATTGTCAAACCCTTGGTGAGTGAACCTGTCAAATCTATAAATGTTACTCCACCTAGAAAGATTAGGGTTGATCTTCAAGCTTCTCATTCTAGAGCTTCTACTTCTACTAAGGGCAAATTGCATGATAAGCCTGCATGGGTTTGTCATTTTTGTGGAAAACCTGGACACATTCGTCCAAATTGTTTTAAGTTGCAAGCTGCGAAGCGAGCAAATAAAACTAAAGTAACTGTGCCTCAAGCACACGATCCTATGGTACTTATTGGTGAATTGGTAAAGGCGTTAAACCTTTATTCCAATCCTGGAGTTGCTCAGAATTCTAATGTGAATCATAACTCCAATGCAAGAGTTGCATCTAAGAAGTCTTGGATGCAAAAGGCTCAATCTAATTGAGTCTGTCTGACATGGTCC
Source organism: Lithocarpus polystachyus (assembly GCA_033629205.1). NCBI lineage: Eukaryota > Viridiplantae > Streptophyta > Magnoliopsida > Fagales > Fagaceae > Lithocarpus > Lithocarpus polystachyus. The sequence goes on from CM066163.1 coordinate 70,600,062, forward strand.
TTGTGCTTCATTACTCAATCTTTTGTGACCTTTGTTTCTAGGATTTGCATTGCATTACATTCATGCATTTCATTCTAGGATGTTTGTTTCTTTGTTAAAAAAAAAAAAAAAATTTGCAAATTGTGTTTTTGTTATTTTTTTCTTGAATTTGAAGACAAGGTTGGTCAATCAAATTTTACATGTCATGTGTATGTACCTTGTTTAGCTTTGATGCACTTATTTCTATTGCACTTTACTGGCTAAAGTCTTGCTATGCATGTTGTGTGGGAAGATGCTATATTTGTTGATCACATTATCTTGATCTTGAAGTCTTATGTCCTTGATTGCTGGACTTGAACTTATTGAGAAAGGCATAAATAACCATCTCACCACTGTTTATTAGCCAATCATGAACACCTTAGTGCATATCATAAGATTTTGTGCTCGAGAAAGTGTAGCACATGCACAAAAAGAACATAAGGTGTAGCCTCTAATTAAAATTGGTGTGTACATTATTGGGCTATAATCATCTCACAAATTCAAATAAAATTGGTGTGTACATTATCCCGGCTTTTATTAAGTTTCTAATCAATTAAATTGAATAATGAGGCAAATCAAGAAACTTACATGATTGCAAGCTTTTATTCTAGGAGATGTGGGAGTTATAGGATGTAACTCTTTAAGTAATAGTCTCTTTCAAATTCATGTGATGAATTTTGTAAAAATTGTGATTGATCAATATGTGCATATCACCTCACATGTTTCTCAAGCTTATGCTAGTTGCACACACTACACAAGTTATTCTTTGCTAAAATTGTGTACATGTTATTGTGTGGGTTTTTGGTCTGACCAATCAAGTTTGAGAATTTTGGGAAATTGATGCAGAACATGTTTGCTTGTTTATTTTTTTTGGGGTATTGAAAGAAATTTTTTGATTTGAAGAAATCTGGGTTGAATTCATATGTTTTTGGAAAACATCTCATCTCATACTCATGCATTTTTCTCATAAAATCTGATGCTTTGAGAAGTGACTACACTGAATTTGGTGTGTTTTTCAAAAAATTAATTTTTCCAGAATTTCGATCAATCGAAACTGATTTTTGACCGATCGAAAATGTTTTAAAATCAATGAAAAAGTTTCTGGTTGACTCGATCGATCCAAGCTGAATTTGGATCAATCGAAGGTATTTTCGATCGATCGAATGTAATTTTCGATCAATCGAAGATCGTGCTGAATGTTTTTAAAAAAGGAGTTTTCCACGTGATCTCTTTACTTTTTCAAAACTTTTAAAACTCTTTTTGTCCCTACCAACCGGTCAAGCCTCTTTTCTTGGAGATTTTGTCGCTTTCCTCAATTCTTTTGCATAATCTCTCTCTCTCCCAAGTCTGGTAAGTCCTTTTTGCCCCTCCCTTTGCATTTATTTTCGAGTTACATGCATTATTTTCATGCATTTTTGGGTTATTTTCGGAATATGTATTTTGGCAAATTTGGGAATGTTTTTGAGTGTTTTTTTTTTCAAATTTTTTATGGGTTTTTGTGGGGACACCTTACCTAAGCTCTACATGTGGTTTAATTTGATTATTTTGGTGTTTTGAGGAAAATTTGAAATTCTAGGGCTTGAAATTGAGAAAATTGGGGGTTTTGTTCAATTTGATTGAAATTGATGAAATTGGCTTGTTGGATTGGTAAATTTGATCATTATATTGTGTCAATTAACTGATGTGTTAATCAATTTGTCAATTTGTTGTGTTTTGAAAAATTAGGGTTTTCAAATTGGGTATTTTTGATAAATATTGCTTGCTCAAGCCAATTTTGTTAATTTGGATCACAATTGAACTTGTCACTGCATTAGTACATGCATCATTTGATGTTCATGCTCATGCATCATATAGAATTGATATTTTCTATATTTTATGCTGTGCTAACTTACAGTCTGCCCTTGGTTTTTGGTTTTTGCTCTTTTCTTTTTGTGTCTATCTCTTTTCCTTAGCACTATGCCTAGGAAAACTAGAGCCCATAGGACTTTTGATCCTTCTCCTTCTTTTGACACTGAGCGGTTCCCTAGTGAGTCAAACCAAGTCACCTATGAGACTCTGAACCTTAGGCGTCCTATTTGGGCTGAGCGTAGGGTCTTATTAGATGAGTTGGATCCTGAGGTGCGACGTAACTTTGAGCATCGGGGTTGGTTTCCTTTGCTCGAGTATGAGCATTCTCCTCCTCCTGCCACATTGATTAGAGAGTTCTATTCGAATCTCTCTATTTATGTCTACGATAACGACACCTTAGTAAAGGTGTGGTTACGTGGTGTGGAGTATCGCATTACCCCTTCGGTAGTGTCTGATGCTCTTGGGGTGCCCATTGTGGACCATCCCGTTTTTCCTTACGAGGAGTCTCCACCCCTTGATGACGTCCTGTCATACATCACTAGGTCTTCTATCCAGTGGGGTTCTGATCCTCGGATCACTTCTGGTGAGCTTTCCGAGCTTCACTATCTTTTCTTTAGGATAGCGTGTCATTCTTTGTGGCCTATTTCGCATGTCCACACCATCCCTCTTGAGCAATGTGTGTTTTTGTATGCTCTTGTCACTGATGCGCCTATCAGTTTTCCGCATTTGTTCCTTCGTTCTTTGAACGAGGTTCATCGATCTAGTTCTACGGCTCATGCTTTGTTTTTTCCCGTTTTTATTCATAGGATTCTCCTTTTTCTTGGTTTTGGTGAGTATCCTGCTTCTGAGCCTGTACATGTCATTGCTCCTATCAGTGCTACCTTTTTGAGGCAAAGGGCTGCTCAACTTCGAGCTAGCTCTAAGCGTCCTAGGGTAGAGCCTTCCGGTGTCACTCCACCCCCTTCATCTTCTACAGATACTCATGCAGCTGGGACGTCTTCTGATCCTACTGTTGCTGCTGCTGCTGCTGATGTTCCTCCACCGTTTGATGAGGTTTCTGACCTTCGTCGGACACTTGATACTGTCGTGACCGTTCAGGCGGCTCATTGTCAGCTTTTGGTGGACATCCTTGATGAGCTACGTGCGTTACGAGCGGATTTGGCGAGCTCTCGTCATTCTCCTCCGCCTCCTTTTGATGATGAGTGAGTGCCATTTGGCAATTCGTCACAAAAAGGGGGAGTGCATAGTTCAGTTGTATCTAGGAGATTTTGTTGTGGTGATTTACATTTTAGGGGGAGTTTTTGTTTACTTGGTAGTGATACTGCGGAGCTTGTGGAGTTATTAGATTGTATCTAGGTACTTCACTTTGTATTTACATTTTTAGCTCTTGATTAGGAGATATTTTTGTTGAGATACATTTTTATGTATATGTTTCTTATTTCACTATACTTCATTGCTTATTGATTTATATTTATGATGTTATTCATGATATATGTCTTTATTTGTGTTATGTGAAATCAAGAAGTTTTTTATATATTCCTTGTTTCTTTCTTCCACACATGCATTTATGTGTTTGTTAAGTGTTACAGGAATATACAGGTTGTTTTCAGTCAAGCTGCTGTCTACTTTGCAACTGTTAGATAGTAGTCTAGGTTGAATTGTTTAAGTGGCTATTTTTATTGTAATGGACTATTTCAATTTGTAAACTTTGAGCTTTTGTTAAGTCTGTGTTTTGTCACGGATTGCCAAAGGGGGAGTTTGTTAGGTTCTAAGGATTAGGATCTAATGTATTTAGAACTTCAATTTGTATGTTGGCAAACCATGATCAAAACAATGTTTAGTCGTGTGTTAGACTTGCTCAAAGTATGGGTCTTAATGTAAAGTTGGAATCGAGTTGTTGTGCAGAATTACTGTTCATTTTCTGCCAGACTCGATCGATCGAAAATTAGACTCGATCGATCGAAATTCGGGCAGATCGCTTTTCTGCAAAAAATTCCAACTCAGCCTAAGTCCATTTAATGTATAGGGTTTTATGTTTTGCCCTAAGTATATAAGGGAAAACCCTAGCCACGTTTTTAGTGTTCTGAATGCTGTTTTTGTGAATCTCTTTGTGAGATCTAGAGGTGTTTACCTTCACATACACTTAGGGTTTACAAACTTGAGATTGATGTCAAGAGTTGTGTAGATCAATACAGTTGCAGAATCAATAGAGCACAAAGATATACAAGCAGATGCGCTTGTGGATTTGCTGAAGAATTCAAGAAAGATGGAGTCCGTGGATCTCGAAGCTATCATGGGGTCATGGTAGTAAGTTTCCTACACTTGGGTAGCAATAAGATGTTAGTGGTCTAAGTCTTGTTGTGTAAACTTCGATTCTTTCATAGTGGATTCAGTTTACCTTGAGGATAGCTAGGTCAAATCCTCCCCAGGTTTTTACCGGTGTGGTTTCCTGGGTCATCATATCTTGGTGTTATTTATTTTCCGCTGCTTTGTTGTTTTTGTTTATTTGTGTTAACCTAGTTTTAATTAAATTACCTAAGTTAATCACTTGGCTAATTCACTAGGTTAATCTGTTGGGTTTAAGGGGTCTAAACGAACTGACAATTATCATCTCACATTCCTAGAAATCTTAAGAGATTCCCAATGAAACCAAACGTAGGAATAATTACATTCCTAAGAATGTGATTCCTAGGAATCACATTCTTAGAAATCTAGATGCCAAGATTAATGTGGATTTCCCCTATCAAACGCCACCTTACCGTTTATTGTTAGTGGTTTTTGTGATTGACTTTTGAATTGGAATTTGAAATTCCTTTTCTCTATTTTGTTTAGCTTTTTAATCAATCAAAGATAGTTGGAGATTTGGATTTGATGAAAGATGCTCTTATTAAGAGGAAATATGAAATATAATTTGATGATGGAAGGTAAAGGAAGAAGAGGCAAAGAAGGTAGGGGAGTTTGCAAGAATCATTTGGAATTTGGGGAAATGGTGGACGAGAGCAATCAGTGGAGAGAGAAAACTATGTTTTTTTTTTTTTTTGTGAATTATTTTATATATTTTTTTAGCTGACGTGGTATTTTTTTTATGCTATTTAATATTTTTTAATAATATTTTATAAGCCATGTCAACCTCAAGTGTGCCAACAATGCAAACCGTTTGCCACATATGCATTTTCCGTTAGTAAGTTAACGGTATTGACCAATTTCGCTGCAAGTTGAAAATTGCAGGGACCAGATTGATTACTACCAAAATATAAGGATCAAATTGACCATGACTCCAAAATGTAGAGATCAAAATAATGTTTTTACCTATCTTTTTGGTGGACCGCTTTGTTGTTTTTACCAAAAGTGATGGGACTACTCAACGAAATGTGAGGGAAGGAAAACCAAGAGTAAACAAAGTTCAAATGCTGGTTTAATGAAAAATTTTGTTAAAAAATAGTTTTTTTTTTCTTCAGGATTTAGTAACATCAAGAAAAAATAAGTCAAAAGAAAAACTATATTTGGTTAACAAAAAAGTGTGGCTTATTTTTAGAAATTATTTTAACCTAAATTTTTTTGAAAAACTACTATGTTTTACAGCAAACTAAATAAAAGAAGTTAGAATTTTTTTTTATCTCATTTAAAGTTGTTACTAAACATAGGAAAATGAGCTAGTTTTATAGAAAATATTTTTAAAAAAAATATTTTATTTTCTAGAAAATATTATCGTCAAAACAAATAGCACGTAAGACTGTCTTGACTAAACTTTATCATTTTTTTTTTTTGTTTTTAACTAAAATTCAATAAACAAGAGCAACAAAGTTATAACTGAGACATCCTGACCTTCTTAACAACAACAGCAAAAATATAAAATATAAAATAAACAGTAAAATTGGGACATAAACTTTTTATAACTGGAATCTACTAGTACAATTAATTATAATATATATATATATATATATATATATTACTTTTAATTGTTGAGTTGAGTTAGTTTAAGATTTGTCTATGCGGACCAATGACTTCTAGATGCATGGTATTTTTGTGTGTTTCTAACAAAATTTTTTACAATTCGAAATCTCCGCTCACCTCCACGTAAAATGTATCAAAAAAATATTAGGATATATCCATTAATGCATTCATCCTAACGTACATAATATTATAGTAGTAGCATGTGATCATTTATCTTTTTTGTTGTCCTAAATTGCTAGTATTATTTCTCTCATAACTTTTTATTTTATATTCCAAAATGAAATTAGAGTTATGTTTAGTCTTTTCTAATCATAAACTTAATATTAACTAATTATAGGGGGTTGATTGAGCCTAACATAAGAGTGTCGGTAGTTTAGTAACGTGATAGTTAGAAACCAAAATTACATCCAACTAAATTGTCACGGAAAAAGAAGACAATATTCATAATATCACAATATTTATTTTATCATAATATTCATGCTGATTAAGATCAATGCTTTCATAAAATAAAATTCACAATATCACAATATTCATTTCCAGTTTCCTTTCCTTTCATAATCACAAAATTCTATGTCTATACTACTAATTAAGTCCAAGGATGTTTAGCATAGTAAGGAAATTATATAACTTATCAACCAAAAAAAAAAGAAAAAAAAAAGAAGAGGTAATTATATAACTATAAACCAAATTGATATTATGCCTTATCAAATGGACAAAATTTAGCTACAAAATTTGTTGTAGTCTAAGCCCTCATTTGGGAGGAGGGAATGGAATGAAATAGAAATAAATGAAAAGAATAATTTTAGAATTTTCTTCCATTCTCTTGTTTGGGAGTTTTAATGGAGGAAATGGACTTTCTATTCCCTTTTTTGGAAGTTTAAATGGGAGAAAATGGAATAGGAAGGAGGAGCACTCATTCCTCTTTATTTTTTTGAAACCTCAAATTTTCATTCCCCCTAAAATTGGGAGGAATTTGAGGGAATGAAATCAAATTTAATGATTTTTTTTTTCAAAAACTTCCAAAATACCCTTATATATTCAACCATTTATTTTAAAATAAGGGTCTAATAGTAATATCGTCATAAAATGATTCCATTCCATTCCCTTTATGTTACTCCCAAAAAAAGCTACTAACATTCCATTCCTTTATTTTAAAACATCCAAATAAAGTTACTTAATTTCATTCTGTTAGGACATATGTGAATCATAGTAGGAACATATGTCATTTAGAATTGGCTAACCCTTTGACAAAACGCACTTTACTTGTAATTGGGTAAATCTTGGATGTGTTTAATACTTCAAAGAACAAAATTTCAAGTCCAAGTGTTAAAGCCATGTAAATCTATTCAAGAATCAAGTGAAGAAGCATTGTATTTTAAAGCTCGATAGCTAGCTCGACAGCTAGCTCGATGGATAGCATCTATCGAGGTTTAAAAGGCATGTTTAGCCCGATGCTCGACAGCTGCTCGATAGATAACCTATCTATTGAGATTTATGAAAATCATTTTTTCAAATTTGATTTCACACATATCTGTGTATACTTGTTTTAGGATTTCTCTTCTCACAACCCTAAACATATATAAGGATTATTTTAAGAGCCGTCATAGTTGATGAAACTTGATGCAAAGGTTTTGTTCAAGCATATTGTGACTAGAAAGGGAGCCGTGCATTGAAAATGAGAGATTGTCACTACAGAATAAGTCCAATTGTGTATTGGGGTAAGAGTTCAACTGTAGGTTGATATAAGGTACTAGGATTCATTTACTTTTAACCGCTTATTTTGATAAAAGTGGATTTTTGGGAGTGGTGACCTTAAATTCACCCGATGGGGTTTTGCCTCGGTGGTTTTCGTTATTCGTAAACAAATTACCTGTGTTGGTGATTTATTTGTGCTATCACGCTTATTGCATGCAAATTGAATTAATTAATTAACTTAGCTAATTAATTAGTTAATTTATCACAAGGGGTCAAAACATTCTTGGCCTATCAAGTGGTATCAGAGCGGGCACGCTCTGATTAGGGTTAATCTTTGTTGTGTGATCCATTGACCCTTATTTGTCATGGATAGATGATAGTCTCTTATTATACCTCCTTTATTTGATGGCACTAACTATGCATACTGGAAAGTATGCATGAGAGCTTTCTTGCAGTCATTAGATGAAAAAGTGAGGCAAGCTATGAAGATAAGCTGGACCAAGCCTAAGGAAGTGCCGGCTGATTAGGATGATGCAAAGATCAAAGCGGCTAACTTCAACAGTAGAGCATTGAATGCTTTATTCAGTGCGGTCATGAATGAGGAATTTAAGAAGATATCCTCTACTAAAATTGCAAAGGAAGCATGGACTATCCTCCAAACAAACTATGAAGGAACTAAGCCTGTCAAGGATTCTAAGCTTCAGAGGCTTACTACAAGCTTTGAAGAGATCAAGATGGAGGAGGATGATTCGTTTGATGAGTTCTATGCCAAGCTCAAGGACATAGTGAACTCAGCCTTTAATCTTGGGAAAACCATTTCCAAACCCAAGATTATTAGAAAGGTGCTAGATCTCTACCTGAGAGATTTCATGCCAAGATCACCGCCATTAAGTGACAGGCCAAGAATGTATTGACCCCTTGTGATAAATTAACCAATTGATTTAGCCAAGTTAATTAATTAATTCAATTAACATGCAAAACGCGTGGTAGCACAAATAAATCACCAACTAAGTTAATAAGCAGTGGAAAATAAAGTTGACACGGTGATTTGTTTACGAATGAGGAAAACCTCCAAGGCAAAAACCCCATCTGGTGAATTTAAGGTCACTACTCTCGAGAATTCACTATTATCACAACAAGCGGTTATAAGTAAAGAAATCCCAGTACCTTATACTAACTTACAGTTGAACCCTTACCCTAATGCACAATTGGACTTGTTCTGTAGTGACAATATCTCATTTTCAATACACGGCTCCCAGTACATGACTAACCAATTAATGCATGGATCCTAATACGCAACTTACTCACAAATTTGAAAAAAATGTTGGCTACAAAGTTCTTTAGTTCATCAATACGATGAAGATCACGAAGCTCCTTGGTCAAAAACCCAACGGCGTATAAACGCAGCAGCTTCTTCAAGAGAAAGATGAACTAAGACAAATTCTATCTCCGGTCACAATTTGCATAAATAAAACTTTGCCTCACACTTGCACAACCTTTGATGGCCCTTAAAATAATCCTTATATATATTTAAGGCTGTAAGAAGAGAAAGCCTAAACATGTACACACGGATCAGAGTGAAATCAAATATGAAAAACTGATTTTCATAAGTCTAGATAGATAGGTTATCTATCGAGAAGCTGTCGAGCATCAGGCTAAACAAGCCTTTTATACCTTAATAGATGCTATTTGTCAAGCTAGCTGTCGACCTTTAAAATCTAGCACTTCTTCACTTGTTTCTTAAACAGATTTGCATGGCTTTAACACTTGGACATGAACTCTTGTTCCTTGAAGTATTAAACACATCCTAGATCTACCCAATTACAAGTAAAGTGTGTTTTGTCAAAAGGATTAACCAATTCAAAATAACATAGTTCCTATAATCATTCACATATAATCAATCACTTTAAAGCATTTTGATTCTTTTTGCTTTAATTTTTCTTTACATATTTTCTTTTGTAAAGCATATCATGCATGTGCATAAAAGAGAGAGAAACGGAAAACTTAATTATGTTAAGCATTTGCCACTGCACTTTTGCTATGTCGAAGCATACATATATCATTTTATGATTGGTGGGCAACAGTGGTGAGATGGTTATTTATGCCTTTCTTTTAGGATTTTCTAGTCCTTCATATCAAAAAGAGTGATACGAGTGTTAAGTACAAGTGATTACTTAATCTTACTCATCACAAACATGAGCCATAAAGCTCACTTGCTTAGTTGTGCATAGAGATGCTCATCTAAATTACAAAAGATACAAAGTTTAGAAAACTTTGTTTCAATAGCCATCTAAGGTACACATGTACCTATGTACAAAAAACAAACACTGTTTTTGTATTTTTCTGATTTTTCAAATTTTTTATTTTTATTTTTATGAAATCTAAATAAAGCAAAACTGAAAACAAACAAACAAAATCATGTTAAACAAATCAAAGCATAAAGCTAGATGCAAATGCATAAGAAAGGAGAAGGAGAAGAGGATATCAATCCATGGAAATAACACCAATGTTTTAGCAGAGGAATTCAAACCGTTTGCTATTAAGAGGTTTGGTGAATAAATTAGCCTTCTAATCATCAGTGTGAATGAACTTAAGAGTGAGAGTATCATCTTCAATAAGCTCCCGAATGACGTGATATCGAATCTCTATGTGTTAAGTTCAAGAATGTTGAACAGGATTTTTAGAGATGTTGATGGCACTGGTATTGTCACAGCAAATGATAAGATGTTCTTGACAAATACCATAATCAAGGAGGAGTTTTTGCATCCATAGAAGTTGGTTGTAACAGCTACCGACAGCGATGTATTTAGCTTCTGCATTGGACAATAAGATGGAATTTTGCTTTTTGCTCATCCAGGAGCCAAGATTATTACCCACATAAAAACAACCCCTTGAAGTACTCTTTCTATCATCAACATTCCTAGCCCAGTCTGCATCAGAATACCAAGCTAAGGCATCATTTGTGTCATTGCTATACCACACACCAAAATTGGTAGGGGTTTTGACATATTTTATGATTCTTTTAAAAGCAATCATATGAGACTCTTTGGGATTAGCCTGATATCTAGCACATACTCCCACATTGTAACTAATGTCAAGTCTACTAGCAGTAAGGTAAAGAAGACTACCTATCATGATTCTATATAGAGATGAATCAACAATTTTACCCAGCAAATCAATAGTGAGTTTAACATTTGGGCTCATAGGGGTTCTAACAGAACTAGCAGATTCCAAACCAAACTTTTTCACAAGGTTTTTAGCATATTTAGATTGAGATATGAATATACCTGACTCTTGCTGACGTATCTGCAATCCAAGGAAGTGATTCAACTCTCCAATCATGCTTATCTCGAACTCGGCCTACATGAGTTTGGAAAAGCTATGAGCAAGTTCATCCTTTGTCGACCTAAAGATGATATCATCAACATAGACTTGAGCAACTATCAACTCACTGTCTTTCCTTTTGATGAAGAGAGTTTGATTAGCTTTTCCTCTTGTAAACCCATGTGACACCAAGTATTGTGTGAGCCGATCATACCAAGCTCTAGGGGCTTGCTTTAAACCATAGAGTGCCTTCTTGAGGTACAACACATAATCTGAAAAGTGGGGATCAATGAATCCTTTTGGTTGAGCCACATAGACATCTTCTTTAAGGAACTCATTTAAGAAAGCAGTCTTGACATTCATTTGGTAAAGCTTGAACTTCAAATGACATGCTAGGGCTAAGAGAATCCTAATGGATTCCATACGGGCTACAGGAGCAAATGTCTCATCATAGTCCACTCCTTCAATTTGAAAGTATCCTTAAGCCACAAGATGAGACTTATTGCGAATCACATTACCCTTCTCAACAATCTTATTACAGAATATCCACTTTGTGCTAATGATGTGCTCACCCTCCAGTCTAGGTACTAGAGTCCAGACATCATTCCTTTGGAACTGAAGCAGTTCATCATGCATAGCTTCAATCTAGCTTTCATCCTGAAGAGCTTCCTTAACCTTGGCGTGTTCAACCTGTGACAAATAACAAGAATATGATACATAGTTAGCAACACATTCATCAACTGTATGCTTCCTTAGTGTAAGTTCATTCATATTTCCCACAATAACTTCAAGAGGATAATTCAACTTAATCCTGGAGGAAGGTTCTTTCTCTTCATGAGATTCAGAATCAGGTGAGGAAGGTATGTCTACTGAACCTTCTACAACATGAGATTCAGAATCAGGTGAGGATAATTCAACTTAATCCTGGAGGATGGTTCCCTTTCCTTTAATCTGTGATTTGATTTCATCACCGAAAGTGACATTACCTCCTTTCTTAGATTCAAAAACCTCAAATAGAGGTTGGTTTCCAGTCATGTGTCTTAAGCAGCCGCTATCATGGTGCCATAAACACGTGTCTATAACCTTAAATACAGACTTCATCATGAAGCACACCTCATGCTTAAATGACAAATTAGTAGGAATGGTGTTTTCTCTCATATGTCATTTATGAACAAAACTTTTAACTTTCACTCTTCTCAGATGAACTCCTCTACACATTTTCATTCTGAGACAGTTTAGTTTCTTCTTTGTCATGCTAAGATCTTTTCCAATAATCATCATGATGGATTTCAAATAACTTTTAGATTTGCATTTTTAGATACACTCAATCAAGTAGAGATTTTCATGCCAGTTACAGGCATGACAACATGGGTCAATGGATTACACAACAAAGATTAACCCTAATCAAAGTGTGCTCTCTCTGATACCACTTGATAGGCTAAGAATGTATTGACTCTTTATGATAAATTAACCAATTGATTTAGCCAAGTTAATTAATTAATTCAATTAACATGCAAAACACGTGGTAGCACAAACAAATCACCAACTAAGTTAATATGCAGCAGAAAATAAAGTTGACATGGTGATTTGTTTACGAATGGGGAAAACTTCCAAGGCAAAAACCACACTGGATGAATTTAAGGTCACTACTCCCGAGAATTCACTATTATCACAACAAGCAGTTACAAATAAAGGAATACTAGTACCTTACACTAACCTACAATTGAACCCTTACCCCAATACACAATTGGACCTGTTCTGTAGTGACAATCTCTCATTTTCAATGCACGGCTCCCAGTACGTGACTAAACCAATCGATGCGCGGATCCCAGTACACACCTTACTCACCAACTTGAGAAAGATGTTGGCTGCAAAGTTCTACAGTTCATCAACACGATGAAGATCACGAAGCTACTTGGTCACAAAACCCAACGGCATACAAATGCAGTAGCTTCTTCAAGAGAAAGATGAACTAGGGCAAATTCTGTCTCCGGTCACAGTTTACATGAACAAAACTTTGCATCACACTTGCACAACCTTTGACAGCCCTTAAAATAATCCTTATATATGTTTAGGGTTGTGAGAAAAGATAGCCTAAACATGTACACACAAATTAGAGTAAAATTAGATTTGAAAAACTAATTTTCATAAATCTTGATAGATAGGTTATCTATCAGGAAGCTGTCGAGCATCGGGCTAAACAAACGTTTTAAACCTCGATAGATGCTATCTGTCGAACTAGCTATTGAGCTTTAAAATCTAGCACTTCTTCACTTGTGTCTTAGACAGATTTGCATGGCTTTAACACTTGGACTTGAACTCTTGTTCCTTGAAGTATTAAAAACATCCTAGATCTATCCACTTACAAGTAAAGTGCGTTTTGTCAAAGGATTAGCCAATTCTAAATAACATATGTTCCTAACATCATTCACATATGTCCTAACATTGTCAATGATTTGGACACATGAAACAAGAGTGCCCAATGTATCTCAAGACCATCAGGAAAAGCAAAGCCCTTATTGCTACCTTGAGTGACACCGAGTCTAGGGATGACTCGAATAATAAGGGTGATGGAATCTTGAATGCCTTTACTACTATAGTTGATCCTGTAGATGAGGGTTTAGAAACCGTAAATGATGAAAATGACTTAGTGGATTCTAAGTTCAAGAAAATGGATGATCGAGATGATATCCATACAGCCTTTGAAAAATTGTACAAGGTTTCCGAGAAGCATAAGAAACTATATAGGCTGACCACCAAGAAACTGAGTGATGTGGAACTTGATCGAGAAAAGCTTTCCACAAAGCTTGATGAAGCTAATCAGACTATTGGAGCATTGGGTTTGAGAAAAATTTATTGGTTGAGAAGTCCAAGAAGCTTGAGGCAGAGTTGTTCCAAGTCAGAGCTTAATTGGAGAGGACTTCAAGTGCAAAGCTTGACGAGATGCTTAACTTCCAGAAATCTGCTTCAAATCGAACCGGTTTAGGGTATGACTTCTCTTCTCCTAACATTACTTCTTCCAGTACTATTTTTTTTGTATCACTTGCTAATAATGTTGAATCTGAGAAAAATAATGTGAAAACTGCTTTAGCTAGTGAGAACAAAGACAAGAGTAAATCTAACTTAGGAGCACCCCCTAAGCTTGATAAGAAAGAGACTAAAAAACTTAGGGCTAAGAAGGGCAATACCCAAAAGTCTAAACAGAAAAAGCAACATCTCTGTCATCACTGTGGAGTGACTGGACATACTCGACCTAATTTCTATAAGTGGTTAGCCACTCAACAGAGCAACAATATAATCTCATCGGGAAACCAAAATCAGTTTCCATCCTCTTTTGCTCCTTTTGGAGATCTTTTAAAAGCCCTCATGTTCCTTTTGAACTTGAACGGTTTCAACTCTTCCCCCTCACTAGCAAATCAAGGATTTACTAAACGGAAAGGTTCTTCCAATGTGTGGATGGAAAAAGGCTCGAAGTGATTTTGTCACTTTTCTTTCTCTCCCTCTATTTTTTTTTTGCTTGCATTACTTGTGTGTTTTGCTTTCTAGTTTTGAGTTAGTCTAGTTTTATACTTTTCTTTGTTTGACATGTTTTTGTTTGTGTATTTTCATTTTTGCTTTATTTTGTTTTTCATAAAAAAAAAAATATGAAAAAAAATCTAAAAAATACAAAAACACTGTGTGTTGTGTACATTGGTACTTGTGTACTTTAATGGCCATTGAAACAAAGTTTTCTAAACTTTGTATCTTTTGTAACTTAGATGAGCATCTCTATGCACAACTAAGGAAGTGAGTTTTGTGGCTCGTGTTTGTGATAAGTAAGATTAAGTAATCTTTTGTACTTAACACTCGTATCACTCTTTTTGATGGGAAGGGCTAAAAAATCCTAAGAGAAAGGCATAAATAACCATCTCACCACTAAAGCCCACCAATCATGAATGACATCTGTATGCTTCGGCATAGTAAAAGTGCAATGTCAAAAGCTTAACATAATTGGGTATTTCTTCTCTCTCTCTCTTTCTCTCTCTTATATGCCCATGCAAGATATGCTTAGCAAAAGAAAAAGAATATGCAAAGAATATCAAAAGCAAAAAGAATCAAAATACTTTTAAATATGATTGCAAGCGTGTCTTTTAGGAGATATGAGAGTTATAAGATATACCTTGAAGGTTCTAGTCCCCATCAAGAAGTTATGATTATGTGTGAGTTTAATTGATTTTCCCACATCTCAAATCGTCATAACATGAAGATACTTATGCAATCTTGCAATGTTTTTCACACACAACACACAATATTCTTTGCTACTTTTGATACATGTGTAGTTACAATGTGATTTGGCCATCACAAGGGATACATGTGTTAATATATACTCACTAAACTGTCTTGACTTGCTTTTAAAATATAAAATTGGTTAAACTTGTTTAGTGTGTGCGTGCTTTGAGTCTAAATGCTCGTCATTTTTCTAGTTGAGAGATGATTTTGAGAGCTTAAAATGTTGATTGGATCTTTGGTTGAGTAGCATGTTTGATTGCCTTCATTTCTGTGTTTTTCTCTTCCTTTAAAAATTGTTTTGTGCACTTCTTGACAGCTTCACGATACCTCTCGACAGCTAGGCTATCAATCGAGCCTCTTGATCTTTCTTTCTCGACAGTTGTTATCACAATTTCGATCCATCGAAGTTTTTGAGAATTCGTATCGATAGCTTCTCGATCCATCGAGAAAGTTTTTGTATGCTAGATAGATGTCGGATAGCTTCTCGATCCATCGAGGTCACTTTGCTGTGGATACCTCTTAATGGCACCTCGACAGCTCTATTTGTCGAGAATTAGTGCTCGACACCTCTCGACCCCTTTCGATCCATCAAGAATTGTAATTTATATGTAAAGCCTTAGCGTGATTTTTTTTTTTCTCATTTTCTCCGATCTCTCTCAATAGTTTCTGACCCTTCACCTCCCCAAACACTTCTTCTCTTTCTAAACCTCAAACTCAGTAGATTTTTGGCCTAGATTGCTCTTCCATTCACCTCCCCATGATGTATTTATTGTTGCATGTCACATATTCATGCATTTTTCATGCATACGTACCATTCTTTTCTTCCATTTTGATATTAACTGTACTTGGTACTTTTCTGCATGTCTCTTTCTCTCTCTCTCTCTCTCTCTCTCTCTCTCTCTCTCTCTCTCTCTCTCTCTATATATATATATATATATTCAGTTAGTCTGCTTATGGCACCAAAGAAGAGCAAGTCTACTCTGTTCCGGAACCCTCTTCATTCTAGGGCATCTTCCTCTTTTGATCCTACCCCCTCTTATGTCAGGTTTCATGATGATAAAGCCCATAAAGACTTTTCAAAGAACTTTTCTTGACACGACATTCATTCGGAAGGCCAAGTTGTCCTTTCGAATTTTTCTAATACTGACCTTTCCACTATCATTTACTGTAAGGGTTGGGAGTTCCATTGTAACATCCCGGTCACCTGTTCCTCCGTGATCATATAGGAGTTTTACTCCAATATGCACGGATTCGATTACTCTGTACCTCATTTTATTACTTGCGTTCGAGGTACGCGCATTGTAGTCACTCCGGATCTTATATCCGAAGTGCTACACGTTCCGAGGGTAGAGTTTGTTGACAACCCAGCTATGATCGTCTAAAGACAAACTAATGTCTCTATTCTGTGAGACACCTTCATCTTGGGGTGACCGTCAAAACACCCCTTGCTCGGGTTTTGTAAAAGGTCCGAGGTTCCTAAATATGGTGATAACATTTTTTTACATCCCTTGTCTCACTATAATTTGATTATTGAGCCTCACGCTCAATTTTTCTATCCCTCCTTGAGAGGCTTACCATAGACTTTCCTCCTTACTTCATACTCTCCCTTATAGATATCTATAGGGATACGGCGACCCGTAATAAACTCATTTTCCCTTCTGCTATCATGTGGATTCTTTTCCATGCGTCTGTCTCCTATCTTAAGTCTTCACACTTCTCTGTCATGTGTGCTATAGACGCAGCGACTGTTAGATGAAGCAAGGCCTAGTTTAGACCGAAGCGGCCACGGATCAAGACCTTGAATCCTCTGGCTTCTTCTGCTCCATCCCCCTTCGCTCTTTCTTTTTCCACGGGTAGAGTGACTCTCGAGGCCATAATGGCACAACTTGTGCGCATGGATGCTCGCCTTGACACTCTTAGTGATGAGTTGTGTTAGGTGAACACCTGTGTTGGTCGTATCGCTCGATTACAGGCTGTCATGGGTGCTTTCACAGCGTCTCTATCTCCATCTCCACTAGCTTTAGAAGATGAGAGAGATGATGGTGGCTCCGGTGGTGATGATGCTGATGAGGATGATGGTGCTAGCCGCTCCAATAACAAGGAGATGACTGTTTCTCAGTGACTTACCTTTTGTCACTCCTGACAAAAAGGGGACTAGTTTTGGTATGAGAGTGGTCATGTACTTAAGGAGAGAGTTAGTATAGGAGATTCTTTTGTTAGGGGGAGTGTTTTTGTTTATGAGGGATGTAGTGAGTACTTTTTGTATCTTTTCTTTTCTTTTCTGTTTAGATACTTTGTTCCTACATTGTGATAGCAAACCTTGTACTTTTATTGATATATATATATACACAATTTAGTGTAAGATGTGCTGTTGCCAACTTGCCTTCAGATATACAGAAATGTATTTTTGAAAATAAGGCTATGTTTACGTCCTTTGATCTGTGGCATGATTATTTCAAAAAACTAGTAACCGCAACTATTCCAGATCCAGATGAACTGGATGAAGATGATAATGTTTTTATTCAACTAGACTGGGAAGAATACTTTGGGAAAAGTTCCCGTGTTTACGAAAGAAAGATTCACCCTTTTCCTGGTCTCCTAATTAATTATGAAGATGATGAGCTGGATGAAGAAGACATGGATCCAGACTGGTTATCTCAAATGTTTGAGTTTGGTTTTATTAGAATGATCCGAGTCTCAAATCGTGATCAACTCAACCAACTCCCGCAAATTATTCAACAAGCTGTTGCTCGCACCAGGAGCCCTTCTGTTACTATTAGATGTTGGAGCACTCTTCCAAACTGGGATACTGACAATTGGATGAATGTGCAACCATCTAAGCATCTTATTCTTATTAACGGCTACTCTCACCAAGGACCATGGTACAAAGGAGATTCCTACCTGTCCTACAAGAGTCCTTGTTCTCTGGCTGAATGTTGGAGAAATTATTTCAATAATCAAATTCTAGAGGTCATTCAAAACCTTTGGAAAGATTACCACTTCAAAGGGAATACAGATAGAATTACTGTTTTTGGTCTCAAGCCCTACGGAGTTGCTACACAACACCTCTCTATTGCTGATTATATTAACCCAAAGAACTTTGCCAATCCTCTGAAGGAACCTGTTTACGAACACCTGCTATATTGTGGTTTCTGCAATCAGTACACCACTTACCATGAGCATGACTGCGACAATGAGCCCACATGGGATCCTCGCGATAATTATTCAGATTACTGTGATACTGACTGATTATTCACTCTGAGTAAAAGCTCCGCCCATTGCTCTCTCTGTCCCCCATGGGAACCTGTTGATTACTTTATTGACTGCTTTCGGCACAAGACGACAAAATGTCATCCTCTGCCAACTATTCACCGTTACTGTTCACTGTTCACGCACGAGTTTACTATTCACTCACGAGATCACTGTTCACTATTCACTTTTGCTTTATTTTTCCTATATAAGGGGGGCTGTCCCTTATTGTTAGTCAGAAGTTGGTTTGAGAAGTTAGTTTTGCTAAAAATATTAGTCTTCCCCCTCCTTGAGTGAGTTTTAGTCTATCCCTTCTCCTAAACTCCCCTGGAACTGTTCCGGTAACCATTACTCTTGTAAGTTACCACTGTTTATCCTTGTTTATCTTGTAATCCTGTAACTATTAATCTTGTACTTTGTTCATTACTTTCAATATTAATCAAGTACTTTCATGTTTATCAATTATCTTGATGATATACTGCTTGGCTGGTTCTACCGCCTTATTAATTGTTAAAATTACTTTGATTATTAATTGTTTTAATGATATATTGCTTGGCTGGTTCTACCGCCTTATTACTTGTTTAAATTATTTTGATTATTAATTGTGCTACCGCCTCCTTGGCTGGTTTACCTTGTTTATTATACTATCTCTGTGCTTCCGGTGCTTCCGCCCCTTTTGCGCTTAGTTCCCCCTCCTTGTTGGTATCAGAGCCATTCCTTCCTTGGCCGCTAATTACGTTCAAATGATTTTGTTGAATAGGATCTTTTGAAACGTAATGATTTTTAAGAAAATCATAAAACAGAATATTTTTCTTTGTCAACATCATCTTTTCTCTCCATTTTCGTTTAATACGATCTTTTTCAGATTGAGAGAAAGTATCCCTGTAATAGTGTCTTATCTCTCTGTTTTTAGGAGAAAGACTTTCTTTAGCCAAGTAAACAAGATCCATTTCAAAACTTTTAGGAAGAGTAGTTAAAACTCTTAATTGGTTTGAAAAATAGGAGGTTCAACAGTAGCAAAATCAGAAGCAGCAGGAGACACAGATTTTGTATCTTCTTCTTCTTCTGCAGGTTTTTCATTTTTGGTTGAATAAAAAGGGGTGCTAATTTGGGAGTTATCACTTGAAACACCCTTTAGCTTCAAATCAGGTTTAACAAAACTGTTTTGTAAATATTCATCAATAGGATTCTTATCAAGAAAACTCATTTTAATAGTTCCATAAAGATATTGTTGAATATTTGTGAAATCAGTTTCATGGTAAATAGGAGCAAAAGGCTTACTACCTTCTTGAACAGCTTGATCATTTTCATTGGCAATATCAGGAGGACACGCAGTCCTGGAGCTAACAGAAGAGTTGGATCTCCACATCTTATCCATGCACTCCTAATTTTAACACTCAATTATCATGCTTTCTCTCATAACCGTTGCATTTCGTAACACATACCCTAAGCAACCGTATACCCTCACTCATGCCCTCAACGCCTGTCCGTCGGCTTACACGGGCCTTACTGAATCTCGGCTCTCGGAATTCACTTTACACTAGGGTGGCGCCAACGATCACAAGATAGAACACAACAACGAAGCACCAAAGGTAAACAGTGGTAACTTACAAGAGTAATGGTTACCGGAACAGTTCCAGGGGAGTTTAGGAGAAGGGATAGACTAAAACTCACTCAAGGAGGGGGAAGACTAATATTTTTTAGCAAAACTAACTTCTCAAACCAACTTCTGACTAACAATAAGGGACAGCCCCCCTTATATAGGAAAAATAAAGCAAAAAGTGAATAGTGAACAGTAACAGTGAATAGTGATCTCGTGAGTGAATAGTAAACTCGTGCGTGAACAGTGAACAGTAAAGGTGAATAGTTGGCAGGAGATGACATTTTGTCTTCTTGTGCCGAAAGTAACGTAGTCAACAGATTCCCATGGGGGATAGAGAGAGCAATAGGCGGAGCTTTACTCAGAGTGAATAATCAGTCAGTATCGCAATAATCTGAATAATTGTCACGAGGATCCCATGTGGGCTCATTGTTGCAGTCATGCTCATGGTAAGTGGTGTACTGATTGCAGAAACCACAATATAACAGGTGTTCGTAAATAGGTTCCTTTAGAGGATTGGCAAAGTTCTTTGGGTTAATATAATCAGCAATAGAGAGGTGTTGTGTAGCAACTCCGTAGGGCTTGAGACCAAAAACAGTAATTCTGTCTGTATTCCCTTCGAAGTGGTAATATTTCCAAAGGTTTTGGATAACCTCAAGAATTTGATTGTTGAAATAATTTCTCCAACATTCAGCCAGAGAACAAGGATTCTTGTAGGACAGGTAGGAATCTCCTTTGTACCATGGTCCTTGGTGAGAGTAACCGTTAACAAGAACAAGATGCTTAGATGGTTGCACATTCATCCAATTGTCAGTGTCCCAGCTTGGAAGAGTGCTCCAACATCTAATAGTAACAGAGGGGCTCTGAGTGCGAGCAACAGCATGTTGAATAATTTGGGGAAGTTGGTCGAGTTGATCACGATTTGAGACTCGGATCATTCTAATAAAACCAAACTCAAACATTTGAGATAACCAGTCTGGATCCATGTCTTCTTCATCCAGCTCATCATCTTCATAATTAATCAGGAGACCAGGAAAAGGGTGAATCTTTCTTTCGTAAACACGGGAACTTTTCCCAAAGTATTCTTCCCAGTCTAGTTGAATAAAAACATTATCATCTACATCCAGTTCTTCTGGATCTGGAATAGTTGCGGTTACCAGTTTTTTGAAATAATCATGCCATAGATCAAAGGACGTAAACATAGCCTTACTTTCAAAAATACATTTCTGTATATCTGAAGGCAAGTTGGCAACAGCACATCTTACACTAAATTGTGTCTTAAGACTCAATTTGGCATAATCTGTGTTCATTAAAGTCAATTTATCCATGGAATGGATATCCTCTTTGCCAAAGAGTTGACTAGTTTCAGGGTTAACAGAATGGCTTGCAAAAGCCTCATATTGAGAGAGAGGTTGGTTAATAGGGTTTTGCTGTATCTGGGAATCAAGTTTAATAATAAGGTTTTCGTAAACATCATTTTGGATAGCAAGGTTAACAAAATGGATTTCAAGAGCCTGAAGGGTCTTCTTGAAAAGTTTGCGATTGCTGGTAATATAGGCTGCTTGAAGGTTGTCAATAAGTACTTTAACAGGAACAGGTAGATCACTGAAATTTCCATTGTGGAATTGCAGTGTTTTAGAAATAACTTCCTGTAAAGTAATATGCATATTACCACTGGAAAATGTCACCTCTGCCGGGACAATTTCCTGAAGGAATGTTAATCAGCAATAGAGAGGTGTTGTGTAGCAACTCCGTAGGGCTTGAGACCAAAAACAGTAATTCTGTCTGTATTCCCTTCGAAGTGGTAATCTTTCCAAAGGTTTTGAATGACCTCTAGAATTTGATTATTGAAATAATTTCTCCAACATTCAGCCAGAGAACAAGGACTCTTGTAGGACAGGTAGGAATCTCCTTTGTACCATGGTCCTTGGTGAGAGTAGCCGTTAACAAGAACAAGATGCTTAGATGGTTGCACATTCATCCAATTGTCAGTATCCCAGTTTGGAAGAGTGCTCCAACATCTAATAGTAACAGAAGGGCTCCTGGTGCGAGCAACAGCTTGTTGAATAATTTGCGGGAGTTGGTTGAGTTGATCACGATTTGAGACTCGGATCATTCTAATAAAACCAAACTCAAACATTTGAGATAACCAGTCTGGATCCATGTCTTCTTCATCCAGCTCATCATCTTCATAATTAATTAGGAGACCAGGAAAAGGGTTCCTGTTAAAGTACTTATTGACAACCTTCAAGCAGCCTATATTACCAGCAATCGCAAACTTTTCAAGAAGACCCTTCAGGCTCTTGAAATCCATTTTGTTTACCTTGCTATCCAAAATGATGTTTACGAAAACCTTATTATTAAACTTGATTCCCAGATACAGCAAAACCCTATTAACCAACCTCTTTCTCAATATGAGGCTTTTGCAAGCCATTCTGTTAACCCTGAAACTAGTCAACTCTTTGGCAAAGAGGATATCCATTCCATGGATAAATTGACTTTAATGACCACAGATTATGCCAAATTAAGTCTTAAGACACAATTTAGTGTAAGATGTGCTGTTGCCAACTTGCCTTCAGATATACAGAATATATATATATATATATATCAAGGTTGTTATTACATTCTTTCACCTATCTCTTTATGTGTTGTTTCTTTTCTCTCTTTATGCACATGCTTCTTATTAATTGTATGCAATCTTTAATATTTCTGCTTCACACTAAGATGCCGCAATGAGTTTTGTTTAAAGTGTTTCAAAAATATAGGTTGTCAAAGTTTTTCATGCTATGAACTCTCTTCTTGCAAAGCTTTTTAAGAGTTTGTGTTAGGATAGATTTTATTGTATTCAACAAGTGAGTATGAGTTGAGTGATTTATAACTTCTCTCATATTTCATGTGTTTGTTGTGGTTTTTTCACTAATTGCCAAAGGGGGATATTGTTAGGATATGTGTGAATCATGTTAGGAACATATGTCATTCAGAATTGGCTAATCTTTAGATAAAATGCACTTTACTTGTAATTAGGTTGATCTAGGATGCGTTTGATACTTCAAGGAACAAGAGTTCAAGTCCAAGTGTTAAAGCCATGCAAATCTGTTCAAGAATCAAGTGAAAAAGTGTTGTATTTTAAAGCTCGACAGCAAGCTCGAGAGATAGCATCTATTGAGGTTTAAAAGGCATGTTTAGCCTGATGCTCGATAGTTGCTCAATAGACAACCTATCTATCGAGATTTACAAAAATCAGTTTTTCAGATCTGATTTCACACATATCCGTGTATACTTGTTTAAGCTTTCTTTTCTCACAACCCGAAACGTATATAAGGATTATTTTAAGGGCCGTCACAGTTGATGAAACTTGATGCAAAGGTTTTGTTCAAGCACAATGTAACCAAAGACAATTTTCCCAAGTTCATATTTCTCTTGAAGAAGCTGCTGTGTTTGTACGCTGTAGGGTTTTGTAACCAAGGAGCTTTGTGATTTTCATCGTGTTGATAAACTAAAGAACTTTACAACCAACATCCTTCTCAAGTTAGTGGTTACTCACGTACTTGGATCCATGCATCAATTAGTTAGTCACGTACTGGGAGCCGTGCATTAAAAATGAGAGATGTCACTACAGAACAAGTCCAATTATGTATTAAGGTAATGGTTCAACCGTAGGTTGGTATAAGGTACTGTGATTCCTTTACTTGTAACCACATGTTTTGATAATAATGTATTCTCGGGAGTGGTGACCTTAAATTCACCTAGTGGGGTTTTGCCTAGGTAGTTTTCCCCATTCGTAAACAAATCACCTGTGTTAAATTTAATTTACACTGCATTTAATTTAGTTGGTGATTTGTTTATGCTACCACGCTTATTGCATGCTAATTGAATTAATTAATTAACTTGGCTAATTAATTGGTTAATTCTTCACAAGGGGGTCAATACATTCTTGGCTTATCACATTCCATTCCTTTCTTTTCTATTCCTTTCCCTTGTTTAAATACATTTCATTCCCTTATGATTTTATTTCATTCATTTTCATTCCTTTATGAACTCCCAAACAAAGCCTTAGACTACAACCTTATTCAATAAAATAAACATTGCAATATATTTTGAAAATCTAACCATTGAATTGCATGTTCTTTGCGCTCTTAATACACATGGCAAATATTGTGTCAATCAAATATTTTTACTATATGATCTATAAGCTTATATTTTATGCATAATTTTAAATTACAAAAACTTGCAATTTAAATAATTTATTGATGACATAGCTATTGATATTTAATTTTTTAGAAATTTTGCAAGCATAAAGTGTACATTTTTAGACCCCTTAACATAAGTTGTTTAACTTAGTTATTTAGCCAAGTGTTTAGTTAGATAAATTATTTAGTTCTAGGTTAACCCAATAAAATCATATCATGTAAATAATGCGGAAATATAAAGAAAACAACGATATGATAACCCAAGAAAACCTACTGGTAAAAAACCTAGGAAGGATTTAACCTAACTATCCTCAAGTTAAAACAAATCCACTATGAAAGAATTGAAGTTTATACAATAGAACTTAAACCACTAACATCCTATTGCTACCTCGAGTAGCAAATTTACTACCACGACCACGTGACAGCTTCGAATCCACGAACTACTTCTTTTTTTGATCCACTGCAACCACAAGTTCTCCTACTTGTGACTTTGAGACTCCACTTAAAGGTTTTAGATATTCTTTAAAGTTGTTTATGCAGCAACAGAAGAGATCATCAAATTCTTGACATGAATCTTGATCATGATAACCCTAAGTGTGTATGAAGGTAAATATCTCTAGATCTCACAAAAGATTCAACACACAACTCTTAAAAGACTTGTAAAACATAGCTAGAGTTTCTCCTTTTATACTTGGAGTGAAATATAAAACCCTACATATCAAACGGGCTTGGGCTGAATTGAAATTTCTGCAGAAAAATAAATTTGCACGTGGTTTGATCGATCAAGCCTAATTTTCGATCGATCGAGCCTTGCAGATTTAGGCCTATAATTTCTACAATCACTCGATTCTAATTTTACAAGTAAACACACTTTGAGCAACCCTAAAACTAGACTCTATGTTTTGATCATAGTTTGCCAACACAATACAAATTGAAGTTCTAATACATTAGTTCCTAAAGTCTTAGAACCTAACATAGAGGATATAAGAAGGAGATGTAATCCTATAGTGAATTTGTCAAAATTCACTTCCAGTAAAAAGATATTGAGTAAAGTTGTAAGTTAAGGTTACAACTAATTTGTAACTAAATTTTGTCCTATAAAAAAAAATGCTCCATTGATTAACAAAGGTAATGAATTCAAAGTTGAGCTGCATTTTTTTCACTCACCAGACATCCAATATAAACAAAGAAAACATTTTGCTAACTCAAGGGAAAACTTTATCAAATCAGTCACTTCTTCAAAGATGCCGTAGATTTGTTTTATTACACTTTCGTCCACACCTTCTAAAAATACATTGTCTTTCTTAAGAGTTTAAATTCAATAAGGACTTAGTGCAAAAGCCTCTATTTATACTTCAATATTAATTTGATACATCAGCATTTTACAACTTAAAGAATAATACTTGTCACACACAATAATTACTCATTCATACCCAATTTCCCAAACATTCGAAGTCATTGATCAGATGTAAATCTCATTCTTTTACCGCTTAGCCACCAACGAACCCCTAACCCACTAGAGACACCGCGAAGCAGTGTTGTCGAAGCTGCCAATAAAAACACTACCTAAATTGCCATTTGTGTGGTGGCCACAAATTAGGGATTGATTTTTTTTTTCTTTGGTAAAAGGTTTGAAACCGAGTTAAAAATATGGGAAATTTTCAATAAAAATATATATAGAAACATAGATTTGAGTTTGAATTTGGAATGTTTGAGTAATGATAGGTAGTACGAAGAAATTATGATCCTTCCTCTCACATTCATAGTGAATTTCACCATGAATTTAATGAGTGGACTCTATCATGAATATGAGAGGAGGGAGTATCGTTCTCCATTCTCCAAGAGTACCTAAGAATTACTCTCCCACATGGAAAATTCTTAGATACTCCTGTTTCACGAAAAAATTGTGCTCCCACCTTTCACATTCATGGTGGACCTCACCGTGAATTTAATGAGTAGACCACATCATGAATGTAAAGAAAAGAAAGTATCGTTCACTGTACTTCGTACTCCATACTCTGGGAGTACTCAAGAATTACTTTTCCCACACTATGCTTATGTGTTAACTTTTATTAGAATTTCAACAATTTCACATAGGTCCACTGCATATACTTGAAAAAGTTGAAATCTAATTAATAGTTGACACATCATCAAGGTGTGAGCATGGGTGTCCTAACATTAATCTTTTATGTTTTTAACTATTCGTACAAATGTTTTTTTTTTTTTTTGTGATTTATACATGCTGAATAATATAATGGGATATGTTTCAATTATATTTTCACAAGGTATCAATCTTTCTGATGCTAACAAACATTGAAACAAGAGAAAGGCAAAGCACCTTTCCATTTATCTTGGGAAAACTAGAATCTATACTCTACAGCCATGTTCTGGGCATAAGGAATTTTGAAAATTTTGTATACTTCACAATTAAGTACAGACTTGCTAGTGCGAATGAGTCTCCTTAATTCCTCAAGCTCTGCTAGCTACATTAAATTGAGGGCATCTTCAAGAATAAGGGCAAAATGGGCAAATGCCCTTTTTGCGTAAACTAAGCAGCGTTTTTCCCTCTTTCCCAAACTAATCAGAGAAATGCGCCTCTTTTGTAACTCGACAATATAAGAATCGAGTTTAGTGAAGAACTCGATATAAAAATGATCGAGTTAGCTTCAGCTTTGTGCCACGCTGGTCAGCCAGCGTGGCATTTTCTTTTTTGAATCCCTAAATAACTCGATTATTTTGAATTCAAGTTATGTAATCAAGTATTTAGCTATCGAGTTATGCTCTTGTTAAACCTGTTTTCAAACTGTCTTGGTGTCAGGCGTATGGGTTCTTGTATGTTAATGTAACTCGATATTACAGTAATTGACTAATAAAGCATACTCGACGTTCGTAAAATCAAGTTATTCTTGTATAACAACTGAACATCTCCTTCCTTTCAGAGTGTTTTGCTTTGTGTCTGAACTGATTTTCACTCTGCTCCACAAATTTTGTTGAGCCTTCTGGTGTCACTCCTCCTCCTTCCTCTTCTGCGAGTGCTACTACGACAGAGACGTCTATTGATTTGGCTACTGCTACTACTACTCCACCTTCACCTTCAGATGTTTCGAACATTCGTCGGATGTTGGATACTGTCATGACCGTCCAAGCGGCTCATGGTCAGCTTCTAGTGGACATGCTTGATGAGCTTTGTGCTTTGCGAGCAGATTTGGAGAGTCTTCAACGTTCTCCTCCACTACCTCCTTTTGGTGATGAGTGAGTGCCCTTTGGCAATTCATCACAAAAAGGGGGAGTACATTGTAGGTAGAGGAGTTTTTGTTTTTAGAGGGAGATTTTGTTGTGATACTTGTGTTTTGAGATTTTGTGGAGCTATGGAGCTTTAGATTGTATCTAGGTGCTTCATTTTGTATTTATCATGAATTTTGGGTTGTCCATGATAGGGGGAGATACATTGATTGTATATGTTTCTTGTTTCACATTGCTTATTTTCTTTATATCTATGAGTTATTCATGATATATGTCTTTATTGTTATGTTATGTGAAATCAAGAAGTTAATTTTATTTTCCTTGTATTTTCCACACATGCGTTTATCTGTTTGTTAAGTGTTACAGGAATATATAGGTTGTTTTAGTCAAGCTGCTCTCTACACTTGCAACTGATTAGTTTGTGTTTTGTCACGAATTGCCAAAGGGGGAGTTTGTTAGGTTCTAAGGAATTATAAACTAATGTATTAGAACTTCATTTTGTAAGGTTGGCAAACCATGATCAAAACAGTTTTTAGTCATGTTTAGACTTGCTCAAAGTATATGTTTTTATGTAAAGTTGGAATCGAGTTACTGCAGAAGTTACTGTGCAAATCTGTCTGGCTCGATCAATCAAGAATTAGACTTGACCGATTGAAAGTCGTGCAGATTGTTTTTTTCTTCAAAATTTGCAACTCAGCCCAAGCCCTGTTTGATGTGTAGGGTTTTATGTTTTGTCTAAAGTATAAAAGGGAAAACCCTAGCCACGTTTTAGAGTGTTCTTTATGCTGTGTGTGTGAATCTTTTATGAGATCTAGAGGTGTTTGCCTTCACATACACTTAGGGTTTCCAAACTCAAGATTAATGTCAAGAGCTTGGTGATCATTCAGTTGCAGATTCAAAGAACTTAAAGATATACAAGGGGGAGTGCTTGTGCTTACTGTGAATTCAAGAAAGAAGTAGTCCGTGGACTTGGAGCTGTCGCGTGGTCGTGGTAGTAAGTTTCCTACTCGAGGTAGCAATAGGATGTTAGTGGTCTAAGTCGCTATTGTGTAAACTTCAATTCTTTTATAGTTAATTTTTTTTTACCTTAAGGATAGCTAGGTTAAATCCTCCCCAGGTTTTTCACCAGTTTGGTTTTCCTGGGTTATCATATCATGTGTCTTTTTCTTTCCGCACTTTGCATGATATGATATATTTGTGTTAACCTAGAACTGCTTAATTTACCTAAGTTAATCACTTGGCTAAATAACTAGGTTAATCTGTTTAGATTTTAAGGGGTCTAAAAACGTACAGAATCATTTGTAGCAACAAAGAACAGCAGAGAAAAAAAGAAAAACTGATTTCATATAAACTTAGCCAAAACTAATGAGCAGTTAATCTTTAGAGTTGCAAAAGTTGAACGTACATAATCATCATTTGCCAGACATTAACAACAACATTCTGTATTGCACAGAATGTGTAGTCATTAATAACAACATCTAATGTTCGTAGGTAGAAATTTTTGGAAATCATCATTGCTTGAATATGAGAAGTCTGAAATATCTCTTTCTTCATCTAAAGAAGTTATTTCATTAATAGACTTGATGGCTTGCTCTTGCGCCTTTCCCTTTAGATGCTTCCTAGCTTTTTGGATTGCGTGAAAACGGTCTAGTCTCCTTTGCATTTGATTGTTTTCTAGTTCAAGCCGAGCAAGTACGTTGGCAGGTTCATCTCTAGGTAACTCGGCTGAGCGTGCCTTTGGAACTCGTAACTCGTGCCATCGACAATACACCTCTAACTCACACCTCTTCTTGTATAGGGTTGACCATGGTGGTTTTGCTACGGTGAACTCTATTGCAGTAGTATCTATACTTAGTTTTGTAGGTTTGCCGACCATGATGTGCCCAACGCTTCCAAGATTGTCATACGTGTATATTGGCATATTAATGAAATCTCTCCTCTTCCCAACTCATTTCCCTCCATAGTGGTCTGTGTATGTATTTAGTTGTTGATCTTTTGGAACTTGTGATGATTCATTTGTTGAAGTAGATCCAAACTTGTTTCGCATTGTATGATTTGATACAGGCTGGAAAAACACTATATGAACAGGATTTTAAATGTTCCCAATGTCACATCAAAGGTGGGCAGTAGTTGCAACATTAGATGTAAATGGGACATCTATGCATCCAATTTCTGAATTGTGTATTCACGTGAGTGTGGGTTTGAAACAGTGGTTCTTACAGTTAGAACCATTTCAATAATACTAATAATAGTAACGATGGGTATGAAACTAACCATCATTAAAATACCTCAAGTTGCTTTCCATAAATACCATGTTTTCCAAACTGCCGCTAAAATAACAAAATATACAACTGGCTGAAAGCCACTTCATAGAACTGTCATACAATTCAAAAAATATGTTATAGCAGCTACAAAAAATTTGTCCCTCCCTTGGGTACAACGGCCAATGGCAATCATCAAGAGTCAGATGGTGGAGAAGGTGGAACAGGACGTCTATAGTCAGCTAAGTCTGCTCACAAAGCTGCAACCTTGACAAGAAGACCATCTAGCACCTGCCCATAGGCTGCCTGAGTCGTCATAATGGTCTCCATCATAGCACGAAAAGAGGGAGGAGGAGGGCCTATATGCGTTACAGCAGCAGTGTCAACATGTACCTCATCATCGCCATCCTCAACAGCAGCAGCTGTGGGATCTCCATGCATGTCCTCATTTGGAACATCTCCAGTAGTAAACCGTACTTGTGGTCTCTTGGATGAACTAACACTGGGTTTGACAAACTTCTTTTGGGCACTTCGTTGTTTCAGAAATTTGGCTCCTATGGGGGCTTGGGTGTGAACTAACTCTTAGGAAGGAAAGTTCTTTAATCCTAAATATTTGAGGACCTTACGGATGAGAACCGGAAAAAACAAACCATGCCTCTTATACTTGCTCCTATGCACCTCTACAATGGTTTCAATGAAAAGGGAAGGAAAACAATGGAACTATTGGTGATAAGGGTGTAAAGAAAGAAACACCTGTCTACAGGGATTGTATGGATATGAGAGATTGGGAAAATGTTGTGACAAGCTATCCTAAAGAAGATTTAATTAAGCTTAATCAACTCACTTGAGCTAATACTTTGGTCAGAACCCCGAGTGACTGATCGTCCATAAAGGACATCCATAACATCATCAAGACGAGGAGACCTAGAGTATGGATTAGTAGGTGTACCAATTATAGGTACATCAAGAGCTTTAGATACGCGCTCCCTAGTTATTGTAAATGGTACACCACGTATGGACGATGCCACTTTGTGACCACCGAAATCCTCATGCACTGAGAGATTTGAATAGAACTCTCTAATCAAGTCAGCTGGAGGGGGTTGTATGTTTGTTCATAGGGATAGCCAACACCTACGCTATAGATTCTCACGAACAGAAGGATGCAATTCATGTAGATTGATTTGCCTTTCTCCCCAATACGCCTACGCTTAATTAAGGTTTCAAAGGTTTGCTCATTTTCGAGCGTGAGGAACCTTAATTGATCAAACACCACTTCAGGTTCGGATGCAGCTTTGGATTTTCTTCTCTTAGCCATCTTTGGAGCCATAACTAACTGATGGTGAGTAGTGGAAACACGATCATCTCACAAAAAAAACAGAACAAATATCGCATTAAGAAGAGATAAACAGAACATTCATACTACCTAACCCATTGATATTTTCAACCAAACAGATCATTTCATCACAATCTACATAGACAATGAAGTTTGAAGCAGAGAACAAAATTTGGAGAAAAACACACTACCATGTGTAGAAAATCATCCATACATTGTAGAGACTCAATATACAGTTTACAACAACACAATGAAAAAACAACACCAGAAATTCACAAGTTGTTTAGTTGGTGAAATAATTGTAATGCATTTTGGTCCGAGTCAATAATTTAAAGATAGAGACGTAGAGTATATAAACTTTTGTTGAACTCAAAGAGCCAACATGCAATTTGTTAACATATTGAATTTTTCCAAAATGATCAATAATGCACAGCCACCGATGGCAAGCATTCTAACAGCACTAATATTATACAGGTAACATACAAGTGGATGTAGGACCTGACACATTTTTGAAATTCCTAGCTACATGTAGTAAGTTTCACCAACTTGTACAAAAAACATTAAATTGCACAATGTACAGTTCAGACATACAAACAGCAAAAGGGCTACCACACACATATGGAGCCACTGGCAAGTAACCTTACTAACAACAAAGCATTTGACTAGCCAAACACCCAATTTCATCACAATCTTCATAGACAACGAAGTTTGAAGCATCAATCAAAAATTGGAGAGTAACACACCACCAATGTGTAATTTTAAAGACAATAACAGTTAAAAGAGTCTTACAATGTCAAGTCTTCGAAGAATTTGCTCGAAAATTTGTCGATTCTAGCCGGATGCAGCGAGAGCAATCGAAGTTGTAATTTCGGACAACTGCAAATTCTGCAGAACTTGGGGAGAGTTTATAATGGTAGGTACTCACAGATCTCGATTTTTGAGTAATTGAGTTATTAAAAAACTCGATGATAAGGAAATCGAGTTATGTGCAGTATGGTCCCTGACCCAGCCCAGATATTTGGACTGATCCCCATATAGTCCAAGAGGAATCCAAGTGTCCAGAGGGGTCCTTGATATAACTCGATTACTAAAATCTCGAGTTATGTGCAGCGCTAACTTAGACAATATCTTGCACATAACTCGATTTCCACGAAACTGAGTTATGTTCACTAGGCTACCACACCTAGCCAAGATATTTTGACTAATCCCCATGTAGTCCAAAAGGAATCCAAATGTCCAGAGGGGTCCTTGACATAACTCGATTACTAAAACCTCGAGTTATGTGCAGTGTTAACTCAGACAATGTCTTGCACATAACTCGATTTTCATGAAGTCGAGTTATGTTCACTGGGCTACCACACCTAGCCCAAATATTTCGACTAATCCCCATGTAGTCCAAGAGGAATCCAAGTGTTCAGAGGGGTCCTTAACATAACTCGATTACTAAAACCTTGAGTTATGTGCATTGTTTACTCAGACAATGTTTTGCACATAACTTAATTTCCATGAAACCGAGTTATGTTCACCGGGTTACCACACCTAGCCTAGATATTTCGACTGATCCCCATGCAGTCCAAGAGGAATCCAAGTGTCCAGAGGGGTCCTTGACATAACTCAATTACTAAAACCTCGAGTTATGTGCATTGTTAACTCAGACAATGTCTTGCACATAACTCAATTTTCGTGAAGCCGAGTTATGTTCATCGGGCTACCACACCCAACCCAAAATATTTGGACTGATCCATCTGCAGTCCAAGAGGAATCGAACTATCCAGAAGGGTCTTCTGCATAACTCGATTATTTAATATTTGAGTTATGAATGACTTGCATGGCCCCAGCATGTCTATCAAAGAACTCGAATTACTAGATGTTCACCAGGCTCCCACAACTAGCCCAAGAGGAATCAAGTGTCTAGTGGGGTTGGCTACGTAACTCAATTACCCTAGAATCGATTTATGTGCAATGTGAACTCATCTATACCTATCCCAAAAGGTCCAGCTTGTCTTGCACAAGTGGTCACTAATTCATTTGGTCTCAAGTTCTGAACTTAATATCGAGCAACCTATACTAATTACTCTACATTTCAACTTAATAGTCCAGTTTGTTGATGTGCTAAACGCTACTATTTCATCACTCTTACTGGTTTTTAACTGGACTTACAGTAATTGAGTTTCTGTTTCATGTGAATGTATATATTTCATAGATTTATGTTTATAGGATGTCATTATGGGCAGAACATCTTCGATTTACTGAAGACTACTTCAAACAACCAGGATCTCAAAGTTTTTATCATTTTTTTCTTAACCTGTGTACCCAATATTTGCTGCTAGAGGCACGAGACACATTTTACACCATTTACAACAACTATTTAGACTCAAATGTAATTAGTTCGACACCATTTACAACAACTATAACAAAATCATGCCTACAATCAAATAAGACACATTTTTGCAGAAACTCAAAGACATCACTGAAACACCGCCACTCGATTTGCCAAAATCCCCCATCGAAACCCCAAGCATATTTAAACTCATTAATCACTGTCCATAATCATTGCAGCATGTAAAAGACAACAAAATTCTCACTAATGAGAAAATCACCCAGATATAACCATATAGCAAGAAATACTTTACATCGTCATCATTGCAGCATATAAAAGACAACAAAATTCTCATCTTGATTAGTATATTTACATAACTCCAATTACACAGAAAGTCTATGGAAGATGAGTGTAATGAGGCTAGGGCTGTAGATATAACAAAACATCAACCTTGATTCAATCCAATCCAAAAACAAACAGTGATAAAAAGGTCTGAACAGAGTACTTGGAAAATAATAAGCTCCCATACAATCTACATAATACATTATTTAGAAATGCAAAGTTTGTAACCACTTAATCGAGGCATCTGAAAATGTGGACTTTTAACACAACATTATCCCTCATAATTAACTCAAATACGCAAACATCTCCTACTTGCAAACTATTTTCCCTCACAAATGCAAACCAACTAGCAGATACAACACATGATGAACCCATGCTTCGTTCATAAACGTATAACTTCACAGGCCATAATCGGTCCACAACCTGGAGCTTCACAGTGAGTATACTTCCTTTGGTATAGTCCTTGGTAAGGCCTTTTGTCGGTAAGTGGTTAATAATACCATGGGGTAAACTCTGTACAATAAATAATAAGATATATTTCAAAATATATCTACCCATTTGAATGAAAAGCAGTTTTGAGGCAATACTATTATTTGTTATGCTGATGGTTGAAGGGCAATTATGTGGATGCCAGTGATTTGATCATGTTATTCACAATGACTTTACATGAAGCATATGATTTCCTTCTACAACTTAAGATGATACTATTTGATATCCAGAAGATACTGTTTAATATAAATGAAACTTTGTTAAGGCTCATTTCTTAAAGCCCAACAAGGAGAATAAGCCTAGCAACATCAGAAAGAAATAATCAAAGAATAAATAGAAGAGCCCAATAAACCTGAGCGGCAGGAATAATAGAGTATAGGTCCGTCAAGCAAATAAACGAGTCTTGAAGAAGTAAATGGGCCTGAAAAGGTTCGGAAAGAGAGGAATGGCAAACCATGGGCCACGGATGCAGAAAAGTGAGGATGGGCCACACCCATTGCGGCAGGCCCAAAGTAAAGCAAGTATATAGAGCCATAGGAAATCTATGGGCTCTAAAGGAAATGAGGAATAGTTGGGCCGAGGAAGCCCAATGAGGTAGTAAAGGCCCATGGAAAGCACGAGGTTACAAGGGGCCAAGGACGCCCCAAAGAAGGATAAATGGGACACGGGAGCCCGCAGACATATATGGCAAGAAAAGCCCAGTGGGCTTATTAAGCCATTGAAAAAGAGAGCAAGCAGTGGACCGAAAGAGGCCCAATTGTGATTAAATGGCCATCCTGTTAAAATGGCACGGCAAGAAACAATAGAAAAGCTGTGAAGAACAACACACAAAGGAAGCAAGAAAACCGAAGCCCACAATCAAGGGCGAGCCCAAACCACAAACGGCGAACTAGTGAAGAAATAATCCACGTCACAAGAAGTTAGAAGTAAACGGCAGGATAAGAACGCAGACGTCCAGGCTGTGGCAAACGCATGACCAGCAGGCAAACTTTGGGCGGATATGAGAACAGGGCACGCGCAAGGCCCAGGTCCCACCAGCGTGTACCCAACCAATACAGGTGAAGGTGGGCCATGGGTCAGAGGTAAAGGGGGTGTGGTTTGGCGGAGGGGAGAGGGAAGAACCCATTTCAAGGCTCCCGCTCAGGCCACTTTCGGGTGAGTGTCCTGCTGGGATGGCATAGCACCCGAAATGGTAAAGCTGAGTTGGAACCTTTCGGTGCATGCCAAGAGGGAGAGAGAGAGTACTCTGCCGTGACAGGTGAGAATGCCACGGCAAGCTAACAAACAAAAATGCCCTTGTCTTCGTCTGGTGATGTGGTGCGACATGGCCAGCGCAGGAACGTGGCGCTGGCTGAGTACCTGACCAACCAGTAATGGTCGACGAGTACACGCTTCGGACAAAGACAGTTAAGGGGGTAAAAGAGTAAAAGCAACACCTCGGCAGGCACTATATAAGAATGTTCCCTGTGCACAAGGGGGGGAGGAGGCCAAGTAAGGAAGAATTAAGGAAAAGAAAAGAAAACAGAGCAAGTAAAAAGAAAAACAGAGTAAGAAAAGAAAGAAGGGAGGGAAAAGTAATTTAAAAAGGGGATTGAAATAAGAAAATAAAAGGGAAGAAAGTGAGAGGATAGGCATGCACCGAAGTGAGTTGTTATTTCCTCTCTCCCTCTCAAAAAAAAAAAAACACACTTTCCATTTACTCACGCTCGGAACAAAGGTCATCTAGGACCGTTCCTTCAAAACCATTAATTTCTCCTTTGAGAAATTAGTTGCAATGAGGGAGTGTCGTCTCCTTTTGGCTTGGATTTCTTTAACATACCACGGCAGACTAAGAGTTTCTACAAGCTTGCCGTCATTTCTTGCTCATTTCCTTTTATACTCAGTCCTCTTAAGTTCATCTTTGTTGTTCTCTTTATGTGTTCATTCCAATGCTTATTTATTTAAAGTATGGCAAACACATTTCCCTTATATTTATAATATATCTGTCTGCGGTAATTATTTCAAAAGGATTTATGTGCCACAACTACGAAACATAAATTGTGACAGGTTAGGGCATAGCTTGCGCGCAAGTCGGGCCAGGGTGAGTTGCAACTGGACCGATCCCGACTCTCCAATCCATAACATTTTGGGCTTAGTACGGCAGAATGAGATAGTCCAGCCCAATGTCATAGTAGCAGCCCAAACACCGTTACAAACTTCAATTCCCCTAAAAACACAAAGAAGCAAATCACTAGCAATAAAATGTCCAGCAACAACTATCTGCTACATGCTTTCTAATTGATCTATGAAAAATCAAAGTTATCATGCATCTCTAAAACCCAACATGATATCCAGAAGATACTGTTTAATATAAATGAAACTTTAATTCCCCTAAAAACACAAAGAAGCAAATCACTACCAACAAAATGTCCAGCAACAACTATCTGCTACATGCTTTCTAATTGATCTACGAAAAATCCAAGTTATCATGCATCTCTAAAACCCAACAATACGTTCAGCTGAAAGCGTACCGCACGATCCTTGCCATTAATGTATGACGGATGAATGATAACCGTGAAAAGGGGATTTTTCGATTTAAAAGCATTGGCTCTCAGAACATTTTCAGCTACACCACCATCTCTCTTAGGACATTGGTCATGTGAGAAAGACACAACATCCCTATTGCAAGCAGATTCAGGTTTAACTAACGGGCTGCTTTTGCATCGTACTCGATTTCCTCCAACCCCATGAGCTGATCCTGAAATGACATGAAAATATGAAGTCATGCACATGAAATTAATAGTAAACAGGCTTACAAAATCAACCAGTTCCTTAACAAAGTGTAAGATTCAAACCTGAACCCTCTCCCCTAGTAAAGCCATCCACGATTTCAACAGAGTTATCATCACTCTCATTGTCTTCCATCCTACAAACTTGGAGTTGGTCATCTAAGGCTGCGTTCGTTTGGAAGGAAAATAGGGAGGATGGAAAATAGAGGATGGAAAATAGGGTGGAAAATGCTGTTTTCTACTGTTCGTTTGGGGAAGGAAAATAGGGAGGATGGAAAACTCGAGAGAAAGTTTTCTCTCCAGGCCCACTTTTTTTTTTTTTCCTTCCAAATCGGAAGGAAAATCTGGAGAGAAAAGTTCTATAGTAGCTATTTTACAAAAATACCCTCTTTCTACCTATTTTTTTCAACGTTTTTTTTTCTTCTTTTTTTTCTTCTTTTTTTTTCTTTTTTTTTTTTCTATTTCTTTCAACGTTGACCTGAGAAGTTTTTTTTTTTTTTTTTTTTTTCTTCTGTTCAACGTTAACAACAACGTTGAACTGAAACTTTTTTTTTTTTCTTCTGTTCAACGTTAACAACGTTGAACTGAAACTTTTTTTTTTCTTCTGTTCAACGTTAACAACGTTGAACGGAAACTTTTTTTTTTTTTATCTTTTCTTTTTAACGTTACTGAATAACATTGGTTTTTTTTTTTTTTCTCTTCAACGTCACTGAACAACTATGTTTTTGTTTTTGTTTTTCTTTTCTTTTCTTTTCTTTTCTTTTCTTTTCAACTATACTGAACAATGTTTTTTTTTTTTCTTTTCAACATTACTGAATGTTGTTTTTTTTTTTTCAACGTGATCTGATCTAATTTTTACATTATAATAATATAAATTTATATATATGGTGTGATAAATTTTATATTATTTAATAATTAGAAATAAATCTATTTCTTACATATTTTATAACAAGGGTATAATAGTCAATTTATATAAATTACATTTTCCATCCTTTCCTTTTTCTCTCCAACCGAACACAAAAGTTTTCCATCCTTCCACTTTTCCACTCCCCCAACCGAACACACAAGAAGGAAAACTAAATATTTTCCATCCTCCCACAATTTTCCATCCTCCCACTTTTCCACTCCTCCAACCGAACAGACCTTAAAGGATAGTCTATTTCTGTAGCAGTGGCAACAAATATGAGTACATAAAAGTGTGAATTTCCTTCATATCTGAAAACTAGCAAGTGCCCCAGGGTTAGAGCATGACAGCTTGCAAATTCGCACCAACCATTTTGAAACCAAACCTCCCCATCATGATTTGTCAATTTGAGTTTCCATTTTGTACCATTTAGAATCGTAAGAAAGACCATATCTGACAGATCAACTCCATATTCGCTTATAAACTTTTTTGGAATCCGCTGTGATAAAAATTTCCAAAACATAAATGCAGGCTTTGTAAATAAACACATGCAATCAATTAAGCTCTATTCTTGTTGTGTAGTCAGTACCATTACAGGGAAAATGGATTTAGTCTTTCTTTTATAATAATAATTCAATAATTGTAATAGTTTTGAGAACATGCGAAACTTAAGTACAATATTCTAAGTATAGTACATTAGGGTCAAACATTAAATTGAAGCACATGTTTAACATGACCAATAAAATACAAATAATGTTATTATTTTTAAGGACAATTAAATTCAGATTACTTGATTTTAATCAAGTAATATGATGTACTACACAAAAATTGGATAACTAAAAACTAAAAATCTGTGAAATTTTATGATTGCACAGTTGGGATTTGGGGTGGGAATAATTTTATGAGTGCCGTGTTGGAGGGGGGGCCAATCTTTTAATCTTGTGGGGGCCAACTCTTAACTCAAAATGATTCTACCCTAGTTTTACCTATACTTAGAGAGGTTTTAAGAAAATTTAGAGGGGCATGGCCCCCACAGGGACGAAGCCGGAACTTGAAGTTAGGAGGGACAGTTTTACTGTTAGGAGGAAAATGTAAGAATTACGAACTTTTTTTTACAACTCACTGTTAATGTGATGAATGGTTATTAGTAAGTTAAAATGCAATGTAAGTGATGAACCCAAATGCTAATCAATAAAAGTTTAGTACCAGTGATGGAACTATAGTTGGACTTGGGGGGGTAGTGCCCCCCCCCCCCCCCCCCAAAGTTGTTCAAAATCTTTTTAAGTACATATATATATATATATATGTATGTATTAGTTTTAGTAATTTGTTTCAATAAATTTGCACTTTGCCCTCTCAACAATATTATTGAATGTTTTAAAGGGTATAAAAATTTTTATTGATCTTAATTCTGAAATAAATTTAACAAGTTCAACAACAAAATTTAGCAATAACAAACTTAAGCCCAAACAACACCCCAAAATAAACCCGCGCAAGACACGAACAATAAAATAAAACTAATTATATAAAATTCCTAAACCAATTCTAACTAGTCTAAGTGAACAGCCACACACATTTGACAACACATAAGACAGCCAAAAAAAAAAAAAAAAAACCTTCACTTTTAACTTGTACATATAAGAAAAGTGGAGATTCTAGCACAATACCAACCTTTAATATTAGAAGTTGTAAGATTGGTGCCAACCAAAGGGGGAAAAAAAACTGAAAATAGCATTGCTTATATTAGCAAACAATGAGGTATTATTAGAATTTTGTGGAGCAAAATTAATCTCAATCATAAGAATTTAAATGATTCTATTCCTTCTTTCTCTATCCAAAAATGGTGGCTTCTAAATTTGGTGGGTTGGGACCTTGTTTCCTAATTGGTCACAACATTTGCATTGAGCAGCAACTAAGACTAATAGAGAGAGTTTTTTGTAGTGTTGAGGTCAAATTCTCTATTTGATACATCACAATTCACACTTGGTATGTTGATTCATACATCATTTGATTCGGTAACTTTACATTGCATACATTTGTAAAAAACTCCAAAATACACCATATAATTTTGCAATATCTATAAGAAAAATATAACCCACACTTGTCACAGATCCCAATCAAACACTAGATAAGTATTTTACACAGTAAAATGAACACATACTGCATCACGGTGTTAGCAACATAGAAATCCTTTTTTCCTTTTAAGGTTACATACGAAAAATTCTTACTCTCTTTTGGTGTTCATACTTTCTTTTGCAATTACAAAGGAAGAAGCAACATAATAAATTCTAGATATCAAACACAACCACACCCATCTGGATTACCTCGTGTATACACATTACACTAATTGCAATAAAACTACACAATGCATGTTAGAGTAATAGCAAACTCTAATATGTAGAAGAAGGAGGGAGACTTGGACTAAAAAGAAAAGAACAAAAAATAAGACCAGTAAACTACGCATTACAAAATGAAAGTTTGTATACTACATGTAACATGGAACCAAGTTCACAGATTTTCTTGAAGTTGGTTATTAACAAATGTAAATTTTTTCAAGAATCACAACTAAAAAATGTCAAGTGGACGACGTTAATTAGCATATGATTTTCCGAGAGAAAAATATACCGAAATTGCTACCATACTTACAAGCTTTCCTTTTTGAAGAGTTTGAGGCATAATAATCTTGAAAAAGTGGGGGGCCTTTGTGGTCAGATCAGCAGGATCCTCATTGTCCTTCTGCCATTGAGAAGTCATCGTTCTCCAAATTTTTGATATTTTGTGCAAAATGTGTTGAACTGTTCATGCTTCGTAGGTTGAGTACTAAATGGAGTGTTCGTTTTCCACATAACCCAATTCTTCTAAAATCGAGTTACGTGCAGTGTAACTCAAAGGAATCCATGTTGTCTGCAGAGTAGCTCAAAGGAATCCATGTTGCATTATTCAGCTTGCACGTAACTCGATACTACGTAAATCAGGTTATGGTTACTCAATGATTAATATATCGAGTTATGTGCATTGTTGTTCCACAACCAGCCCAGATATTTTGGACTGATCTAGATGCAGTCTAAGAGGAATCCAAGCGTCCAGAGGGGTCTTCCACATAACCCGATTCTAAAGAAATCGATTTAAGCCCAATTCACATAACTCGCTATTACTTAAATCGGGTTATGTTCAGCATGACTCAATTATAGAGAAATCGAGTTATTTCCACTGGGCTTCCTCGCCCAGCCCAGGTATTTGGACTGATCCATTTGCATAACTCGAGGAATATGAAATCGAGTTATGTTAGAGTAACCCAGACGACTCCAATGCACATAACTTGATGTACAGAGAGGCGGGTTATGTTCAGCGTGGCTCTATTATGCAAGAGTCAAGATATTTCCACTGGGCTTCCTCACCCAGGCCAGACATTTGGACTATATTTGGACTGATCCATCTGTAGTCCAAGAGGAATCGAACTGTCCAGAGGGATCTTCCGCATAACTTGATTACTCTAAAATCGAGTTATGTGCATTGAATTCTGTTCAACTCTGTAAATTATACAGGAGTCGAGTTATTTTTTAATACATTTCCTGCGTGGAGTAAGAACTCATGCAGCGCTGTTCACACCTAAGATGATACTAATTTCTCCCGTTTATTCATAAAAAAAGTGGACCTGTTCACAACCATTCTATAAACAACAACTAATCCATCTACTTCCAACCACTTCCATAATCAAATCGTCTATACAACAGTTTTGGACATCCATCAACAAATCTTTCATTAAATTCCAACATGCGAATTAGAAAATCATCCATACAAGCAATCATGTAAGTATAGAGCCTGTATACATTTAAATCTGTTGATGTACAAAAATAAAATGTCCAATGAGGCATTTGATGCTTCACAATTGTAACTTGAAACTTGGAAAGCATACGCCAACTCAGGTTTTAGGCAATCATGGAGTCTGCACATTTGAGTCCTTGGATTTGTTCTCTTCAAAAGATGGCCGGTTCTCTGAGTATGACTGTCGGATTTCTCCAATCATTCTGACAACTGCATCCATGGTACGTCTCAAGTCTGGCACCTTTGCCACACAAGACATGGCAATAGTATTGGTACTACAAACCTCCCTTTGCCGCAGGCCTGCCTCCTTCTAACCAGTAACTAGAACAAAAATTAGTAAACAACCCACATTAATTAATAAATTGAATTGACAAATACAGAAGAACCTTTTAAGCTTACCTGCTTAAATGACGAGCTTCTAAAGTTACCCCTTGGCCAAAATTAGCAATCTAAAGCAAAACATATACAGTTAGGGAAATAAAGACCCAATGAATACCACCCAATTTCAATTAGCAATCTAACATCATGTATACCACCTCATTTCAATTCATACTGTTTAGACCTGTTGTAACAAGACTAACTGACGCTAAAGAAGAATAACTTATGATACCCCCTTGTTACTATGACTTGTAATTGTTACCTGCTACATAGCACTATAGCTTGTTGATGCCACATTTCGAGTCGGACATCTACGACTATTATGACCCTCTTGGCGACACAGCCCACACTTTGACTTTGGTCCATTCTCAATCCACAATGAGGTTGGCAACTCCCTATCATCGTCATCCATCTCATTACGGATTCTCGTGGACTTTGGCCAACCTTTCTCTCGAATCAACCGCGGGTTTGGCATCACGGTTCTCCTTCCTTCTAGCTCCGGCCATTCTAATCTTTCTTTGAATGGTTGGAATATCGACTCGTAGTTGTGATACCGTTCTTCCACATGGTAGAAACGTTCCATATACTCCGTGGCATCGTGGTTGTGCTTGGCACAAACTGCTATCAAGTGTGAACAGGGGATCTTGTTTGCTTCCCTTTTCCCGCACGTGCATGTCATGTCCATAAGGGAAACCCTATGGGTGTGAGCTCCCCTACCAGTGTTCAACAGTGAAGACTGTGTGTCCACTGTATATAAATGCTGTTGCGCGCTCATCCTTCTAACCATATGGAGCTTTGCCTTCTCTTGATTTGCCTCGAACTTGTCATAGGCATATTTACACCACACTTGCCCCTCTTCCAACTGCTCTAGAGTTTTGTTTCTACGATCGTCAAAGTACGAGTTCACCTTGTAAAATGTGAACTTCACCATTGCAATTATGGGCAAGCTACGTGCGCCCTTAAGTACCCCATTGAAGCACTCTAACAGGTTGGTTGTCATTGCCCCATATCGATGCCCATGGTCATGTACAAGTGTCCACTTTTCTTGATCTAACTCCTTAAGATAGGCGTACGCAGCCCGGTTGACATTCTTGATGCAATCCATGGTGTTTTTAAACTTCCAAACTTGATTCGCAGTTGCTGCCTTCCATACCAAGTTCTTCAACGCCACACTATTGAAGTTAGTGTTTGTTAGGTTCTAAGAATTAGGAACTGATGTATTAGAACTTCAATTTGTATGTTGGCAAACCATGATCAAAACAATGTTTAGTCTTGTGTTAAACTTGCTCAAAGTATGGGTCTTAATGTAAAGTTGGAATTGAGTTGTTTTACAGAATTACTGTTAACTTTCTGCCAGACTCGATCGATCGAAAATTAGGCTCGATCGATTGAAAATCGGGCAAATCGTTTTTCTGCAGAATTTTCCAACTCAGCCCTAGTCCATTTAATGTATAGGGTTTTATGTTTTGCCCTAAGTATATAAGGGAAAACCCTAGCCACGTTTTTAGAGTTCTGAATGCGGTGTTTATGAATCTCATTGTGAGATCTAGAGGTGTTTACCTTCACATACACTTAGGGTTT
Source organism: Lithocarpus polystachyus (assembly GCA_033629205.1). Taxonomy (NCBI): domain Eukaryota; kingdom Viridiplantae; phylum Streptophyta; class Magnoliopsida; order Fagales; family Fagaceae; genus Lithocarpus; species Lithocarpus polystachyus. The sequence goes on from CM066163.1 coordinate 70,643,653, forward strand.
ACAAACTTGAGATTCATGTCAAAAGTTGTGTAAATCAATACAGTTGTAGAATCAAAAGAGCATAAAGATATACAAGCAGGTGCGCTTGTGGATTTGCTGAAGAATTCAAAGAAAGAAGGAGTCCGTGGATCTCGGAGCTATCATGGGGTCATGGTAGTAAGTTTCCTACACTTGGGTAGCAATAGGATGTTAGTGGTCTAAGTCGCTATTGTGTAAATTTCAATTCTTTCTAGTGGATTTGCTATTTTACCTTGAGGATAGCTAGGTTAAATCCTCCCCAGGTTTTTTACCGGTTTGGTTTTCCTGGGTCATCATATCGTTGTGTTGTTTATTTTTCCGCTGCTTTACTTGATATGATTGTTATTGTTTTAACCTAGATCTGAATAATAAACCTAAGTATTCACTTGGTTAATTAATTAGGTTAAACCATCTAAGTTTACAGGGGTCTAAACGAACTTACAAGTGGTATCAGAGCGGGTAGCTCTTCTGTTTTAGATCCTTTGATCTAAGAGTTGATCCTTGATCCCTGTTATCATGGATAATTTGAAGTGTCTTTCTGCTCATGTTTGTGATGATTTAAATAAAAAGGACACTGTTGTTTCTGTTGATCTTTTTGAAGCCTGTGAAACTCTTCGTAAGGAATTATTGAAAACTATGAGAATTGCTAAAAAATTCAAGGAAGAGTTAAAATTGGCTAATCTTGAAAAAGAGGAATTGATAATGAGATTAGATGAATCTAATAAAAAGAATGAATTTTTGAGAAATTAAATTTTCTCTCAAGATGAGAAGATGAAAAGCTTGGAACAAGAGTTAGTTGAATCTAAAGCTAAAATTGAAAATTTGACTAGTACCAAGCCTGCTGTTGATAACAGAAGTGTTTCTGTTTCTCTTAAGCCTAAAGCTGAAAAAGTTTATATCCCTCCTTTCAAGAGGAATAATAAAGAAAATGCTTATTTTGCTAGGTTAGACAAAGGTAAAAGTTCTGATGTAGACGCTGAAGTTTCTACACCTAAGTCTAAACCTACTGCTGGTGTGCAAAAGAAATCTGTTTTTGTGCCTACCTGTCACCTTTGTGGTGTTGTTGGTCATATTAGACCAAATTGTTCTTTGTTGAGGCAAAAACCAAAATCTAAGACTAGATATGCTGTTAAGAATACTGATGTTCCTAAATTTGTTTCTGTTTGTCACTTTTGTGGTGTCTTTGGTCACATTCGTCCTAATTGTCATAAATTGAAATTTAAGCATTCTGTGTTTCAATCTAGGATATGTGATGATATTTCTCCTGCCATAAGTCCAAATAAATTGTTTCATATGCTTTTAAAAAATTTGAGCTTGCTGGCTTGTGAAAGGAATTTGCAGGATTTTAGTCTTTCTCAGAAGATTGGTGTAATCCCTCAAATACACTCTGCTTCACATGGATTTTCACCTACAAAGCTGAAGACTCGTGCTATATGGGTGAGAAAAGATTCTTTAAGGTGAGTGTCCTGACTTGTCCCTGTTTTTATTCTTTCAATTATTTGTGGACATGTTTTGTTTTTGTTTTTGGTTGTTTTGTTTTTTAGGTTGTTTTTTATTAAAAAAAAAATCCAAAAACATTGAAAATTTTCAAAAAGACAAAAATATTTTATTTTATGTCTAGTTTTATTTTTCTTGAGGATTACATGAATTATGATATCTCTCTCTTGATTTTAAACATGCTTGATAATGTGGAGAAACATAAAAAGTATGTGTTATATAAGTGCTAAGCTATTTATGATTTTGTATGAGTATGTGCTAGTTTGTACATGTACTCATGGGTTAATTAAGAAATTGATATTTCTTGTTTGTGTACCCTTTATAGCTTAGTTAAGCACTGTCATGCATTGCATTTGCATTTTTGTTCATTTAGCATAATGTGTGCTTTTTGTTTTTGGTCATAAATTTTTTTAAAACCAAAAATATTTTTATGTGTTTTGTATTATATATCTTGGATTTATAATTAAGGTTGGCCATATTATCTTTACATAACATGTTTATGTACTTTGTTTAGCTTGGATGAGCTTATTTTATTGCACTTTACTAGTTTAAGCTTTGTAATGCATGTTGTGTGGGAAGATGTTTATAGTTTTTGATCACTTTGTCTTGATCTTGAAGTCACATGTCTTTGTCTGTCAGACTTGAACTTAATGAGAAAGGCATAAATAACCATCTCACCACTGTTTATTAGCCAATCATGAACACCTTAGTGCATATCATAAGATTTTGTGCTCGAGAAAGTGTAGCACATGCACAAAAAGAACATAAGGTGTAGCCTCTAATTAAAATTGGTGTGTACATTATTGGGCTATAATAATTTCACAATTCATAAAATTGGTGTGTACATTATCCCGGCTATATTATTAAGTTTCTAATCAATTAATTTGAATATTAATGTTGAGGCAAATCAAGAAACTTACATGATTGCAAACTTTTATTCTAGGAGATGTGAGAGTTATATGATGTAACTTTTTAGGTGATAGTCTCTTTCAAATTCTATGTGATGAATTTTGTAGACTTTGTGATTGATTACTATTCACATATCACCTCACATGTCTCTCAAGCTTTTGCTAGTTGCACACACTACACAAGTTACTCTTTGCTAAACTTTGTACATGTTATTGTGTGTGATTTTGTTGTGGCCATCCAAGATTATATGTTCCTTGATTTTGATGCAAAATTTGAGTTTTAAGGACAAATTGATTAAAAATATTAATTTTGGAAAATCTGGGTTGTATTCATGTATTTTTGAAAAACTTTTAGTCTCATACTCATGCATTTCATTCATGAAATATTGTGCTTTGAGGAGTTACTGCATTAAATTGCTCTGTTTTTCAAAAATTTGAGTTTTCCAGAATTTCGACCGATCGAAGCTGTTGCTCGACCGATCGAAATTGCGATAAAAATTTTGGTTTGATTCTGTCTGACTTGATTGGTATTCGATCGATGCTCGATCGATCGAAACTGAAAAATTTTCAGTTTTTAAAGTTTTTGACCAAATTTTTACATGCATCATTTATGGTTAGGATTCACATGAGTTGCATTGTTTTTCTGTGTCCATCTTGCAGTTTTGCAGTCATATCTCTCATTGTTTTCACACATAACATGCATACACTTTGCTAAATTGGGTACTCAACTTGAATTAAAAAATGATTGATTAATTTTTGAGTCCTTTGTACATTTTAGTATATGCTATTTTTCTTGATGTGTGAATTGCAGAAAATATTTTTCTTAAGAGATATGATGGATAATCAATGTGCAAATATTTTCTCTACTCATGCAACTGTTTATGGGTCACATAGTGTCAAGTTTGCATTTATTGAAAGAGAGAATATTTTTCTTTATGTGTATCCTCAACTCATTTTTTTTTATTTGGTTTGTGTGTTTTTATTTATCCCCACCTCCTAAATTTTCCCCAAAACTGTTTTTCCCAAAACTTGTTTTGTTTTTCCTATTTTTATAGGGGGAGAAAAGTTTTTTTTACCTTTGTTGTTCATAGGGGAGTTGTTGATCTTCATAGGGGGAGTTGTCTCCATTTTCTATAGAGTTGAATTGTTTTGTGTTCCCTTGGTTCTCTTTTTTCTCTCATGTTTACTCTTTGTTTGAGTTGTCTTTGTTAATACGTGACAAAAAGGGGGAGAAATAGATGAAATATGGGAATCTTGTTTGTCTTGTTTAGGGGGAGAATATAAAAACTGTTTGATGTATCTAACTTAGGGGGAGAGTTAGAATTTATTTGTGTTTTTATATTTCAGTTTCATATTACTGTTTATATGTCTTTCTTTCCACACATGCGGTGATGTGTTTGTTAAGTGTTACAGGAATATACAAGCTGTTTTCAGTCGAGCTGCTGTCTACTTTGCAACTGTTAGATAGTAGTTTAGGTTGAATTGTTTAAGTGGCTATTTATTTTGTAATGGGCTATTTCAATGTGTAAACTTTGAGCTTTTGTTAAGTCTGTGTTTTGTCACGGATTGCCAAAGGGGGAGTTTGTTAGGTTCTAAGAATTAGGAACTGATGTATTAGAACTTCAATTTGTATGTTGGTAAACCATGATCAAAACAATATTTAGTCTTGTGTTAGACTTGCTCAAAGTATGGGTCTTAATGTAAAGTTGGAATCGAGTTGTTTTGCAGAATTACTGTTAACTTTCTGCCAGACTCGATCGATCGAAAATCGGGCAGATCGTTTTTCTGCAGAATTTTCCAACTCAGCCCTAGTCCATTTAATGTATAGGGTTTTATGTTTTGCCCTAAGTATATAAGGAAAAACCCTAGCCACGTTTTTAGAGTTCTGAATGCGGTGTTTGTGAATCTCATTGTGAGATCTAGAGGTGTTTACCTTCACATACACTTAGGGTTTACAAACTTGAGATTCATGTCAAGAGTTGTGTAAATCAATACAGTTGCAGAATCAAAAGAGCATAAAGATATACAAGCAGGTGCGCTTGTGGATTTGTTGAAGAATTCAAAGAAAGAAGGAGTCCGTGGATCTCGGAGCTATCATGGGGTCATGGTAGTAAGTTTCCTACACTTGGGTAGCAATAGGATGTTAGTGGTCTAAGTCGCTATTGTGTAAACTTCAATTCTTTCTAGTGGATTTGCTATTTTACCTTGAGGATAGCTACGTTAAATCCTCCCCAGGTTTTTTACTGGTTTGGTTTTCCTGGGTCATCATATCGTTGTGTTGTTTATTTTTCCGCTGCTTTACTTGATATGATTGTTATTGTTTTAACCTAGATCTGAATAATAAACCTAAGTATTCACTTGGTTAATTAATTAGGTTAAACTATCTAAGTTTACAGGGGTCTAAACGAACTTACAGTGTTAACATTGCTTACTAAATGAAGGAGGCAATACCGGTGATGGGTTAAGGGCAGTTGCAAGTAGCCCCTAGTGGTGTCATCGAAGCATGATTGTATCCCACGATGCCTATCGAAGATTATACACAAATTGGTCCTGTCCGTAACATGGGTCAGCAGGCATGCCAAGAATCATCCCCATGTCTCCGTGCTCTCGCTTTCAACAACGAAAAACGTGAGTGGATAAACCTTGTTGTTACCATCTGTTGCCATTGCTATCAACAGCTTTCCTTTGTACTTGCCATAGAGGTGCGTTGCATCTATGCTTATCACCGGCCTGCAATGCCTGAACCCTCTAATACACGGATCGAAAGCCCAAAACGCGGAGTTGAATATACAAGTCTCCGGGACACGGGGGTTGCACATTAACATGGTTACAGTGTCCGGATTTGCATCGGACAATGCTGCTAGAAACCGTGGCAGTTCCGTATACGACTAGTCAAAATCCCCGTAAATATACGCAACTGCCTTCTGTTTGGCTTCCAAAACCTTGTACATAGTTACATCATACCCGTGCTTCGCATGCAGCATATTACGCAGGTCCTTTACTTTTCGGGTTAGGTCCTCCCATACATACTTCTCAAGTGCAATGGAGATGAACTTTGAATCCATCATCCACCCATCGGTCGCTACCTGAAGGGATGTGCAACTATGGGGACCCTTACATTTACTGATCTGCCACATCCCGTGCTTCTTGCTGTAAATGGCCCAAATTGACCATGGACATGCCTCATGTATGCACCGCACTACCAGCCTTTTGGTGTCAGACTTGATGACCTTGTATTGCTTATTGTGCTCCACAAAGTAGAGGGTCAACACATACTGAACGGAGGCTTTATTCTTGAATAGCATCCCCTTCGCTGGCTGGTCACCTTTATGCCAACTTGTAAGATGTCCTGAACCCAATGCAAGTGATGGATCAAACACATTGTCCCATGTGTTTGATGTAAACCATTCTGGGATAGGAACTGTAGTAGGGCAATCCTCCTCATGGTTTTCAATCTATGGTGGATCTAAGACCTCTGCGTCATCTACCTGTCCATCAGTATCAATAAACTCTTCGTACACATCTCGGCTGGCATCAATATCAATTCCCCCATCCATATAGGCTTGGACATGTTCATATGCGTGAGTAAACCCTCCCACGTCATTTGTATAAGTGGCGCCCAACACTTCGGTGTTGTCCAAGAACGCAACCGCACTGCATGGTTGAGTATTACAGGGCAAAGGCATGGCATCGGCGAAGGAAGGATGCACGTCCAGTGGCAATGAGTGTGGCTCTTCCACCCCACTGCCATGTTGTGAACTTGCACCAACATAGAACTCAACAGCCTCAACAGTTACATACAAGTCGGACGCTATGAACTAAGGGGTCCGCTTAATCACTGTCCACATCATGTCCACGTCAGCATTGCAACCCAATGGATTTGAGTTGTAGACAACCTGAGTATTCACAAGTAGCTGGGGGGCACGATACACGATGGATATCTTATGTGACTCCCTATCCAACCCTAGAGCTTTTTCTATCTTCCGGTGCATTTTTCTCAAGTGTGTTCCACATTTCAACTCAATGAACTTCTGCTTCACTGACTCGCCTCTATAGGACAGCCCATGCAAGTCATGGAAATACAGCTCCCCATCATAGTAAATGTAGAAGCAATGACGACCCATGGCAGACCTGGATAAGGACAATTAATTGTGGTTATCATGTAGAAGATAGAGGGTTATGTTAATGCAACAGTAATTAATCTTTTGCAGATGCACTATAATGATATCCTAAGTATGCTTAACAAACTTGATTCCCCTATACACAAACATTGGCCTTTGAGGGGAGATGTGCCACAACAAAGAAGAAGGGGACCACAACTATTGCACGCTTGGGGAGAATGCAATAGTGAGGAGGAAAATGCTAACATGGTCAGCAAAACTTGTTCACCTCGTAGGCTTTCTTTTTCAGAACCCACACACTGAAGCCTTTCAGAACTGAAACAGCCACACAATTTAAACCTCTGATTGTTTGTTACATTGTTGTTGATAGCTGTGGATGAATGCATATATCATCATAGGAATTCACCCTACAGCGTTTGTTTATATATATGTTCCCAAGTATCTATACATACATTACTATATATATATATACATATATATATATACACACACATAGAGAGCAATAATATGTATTCAGTGTCACTATCACCGGGCCTCCACACACACACTTGCTACCATTTCAATGTTATAGGATTTTGCTAATGGGTGTCCTAAGAGCACACAATAATTAATCATTTTGTGGGGAAAATTTTTACCTGGAATTGAAAAAGTCTTGACAGTTTTTGCAATTTCTAACAAAATGTTTTCAAAAATGGATGGCTTAATGTGTGCCCTAATGACACACATTATATATAAACATACCTATTGTTTATATATGTGTGTGTGTGTGTGTGTGTGTGTGTGTGTGTGTGTGTGTGATCATATATGGGCTTTGTTTATATATACATATATTTACACGTACATATGTGTGTGTGTGTGTGTGTGTGTGTGTGTGTGTGTGTGTGTCCACATATAATAGATATGTATGTGCGTTTATGTGTGTGTATATATATATATATATATATATACACAGATATACATCTGATCATACATGGGTAGGTCGGTTTGTTTATATATAGATGTGTATACACACACACACACACACACAGAGAGTCAGAACCATAGTAAGAAGTGTATACTAAAGTGCCAATCTAAGTGTAATCCCAATTTTTCAGAAGTCAAGATATACCAGTCAAGAGAGATGTGCCACAACAAAGAAGAAGGGGACCACAGCTGTAGCACGCTTGGTGAGGATGCAATAGTGACTAGGAAAATGCTAGAAGGGTCTGCAAAAGGTGTTCACCTCGCAGACTTTCTTTTTCAGAAACCCACACACTGATGGTTTTCAACACAGCAAGAGCCAGACATATGCATGGGTGTTGAACTGTGGTGGGGATGGTAAACTATAACTCGATCTACAATAAGTCGAGTTTATTAAAAAACTCAACTACTGAGTACTCGAGTTACTGTTGACGCAATATGTTGATGTGACGGCAATTTAGAAACTCGGTAATTAAAAAATCGAGTTACTTGTAACTAAATTATATGTAAATGGAGTTATTGCTATAACTCGATTTCTTAGAAATCAAGTTTCCTTTTCCATTTTTCCTACAAAAACCCAGACCTACTCCACTAGTAAGAAGGTGCATCCACCATTCTGGTGCAAGGACTTCCCATTATTGCATGCTTGTAGAGCAGGATGGGACGTACCTATGTTGTGTTTAACGGTCGTGTTCCGGGCATATACGACAGTCAGCTAGATGCGAGCAGACAAGTTCATAAGTTCCCAAACGCCAATCACAAATCATATAAAGATCGAAGGGAAGCAGAAGCCACATACATGGAGTATTTGCATTGTAATGGTATGGACGTGCAAGGTGGTGCGTCCGCATCGTGGGCAACTTCGAACATATCAACCTCAACTCCACCGAGCACTTCTCCAAGTGAAGGAACTAACTACGGCAGTGGAGACATTAGGAACACCTTCTTAAGATATCAATTGGAAGTTGTCATTAAGGAGCATGACTACACAAGGAGGATTGCAACACTGAGTGCAAACATGTTGCATGAAGGTGGCCCATGTTGTGGCGGATGTTGAAGTTGATGCACCCATGAGACAACGTACGGGTAAATAATTGCAAAAGTATGACTTCTTGTTATGGTATTCAGTACGATATATATGCCAAGCAACTAGTTTCATGTGTGTGGTTTAAGTAGAAGTGTCATCATTTTCCAACTGTTTGATTGGTAGATATTATATATGGTAAGTAACCGTAATAAATAATTTGTTGAAGTGCACTACTTTGGTCTTATTCAGTCCATTATATCTACTTTGGTCTTATTTGGTCCACTTTGGTCCTATTCGGTCTAGTACATTCTATTCGCTATATTTTATCCTATTCAGTCAGCTTTGGTCGTATGAGATCTATTTGGTTCACTTAAGTCCATTATTGTGTAGTTACAAAATACAAGATCAATCCATACATAATGAGTCACGATTAATGAATGTACATGACATGAAAAACAACAATGAATGCAAAACCTCTGGACGGATGATCTGGAAATCCACTGGGAGGATCCACTACAATCCATTCCAATTAAATTTCCCTTGAAAACTTTAAACACCACACTATTGGAATTTTTCATACATGAAAAATCGTCCGACATCAGAAAATGAGTTGAAATTCTTAAAGTCAATTCTGACAATTTAATACCCAGAATATGGAAAGTCAAGTACAAAATAACCATGAATAAAAATTGACACCAACCAACTAATAAAACAAAGAAAACAGCCATATAAAGATTCATGAATCCCAACTGGTAATTCTTTTATCAACACAAAAATTGAACTAGACGTTGCTTCAACAAATTGGCCAGTTGATAAAATTTATGATCCCGTGGTAGTCTACTCATAAACCCATATGGATATCAGGTAGTAGATAAATGATCCTTCCATACCAATTCCATTTACCAGAAGATTGATGAATTTCTTCTTAGTTAATTGCCTAACTAGTTTCAATAAATAATCGGACAACAAACTCATAAAAAAACAAAAACAAAAATAAATTGGACAATAAGCATTCTCTACTTCCAAGTTCTAAATGCTCCTTTTAAGAAGAAAAATAAAAAGATTGGACATGGATACAAGTAAAAATGCATTTCCACAAATAAATTTCATGGTGCAAGCCTAACTGGCCTTTTCTTAAAACTATCTACAATCTACAAAGCCATGTAATGAGACAAACAAAGGGTTTATTAGCATGAATTCACAATCAGTCATCATTCCATCACTCCCTGCTCAATACATTGTTCGTTCCAGTTTGCATACACGACATAACCCAAAGGTTGTACACAAGATGCATATTCACCTCAAATTCTTGGTAAGTACCATTCTCAAATCTCTCCTTTAAACTCACACTGGGATTGCCTTTGTTCAGTACTTTTGTGTTCTTCTTCAGTGTCCCCTGAATCATTCTAAGCAACCCATTTCGATGATGATCTTCAGTTCCTGTATTTAGTACATAAAATAAGAAAATTGTACTACAATTCATTCCAGAAAACAACAAATCAATTATAAAAAAAAAAATCCAAAAACTTTGGAGTAGCTTGCACTTGTTGGAGACCCTTCTCTCTTGAACACAACTTTCCCATTATAAACAGCAAGAACCCAACAATCCTTGGACAATTTTTTAGCACAGTAACTGACTTAGCCAATGAGGTCGATGGCCACAATTTAATGTGGTTTCAAGCAGTTTCAACAATAACAGTAGCAGCAAAATATGATTGTGCTTCCCGAACTAAAATTTTCTTAATTGATGTACCTCTGGAAATCTTAAGCTTGAGATCCACCTGCAGCATTTCAACCAAATCCTCTACTTTTCAAAATTTTGTTAGCTAAAACAAAAATGCTAAAAGTACAAATTTTGATTCTTGATACAAATAACAAAAAGAAATACACATGCAACTCAGGTTTTACTTTGTTTCCGACAGTCAGCCTGCAAAACTCAAAAGCATTTTAAGGATAAAACAAGGTTGTACCAATAAACTTGACTGTCTGTAACCAAAAAAGCTGAACCCTTTTTTTAAGAAGAGAGAGAGAGAATGGAGAAGTCAATGGAATAATGTGCAGTTGCAAACCTTCAGTTCACAATACTGTTGCATTTTCTGAGCTTCAGTCATTGCTGTCTTAAAGCTTTCTTTTTTGTATTTAAGCCCATTCAGCAACATACACACAACCCGACTAAAATCCTTCTTCTGATATAGAGCAATGCCTACTGCAGGGTGATCATCTCTTCCTACCCTGCCTGATTCTTGATAATAGCTTTCAATTGATTTAGACATTGCATTGTGGATGACAAATCGCTGAACATTTAAGAGAGAGATTTAGGTTACATATCTTAGATAAACCAGACCCAAAAGCAACTATGCTACAATCATATTTCAGATATCAAATGCTAAAATACCAGAGTTAAAAGGATAAGAGTATAATCATACAAGTCAGACCAAAGTAACAGAAAAATGTAACATTATTTTAGTCATATATATCAACCCAGTCAAGTAGCAACTACTATGCAATCCAAAGTTTTGGTGTGATCCATAATTGACCAACCCAACTTTTGGATCTAATGCTATACTAATATAAATCATGCATGCCACTTTTAAGTCAATTACTCATCTATAGCTATCCCAATCTTTGCAGCTCTTGAAATCAACCTTAAATTGTAAGTCCCTGGGCCAGAATAGATAGAGACAATAAACTTAAAACTTGGTACATATGATGCACAATTAAATCCAACAATTGGTTTGAGAAAGGATTAAATCTAATCATACAGTGAGAGAGTGGTGTCTCTAAGGAAGTTGATCCCCTCTTAACAATTTAATAATACTCTTTTATTACACCTTAAGATGTTGTTAACTTGATAATTAAAACATAACCATAATCAATTCATGAATGCATCAACAAACTGTAATGGCCATTGCATAACAGGCATATATCATAATCTTTAAGTAATTTAATAATTTCGGCAAAAAATAACGTAATTTAACAATTTGACAGGTGCAGTCATTTGCAGCTAATAAACTAATCACCAGAGAGAATATTTACCTTATGCAATAGAGAATTCCTAACCATAGTTGATCGTTCAATTGCACACGACCACAACATTATTCAAAAATTCTTTAAAAAAGCAATATAGAGAAAGTGCAGAATTTATCTGGACTTACAACATCTGGTTTGTCTATTCCCATTCCAAAAGTAATAGGAGCACATACAATATGGACCTCTCCCATGTGCCATTTCTTTTGAACAGCAACTCTCTGGTGAGGTGCCAAACTAGCATGGTAATATTCTATCTTAATCTTACATTTCTCATTTAAAAACTTTGAAACCTCAACACATTCACTTTTTGAAAGGCAGTACACAATTCCAGACTGATTCTTGAAGCGATCCATTAGTAGTTGTCCAAGATGCTTCCATGGCTCCTTCGTTTTCTTCTTTCTAACCAACCAAAAGCAAAGCAATTATGTACTAGCAAAATTCCATGAATAAATAGCACAAAACCAAAAAATAATTTTGCAGGAAACCGAACCTGTTTTAGGTTGCAGAAACCTTCATAGACGTCAAAAATAGAGTCAAATGTTTTGACAAGCGAAAGCAGAGATGACTTCCCATCTTGATCCATAATTTCTACACATATTTATCCATTTCACAACAAAACAACAAACTCCATCAAAACCCAGAAATTCTAATATGTTAAAAAAAGTGAAGCACAGGCACTTTCGTATACCAGTTCCTAACAACTCAATTATCCAACTTGCACTATATAGCTTAAGTCCAACAACGGGAAGATTATGCAAGTGACACAGTAAATAATATCCTGGTGATAGATTACACACTTCTTAGGAAGGAATCATGGTTGAGATAGCATAGTATCAGATTATAAAATGACATACAAAAGCCAGAAAAATTAGAGTTAATTAAACAACAGCACACCTAAGACAAAGAACAGAGAAAAAAAAATACAACTTTGATACTTTATCAAGTAATATTTGGAACTTTGGAATGAAGAGTGAGACACACACAGAAAGACACATGTGAATATGCAACTAGAGCAGCAGAGTATATATAAAGATAGAAAAAATAATTGTTCAAGGTAAAACTTACCAAAGCTACAAGTTCTGGGAGGAAGCAAAACCATGCATAGTGCTAAAGAGGCAAGAACAACTGCACTAAGTGTTTCTAATCTTTGGATCAACCACTCATTTGCTGCAAAACTATGGAGAAAAGGACTAGCATTTCTCTCAATCAGTTCAAGATTCTTTGCAAAGAATCGGTCCGTTTTCCTTAAAAGCTCTTATAGTAATGGCACCAAGCATTGTAGAGACTCGGATAAATGATTTGGTACAAAGGACTTGGTTGTGCCATTGATCCGCATAAACTTCCTCCTAAAACTCTTTTACCAAAAGTATCAAATTACTTCTTCTTGCTTATCAACAATGCCACATAAAATCTCTCTTAGAACCCACTTTACTCCAGCTAACAACATATCAAAATACTGTTCATTTGGCTTCAAATGAATACCTACCACACATTTGTCCTTTTGCAATCAAAAGTCTAAGCCCAGAAAAATTTCCTAATACATCAGTAAATACAAAATACACCATATAGGTTTTCTCCAAAATCTCAATTTGTTGACAACAAACACATTGAACGCCAGTATTCTCCCCAAGCAATGATCCACAAACAGATGCATAACTACCAAGATTCTCCCCAATTAGAACCTTTTGCATGCTTATTCCAGTCACCTATAGACAGGAAGAATAAGCACACACTAACTTCAGGCTCAATGGCCTTTTCGTTTCCACCATATATGAGATCTAAACAGAGATACAACTTTAAAAGAAAAGTGAAACAGAAATATCCAGTCACCTATGGGTAGGAAGTATAAGCACACACTAAGGCATTTAATGATCTTTTCATTTCCGCCCATATGCCCTCATAGGTCTAATCTTACCTGTTTCATCAGACACATCAGCATAATTAAATTAACATATTCAATCAAATGCATAGTATAAGTAGCTCAAGAAGATGGGAACTGTAGACAAAGTACATACCATCACCGGTCCCGCAATCGGGAGCATGCGCACGAGGGCGTTGCAATCTCCACAAACCCTCCACCAGCTCAATGTCCTCAACTGGTATCTGCTCAATCTGTACAGCCTCTTGGTAGGGGGTTGGAGATGAAGTTGCCATGATGGGGTCCACATGCACTAGAGGTGGGGTAGGAATGCCTAGTGTGGGGACAAATATGCATCCACCATCATGGGTAGATCCACTGAAAGCTAGGGGCGACATATGGGGAGGGTCCTCATAGTCCATGCTAGCACCACGGGGCGTATTTTGGGATGGAACAGTGTCCTTATGACTGGCGGTGTGGGATGGCCCAGCACTAGCACCAAACGTGCATCACGGTGTCCTGCCGCCGTTGTAAGACAGTACCCAATCAGTGCCAAGCCATGACTCTTCTGCACCCGAGTCATCCCCTTCCTTGTAAATGGGATCTGGCTCAGTCGTACGGCTGCAACCAGCTCGACCGCCTCCACGACGTCCACCCCCTCGAGACCTACCACTTTACCCGCCGCGACCCTGGGCCTGTGTACTAATGTCGAATGCTTCTACGAGCGCATCAGCCAATTTAAGTGGGCCTAGCTCCTCCACAACCTCTAGTGTATATGTAAGGTCATTATGCATGTCAAAACCTTCGTCGCACCTCTGTATAGACCTAATCATCGTCCAAACCTACAAAAAAAGGGCGTCATAACAACAGGAATGCAGGTATGATGCAGAACATGGATAAATATGTTCCAAAATCAAAAGAAAAAAGTATTAAACATAGCGAATGAAATCCTTATATTACTTATAATTATTAAACATCTTTAAAGAGATAGCGTATAAAAATAGGGGTTGGCCCCCCCTATGTAAAAGAACCCCAGCACTCAAAAATTTGCTGTTTCCTATTAAGTTTGTGGCTATACAATCTAAACATTGAGATAATGCTTCCGAAAAACACGTATGCTTGGTTGTACATAAGTTGAATCTTAGCATAAGTGAAAATATCTGAATTTCATTTGTGTATGTAGGCTTCACCAAAGTTACAACTCCATTAATATTATACTGCAATCAAGACACATATTTTGAAGTTATTATTTCCTAAGGTACACCAAGAATCCAATGAATTGATTTCCATCAAATGCAAGCTTAAAGTCTCAATTAAGGGAAGTACCATAAATTACAACATATATCATACTTGAATCTAATAGTCTAACAATTTAGTAAGGGACTTCCCAGTCCTAGAGGTAATATCTATCATAAAATATGTAATTAGCTTTCAATCCTGGAGGTAAGGCTATCTAGTGTGACTGTGAACTATCATGAAATGTCTAATTATCACTACTAAAAAGAGTTGCACCGTCCATTTGAAATTACAAGCCAACCAAAAACAAAAAAATAAAAATAAAAGAATAAAACCCAACCCACCCCTTTTAAAATTTGAATGTAATTATATGAACAAAGGTGTGGTCATCATTGGTCATTGCCAATTAACCATTCCTCGCGCAAACAAATTGGATCAAGACAAATTCACTTATTTGTGAAGAACTTAAATCATGCAGTATTTTTTTACTTTAAAACATAATGAAAGATAAAGTCATAAAGATGTAGAGATGTAACGACAATAATTATTGTGGAGTTTTGCATGCATGATAAACTTGCTGAAGATATTTAACCGAACAATGGTTTCAACAAAGGGGAAGGAATTGTTGCCTCACCATGAGTTCCCAGTATGCAGACTCTGGTGTTATGTACCGCCTTGTGTTGCGATTGTACCACGTCATGTACTCAACGAGGTACGTATCATCACCATCCAGGAGAGGGGCAGCGCGAACTTCATCCCCTCGGTTTGCCCATTGCTGAATATGGACAGCATGTTCTGCCGCCTAGTCCTTCTCCCATTTACCCTGAAGGGATATCTTGTGAAGGGCAGTCAACATATCCACGACAAGTGGAACTAGTTGCTTCATCCCACACTGACGGAAGACCCACTCGGGATGATGGCCCTCCATTATCCAAAAGTATATCAATGGCACCTCGGCCCTCCAAATATGCTACCCGACAGTGCAATACGCAGGCAGGGAGCCCAGCGTATGCGTGTACGGCTCCCATACAATCTGCATAAGTGGATTATGTTTGTGATAGTGAGACATCATACTAATTTTAGATTATGTTTGTGATATGTAA
This sequence comes from Lithocarpus polystachyus, assembly GCA_033629205.1. NCBI lineage: Eukaryota > Viridiplantae > Streptophyta > Magnoliopsida > Fagales > Fagaceae > Lithocarpus > Lithocarpus polystachyus. The sequence continues at coordinate 70,659,411 of CM066163.1, forward strand.
TATGGAAAGCATGGAATTTCTTGCTTCTATTCGTACACAAAATCTTTAGGGATTATTGGGCAGAAAGTAAAAGAACACCAACATTGTGTTCAAAATATTACCAAAATGAAGTCAACAAGCAATTAAGATTGATCTGCAGAAAATAGTAAAAGATATAGGTTGACCGAGATCCACATTCCATTTTCAGCCCCATGTTCACATGCATAACATTCAAAGCTAAGTGACACCATCAGATACTAGGGTTTTCAATATGAAAAAGACTTAGAGGAGGGTATTGGAGCATCCTTATGGCTTTAAGATGAATCCAAGTTGATGATTTCACAAAAGCTTTTTATCGTAATAGAAAACTTGTACTAGATTAATTGCATTAGTTATTAACAATGTTTCATAGTTTTGAGAACAAAATGACTATTAATCATTCTAAGAGTAAACTAACTGTACTTAATTTTCTCTTGAAGCTATCCAGTATATGGAGGGAAGAGATATATAAGGTCTGCTGAAGACATTGCATTTCAAATAGCACTTTTTATTGCAAGAAATGGAAGCTATGTAAATTATTACATGGTATGGTACTTTAGTTATAATTCTCATCAAATACTGTTATCATATTTCTATCTAAATATATTTTCTTTTAAATTTTAGTGCTAGAAATTACATAAGCCATTTAGTTATCTTAAACTAATCATGTCAATGTCTAAAATTACATTCCTTATCTTAGTACCATGGTGGAACAAATTTTGTGGAACAAGCTCTGCATATATCATCACAGCTTATTATGATCAAGCTCCTCTTGATGAATATGATGAATAGCATTAGTTCCTATGGTTCTAAAATTAGATGCATAAAGTAGTAATTAATAATCCACAACTTTTAATAATTTTAGGACTATTAAGGTAGCCTAAGTGGGGACATCTTAAGGAGTTGCATGCTACAATTAAATTGTGCTCTAGAACTTTGCTACAAGGATCACAAACTAACTTTTCATTTCGGTCAACAACAAGAGGTAATGTGTCAAAAGTCTTTATGTTTTCTCATATGTCACTGATTAACACTTATTTCTTACTAACTATGCTAAATAGAATGTTACTGTACGATATATATACCACTTGAATTGCTTCTGAAGTCGATCGGTATTCTACTAGAAGCCAAAACTATAACCTTCAATTCTGCAAAGGTAATTTATAATTTACAATGTAACAATGTTTTTTGTAGTTATATACTTGTTTGTAATCCTGGATTCTAACAGTTAGAACAATAAATACTAAATTGTCTACTTATTAGGTAGAGCAATAACTATAGTTTTGAGCTCATAAAATTTTATTAATTAATTACGAACTATACAAGCTTAGTTTTTTTTTTTTAATCAAATTTCTAGCATATATTGTTTGAGTTTTGAAAATATCAATTATAGTCTAATATGCCTTGATTCCTTCGTTTTGAAAAGACCCATATTTGTCAAATTTATAGTAGGAGGCCTTTTGTTTAGAATTTAATTAATATCTTGTGATTTTACAATCATTCGGCTTATATGAAGTTTTGAAATTTTTTCTTTTCTTTTGATGGTAGGCTAAAAGTTGTATTTTCTCTTGTCTTAAATAGGTTAAAACGGTGTATAATGACACAATCAAACAATCAACACAAACTTTTGATTCAGTTATTAGCTGGGAAGAATTTAAAGATGTGATCTTAAATTTCTAAGATGCATCATTAAAATCAAATAAATTACTTGAGCACACAAATACAACCAAAGACAAATCTTATTATCTTTGGTATAGTCTGAGGTAAATTCATTTCTTATTGAATTATAACCAATTACATATGAACAATATGTGTGCCTTCTCTTCGTTGCATCAGCTTAATGACATTTGTAAGAATTTTCTTGGAGTTTTTTTTGTTGCAACACAGGTTTGAACACACTTTGTCTTGCACTAAACCAATACTTCATGCTCAATTGTTTGCACATGTTGCACAAGCTTTTTTTAACAACATATATACAGGTAAGTTACTTATTCAATTCAAACATCTTGGAAAAGGGCCAAATACTTCTTCTTTCTTTCTTTCTTTTTGGGTGTAAATCACAAACGTTTCCGTACATAATGAAGGATATAGCCAAATTCTACTTAATATATATGACTAAATTTAAATATAATCCATTAATCCAACCCAACTTAACCTGACTCACGTGAGTCGGGTTGAGTTGGTTTCTACACATGTAATGAGTTAGGAATTTCTCAACTTGACCTATGCACATGTACATGTAAACCACGACATGCTTAGGTTGAGTTGGAAAAAACCCTTCAATCCAACCCAACTCGACCCAGCACATGTACACCCCTACTTTTGATAATAAGAAGTCTCCAAATATAAGGTTTTAAAATTGTTGGAGTATATAATATTTGTTTATGCTAGGTTAAAATAAAAGAATTTAGGCCTTTGATTTAACATTCAAGAATTTTTGAGTTAATGCTTGGTCGTATTCATGCAGGTGCTGCAAATGGAAGTTCTAATGTGAAGTACTTCACAATGGACATTCCAATTGAGTTAAATGATGGGATGAAAATCCTAGCATCAAAAAAAATGATGGGATGGAACCAATATTCTTAAATTAACTCATTCCTACAATAATCCAAGAATTCAAACAAAAATAAAAATAAAAACATGGTCATGCAATTGAGGGAAACGAAAATAAAAACCTCAAATTGAGGACGTAAATTAACCGAATACCTGCTCTGCTCGTAGTGTAGCCAGCAACGTCCGGTATGCAGCAAGGACGTGTGTGGCATGCTTTGCGGTGCATTTTGGCCCGCTCCACCTAGCAAACGTGGGGTTTCGATAAATGCTTGTTACTGAACTTTACATTTAACAAACTTTGTTTTATATTTCACGTCCATATACTAAGCATTGATAAGTTTCTTTTGTTTGTTAGTTTGACATATTTTAAATTATATCAAAGAGACAAATAAAATGTAATATACTATTACGCATAAATAATTATTCCTACGAGACACTTAGCTTGAATAACAAGAACTCAATGAACGTACCTAATGGCAAGGGGCCCTGAGTGCATGAGAGGCGGCCTCGTAATAGGGCATATTCGTGGGAACCTTGAATAAGCCCATAGCTGCAATAACAAGAGTGCTCCTCCAATCTGTATCGCATCCTTCTTCGATGCACTACAAAGCTACTTGTACAGCCAGGCCAATGCTGCACTGTCCCAGCTGTACCGTCTCGCATTGCTGATTGGGTTGAGCAACTGCAGAGGCAACAGTGAGACCCGGTCCGCAAACTTGTCCATGAACAACAGGGCCCCCATCCGTACAAGTAGGTGGTAGCGGGCATGTTGATGCACGACTTCGTCCTCGGCGTCCGCTGCTAGGGGAGCGGCAAACTGTGCATCAAGCCACTTGTATTTTATCCTCGCCCTAGTAAGGGTAAACCTGTTTGAGTTCGGTATCACGGGCGGAGGTTCATGGCCCAACAATTCGTCGCACACCACGTTCCATTGCATGTCTGTCCTCCCAGTGATAGGCAACCCATCCATCGGAACCCCCAGCATAACCTCGATATCTTGCAAGGTGATACCCATTTCTCTATAGGGTAAGTGAATTTGTGTGCGTTTCTGGACGCCACCGCTCTACCAAGGCCGTGATCAAGGCGTGGTCGACCTCCATATCAGGAACCTTGAATAACCCGGTCAAACCTGCTGCATCTATGTATTGCATGATACGTGGGTCTAGCCCACCCTGCGGCAATACACATTTACAGCGTTGAACCTTTATGATGCCAAGCACCTCCTGCATATGGTCGAGTATTGTGTTAGGTAGTGCACACGAGGTAATTATAAAACAGACACGTTTTAATAATACAACTACATACCTCGTTAGTGGCATGCCTCCAAAGCGGAGTTGACCGATGATCCGGCTCCCGGGTCAACTGGGTACGATCATCAGGTCCAGAATGCACTTTATCTAGTGCCTGCATATTTGACATGGCAGCAAATAGATTGTTAGCAATTATCTGACAAGTAAACCACAATTAATATAAAATAAAAGCATGGATACATCTTGTTTGACATATTACGATCCCAACAAAATTGTCAACATCACTTCTTACCCCCACTTAATATGCAATCCAAAAGCAATCAAATTAAAGCTTAATTAAATAAGAACTTGCCATAATTTTACTTAAAAACATTTTTTTTTCTATTATCTATAATTGAAGTAAAAAAACAAAAAAATGACTAATTAATGTACTGAAAACTTGATTAATACCTAGATGTTCAACATTCTGAGCAATATTTAAATGTGATAGTTCTTTTTGGTTTATGATGTCTTCGAGAGTGATTTTAACAGGGAAAATATCAATTACAATTATTAGGGGCTGCATATGGAGGGAAGACATTAAATTTAACCATGCGACACACAATATGTGATCTTCCCCCAAGGACATTTAAATTCAACTCTATGGCTTATGACCCATGCAGTCACATAGTAAATACAAATTGCAAAAACTCAATGTTTAGGTATTCTATTCTCAGACCTGTTCAATCAAACTTGGTATTTTCAACAAAGTAATACTCTCTATAAGGTCATCCTTAACAACTCCCCGTTTTATGTCCTATGCAATTGCCCGTTTACGATGGACCACTAAGATCCCTACAGCTACAGGTCATTTGATCTCGAGTTCTCAACGCAATAGTGACTAGAAACCTATACTAATTATTCTACATTTCTATCACTAGACATGTAAGCATACCATGACTCAGTCAGCCCATTTCCTTGCTTGTTAGGTCTATTTTCAACATTTTAGGAGTTAAACCATCTCAAATTCACCAAAGGGTGTAGGACCATTCACTGTTCAATCATTTCTCTCCCCCTCCATATGGTCAAATTTTAAACAAAGAGGAGCTGTATTGCAAGCAAAAGGACTTCTATGCTTGCTATATCAGCTTCTCCGGCCATACATTTGCACATATAAGCTGAGGGTACCAGGAAATGAATTTTTTTTCAGTAAAGTTACTTAAAATTTTCTACATTGGACTGATATGCAAAACAAGAGTAGTTTCCATTCCAAGAAATAATGAAATTTATAAAAACCTAGATATACTAAAAACAATGAGTAGTAAAACTTTTAAGGGATATGAAAGAACTTAATAGTAGTGTTTGTTGTTGTACTAAATGCTACTATTTCATCACTCTTACTGGTTTTTAACTAGACTTACAGTAAGTGACTTTTTGTTTCATGTGAATGTGTATTGTATTTCATAGATCTATGTATATAGGATGTCATTATGGGCAGAACATCTTGGATTTACTAAAGACTGGTTCAAACAACCAGAGTCTCAAAGTTTTCATCATTTTTTTCTTAACCTGTGTACCCAATAGAACCAATCTTTGTCCAAACCCATCATTACGAGATGGATTCTGCTTTAGAGCTAACAGTTGCTGCTAGAGGCACGAGACACATTTTACACCATTTACAACAATTATTTAGACTCAAACGTAATTAGTTCGACACCATTTACAACAACTATAAAAAAATCATGTCTACAATCGAATAAGACACATTTTACACAAACCCAGAGACATCACTGAAACACCACCACTCGATTTGCCAAAACCCCCCATCAAAACCCCAAGCACATTTAAACTCATTAATCACTGTCCATAATCATTGCAGCATGTAAAAGACAACAAAATTCTCACGGATGACAAAATCACACAAATATAACCATATAGCAAGAAATACTTTACATCGTCATCATTGCAGCATATAAAAGACAACAAAATTCTCATCTTGATTAGTATATTTACTACTTTTTTAGTAAGTTTCAACAAAATAATCAAAATACCACATAAAACACAACCTAATATTAACCAAAATCAGAAAAGATATCAGAGGAGAGGATCGTACCTGTAATCAACGGCAGCGGGAAGCAACGACGACGGGAAGCAACGACAACTGATGGAGACTGGACAGAGAGAGAGACTGATGGAGAGTGGGGAAGCTTGATCGCAAAGCGAGCGAGGGCGAGGGTAGAGGGAGAGTGATGGCAGAGAGTGAAGGAAAGAGATGTATAGGGAGAGAGTGAGTGAATAGGTGTTGTGAGACGTTAGGGTCGTATTGATTCAAACCTCTGAAGAAAACTCGATTTCAAATTTACCGAGTTACGGATAACTATATAACCATTTTTTTATTTGAAAAAAACCACATCACCTGCGCTAGCGTGGCACAATGGTCGGACTAACTCGATCATGTGAATATCGAGTTCTTCATAGAAACTCGATTCGCATATTGTCAGGTTACAAAATAAGGGCATTTCCCTATTTAGTTTGGGAAAAGGGGGCAAAACGCTACTTAGTTTGCACGAAAAGGGTATCTCAAGAAAAAAAAATCCAACCTTGGGGTCACGGCCACCACATTAATGGAAGCTCTGGCAGAGTCTCTGACTGCTCCACTTGACTACATAGGTTGGATGATTGTTGGTGGCTTACTGGTGGGAGGAGTGGATGTTAGATTGGTTGATCTGAAAATGTTTGAAAAATTAAGAATTTACCGAGATGTTAATGTATATAGTAAGATATACTAAATTTTACGTAAAATATTGATATGACAAGTTCTTATTGAATGGTAAAATTATGAGTTTAGCATCATATTTTTATTAAATTCAACTCTTCTTAGCAGTATATTTTAGGGGTGTCCACGGCAACCCGTAAACCGACCCATCCGCCCACACCGTCCGGGCCGACCCGAAAACCGGCCGACCCGACGCCGGTGATGGTCGGAGACGGGTCTCCGCCCTCAAAAACCGACTGACGCGGGTCGGATGGCGGGTTTTCTTCTTCAAAACCCGATATACCCGATCCGACCGAGGAAACACATGAAAGAAGGCCGGAGTTACTTAGATCCGTTCAGATTCATCAATATTCCGGTGAAGTTTGGTAGTTTTTGGTTAGATCCGGGGAAGATCTAGGTTTTCTTCCTTAGATCTGGCGGTGAGATGAAGGTTTTGCTCAGATCAATGCTTGATCCGGCGGTGAGATGAAGAGTGGGCTTCGATTTTCAGTTTAGATCCGGCGAAGATTCGGTGCTTGTGCTTCGATTTTCACTTAGATTCGGCGATAGAGATGAATTTTTCGCTCAAATCTGAGCTTCATGTGATGTTTTTGCTTCGATTTTTGCTTAGATCTGTGATTTTCGCTCAAATCTGGGCTTCCTGGGTTGATTTTGAGCTTCGATCCAGCGAAAACCGGTGATTGTAACCCAGAACGAGGCCGACCGACCCGACCGTTGTCCACCGGCGTCCGATCCGACTTGACCCGAGGTCGTCTGCGGTCGGCGGCGGGTCGTTCAGCCGTCCACCCGATGTAAGCGGGTCGGTTGCGGGTTGGGCATAAACCCGACCCGAACCGACCCGTGGACACCCCTAGTATATTTTATGCCAATTAAACAACAATTTAAAAATTACATATATGATTAAAAGTTTAACCTAGAGCGTTTTTCTTAATGCATAAAAAAGAAAATTAAAATGAAAATAAATCTCACACAAACCAGAATCTGAGATTCTGAGTGCTTTTCCATGACCATTTCATTAGTATCTTCATGATCGTCATCCTCATTTACCTACCCGTGGATCCAATCATTCATGATAAATATTTTCAATATTTTATTATTATCTATATATATATATATATATATTAAAAACCGAAGCCTCTGAAGCTCCCACAATTTTCCATATCATCATTTTAATTTATAATTTTTTTTAATTTTTAAAACTAAATAGTGAAAGAGTCCTAACAGAAGTCTCTCTCCCTCTTTTTTCCTCATCATTTTAATTTATAAAAAATTTTAATTTGTTAAACTAAATAGTGAGAGAGTCCTAATAGGAGTCTTTCTCTTTTTTCCTTAATCCTAATAGGAGTCTCTCTTTTTTTTTTTTTTTTTCACGTGAGTCTTTTTTTTTTTCGACCTAAAGTGAGCCCTTAAAAAAAAAAAAAAAAAAAAAAAAAAAAAAAAAAAAAACTAACGTGAGGTCTAATTTAAAAAAAAATTTATTTTTTTTAATCCTAATTCTAACGTAAGTCTTTTAAAAAGTTAAAATTTTCAGTTTTATATTATATTTAGATATTATTATCTATATATATATATATATATATATATAAAACCGAAACCTCTGAAACTCCCACAATTTTCCACATCATCATTTTAATTTATAATTTTTTTTAATTTTTAAAACTAAATAGTGAGAGAGTCCTAATAGGAGTCTCTCTTCCTCTTTTTTCCTCATCATTTTAATTTATAAAAAATTTTAATTTTTTTAAACTAAATAGTGAGAGAGTCCTAATATGAGTCTCTCTCTTTTTTCCTTAATTCTAATAAGAGTCTCTTTTTTTTTTTTTTTTTTTTTTTCACGTGAGTCTTTTTTTTAAAACCTAAAGTGAGCCCTTAAAAAAAAAAAAAAAAAAAACTAACGTGAGGTCTAATTTAAAAAAAAAATTTATTTTTTAATCCTAATTCTAATTTAAGTCTTTCAAAAAATTAAAATTTTCAGTTTTATATTATATATAGATAATAACAATAATGTGGCAAGCTCTAAGAATATGAGAATGCAATTTGTAAATCTATTATCAAGATAACATAGATTAGATTGGTAGTGGATAGTAGATATAATTGCAGTTAAATATTATGTAAAGTTATCACCATAGAATAGCCCACGTCGAAATGTGTTATGTGAAACCAATGATATGAAAGAAAAAGAATTTTTCTAAATCATTATATTGAAGAAATTAGTTATTTTCATTCATTTTCAAATTATACATTTTTAAAATTTAAGTTATATACCTTTAAGTAAAATAAGTACTTTTAATTTTTATTTAATTATCCCATGCATCGCACGGGTTAGCGACTAGTTTTAAATAAAGTGTGATCCTATCGCTGATAATTTAATAAAATTTGATATTTATTTAAAATATTTTGTTAAATTTATATATGATTGTTTATTTTACAAAATTGTTAACTAAAAAAAATTGTTACTTTAATGGTGATAAGATTTTTACTGAGAAATATTTTCTTTTTAGAAGTTTTTTAGTTATGGGATTACGATAATAGTAAAAGCTGTTGTACATATGGCAATCAATTAGAATATCCACTTGAAGAAACCATGGTGTACTACCCAACTTTTATTCTATAATATATATCATGTCTAAATAAAATTTTTCACAAACCATAAGCTTAATTAAGTCATTATAGGTTGTTATTTGAGCCAATCACAGGTAAGTTGGAGGTACGAGTCTAGCTAGTTTTTTAGCATGATGGTTAAAAAAAAAAAAAAAAAAAAAAAGTCTACCTACTCAAATTCTTTCATGATTTTTGGCATAATTGCTAAGATGACAAATTCTCAATGGTAAACAGATTGTTATATATGAAAGGTTACTATATAAAAAAAAATAAAAAGTTTATAATTTCAAAGTTTTAAACTACTTTTAGCTAAATTAGTGGGCCTCTCTTTTAAAAATTGTATATTCTTTCTAAAGTATGAAACTAATGGCTGCATTCAACGTATAAAATATCCCTATTTTGTGGGAACACCATGTCTGATTAGAATAAAGGAATAAGGATTGAAAATTAATAATAAAGAAAACTTTTTATGTTTATGACTGACTCTAAAAGGCAAGACGAGGAGGTCTCCCACTAAGACAATCTTCTCGAGTCCTCGGCCCACCTGTTCTTCTTTTCTTTTTCTTTTTTAAGCACTCACAAGTAACAATATATTGAGAGGCCTAAAAAACAGAGCCACTTATTATTCAAATAAAAAAAGGGTAGATAGGTTGATCATACAAACTCAATAATGGTGTTATGTACCTTTATAAAGTAGGAATAAAAGCAGCTTTTCTTCCTCTCAATTATTTATTTTGTTTCCCTCAATTGGACTCTTGCTAAGCTCCCATGATGAGGAATCTCTCGGTGCTCGCACCTATCGTTTCCATCTTCTGCTTATTCTTCCTTTCCCTTCTTTATCATATCACACTAGTAGCTTCTTCCACACCTCCTCCTTATGTCCCTATTGTTGCTATTCTCCTCGACTGTGGCAGTGCCACTTCAGCCACATCGATGGATAGGTACAGGCGCAACTGGACTGGGGACTTTAAGTCCAAGTTCTTTCCCGAAGAAGAACTTAATCTCAAATCTAATACCTCTCAAGCCCCAAAAGAAGGCATCGAAATAAAAGCCCCCTACTCCACTGCACGTATATCTTATTCTCAATTCACCTACGTATTTCCACTCCCCGCTGGCCCGAAATTCGTTCGGTTGCACTTTAACCCAGTCATTTCCTCAGGTGTTGATGGATCTAAAGCCTTTTTCACTGTCAAATCAGGTTCGTTCACCTTACTTAGAAACTTTACTGCTTCCATTATTTCTGCTGATGATTCTTCGCAAATTGTAAAAGAGTTCTGCATCAACGTCAAAGAGAATCAAAATTTGAATTTAACCTTCATCCCTTTTTCGACCACTACTATTAATTTCTATGCTTTCATTAATGGAATTGAGATCGTGTCCATGCCTGATAACCTGTACTACAGTCCAAAAGGTGCACCCAAAAACCTGCCTCTTTATGTCGGCCATAGTCCTCCAACGTTCGGCATAGACAACAACAAGGCACTCGAGAAGGTTTATCGATTAAATGTGGGTGGGAACTCGATATCACCAACGGAAGACACTGGCATGTTTAGAGAATGGTTGCTAGATAAAAAGTATTTCAGAAGCGGTACTGGAGGCGTAATTCCTCATAATCCATCTGTGAAACCCTTCTATACAAAAATAGAAAATTACATAGCACCAGATGCTATCTATCAGTCTGCAAAGTCAATGGGTACAAACCGAAACTTGAACAAGAAGTCGAATTTGACATGGGAATTACAAGTTGATTCAGGATTCCATTACCTGGTGAGGCTCCATTTTTGTGAAATAGACTTCAATATAAACAACCCTGGCGAAAGGCGATTCGTTATTGATATAGACTATCAGTTAGCTACACCCGATGCGGATGTAATTGAGTGGACTGAGAGTCGCGATACGCCAGTTTACAAGGACTACGTAGTAATGATCCAAAAGAAGGGAAATGAGGACAACCATATTCTCTCCATTGATCTACACCCTGCAACTGACGGTACTTTCGACGATGCGATTTTAAACGGTGTGGAAGTGTTTAAACTGAGCGACCAAACTGGTAACCTTGCAGGACATAGTGAAATGCTTCCCACTCCACGTGATGCCTCAACAATTAAGGAGTCCAAAGCAAAGAAAACAATATTCATTGCCATTGGAAGTGGTGTGGGCTTCTTAGTGGTACTCACTGCAGTGTGTTGCTTGGTTCTCTTGAAACTAAGGAAGTCTAAGCGCTATGGTTCTTACTACTCACTATCAAAGTGCTGGTGCTGGCGTGATCCATACAAAGGAAAGTCAACAAGGACAAAGGCCTCGTCATTACCTGAAGAACTATGCCGCCACTTCTCAATAGACGAAATCAGAACAGCAACCGACAACTTCCACCAAGAACTGATTATCGGCCGAGGTGGTTTTGGCTATGTATATAAGGGCTTCATCGACGATGGTACTGTGATTGTGGCAATCAAGCGCTTGAACCCCGAGTCTCGACAAGGTGCTCGAGAGTTCAGAACTGAGATCGAGATGCTTTCCCAACTTCGTCATGGCCACCTTGTTTCTCTCATTGGTTACTGCAATGATGAGGGTGAGATGATCCTTGTCTACGAATACATGACAAATGGAACCCTCAGTGAGCATCTCTTTGACACCAAAAACGATCCTCTCACATGGAAACAAAGACTCGAGATATGCCTCGGGTCGGCATGTGGTTTGCACTACCTCCACACATGTATGAAGAATCCTGTTATCCACCGTGATGTGAAGGCCACCAATATTCTATTGGATGACAAATGGGCAGCTAAGGTTTCGGATTTTGGGTTGTCCAAAATGGGTTTGGATCAAACTGCTGTTACTACCATTGTTAAGGGTACACCAGGATATTTGGATCCTGATTATGCAAGGCGTCAGCAAGTGACTGAGAAAACTGATGTATACTCGTTTGGTGTGGTGTTGTTGGAAGTGTTATGTGGACGAAAGGCTGTGAATACAAAACTTGGGCAAGAGCAATTGCATCTAGCCAGCTGGGCTCGGAAATGCATTGGAAATGGTACCATTTATGAGATCATTGATCCATATCTAAAGGGGAAGATTGCGCCAGAATGTTTCAAGGTCTACGTAGAGATCGCAGAGAATTGTGTGCGTGATCAGGGGATCCAACGGCCTACGATGAACGATGTGATGGAAAGGCTCGAGTTTGCATTGGAGCTGCAACAAAATGCGGACACCGATCAGGAGAAAACCAATCCTAATGGTGATATTACCTATCAGGAGGTGAGATCGTTTCGTGTTTCTGGCCCAGCTGGCGCTGTTGCTCCCCGACAAAACAACTTTCACAATATTGGACCTGTGTTGGATTCGGATACTGGTAATGAGCCATCTACAATTAATAGTTCTGAGAGAGTCACTGGCGAAAGTCAAGACATCTTCTCGGACAACCCCAACACTACAACTTAAGGTATACTTATACGTATTTCTAAATGAATAGTCGTTTGTCTGTCACTTTTTGCTTTTTCAGGCCATGTTTGAGTGTTGTAGTTTTTTTTTTTTTTTTTTTTTTTTTTTTTTTTTTGGGAGTATTGTAGTCATCATTACTGTGTGCAAACGACAATGTATTAAGTGCTAATCTAATGCAGTATGTGGGTTGTGGAGTATATATATTTTGCATGAGTATTTGATGCTGTTTCTATTAATAAAAATTGGGCAGATTACAATTACGGATAACAATTTTGCCCCGTCCCATCCCTTCTGGCTTCACCCCGTGTGGGTTTTCTCCCGTCTCACAAAGGTCGTAAGGCAGAGATAGGGCAAGATTTTAGCCCCATATCACGAGGCGGGGTGAGGATGGGTTTAAACTTTTTAGACCCACCATACTCCGCTCCTCCCCATCCCTATCTCGTTCCACCCCGCGTTGTTAAGGGTTATAATTGTAAATTTTTCATACTCTAAAACCCTACTATTTAAACAAATATATCAATATTAGCTTTTTTTATTCCACCTAATATGGTTCTCTGCCTTGATTTTGTTATGTGTTATATTATGAGTTTTTTTTTTTTTTTTTTTTGTGATTGTCTTGTTAAACACTTAGATATATTATTCAATTTTTTCTAAAAATTGATTTGATTTGATGAGATAAATTTAGTTGTAATTTCAAGTATATTTTTATTAATGAAATAAGTTTTATTTAAAAAATTGTACTAGTTATAGGGCAAATTAACAAAAAGTAAAGTTTTATGGGATGAGACGGGACTTTACGGGGCCCCAAGGGACGGAGATGAGGTGTGAAAGTTTTCCCCATCATGCGGGGCAGGGTGGGGATAAGACAAAACAAAAATATGCAGGGCAGGGATGAAGACCCCATCCTTCACCCCACCCTGCCCCATTGCCATTCCTAATTACAACTTACCCACCTGTAGTTTGATTGAAATTTAAGTTGCCTACTTGTGGTTTAAAAGTTGACATTTTGCTCACCTGAGGTTTACTACATTAAGTTATCCATAACCCACCTCTATACTTTTACCTTTAAAAATACAAAAAAATATAACAAAAACATAAAAATCAAGATCTAAAAGCATTTTTTTTAAAATGGTAATTCTTTGACTTAAGAATATTCTTTCTCTTCATAAAAATATTCTCAAGCCTATCAATCTAAACAAAACTGTTAAGGGGATAGAAAAGATTGAAAAAGAAATTTGTAGTATGTTTGATTTGGTTTTAATTTTTTGTTGTAGTGGCCCCGGGTTTATTGAAGCTCCTCTCAAATCCACTGGGTTTATTGAAATTTGTGGTAGTTCAGTCACTTTAGCTGCTAGCTAATCCAACACCTTGACCAACATGAATCTAGCATGAAATAATTTTGAAATGGACAACTTAGATGGCAGATCTTCGACTCCAAATACAAGCAAAGAGCGAAGACGAGATACTTCCATGTTGGTATTATGTTTGTTAAACCTTGTTGGATTGTCCGCCTCCTGCATTTTCTAGACATGCTTTCGCTGCAAAATTTTCATGTCTCGACTTGGAAACAATCTGTATGCGGCATTTCATGACTCTTGCGTTAACAATTGTTATAGCTATTTGTATCAAGTTTCTATTAAGAAGTTAGAAACTAAAAGCTAAACCCAGAATTTAGAAACTAAAAGCTAAAACCACAAAATCAATCAAAACTAAAAGCCAAACCTAGAATTTTAGAACATAAACCCGTAAATCTTGAACATAAACCAAAAACTAAACCCATTAATTTGGAACATAAACCCACAGCCACTACAACCAAAAATTAAAACCAAATCAAACACACCTCAAATTTCTTTCTCAGTCTTTTCTATCTCCTTGACAGTTTTGTTTGGATTGATAGGCTTGAGAATGTTCTTAAGCCAAAACATCAGTATTTTAAAATATATACTTTTAGATCTTGATTTTTATGTTTTTGTTAAGTTTTTTGTGTTTTTAACGGTGAAAGTACAGAGGTGGGTTATAAAAGTTTAACGGAATAAATCTCAGGTGAGTAAAGTGCTAACTTTTAAATCACAGATAGGCAACTTAAATTTCGGCCAAACCACAGGTGGGTAAATTGTTATTAGCCCATAAAAAATATATCTTGAGTTTTACCCGTTCCCCCCCCCCCCCCTCCCCCTCCCCCTCCCCCCAAGAAAATAGTATGGCTTCGGTCTCAGACAAAATGTTTGAACTAACAATATAGTGATCGATATATGCAATCACTTATCAGCATTAGATACTGGTATGAATATGACAATATATCAAGCTTGTACTTATTTCTCATTTGTTGTTTCATAACTGAATTTATTATTTGTTTCTTTTAAATTTTGTTAACCAAGATCACAAAGATTTTACTATTGAGTGTTTGGATGATCACCATAAGTGTACCTACTTATTATGGATAACTAGTTGTAGGGGAGAAAATGGGTTTTTTGTCCTTTGTTATTTAAATATCTAGCAAAATGCCTCATATCTGAAATTATTTAGAGAAATGCCCTTGTTTTGAAACTCGATTTTGGGACAATCGAGTTAAAGCGAACTGAAAATTTTAAAAAAATAAAATAAAATTTCTAGAACTCTAGTTCATAGAACTCGAGTTCCATTCAAGGAACTCAAGTTCCATGAACTCGAGTTCCATGTGAAGTACTTGAGTTCATGGAATTCGAGTTCCTTGAAAAAATTCAAGTGGAACTCGAATACTTTATATGGAATTCGAGTTCTAGAAATTTTTTTTTTTTCCTAAATCCACGTTCGCTATTACTCGATGTTTCAAAAATCGAGTTATACATTTTGAAACTCAATATTTAGAAAATCAAATTTCAAAATAATGACATTTTCCTAATTAGTTTCAAACATAAGACAGTTTGCTAAATACAAAAGCCCATTTTGGCCTAGTTGTAGGGTTTGCATATTTGTCAAGAATTTGCTTAAAAGATGCTTGTGCCACCTAGCTGAATATCAGAATGTAGATTTATAAGGTTTCAATGCAGGAATTACAATTGATCGATTTTAGTAAGTTACTTTTCGGACTTCACCTGCCCCATTTAGTAAAGTTTGTGAATTTTAATTTTAAATTAGTTTTTGGGTTCAAATTTTTAAATTTGCCACGGTTTGGAAAAAGAAATTGTATTTTACATCATAATTTGTGGAATTTGACCTGATTTTGTATTTAAATGACTAATTATATACCACATTATAATTGTTAAATTTCACAAAAATGACAAGGAGTCTCTCCATTTCAAATTGATCAATTTTATGATTCAAATAAATATTTAATTGTGTATCTTTTGTCATAATATTTAAATTTTAAATATAGTAACATGTGCACTAATAGATATAATTAAGAAATAATACCTAGAGCATGACTGCTCGGAGAGAATTGTGGTTTTTATGAAAAACTTTAGTGCACATCCTAGTGGCGCGTGACAGAGCATGAATGCTCAGAGTCGACTCGAATTTGAGACTTCTGGCCAATCTTGTGTAATCAAAACCAGATTTGTGAGATCAACTTTGACATTTGAAAAGGTCGGTGATGTCAAGTAAAGGTTGAACTTGCCTATGCTTGTCGTTGGCGACATGCGGTGATGAGAAGAAATACTGGTGGCTCTGATGGACTGATACAATGTTGAAAATAAAGACACGTGTACAAATAGAGAAAGGAAGAACAGAAGTATGACTAAAATATGCTTGTGTAACTTGTGTGTGTGTGTGTGTGTGTGTGTGTGTGTGTGTATATATATATATATATATATACTATTGGCGAAATCCAAGTATCTGGGAGTACAAAAGATTGGGATAATAACTGGGTTAACTGAAACAGATAAACAGGATATAGAATAAACTGAAGATAAGCAACTGAATCAACAGGTTAGAGAGTGGATAAAGATCAACTTCTGATGATGAGGATATAGAAAACCCAACTGCAGACATGGCCCAGGATGACCAACCAGAAACAACAAAGTTTTTAGATACTTTAAACAGAATGAATTTCCAAAAATGGCATTCTGAGGTTAGAATAGTGATTAGCAAAGATTATGAGTTCAAAGCAGTCGCCTTATTAGACTCAGGTGCTGATCTCAATTGTATCCAAGAAGGAATTATCCCCTCCAAGTACTTCAGGAAAACCAGAGAAAGATTAACATCTGCAAGTGGAGGACGTATGCAGATCAAGTACAAAATCCCAGGAGCACACGTTTGCCAAGATAATGCGTGCTTCAAAACAACATTTGTTTTGGTTAAGAACATGACGGACAAGGTTATTTTAGGAAACCCGTTCATGTGTCTTCTGTACCCCTTTACAACAGACAGTGAAGGTATCACTACCCATCCCTTTGGCCAACCAGTCAAATTTAAGTTTCTTAGGAGCCCAGAACCAAGAGATATTAGTATCCTCCATGATATTTCTGTCTCCAAGACTCTTAACCTTATCAATGCCAAAAGACAACAGATTAAGTATCTAGAAGAAGATCTAAGATACAAGAAAGTCGAAGAAAGACTAACTTGTAACACGATCCAGCAAAAAATCAGAGAGTTTGAAGAAAAACTCAAGCAGGAAGTCTGCTCTGATTTACCCACAGCCTTTTGGTATAGAAAGAAGCATGAGGTAGCGCTTCCTTATACCAAAGACTTCAGCGAAAAGAACATTCCAACCAAAGCTAGACCCATCCAAATGAACCAAGAACTCATGGATGTTTGCAAAACAGAAATAGAAGATCTCCTTAGAAAAGGAATCATCAGAAACTCTAGGTCACCATGGTCTTGTCCAGCCTTTTATGTCCAGAAAAATGCTGAGATAGAGAGAGGTGTACCCAGGTTAGTTATCAATTACAAACCGCTTAACAAAGTCTTAGAATGGGTAAGGTACCCAATTCCCAACAAGAAAGACCTTGTTAACAGACTTAGTAAAGCTGTAGTTTTTAGCAAGTTTGATATGAAGAGTGGTTTCTGGCAGATACAAATCAGAGAGTCTGATAGGTATAAGACAGCCTTTACCACACCCTTTGGTCATTACGAATGGAATGTAATGCCCTTTGGCCTTAAAAATGCACCCTCAGAATTCCAAAATATCATGAATGAGATTTTTAATCCATTCTCCAGTCATGCCATTGTTTACATTGATGATGTACTCATCTTCTCAGATTCAATTGACAGGCATTGGAAGCACTTGCGTGTTTTTCTCCAAACCATCAAGTTTAATGGTCTTGTTGTCTCAGCCCCCAAAATCAAGCTTTTCCAAACCAGTGTAAGGTTTTTAGGTTTTGATATAAAACATGGTGTTATCAAACCTATTAACAGAGCTATTCAGTTTGCAGATAAATTCCCAGATGAAATCCTAGACAAAACCCAGCTCCAGAGATTTCTAGGATCTCTCAATTATATTTCAGATTTCTATCAAAATCTTAGACAGCAATGCAAACCCCTTTTTGATAGACTTCAGACCAATCCATCGAGAGTTGTAAGTTACTTTTATTATCCAGTTGGCAGGTTAATACCGCCTTCATATCCAGTTGTATTTTTCAAGTTATTTTCAAAGTTAATCAAGTTGGACGGTTATACCGCCATAGTTATCAAAGTTATTTCCAGTCAATGCATAAATTATTTTTCATTCATTATTTTCATAGCATTATTCCTCACTATATTCCAATTGTGCATTTCTATCCTGTGATCTTTATCCACTCTCTAACCTGTTGATTCAGTTGCTTATCTTCAGTTTATTCTATATCCTGTTTATCTGTTTCAGTTAACCCAGTTATTATCCCAATCTTTTGTATTCCCAGATACTTGGATTTCGCCAGTAGTCTAGTTACGTGTGTGTTTGGAAACGTAGATCCTGATCTGTGCTTACACTAGAACGTAGGTCCTGATTTGTGCTTGTCCCGATCTACTTTGTCCACGGTATCCGAAAGACTGTAGCCGTTTAGCCGGAGTGAGGCGTCGAGGCGTTGTGTCGACAGGATAGTGGTTTTGTAGCAATTGTTGGGGTAACCAAGTGAGACAATGAGGGCAGATTTAGTGTACGTGAGACAGTGAGGGCAGTTTGGCTTGCATGCTCCTATGGCAGACTATTGCTCATTTCCAGTCTTTGGAGATATAGAAAATTAGGATTTAATTGTGTTAAATTTTACAGATAGGCAAGATGTTGAGTAAGTTGTTTAGAAGTAACTCAACCTCCAGTTTAGCCAGTAGATCTACATCACTCCCAGAAATTCCACAGCAGTCTGGAATTATCAATAGTGAAGAATATGAGGTACAGGATTTAGACCTTAAGTTAGGAGATTGGAACCTCCCTAAGGTACCCACAAAACAGTTTTATAAGTCTTCTACATGGAACTTGAATTCTTTCAAGGCAGATTTCCATGTTAGAACCATAGAACAAGTTTATGGAATAAACAAGGAGTACGAGACGTGCTACTTGCTCAGCTCAGACCAGATCAATGCCCATATTAAGAAAGGTTTTCATTTTATCCACATAGGTTTAGTCCAAGTCGGAGTAAAACCCCTCATTAGGTCAGGATTAAACAATTCAGTTCTGTTAGCCCTTAGAGATACCCGTCATGTAAGGTTTGATGAAAGTCTCTTAGGAACAGTTCAAGCCAGTCTAAGTAACGGACCAGTCCATTTCGACTGTTTCCCGAACTTTACAGTCCACATCCATAACAAGAATGTCCTTCAGGCCTTGACCCTTAATATCAAGACCCATGGAACCTTAGTCACTCAAGGAACCAGTCAGATAGCACTTATATACAGAGTGTATTATAAGTGTATCAAGACAAATATGAATGTTGGAGCTTTAGATAGGAAAAAGGTAGGAGAAACCCTTCTTATCCAAACCAACATACATGATGCCAAGATCAAAGTTCCTAGAACCCTTAGATGGGATGAAATTTCCTTTCCAGATGATTGGAAACTTCATAATGAAAATCACCCTCTGTTGATTCAAGAGGTTGATCAAGACCCAGAAATAGATTTTGTCCAGCAACTAGTAGATGGTTCTGTTAGGCTTAGTTTTGATAAATCTAGGTTTAGAACACCCTTAGATGATTATAGACTTAGATCCCCAATAGATCTTAGTCGATTCCCTTCTAAGAATTCACCTATCCTCTTAAAAGACAAACCTGCATCTCAGGCAAGTTCCTCTAGACCTCTAGCACCATTCCCTAGATCTAGAAGAGACTTAAGTGCAGACTTTCAAGGAGTAAAAAATAAATCTCAGGTTAGCACACCTTGCTACACAGCCAAGAATGACTCAGTTATTGATCAAGGTGACAATAACAGTCAGAAGGTAGGATCACCTTCAGGAACAGATATGGAAAATCCTGATATAGAAAATCCATACCAGGATTATGAGCTCAAAACTCTAAGGAAAGAGTTTAAGCCTTACATGAAGCTTTTAGGCGATGAATTTGACTTAGAGAAAAACAAAGCCAAAAGAGAAGCCTATAAAACCAACCATACCAGAGAACAAAAGGTTAAAGTTCTCAATGCTTGGATAGCATTCATGAAAAAGGTACAAGAACATATCTTTTTCTTTGACTACTTTGAGAACCACCATGAGGAAAAGGTTTGTAAAGCACAGAGAATTCCCTCTGAAGTAAAAACCCTTAGTAAACAAGAAGAACTGCTCTTAGATCTCATAGAACAGATCGAAGACCCAGTCATCAAAGCCCAAAAACTCAGTGCATTTCGTGCAACCTTAGTCCAGGAAACGACTAAACCTGAACCTCCCAGGATTAAAGAACCTAAGGTAGATTTAGAGAAAATCTATGAAAGATTCTCTAGGTCTAAGAAGGAGATCACGGTCAATGATCTCCAAAAAGATATCAAAGAAACCAAGTCTGAGGTAAGAACCCTCAAACAAGAACTAACCATCCTTAGGATAGACAATACTCTTTTAGACCAAAGAGTAAAGAACATTGAGGATTTTAACCTTTTGTTCTCTGGTATGGTTGGTTTTATAGGCTTCTCTTTTGGCTTTGTTTTTCTCTAAGTCAAATTCATCGCCTAAAAGCTTCATGTCTGGCTTAAACTCTTTCCTTAGAGTTTTGAGCTCATAATCCTGGTATGGATTTTCTATATCAGGATTTTCCATATCTGTTCCTGAAGGTGATCCTACCTTCTGACTGTTATTGTCACCTTGATCAATAACTGAGTCATTCTTGGCTGTGTAGCAAGGTGTGCTAACCTGAGATTTATTTTTTACTCCTTGAAAGTCTGCACTTAAGTCTCTTCTAAATCTAGGGAATGGTGCTAGAGGTCTAAAGGAACTTGCCTGAGATGCAGGTTTGTCTTTTAAGAGGATAGGTGAATTCTTAGAAGGGAATCGACTAAGATCTATTGGGGATCTAAGTCTATAATCATCTAAGGGTGTTCTATATATATATATATATATATATATATATATATATATATAGAGCTTAAATTCTGTCTGGATGTGGCGTAAACCACTTGATTTACTCAACCAATAGTATAATGCCACGTCAATGCCCAATTAAAATCTCAATAAATAAAATAAAATAAAAAATAACAACAACAACAATAGATGCCTGTGTTGATGTTGGCAATGGTAATGTTATCAGAGACACATAGAAGCTGAAGAAGCCACTCCACCAACGGTCCACCGCTGTCAATGAATTGGTGACCTCTCTTCCTCTCTCTAAATTTTATTTTACAAAACATTAAAAAATAAAACAAAAACAAATTACAAACCGCAAAATAGAAACTTGGTTCCAAAACCCACATGCAAAAGCAAAATCCTCAAAACTTTAATCACCAACAAACAATAAAGACACCAAGACCTTGTCTTCCCTCATCGAAATCCACAATTTTATCCCATATTCCAATCTTGAGCAAAACCCAAATTTAAACTTACACACAACCCAGATTGGATATATATCTTTATAACAAACATGAGCAAAATTAGAAAAATTAAAAAGATTGTACCTTAGATAGTGAAAATTGGAAAAAGGAAAAAAAAAATCAAGAAAAAAGAAACTTAAAGGTCAGTGGCGACGTCTCAAGCAGCTTTTGGCGGTTCCGGCTACTTAGCAGCTTGTAGGTTCGGTGGTTCCTCAGAATGAGCAGATTCTTTGGTGGATTTCAACAGCATCTCCAGAGGTTTTAGGCAACATCTCCGGCGGCTAGGGATGTGTCTTAGCTGGCTTGGAGATTTGGTTGGTTCTTCAGGAGGAAGATACAATTTTGTTGGTATTTGAATTGTCAAAGGCAAGATTACGTGCGGTAAGATTTATTTTTTTTAGTTTGCAAAAAGCTGATGTGGCGCATTTTGATTGAAGGGCATAAAATAGGCGTTTTATACCCCATCCGGACAGAAGTTGCACTCATATATATATACACCCTGTATGGTTTTTGTAACTACAAATATACAAAGAGGGTTTGATTATATAGTAACTTAACGTCATATGTGGAATAAATTAGTGTATCTACAACTCAGTGGCGGATTTCATCTCATCACATGATAACCCCCCCCCCCCATTCCCTTCTCGAAACAAGATTACGCATATGTTGATTCTCTATTTTGCAACTCATATTTAGCTTTTGGACAAAGAGGGTAAAAGAGTAATTTTACATTAGAAGTAAGCATCTTTATTTTGGCCATTGGATCCTTAATTTCGTTTCATCAAAGTGATCTTGATGTTGTAATGATCAAGTTTACTGATCATAAGCCTCAATCAAACTACATGATTGAAAGTTATCATCAAATCAAGTTTTAATTGCCAAGATGCACTATCACAAATTAAGTCCGACTGCATGTGATACACACACACACACACACACACACACACACACTCTCTCTCTCTCTCTCTCTCTCTCTCTCTCTCTCTCTAAATAGGCATTCATATAGTATTAAAAAATTATAAATACACAAAATCATTGTTTTTTAATACATTAAGATGCAATCATTTACCAAAAAAAAAAAATACAAAATAATATAGTTTTTTAATACTATGATGGTAGAATTTTTTTTTTTTTTTTTTTTTTAAGTTAGAGCATTCATAGTAGTGGTGCTAGCAAATTTAGCTTTTAGCACCTTAAAAAGCTACATTATCTATTTTACCACCTCACTTTACCCCAATACCCAATTAGACTTGTTCTGTAATAACAATCTATCCTTTTCAATACATGTCTCCTAGTACGTGATTAACTAATAAATGCGCAGATTCCAGTACACGGCTTACTCACCAACTTGAGAAAGATGTTAGCTGCAAAGTTCTTCAATTCATCAACACGATGAGGATCACGAAGCTCCTTAGTCACAAAACCCAATGGCGTACAAACACAGTAGCTTCTTCAAGAGAAAGATGAACTAGGGCAAATTCCGTCTCCGATCACAATTTGCATGAACAAAATTTTGCTTCACATTTGTGCAACCTTTGACGACCCTAAAAATAATCCTTATATATGTTTAGGGTTGTGAGAAAAGAAAGCCTAAACATGTACACACAGATTGGAGTGAAATCAGATCTAAAAAACTAATTTTCATAAATCTCGATAGATAGGGTATCTATCGAGTAACTATCGAACATCAAGCACAAGCTGCCTTTTTAACCTCGATAGATTCTATCTGTCGAGCTTTAAAATCCAGCATTTCTTCTCTTAATTCTCGGACAGATTTGCATGGTTTTAACACTTGGACTTGAACCTTGTTCCTTGAAGTATTAAACACATCTTAGATCTACCCAATTACAAGTAAAGTGTGTTTTGTCAAAAGATTAGCCAATTCTATATTGACATATGTTCCTAACACGATTCACATATGTCCTAACACTATCGTCTTGTAAAAACTATTGCTTCGGCCTTTGACTGACTACTACCACTACTAACCTCCTTGGTACCCAAAGGTTGTGATGGTTGTGAGAACACTGGTTGCTTTCCCTTATTGGTTGTAGAGCGTGTTGAATCAAGAGAACTCCAGTTAGCATACTAGGACTTCATTTTTGACCTGCTCTACTAGAACTCCACTTTCTTATCTAGGGTTACAACTTTACTAAGCACATATAGGGTTTGCAAGGAAACTTATTACTGAATTGCTGCATGTAATCCATTCACAAACCTAGCTATTCGTTGATCCTCTATCTCTGCCAAGTCGTTATGATTGGCCAGCCTATAAAACTCTTCCATGTAAGCATTAACAGTTCAAGAACCTTTTCAACAACCCTTGTATTGGTTGAATAGTTCTTACTCATAATCTAGTGGCAAAAATTGTTCCCCCATTAGCCTCCACATTCGCCTCTGTGAATGTATTAGGGCTCTCCTTTGACAAGTGCGAGTCAACTGCAAATGATCCCACTAAGCAAATGCTCTCCCCTTCAATTTCTAGGCTATTAACCTAACCTGCTTATCTTCTGGATTCTCCATATGGCAAAGAACCTCTCCATTTCCATGACCTAATCCAAAAACTCTTTTACAATTACATCTTCATTGAAAAAAGGTAATTCCATCTTCATACAATACTCCTGATTATCACGAGCACGTTCCCTAATAGGACCACAATATCCTCCACGAACGTTTTCTTCATATTCATCATCTTAATTGTCATCTTCGCCATAGGCTGGAGGCCTATTTTGATTATTATAACCACACAGATGAGATCCATGTGCATTCCTATTGTCGCGTTCACCATGGCCGTCATGGTTAGGGTTCTTACCAAGAAGGGTGGCAACTGCTTGCTATAAATTGCACATTAGTTGCCAGTTCTCCTCACAAAACTTTTGGAACTTAGCCCTAGTAAGGACTGGCTCTTCAACTTGGTCATTGATAGGGTGGTTGTTGTCACGCCTATCTACCTTCAAAACAGGATAAATCAAGGTTCTGATACCAATTGATGACGCGGAAGCTACAAGAAAACAAACACATTTCTTTTTGAATGGAAAACAAACTAAGTACATTAGCTTTTGAATAGAAACCTTGAATCCACAATGAGCCCCTTGAATTCACAAGGTGATATGGTTCTGAAATCCACCAAAGAGAAATAGACAAAGTTTGTATTTTTTTATAAATTTGAAAATTGAATTGTCCTGGTGGCTACAATGTGTTAAAATAGTAAAAGAATTCCTAGGACAGCTAGGAAAATACCCAGAAACCCTAATCTGAGCTAATCACGTAATTAGGTAGCAAAATACTAATTTTTGCCAAAAATAGCAAAATTTAGATAATTGCAAAAATTGAAAATACTGTCTTTTAGAGACGTCCCAAAATAGACGGGACCTTATTTTGACTTTAAAACTAAAAGTTATTAAGGAAAAACAAACATTACTATAAATAACCAAAACACTGTTTTCGAGACCATAACGAATGAATTTTCCATAATTTAGGAGATACTCAAGACCCAAGTTTGGATCAGAATGCCTTTTTCCTTCAACCTACCAAATTTCATGCAATTTTGACATCATCGCCCCGATGGCCTCTACTGGCACCCCACTTTGATCTAGCGTCGTGACTTTCGACACCCTTGTTGCAATTTTGACATCATCACCGGTATGTCTACATTTTATTTATTTGCGTATAAACATATAATTTAACATCTACATATTTTATAAGCTCTTAGTCTAAGCACATTATGCTAACATACTAGCTTAAATAACTTGGTTTTTTGCTCCAAAAAAAAAAAAAAAAAGACTCAGTTTATAATATTTTTTAAATTATGTTTTGTTGTACCGGCTGAAACATTAATGTCGACCTAAACATTCGAAAAATCTCTAGGACAGCCAATACAACATAGTATAACTTGTTTCTTTTTTAATGGCCAATAAGATATACATTACTAGTACGGTATACTACGGATGGTATCGATATGGTATTGATTGCCTTTATCATACTTCAAAAAACATTAGACGTACCATAGATATTGTATTGCACTTAATTGTTTAGGTCACATGGAACTTGGGTATAAGGTTTTGGACTGGCGTAAATGCTAATCATGCCCACCAATCCAGAGTGGGCATGATTAGTTTATGCCAATAGATTTTTAACTAAAATGTACCTATTTAACAGTTTAACAATTAGCATTTACACTTAATGTATAAAGTGAAAGTTCCATATGTATCAACCACTCTCATTGTTGTATGCAACCCAGTTGATTGCTTGCTCTGTCTTTTATTGCTAAAGCTGCTTATATTCTTTATGTATCACCCACTCTCATTGTTCCCTATATTGATTAAGGAAGGTACTCTATATGTATCATATGAGCTTTGTATGCTTAAAACACAGTTATATTGAAAACGTTAATCACTCTTTTGCACAGCTGCATACAGTTTTGCATCTTTCGCTAGAGCTAAGAGCTAAATTTGTTGATATTACCATGATTCCATAATATCTGTGTCTGATCAGATCAGTACTTAAATGGTTTAAATGTATGACATTGTTCAATCAATGAAATAAATGCATTACGTTTTATTTTGTAAGTTTTAAAGCATTAAAAATAATCTTTCATGGATACCCTTGTTTCTCAAAAAAAATGTAAAAAACATGATTGAATGAATTTATACAAGACCAAAAAAAATAATAATAATAATTCTATATGCATTTTTTTTTTTTTTTTGCTCTTACTTCACATGATAATGACATATACCCCCAAATTTTTTTTTTTTTTGAAAGCAGAGTTTCTAATTGACAATAAAATCTGTCACAATTTGTAATAGAAGGTCCTAATTGACAATACATTCACCTGAAATAAAACCTGTCACGATTCAGAATACAAAAAAAGAATCATAAGATTACAAATACATCTGAAATAAAACTTTTCACAATTTTTTTTTTAAGTTTCTAATTGATAGTACATTCACTTGAAATAAAGCCTCTCACAATTCAAAATACAAAAAGAGAATCATAAGATTACAAATACATTTGAAATAAAACCTGTCACAATTTTTTTATAAAAGTTTCTAATTGACAATTCATTCACCTGAAATAAAACATGTCATGATTCAGAATACAAAAAGAGAATCATATGACTGAAGATACATTTTAAAATAAAACTTGTTTCAAATCAAACTACAAGAATATGGTTCTATCCACCATAATTAAAATATTGTATAGCAAAAAATATTTGCTTCTCAATGCATTCTCTTGGTCACAAAACTTGTTTGAACATCAGCTTTCTTGGAATTGTTGTAGTAGATCCTACATAAAAGAACGTACAACCAAATACCAAAAAAAAAAAAATTTAGAATGAGCATAGTTAAAAAAATTTCAATATATTCTAATTAAACAGTAAATGGTCATACAGTAAATGTTGACTGGTTAGGATGTATATGCATAGTAGATGATGATGATGTAGAAGGATACGTTGCAGTTGGCAAAGAATCCTAAAGATGATTGACACATACAAATTAAAATAATTAACAAAATCATCAATTACGAAACAATTTATACCAAGTAAAAAAAAAAAAATCAAATACATCATATACCTGTACAAAACTTGTGGAGTGCAATGTGTTTGCTATGACTAACGGGTTCAACCTTGTTATCAAAGATTCCTAATTCAAAAAATTAAAAGTTCATTTTGGAAAATATCACTAAAGATATGTATTATCGTGAAATTAAATATATTATAATTAAATAACCTCAGTTTGACTTTGTTGATACATTGACTCCTAGTGTGGTGTCAAGTTTGTATTTGCAACATCCCTACAAGAAGAAATTTTATAAACCAAAAATTTAAATGATAAATTAATACAAAAATCAATAATTTTATATAATTACCCGGAAGGCTTATGTGACGGACAATTGCTTCTCACATGACCCATCTCTTTGCAAATGCTACACTTTCTCCTCTTCATCAATTGTTTTTCTCTTGGATGCTTTTGTCTCAAAGCTTTAGGCCTTCCCTTTGAAGGAACATGTGGAGGGTCTTGCAAAGCAATTGGAAGATTTGATGATACTTGATTGTTTAATGTATTATCAAGATTTCCAGAATCATCAACATCACAAACATCTTGCATGGCTAAAAGCTCTCATGAACCTTTTGTAAAGTTTGTCCAAGATGCTTGAATTTCTTCTCTGATTGTGACCCTACCTCTGCAACTTCCAAAAATTGAAGCATCAAACTATTTCTCATCAAGGTAAAAGAAATTTGTGGCTCAACCTATACGACATCACTAGATATTTCATGTACAGTGCGCTTCTTGGCATTATTGTCCATCTCTCTAAAATATAATGTGACGGAAAAAAGTGCACAAGAGATTTCTTCACAAAAACAGCAAGAATATGCCTACAAATAATTCCAACAAACTCAAACATATGACATGTACAAATAGCTTTTGTCTCAATAATATCCAGTGACACTTCATAAAATGGACTTTCTTTCCCATGAGCTACCACCTTTATATATCTTCTTCACTCCTTCACAATATTTGGATGCCTTGTATTTTTTACTACAAAATAACTCTTCTTGAAATTTCATAAACATATTTCTTGTATAAACTTTTGCCGCCTCTACTTCCATCTTGTAACATGTTTTCAAAATTGGCATTGAATTTTTTGTCTTTACATCCTAATCTTTCTCTTTAAGATAATGTGCATTCAAAGCTTGCTCATATTGATACAAAAAGTCACTTATCGTTGTACTTGAACGAACATAATCTTTAAAAAATTTATTCATGCTTTCACTCCTTGAGTTGTAGACATCCAAGCACAAAATTTCCTTCGTAAGTAAGCGAGAAACCATTTTTCACGCCACATATAAAGATCTCCCAACCAATCGTTATCCCCCAATCCATAGTTCTCCATAATCTTACTTCATCCTAACTCAAACTCTTCAATGGTGAGTATATCATGGATGCAATGGTGAAATTCTTCCTGAAAATATGGATATTTATTATATATATGAGACAACTAATCTGTAACTTTCTGTAAAATATGCCACATACACAATCTATGAGTTGCATTAGGTAATACATTTGCAATTGCCTTAGCCATAGCCTTGTCATCATCTGTGATAATTGTAGAAGGAGGATTTCCAAGCATTGCATTAAGCTAAGTCTTCAACAACCATGTATAAGATTCAGTTGTTTCATTCACAAGCAAAGCACATCCAAACATCACAGATTGATGGTGGTGGTTAACCCCTATGAAAGGAAAAAAAGGCATCTTATAAGTATTTGTTTGGTATGTAGCATCAAAAGTAACGACATCTCTAAAATATTGATATGCAATTCTTGACCTAGCATCTACCCAAAAGCAATTACCCATGCACCCATTTTCATCAACTTCAACTGCATAAACAAAACCTGGATTTTTACATTGCTGCTCAATAAAATATTTGTACATTCCTTGGGAATCTCCATCTTGAAGCAACTTTCTTCTTTTATTACCCAAATAATTTTGAATATCAACCGGAATACATCCAATATTATAATCACCACCGGATTCTTTACTTAACACAGACATTATCTTGCTTAGAGGTATACCTGTCTCATTGAGTGTATCTATAAGATTCCTTTGGGCATTTGTTATCACTCTATGCCCATGAAGCATGCTTGTACTCTTAGGAGTAATAAGCTCATGATTATGATCCTCTACAAACTTACACACAACCCATGAATCTTCAATTTTCTTTAAACCTATCATTGCTTTGCATCCCACTCTTGTTTCTGCACGCTCTGGACCTATTCTTTCTGTGTCTTCATCACATCTACGATGAAACCCTTCCTTTGAACAAACATATTCAATACCAACCAATATTCTATCATTTTTAGTCTTTCGAGTATGATTTACTCGTATGTCAAACCCCTTTCGCCTTGCATATGCATTATAGCATGCTTTAGCATCCTCAAGCTTATCAAATACCATATTGAGACATGGTTCCAAATGCCTATTGCGTGCAAAAGGTTGATTTGAATCATTCAATGACAAGTCTACATCATTTTGATCTTCATTTATTTCTGACTCATCATCCACCATATCATAAAGTGAGATTGTTTCAAGTTCTTCATTGCTCGCACTCATATTTTCAATTCAAGTAATTTTAAATTTCAAAATAACCTATAAAAAACAAAAGAGAAGAAAAATTCATAAAAAATGATTGAGAATAAATTTAAATATTACAATACCAAACTTGCCCAATTTGGCAAACTTGTTTAATTACAGACTTTTTTTAGGATACAAGTAAAGAGTAAATCCAACCACTTAATACAAAATCGAACAACCAATTTGAATTTTTAGAAATTCAAATTAATTCTACATAAGCATAACAGAGGCAGGGTACATTTGAACACCCTGCTCAACAACTCAATAAACACTACATAAAACAGCTCCAATTACATCTTAATTGCACTCTAGTACATATAGAGAGCAAATTGACCTTACAAGTAGGAGAAAATTGAAATTACAAGTAGTATAAAATTATATTTGATGCTAAGAATATGATAATATCTATGTCCCAAAGGCCTAGGTTCACGGTGGAGAATTCAACAAACACAGTAAAATAAAACTTGTCGAAAAGGCACCTGTAACAAAAAACAAGATTCCCATTCAATTAAATTCCTTTTAGGATGTATCCTCTTGTGCTAGTGTATTATAAGCACGAAACTCTACAATTGAAATTACAAGTAGGAGAAAATTGAAATTACAAGTAGTAATTTCAATATGAATAGATTGATATCCAAAAAATAACCCAAACCCATCAAAATTTCGAAACCTAAATTTTAAGGAAATAACTAATCAAACAATAAAGAGGGGGGGGGGGGGGGGGAGGGGGGGAGAAGCAAAATACATATGAGATAACGTTTTCTCATTGAGCAACCTCTCTAGTGAAATGGCACAAAATTTCTTCTTTCCTTTTAATTTCACAATAACACCAGAGTTGGAAAATTGTAGTGAATACCAAGACAACAACAAGACAATGCGACACTTTCTCCTCACCAATAAAATACAAAGTCCAACAACTTCATAAAATCTAGTATGGGGCAACAAACCCAATATTCACTAGCAAGGTTTTGCTTGGGTGGAATCATAGGCATGAGCCATAGGAGTCCCTCTAACTCTGCTTTCAAAAGTGATAGGTTGGAAACTACAATCACTAAATGGTGTATAACAGACTTTATAAAATGATAAATAATAATTTATCAAAAAATCATATTATGTGAATTAGACTGATTTCAAGTAGTGAACTAAAGAACAGGAATACATCTCCAGTTTCAGAAATTCATCAATTTGTTTATTCATAATATATAATTTATTCATGTAAGAACTTGAAATACAAACTAAATAAATTCTATCAAAAGAACAAACACAGCAGCGCAAGACCGGGGATAAAATACAAAGAAAAACCCCAAAAAGTTTCATCCTAAAAAAAATCATGATTTGAAACCCAAACAAAATTAGCTGGAACAAGAAAACAAGATTCTCATAATAGACAAATCAGATTTGTTTAGGGTTGAACTTAACCACTTTGGAATCCAATCAAAACGCACCAAGGTCCCAAAATACAGCAAAACCCATACCAAAGCAAGCGATTAACGTCCAAAAACCTAACCCAAAACCATTAATATTTTGGAATCCAGATTGGGTAAAAGAACAAATCACGAAAAAACAAAGGGGAAATCGGAACAAACCGCAGTATTTGGTGCGTCGACGCCGACTCAGATCGACGCCGCGGTGACTCCAACGGCGGGGAGGAGCTCCATTGGTCAGAGGAGCAGAGGAGAGGAGGCGTTGGCACCGGACTTTGTTTTCTCCAGGTTAGAGCTTCTCTGAACAGAACGTGTTTGGGAATTTTGATTTTGTTTGAGTTACATTCCTGTGTGATAGAGTGTATTGAGGCCTTAATGTGTATCTGACGTGGCAGCTCTTGATTGGTGGCGTAAATAGCCCTTTTTCTGCCAGCTCTGGACAGAACATTTTCTCTTTGGACTGCAAATATTCTTGAACTTGCTCTGTCCTGCCATCAATTATGTTTACTTCAAATTGTTCATTGGCTTTTTTTTTCCAGCTCATATTATTTTTGTGAACTGAAGTATATGGTTAG
Source organism: Lithocarpus polystachyus (assembly GCA_033629205.1). NCBI lineage: Eukaryota > Viridiplantae > Streptophyta > Magnoliopsida > Fagales > Fagaceae > Lithocarpus > Lithocarpus polystachyus. Next base: position 70,691,053 of record CM066163.1, read on the forward strand.
TTAGAAGAAGATTACCAAACCCAAAGCCAGAGGGCGTCTTGGTCTTCAAGCAGCTAAGGGAAAAAATTTAACATTGGCAACTAAGCTTTGTTGGAGGATGAAGAACAGTACCGGTGACGCTTGGGCTGAGGTTCTCAAAAGGACAGGGCTGACCCTACCCCTAGGAAAATTAGGCAATCGCCTAAGGCCCCCAAAGTGGGGGGGGGGGGGGGCCCCAAAATTTTTGAAAAAAACGGGTAGTAGGGGCAAAAAAAAAAATTAGTTTTAGATGAATTAGATATATCCGGTCCATCATTTTAACCAAAAAAAAAAAAAAAACAACATTTTTGGTATATTCGGTTAAACATTGGTTCTAAACAAAATCATTACTCAAAAATAACATTATTATCCTCTAGACAAACCAAAAATCAACAAGATAAACTGCAAATCCGATCTAAAAAATTAACCACAAAACAATAACAAATCAAAACAAATAAAACAACTCAAATCCCTAAAATTTTTAGTTTTACCGTTCCTCTGCTTCTTTGATTCTTTCTCTCTGTTCTCCACCTCTCTCAAGTCTCAATTGCTTTGCTCAATGCTCTCAGTTCTGCGCCTGCCGCCTCTACTTCTCTAAGACTGAGTTTTCTACGTTAAGGTAAAAAGATTTGGGTTTAGGCGCTTGGCTTTCAGCCTTTCTATTCATTGTATTTGTTAAAATAAAAAGATTGGGCCTGCCTCCCCCTCCTGCCTGTTTCACATTTGTTTGGTTTGGGCTTTCAGCTTCAAGTTTTTTTTTTTTTTTTAAAGCCTGCATTTTTTTTTTTTTGGGCTATAGATATTAAATACGGTTTGTATTGTGTTTTTTTTTTTTTGTGGGTGGGTCTTATTAATAAGCCTTGTACTGTGCTTAAATTTTTGTTATGCTTGTGCTTAATTTTTTTTTTAATTTTAATCTTGTGTTTATATATATATATATATATATATATATATTTTTTTTTTTTTAGTTAGTAGTAATATATTGAATAAGTCTTTATTTAGAAGAGGAATTGTCCAAAGTTCAAGGCTGCCAATAAGGGTATGAAAATTGCATTCTTTCTTGAAATATGTTTAGTACAAAATCCCACAGATTCCTGGTGTGTGGATTCAGGTTGTACTAATCATATTTGCAATTCTTTGCAGGGGTTCCCGGAGACCAGAAGGCTTAAAGAAGGGGAGTTGTTTCTTACTTTGGCTGATGGGAGCAGGATTCCAGTTGTAGCTGTTGGTGTTTATAATTTATGTTTTGAGTCAAGGGTTTTAATACAACAATACTTTTTTATATAAATCAAGTTCTATTTCTCACTTGCTTTACACTTGAAAGTTATTTTTTATTTTATTCTTTATAAATATATTGTTTGATTAAAAATGTCTACTAGAAAATATGCATCTGAATAAGAAAAACTTTAAAAAAAAAATTTAATTGAGTCTTAAAAAGGATCAATGGATAAATTTTTTATTAGTAATAAACAAAATATAATACAAAATTTAGATGAAAATATCACAAATGAGCAAGAAATTCACCAAAAAGAGTTAGAAGATAATGAAATGATACAATTGCAAGATAACAATGATGTTCAATTTTGCAATACAACAAATCTTGATAATGAACTTCAAAATAATTTAGAAGAAAATGAAAATAATGATGAAAATGTCACAAATGAACAAGTTCACCATAATAATGTTCAACAAGAAGAAAATGAAAATAATAATGACATGTTGAATTATATTCCTTCAAATGTTTATGATCCAGGTAATTGGAAAAATATTGACACAAAATTAAGAGATTTATTAGTAGATAGAGGTCCAATTAAAGACAATGATATAATTTTTCCTAAAGGTGACGACACTAGCTATATTATCAATTGAAAAATAGATGCTAGAAGAACTTGAATACAAAACTTTAATTAGTCAATTTGCACCTCCAAAGACAAGAAAAATATATTTTAAATAAAATATATTATAATATAAAAATATTAAATAAATATTAATTTAATTAATACATAAATATTAAAAATGCCTCATTTTTTGTTCTCGCCTGAGGCCTAAAATATCTAGGGCCAGCCCTGCAAAAGGAAATACCAGCATAGGCCTTGGGCTAGGAAAGGCCTCCAGTCCAGTGTTTGGTCTGTAGTGTTAAAAGGGACTAGTGTTGTTGAAAAAGGCTACAAGTGGGTTATTGGCACTAATAGCAATCTGAGCTTGCGGCATGACAAATGTCTTAACCTAGGTCCTATGAGAAAGTTGGCTGAAGGACCCCTTAACCGAGGTGAAGAAGATCTTTGTGTCAACGATATTATTAGTAATGGGACTTGGGACTTGAATGGTTTGTTATTGGCGAAAATGCAAAACTAACCCTCTAACTTTCAGTTTTTTTTCTTTTCAGTCTTCTAACTTTCAATTTTGTCATTTCAGTCTTCTAACTTTCAATTATTATCAATTTGGTACTCTGTTAAACTCCAGTTATGTCCTGCTGTTAATTGAGCCAAAACGACATCGTTTTGGCTTTTTTTTTTTAATAAATTTCAAAATTTAAAGAAAAAAAAAAAGAGCAAAGTCAGAAAAACAAGATCAAATCGAAGAAGATGATGCACATGATGTTTTACTAGGGGAACCAGGTGACAATCCTATTCAACGTTTGGACAACTAGTTCCTAGATTAGTTACTCCCTTTCCCTTCTCACTTGTTTTCTCATCTCCACCTTTTACTAGTACCTTGCAGACAAGTGCGTGCGTTTCAAGCTCGTCTCCGCCGCCAAAGCCTCCAATCCTCCTAAACCCTAGATCAAGGACCCTTTGCTGCAGCAAGGTGACGAAAAGACCCTAGATCCAAGTGGTCCACCGCGAGGTTCGCCAGAGCCGCCCTTTTTGGGCTTAACTCCGAGATCGGATACTTGCTTATGCTCGCCGTCATGAGTAGCTAGTTTCGTGAAAGTGGTAGTGGGAGTTTTGTTGTTGTTGTGTTTTGGATTTACAATGTGGAGGATTTGGTTTGAGAAGTGTGTAGAAAATTTACAAGCTTTTTCAGTGAGTGATTTGGGTGTGAAATGATTCCTCGGTTTTTTTTTTTTTTTTTCTTTTTTTTTAATATTTGTTTTTTTTTTAATTTTCTTTAAATTTTGAAATTTATTAAAAAAAAAAAAGATAGAGCCAAAACAACGTTGTTTTGGCTCAATTAACGACAAGACATAACTGGAGTTTAACTGAGTACCAAATTGACAACAATTGAAAGTTAGAGGATTAAAATAACAAAACTAAAAATTAGATGACTAAAATGAAAAAGACTGAAAGTTAGAGGCTCAGTTTTGCATTTTTGGCTTTGTCATTTATTTCTCTTCCTTAATTCGGTTAGCCATTAAATCTACCCCATTAAAAAGAGTTTCAGTTAGGGAGGATAAACTTTGTTGGCTTTCCAATTTAAGTGGGGACTGATTCAAGGAATGCCTATTTACTAGCCACAAATGATGACCCAAATAAGGCTGATTTCCATGGGAAATGGATTTGGAAGCTTAATGTTATGTGCAAGAGGGTCAGTTTTGAATTTTTGCCTTTCTCATTTGATTTCTCTTCCTTAATTCAGTTAGCCATTAAATCTACCCCATTAAAAAGAGTTTCAGTTTGGGAGGATAAACTTTGTTGGCTTTCCAATTTAAGTGGGGACTGATTCAAGGAATGCCTATTTACTAGCCACAGATGATGACCCAAATGAGGCTGATTTCCATGGGAAATGGATTTGGAAGCTTAATGTTATGCCCAAGATTCAGGTGTTCCTCTGGAAGTGCATCCTTGAAAGCATTCCTGTCAAAGACGTTTTGTCTCATAGAGGTCTTTACGACTTGAGTGGCTGTGATTTTTGCCTAGATGAAGATGATTCCATTCTCCATATGTTAAGGGACTGCAAGGTAGCTCAATCCTTCTGGAGATCTGCTAGTTGCTCTGTTTCCTGGCTCTCCTCGTTCTCTTTTTCTCTGAAGGAATGACTTCATAGCAATGCTTGTAACTCTCTTCTTGAACTTAATAAAGAGTATCAATGGAGTACTTTCTGCCTTTTTGGTTTTTGGAACCTTTGGCTCCAGAGAAACCGTAAGGTGTTTAAGCAACAAGCTCCGAACACAAATCTCCTAAAATGTGAGGAATGCAAGTTAGGGAATTCATGTACTGTGTTGCTGAACCTGCTGCTTTCAAAGAGCAATCCCTTAATGCTATTAAGTGGGTAAAGCCAGTGGTGAATTGGTTTAAATTAAAATACATATGGCTAAGTTAGAGACAGCACCAAATTAGCAGGAGGTGGAGGACTTACTAGAAATTGGGAAGGGCAATGGGTAGCTAGTTTTGGTGTTCCCATTGGGCTGGCCTCTAGTATTGCAGCCGAGTTATAGGCCTTAAGAGAGGGGTTATTGTTATGCATTGAGCGTCAGCTCCTAGCAGTAGAAGTGGAGCTTGATGCGACTGCTTCAATTTCCCAAGTTTCCAGTAATTGTGATTCTTTTGGGGATTTTTCTGCCCTTGTTGATGATCGTAGGGACCTTTAGGTGCAAATCCCTTAGACTTGATTGCTTCACTACTACATAGAAGTGAACTTTTGTGCTGATGCCTTGGCCAAGCTAAGAGTTTCTTTGGATTCTTATTCACGTTTAGTTTCTCCCCCACCTGTTGTTATTCCCCTACTGCATTTTCATTATTTGGGTTTGTATCGTAACAGACATTGTAATTCAGTGGCTTCGACCTCTGCTCTTTAGTTTCTTTTATACAAGTTCCTTTTTACCACCCAAAAAAAAAAAAAAAAAAATCTTTTTGTGCACTGAAGTATATAATGTCTATCTATGGCTTTTCCGGAACATTCCACCTAGTTCAGAGGCTTCTAAATGTTTACGATTCTTGTCATTTCATAATTTATATGCAATTGATTTTGCTTTTTTGTCAAACTCTTACCTTTCCCCAGACGAAAATTTTGCTTCATTTGGACTTTAAGTCACTACACAGCTCTCATATTCGCTTATTAGGAGGGTCAGGGGCGAAAGGTTGATCCCTCCTGGAAGCCTTACAACTGATAATTTCCCACAAAATCAACTGTCACAATGTTCTTACAGCAGAGACTTTACAGTCATTGAGGAGATTGTGAATTATTATCCAACAAAAGAGACATACATTAATTATTTTTTAAAACTCAAGTTAATAAACCGATTCACACTCCTAACAGGAACTAGGAAGGAAACAAACAAAAGAAATACAACAATGAAAAGGAAAAATAACAATAATAATAACAATAATGATACTTATCAGGTACAGCTGAAAGGAAACACATTGCCGTCAAGATTATTACTGGCAACCGCGGTCGAAGGAATTGCGTTTCTTGCATCCTTTGGAGCAGTCTGAATTCTCACAAGCTGGGCTATTACATTATTGACGGCATTAACACCTGGATGTAATGAAGGACCTTGAAGCATCCTGCTAATGTAGGGGTTCGTTCGTAACTCCTACTCCAAGTCATCCTCGATCAGGCATTCATCGAGGCGGCCATTGCAGTGGACAGTGGTGTTACTCTTAACAAGGACAACAGCACCACAACAATATGCGTTAAGGAGTATCAGCATCACAAAGACTATTGCCAGAGGATATATCCCTCTCTGCTCCTTTTTTAACTTCCATTTTAGTGTTCCTTTACCCAGCTCACCCCTATAGCTACTTGATCTTCCTCCACAACTCTTTCACTCACATTGTATATACTTAATAGTGAGTAAGAAAAGAGAGTGATGACCAGAAGAACAAGAATAATGCACCAGAAAATATTAGTTTAATTGGTGATTTCCTTTGTCATACTTTTGTGGAATTCTTATTCATTCTTTTGTTAGGTGGCTTACATGAAATCCCACTGAGGAATCTATTTTTTGTTAAAATAAATAAAAGCACTCCTGATAAATAATCATAGGTTAATATAATAGTATCTAGCTTCCTTTCTCGTCAAGAAACCAATAGCAAATTGTCGGCAAACATGTAATTTACTAATTTGTCTTTCAATCGGTGTTTTGTCTTCAAGTTCGAAATTATTAGAGATATATTAGATATATTAGCACAATGTGATAGGCCTAAGCCTCTAACCAAATTATTTCTCCCCAATTTGAGCTCTAAGATCTGTGTAAAACAAATTGTGTGTAATAAAGACTACTCTTACTCCATATGCCATTGATTTTGGCTTATATTTTTAAACTATGCTACTATGGATTTGGATCCTCTCCATTCCAAGGGAGATTAAGTGCGTGTGTGTATATATATATATATATATATATATATATATAGTATTCATTTAAATGCCACGAATCAAAGTGGAGTAAAGCTAGGGTTTGGATTTTTCCAACTCATTAATTACATTTTAGTTTAATTTGTTACCACGGTTAAATTTTAAAGGGATACCATGGTTAAATTTTAAAGAAAAATTACACTCCCGTCCCTTGAGGTTTTGAGAAATGACACACCACCCCAAATTTGAAGAGATAAATCACTTCCTTCTCTTGACATCCAATTGACTAAACTTTGCTAAATTAATATTAAAAATATTATGTACTAACTTACCATTTGCTTAAAGACAAGTTTCCAAATTTATCTTATTTCATATTTAAAATTCATTATTTTAAATTTTTAATCAAAGTGTATTTTAAAATATTAAGTATGAATTTTGCTTCTTCTTCTTTTTTTTTTTCTTTTTTTTCAACAGAGCTTATGGAGATATTTGTTGTTACAAGTGTTTTGGTGCTTCATAAATTCTTCATTTTCATTATAAATTTATAAGTTTTTGTTGCTAACCATGATTAAATTTTGGTGAAGAAATTCTTATAAAAATTTAGAATATTTCATTATTAATTGAAACAAAGAGAGGTGAGTATTAATTTCTTCAAATCTCAAATGAGGTGAGTGTTTTTTCCCTTCAAGTTTAGGATAGAGTGTCATTTCCCTAAACCTCAAAAGAGAGGAATGAAATTACTTCAATTTTAAATGAGTAGTCAAAATCTAAATCCTAGATTTACTCTAAATCTGCCGTGGGTAGACAATCTTGCTTCATTTGTGACTTTTATATATATATATATATATAAGGAATGTACAAGTAGAAAGAAAAGTTGTCGTGAGTAGTGAAAAAAAAAAAGGTTAATGTAAAAGTGATTATCTATTACTCATAATCAATTACTTCATCAAATTATGGTAAAAATTGTGACAAATGATATGATCAAATCATCCTAAAGCTATAATAGACTAATTGGTTATCTTAGTTAAATAAATAAAAAATTAATTAAAAAAAAAACAGTGAGAAAAAATAATTCTAGGAGGATCGTCAGTGTACAAAGGAGAATTATTTTCCAACAAAAGATACATTATTTATTATTATAACACACGAAGAAAAACAGATCCACGCTCCTTATAGAAAGGATATAGGAAAGAAACAACGGACGTACCAAAAAAAAGAAAACACAATGATAGGCTATAGAAATACATTGCCCTAAGGTTTTCCGGGTTTTTTGCATGATTTGTCGTAAATACTGCGTTTCTTACATCCATTGGAACACTCTGAATTCGAACACGCTGCGCTATTGGGTTGACCGACGGCTCTTATGGCTGGATGTGATCCTTGACCTTGTAGCATCCGGCTTATGTAGGGGTTCATGAGGTACTCTAACTCCAAGTCGAACTCGGTCAGGCTTTCTTCGACGCGGCCATTATTGTACCAGACAGTGGTCGTGTTACTCTCAACAACGACAGCAGCACCTGCACAACAATATGCGTTAATAAGGAGCGTCACCATCACAAACCATATTGCCACGGGATATATCCCTCCCTTCCCCTTTTGAACTTCCATTTCAGCACTGTTCCTTTATCTCACCCCCTATTACTATTGCTACTTGATCTTACTCCACAACTCTTTCACACACATTGTATGCTTTACTTTCAGAGGTATGCTTATACTTATAGTGAGTAAAAGAAGGGAGTGATGACCAAAAGCAGAGCCGGCTCTATAATCAACTTAGGCAAAGGCTGTTGCCTAAGGCAGTATTAAACTATTAATTAAGCCCAAATATTAGCCAATAAACAAAATAATATTATTTTATCAAATGAAAAAAAAAAATAAAAAAAGATTGAAAAATATTATGTTTACAACATTTTTCACAACAAATTATAAGTGGTAAGTTATTACTTGCTGTTATTGGTAGACAAAAAAAAGTAATTTAATTGGTGGATTCAAATTAGAATCAGTAACAACTTAACACTTAGAATTTGTTGTGAAAATATAAAGAATATAGCATATCTGAAAAAAAAAAAAAAAGAAAAAAAAAAAAAGCAATACACAAAAAATTTCTCAACATTTTTCATAGCAGTTAAGTTGACAAACTTTTACTAGTTCTTATCTAGGTCTATTACTAATATCAGTTTTTTACTTATCTTATCAATCTATCATATCAATAAGTGTGAAAAGTTTTGTTAAATTTTTTGTATTCATAGACTTTCTCAAAAAAAAATTCTATGTGGTTCATTTTTTTTTTTTTTTTAGAATCCTATGTAGTTCATATTAAATTATTAATTAGTAATTTTGTATTTAAAATAAGATAACAAAGTTTAGGTAATATTAAAATTTTTTATTTAAAAATTATAGTTTAATATATAAAAGACTACAATTCCTTTTTCGTTTTAAGCCCCAAAATCAAATACATCATGCCGCTCCTGATCAAAAGGAGACTGATAATGCACAAGATAATATTATTTAAATTTGATGATTCCGTGCGTCTTTTGTGTGTGTTCTTATTCTATTCTTTTGTTTGTTTGCATGACATCCCAGTCTGGATTTTTTTTTTTTTTAAGTCAAAATAAAAGTAGTACTTATACATAATCATAGGTTAATACTATCTCGCTTTCGTGGCCATTTTGGATTAGAAAAACAAATACTGTAGCAAATAGTTTTGACAAAATGCAATTTGCCTTCCACTAAGAGCTCAATGTCTATGTACATATATTCGAGTTGGAGATTAGGTTTCTTTCTCCAATGAGCTCTAACCAATTACGATTAACCTACCGCCTTTTGACAAAACTTTAATAATAATAATAATAATAATAATAATAATAATAGAAAAGTCTAAAAGTACTCATATATGTTAATATATTAATATCTAGTAAGTCGCCTTTTTCTTTTTGGATGAGAAACCAATAGCAAATTGTCGGCAACAAAGGGACGGACATAAGAGGGTCCACAGGGGCCCGGGCCCTCCCTTCCTTCCAAGATAATCAGCCCATTAACCCATATTGCTTACTCATAATACTATAATTAATATTTTTAAATTAGATAAATTTTTAAATTAAAAACTAGTAAATTTATAAATTGAGACTGCGTAGTTTTTTTTTAAGAAAATTTCAATTTATGGTGTCTGCTCCTGATAATAGTTCTTTATTATCAAACTAAGACACCAATCAGTTTTTAGTGTAAATAATTATTAAACCTCAAATCTCTTATTCAACCATCAAAAACTTACTAATTGAACTAATTGAAGCCCACAATTAAGATTGCATAGATGATTGCACTATAATGTATTAAAAAACAATGGTGCTTTATATTTTTTGTCTTTCTTAATAGATAATTGCATCTAAATGTATTAATAAACAATGATTTTGTGTATTTATTTTGACTAATAGTTCGTTAATGCTATGGGCCTGTTTGTGATCTGTTTATTTAGTTGAAACTGAAATTTTTTTACTGAAAGTACGATAAATAAAAGTAAAGTTTGCAAAAATTTTATCATAAGTTGCAAATTGCCTTTTATTAAAAAATAATAAATAAAACTTATTATTATTATCCTAGGTTTGCAATATATATATGTATATATCGAAATTTCCTAAGCAATATTACAATATTACTGCTAAAAGGAATCGAACAAATTTAAGAAAAAGAGAAGAAAAGAAAAGGTGTACTTTGATGGTAATTGAGAGGGATTATTGAAATCTTTAATATTTCTATTTTTACAATTCGAAATATTTTTCTGATCTACTGTTTAGATTATATAATTTCAGGTGTAACAAATACTTGACTTTTACATGTATAATCACAAAATGGCACGATTTAAATGTACTTCTTTAAGATTAATACATTAGGTTTTAAAATTAAATTCAAACATATAATTGCATTGATCTATAAAATATAAATATTTTTTTAAGTATAATTAAACTCAATATACCTATATGTTTGAATAATAGTGTTAGAACTTTGGCATTACCACGTTGGAGTGTTTAATAATTTTCTCAATAATTCTCATTCATTGTCTTATCATATTTTGTAAAAAAAAAATTTAAATGTTTTTATTATTTCTATATGTATTGTCCTATTTTTTCTCCAAAATTGTTTTAAAGAAGTCTGACTTTATTAATTTTCAAATTTGAAAAGATGCAAAGAACTTAACGAAGAACTGTGAAAAATAAAATGATATCAGAAGACTTGTCCAATAATTGCATACGATGGTCCACGGGACAATTATTACAAACTTTAGCTTTTTAATAACAGTTCTTTTCTCTTTTTCATTTTACTTTCTCTCTTTATTCCTTGCCAAAGTAGTAGTGGCCTGATTCTCCCAAAAAAAAAAAAAAGTAGTAGTAGTAGTAGTAGTATCCTGATCCGTAAACTGTTTAGATAATATTTTCATTTTTTTTTTTTTTTTTGTGATAAACAAGCAAGGGTGGTATTACAGTTAGTTACAAATTTTAATTACTATATTAGTATAACATTTTCTCTCAAAAAAAAAATATAAGTATAACCTTGTCAAATTGTTATATTTATTTTTAAGATACAAAATATTTAAAAAAATGAATTTATTATATTATTGATGCACCAGTTTATAAAATTTTCTTTTTTCATAAAATGTATACCAGTTTTAACATTTGAAATAATATCTATCTTTAGTACAAGTTAGATCACATCCATTGAATTTTTAGTATTTTTATTTTATTTTTTGGTATTAAAATGTGATCGTTAAAATAAGATGGTGTTATGTCAAAGTGGACTGTAGCTTTTACCATGTCGCATGATGATAAGCTACGTTTTTTTAAATAAAAAAAAAATTAACTACACTGTAAAACATGTTTACCCACATTCAACAGTAATGACAATGATGAGATAGTCTTCGTTGGGTGAATGAGTCATTTAGCACCTAAGTTAAGAAAATTAAATTTGAAATATGGTGCAAAATTAAACAGAAATTATGATTTTTCTAAGTTTTTTGAATAAAAATTTTTTCGCCTGTTTCATCATGAATTTTAAAAAAAAAAAATCACATCAATATTGTCATATTTACTATTAACTCATGTCGCATTAAACAATGATTATAAAAAAAATAAAAATAAAAATACAACATTAATTTGGTCGTATTTAGTATTAATTCATGTCGCTTTGAACAAGTTCCTCGCATGCATATGATACATCCAAAAACATTACAACTACCGTGAAGAAATTTAGGTTCAAATATTCAATGCTTGAATGGTGAAGATTGTTAAACGGAAAATGATTAAAAAAATCAATGACCTTTGATTCGATCATCACCTCTTAGTATCATATCCAGGTTCATCCCCATTCCAACTTAAATTAGAAGTAAAAAGTAAATTTTTTTTTTTTTTAAAAGACTAAACGCAAGTACACCCCCAAGAATTTGGGTCAGTTGCAAAAACATTCATTGAATTTCAATTCTCCCTAGCTTCTAACTTCCTAAGGTTTTACATCCACCAAATTAGGATTTCAATTCTTCCTAGCTTCTAACTTCCTAAGGTTTTATATCCCCCAAATTAAAGTGGGAAACTTTTGTTAGTTTTTATAAATAGAAAAATTATATGATAGAGAAATCACATGATGAGTCCTTTTAATATGGTCACGTGATGGTTACATTATTTTTCCATCTATAAAAATTAACAAAAGTTAATCTCATTGGTGAAATTGCCGGATATAAAAACCTTATTAAGTTATAAGCAAGAATTGAAACTTTTAAAGAGTGTTTTTGCCATTGACCTAAATTTCATGGGTGTTTTTACATTTTGGCCTAAAAAAAATTGATCGTAAATTGTAGAAGCCTCACGGTTTCACTTCACATGATCCACGCCGTTCTCTTTGTACGGTATGCTTTGCTTGTCCATTCTGGTCTTCCTCTTTGGTTCAGTCTATTATGGTCTTCCATCAATAATGCAAAACCAGCTTTAAATTTGTAAAGAGGACCACGTTTCTTCACTTTCCTTTCTTTTGTGGATTCTGCACTTTCTTTTTAACATAATCTTTACAGCTGTGTTAGAACAATTATTTAGTGCAGAGATATCTTATTTTTGACTATCTTATTTTTCAATTTCGCAAAATATATGCAAAGAACTTGAAGCTAATTAACTTATACTTTGACAGAAAACGTTTTTAAATACGTAATTCGTTTTGAAAAGGCATAAGTAGTTTTACTATGTTTAGTAGTAATCCTGAAAATGAAGTGGAAGTGGAAAACTTTTTTCATTAATGCAAAGTTACAAGTTCAACGTTCCATACTGCAAATTTGCAATATATACAATATTCTAGACGCATTCGGATCCAACCACAAATGGTTTCATGGTTCGTCGATCAGACCGGTGGTTCTAACTATTTAGAAGTCAAATTTTAATTAACTGCCTGATTTTTTGAGATTAAAGGATCAGTTTAAGGGCCGATTAACGGTTAATTTCATCAGAACTAAACGTTTAATCCGATTTTAAAAACCATGACATTTTTTAGTTCAAGAACATTTAAAAAATCATCAACCATCGAAATATTTCATTGTAAGCAACCAAGTATACACTTTCAAAGTTATCAAAAAAAAAAAAAAAGTATACACTTTCAAAGAGAAACAGTTTCTACTCTAAGAATATCTTCATTTTTAGTCGTCTCTCTTATCTCCCTCAAAGATGATACGATTCAACTTCATGTTCTATAACAACTAATAGGGGTAAATCCCAAGATAGACAGATTGAATTAACGGAGTCAAACTTTAGAAACAAGGTAACCAGAAAAGAAGGTACAGTTGGTCTAACAAAGCTGGTAGATGGATCCACAACCCAGAAAGAAAGATAAGGAGACGGACAAACACTTTTAAGTGAACGGATAAAAAGGAGACAATCTGTTGAAGCCACGTGTCACCCTTATGGCATCTACATGGCACCCATGTGGCATGGGTAGTCTCCAAGGATTCTGGTATGGAAATGTCTTGTGCTCCATGCCCCACCATAATTATAGGAATCCTTGTAAGAAAATAATCCAGTATATTGCGAATATTGATGAAGATCTTCCCTACAAGGAAAGACCCTCTCCAATAAGAAATGAAGGTCGGCTCTACACTACTATAAAAACCCCAAAACTCTCACAAATCAAGGTACGCGTAATTCTCCCAACTCTAGCACTCTAGAGTTGTAGAAATTCTCTCTAACTTAACCTTCGGAGGATATTTGGCCGGTACCACACTGGTACTCTTTGCAAGGTCTTCTTTGTCTCTATTTCGCAGGTTCTGTCTAGAGCACATGAGGACTGTGCACTCACTGACGATTTTTGGCATCATTAGTTGGCGTCGTCTGTAGGGAACATGCAGAAAACAATAGCAGCCACATTAACACTTCCCAGACAAAAAGTTTTATGGTACTCACTCGCTCGATGGCAAACAACAACAATAACAGAGATGAACCACGCATTACTGCCCTCAAAAGACAAGCACAGAATTTAGCCGCGGTCATGGAATGCCTTACTAAGCAAAACCATGACCTGGAGGAACAGCTGCGCCAAAGGAATGCTGGGCCCAACACTCACGGAAAGGAACAAGAGGGTACCAGCGCCAAAAGGAGGGACCGAGAAGGACCAGAAGGCAATAATGCCCCGAGCAGACAAGAGTGACAAGATACTAGCCGTCCATCCATCGCAAATACGGCACCGCCACATATGGTTGCAATGATGCAAATGGTGAAGGAAAGGATGAACTTCATGATGAACGCCCTCAAGGGGTGGGTGTCAAACGACCTTGACGAGCTGGTCCATCGAACGAACTCCCCATTTACAGCACTCGTCACATCGTTCCCCCTTCCAGCAAAGTTCCGTATGTCGAAGATAAAAGCCTATAATGGGTTAAAGGATCCCTTGGATCACTTAGAATCGTTCGAAACCCTCATGCACCTACCAGGTGTTCCGAACGAGATTATATGTTGAACTTTCCTAACTACATTGAATGGTCCTGCCAGGATATGGTTCAACAGATTGACACCCAACTCCATCAGTACCTTCAAAGAGCTAAGTGCGCAGTTTGCATCACACTTCATAGGGAGGCACATGTACAAGAAATCCACTGCGTGCCTGATGAGCATCAACCAACGAGAAGACGAGACGTTGAGATCCTACATAGCACGTTTCAACAAAGAAGCTCTGTAGACGAAGCTGATGACAAGATGCTTGTTGCTACATTCACCAATGGTCTGCCGAAGGGGAAGTTTTTGTTCTCCTTATACAAGAATGACCCAAAGACCATGTTAGATGTACTTTATTGAGCTACTGAGTACATGAATGCAGAGGATGAGCTACTGGCCCGAGAGGAGTAACCTAAGAAGAGGGAAAGGCAAGAAGATGCACGGAAGTACAGGGGACAGAAGATGACTAGAACTAGAGACCGACGAGAGGATAGGCGCTTCAAACCCCCCACTAGAAGGTTCACCAACTTCACCCCGCTGACTGCCCCAATTGATCAGGTATTAATGCAGATCAAGGACGACACGACCTTGACGTGGCCTGGAAAGTTGAAGGGAGATCCCGACAAGAGGTCCAGAGACAAGTATAGTCGTTTTCATCGGGATCACGGTCACAACACATTTGAGTGCTATGACTTGAAGCAGTAGATTGAAGCCCTTATCAGACAAGGGAAACTACAACGATTCATCAGCAAAGAAAAGGCAAACCCACCGTAGGAGCAGGCTGCTAGAAGGGATAACGAACGCCCCAGACCACCCTTAGAGGACATAGGGTAATTGTAGGGGACACCACAGCTTCTGGTTCGTCCAGAAAGGCCCGAAAGACTTACCATAGGATGGTTCAAAACGTCCAGCTGACGGGTTTCGTTCCGAAGATGGCACGGGTCGACAACCCCATAATTGGGTTCTTAGAGGAAGATGCTCGACGTCTCCACCACCCCCATGACGATGCACTCGTTGTTAGCCTACGGGTAGGGGATTACAACACTCACCGAGTTCTAGTTAATAATGGAAACTCTACTGATATCCTCTATTACCCGGCATTCCAGCAGATGAGAATCAAGAGGGAATGGCTCGTAATGACCAATGCACCACTTGTTGGGGTCGGAGGAATAAGAGTATACCCCCTCAGTGCGATCACATTACTTGTGACGATTGGTGATTACCCTCAATAGATTACTAAGGATGTTACATTCCTTGTTGTCGATTGTTCATCTACTTACAATGTCATACTGGGCCGACCTACCTTCAATTCGTGGAAGTCTGTGACTTCAACCTACCACCTGATGATCAAGTTCCCCACTAAATATGAAGTGGGAGAGGTTCATGGAGACCAAGTGGCAGCACACGAGTGCTACATAGCGATGATAGAAATGGATAACCACTTGCAGACTATGAGCATAGAAGAGTAACGGACGATTGCAAAGCCCGTTGAAGGGCTATACTTCTCGATAACGCCAGACCTGAGCGAACGACCAGGATCAGCACCCTCGCCAGTTCACCAATCCGTCAAGCACTCACAACATTCCTGAGAGAGAACCAGGATGTCTCTGCCTAAAGCCACGAAGACGTGCCTGGGATCAACCCTTCAATCATGGCTCATAGGTTGAATGTATCACCCTCTTTTCCCCCTATCCGTCAGAAGAAGTGAGTGTTTGCCCAAGAATGAGATAGGGCTATAACGGAAGAAGTCTGCAAATTGCAAGATGCAGAATTTGTTAGGAAGGTATACTATCCCGACTAGCTGGTCAATGTAGTAATGGTCACGAAAGCCAACGGAAAGTTGAGGATGTGTGTAGACTTCACGGACTTAAACAAGGCGTGCCCCAAAGATAGCTACCCACTCCCACGGATCAACGTCCTAGTAAACTCAACAGCAAGACACCAGTTGTTGAGCTTCATCGATGCTTTTTTTTGTTACAACCAAATCAAGCTGGATGAGGCTAATTAGGAGAAAACTTCATTCGTCACCAACCAAGTCCTTTTCTGTTACAAAGTGATGTCGTTTGGTCTCAAGAGCGCGAGCGCAACGTATCAGAGGTTCATGAACAAAATGTTTGCACATCAGATTAGGAGGAATGTCCAAGTCTACGTGGACGACATGCCAGTGAAGGGTCGACGGGAAGATGACCATTTGGACGACCTCAATGAAACCTTCGATACCCTTCGCTCTTATAACACGAAGCTCAATCCAAGTAAGTGCGCATTCAGGATAATGGCTGGGAAAATTCCTAGGGTTCATGGTGTCTTAGAGGAGAATTGAAGTCAACCCAAACAAGATCCAGGCCATAATGGAGATGACGCCACAAAGGTTCATAAAAGAAGTGCAAAGCCTTAACGGCAAGGTAGCGGCTCTGAATAGGTTCATGTCGAGGGCAACAGACAAATGCCTGCCTATCTTTTGCACATTGAAGAAGTCCTTTGAGTGGACGGCCAAGTGTTAACAAGCATTCAAGGACTTAAAGGCACACCTCTTTTCCCCACCATTGCTAAGTCCTTCCAAACTTGAGGAAGAGCTATTTCTCTACCTGGTTGTTTCTCCCGCTACTGTCAGTGCAGCCCTAATCAGAGAAGAAGATAGGGTGTAGAAACCCGTATACTACACTAGCCGGGCACTCCGAGGTGCAGAGGAGAAGTACCCTCCAATGTAGAAGCTAGCCTTTGCCTTATTGACTGTAGCTCACAAGCTCAAACCATATTTTTAGGCCCACATTGTGGTCAAATAAACCTCTACGGAGAGCAATGAGTAATCCTAAAGCCGCTGGATGGATGGCGTTATGGGCAATTGAGTTGAGTGAATTCAACGTATAATACTGCCCGCGCTTTGCCATGAAGGGACAGGTGGTCGCTGACTTCATTGTGAAATTCACCACTATGGAAGGCCAGGGGGTAGAGGAGCGTCCTCAATGGATTATCCATATAGACGGGTCATCCAACAAGTAAGCTGGTGGAGCAGGGATAATGATACACTCTCCAGAAGGGGACGAGATTGAGTGCATGGTTCATCTCGACTTCCCTACGACTAACAATGAGGCAGAGTACGAAGCCTTAGTGGCAGGACTAGATCTTGTTAAAGCAACAGGGGTCATAAGTATGATGGTGTATTGCGACTCACGAGTAGTCACGAGTCAGGAAAACAGTGACTATGAATGCAAGGGAGAAAGGATGAAGAAATACCTAAAGCAAGTAAGGAAGCGAGTAGGCGACAACCTTCAAGCCAAGTTTATTCAAATCCTAGGGCAGGAGAACGAGCAAGCAAAACGAAATGCCAAGACCGCATCAGCAAAACACATGCCCGTCTCCAGTAAGGTACTTTCTTTTGTTTAGCTTTCACCTTTGATAGATGGCATCAGTGTGCAGGAAATAGGCTCGAAAAGCAACTCGACCACACTAATAATGTCGTACTTGAAAGACAGCACACTACCTGACGATAAGAGGGCTGCAAGAAAACTAAAGGTCTAGGCGACACGATTCGTCCAAATAAAAGATGTCTTGTACAAGATAGGCTCCTCCTGACCGTACCTAAGATGCCTAGGCCCCAGGGAAGCAGATTATGTTATAAGGGATGTTCATGAAGGAATCTGTGAGAACCTTTCAGGGTCATGATCGCTAGTGCATAAGCTAATTCGGGCAGGATACTATTGGCCTACCATGCAGAAGGATGCCCAAGCCTATGCCAAAGCTTGCGATAAGTGTCAGAGGTTTAGTAACACCATTAGATAGCCAACAGAAGAGCTCACTCCGATGACGGCCCCATGGCCTTTTGCTCAATGGGGGTTGGACATTATGGGCCCATTCCTAACAGCAATAAGGCAACTAAAGTTCCTAGTGGTCAGCATAGATTACTTTGCCAAATAGGTGGAAGTTGAAGCCCTGGTCACCATTACAGAGAAAAACATACGAAGTTTCGTCTGGAGAAACATCATTTACAGGTACGAGATTCATAGAGTCTTGGTCTTGGACAATGGAAAGCAGTTCGACAACAAGTCGTTCAGGGACTTTTGCTCACAATTGAGGATCAAGAATCACTACTCCTCACCCACTCACCTTCAGGCCAACGGATAAGTTGAGGTCACAAGCCGATCCTTACTCAAGATCATTAAGACTCGGCTCAAGGGGGCAAAGGGCATATTGCCAGACGAGTTGCCAAGTGTACTATGGGCTTACAAGACAACGGCCAGAACTCCTATTGAAGAAACACCCTTTCGACTAGCATACAGGAGCGAGGCTGTTATCCCCACTGAAGTTGGATTCACAAGCTACAGGATGGAAAACAATAATGAGAGTAGGAACGACAAAGCCATGCGCCTACAACTGGACCTAGTGGACAAGGTTAGAGCAACAGCCAAACAAAGGTTAGCACAATACCAGGATCTCATGGCCAAGCACTACAATTCCAGAGTCAAACATAGGGACTTTCAAGTTGGAGATCTCGTCTTGAGGAAGGTGATTAGTGCTACAAGAGATCCCTCCCAAGGGAAGCTAGGACCCAATTGGGAAGGACCCTACAGAATTATTTCGTGGTAGAGGAAAGGCACCTATCACTTGGAGATACTCGACGGACAAAAGTTGTAGCACCCATGGAACACCAAGCACCTAAAGACATACTACTAGTAGACGACAGCATGCAGACAACCCTCATTTCCAGTTTATTCCATTCTAGTTGTCTTTATTATCTACAGTACTTTTTAGCCCAAAGGGCAGCGTTTTATTTTTTCAGAACAATTTTGCTTATGCACGTGTTTATTATAATAAGAGGAATTATTCAGAAACATCATGTGCATATATACATCTCTACAAAACCACGTCTACGACCAAATTCTTAGGTGGGCAGATGCACCCTAAGGACGCATTAAAATTTATTAAAGTCCGTTAGTGGACGGATACATCCCAAAGGATGCCTTAAAATTTATACAAGTCCATTAATGGACGGATACATCCCAAGGGATGCCTTAAAATTTATACAAATCCATGAATGGACGGGTGCATCCAACGGATGCCTTGCAATTCGTTAAAGTCCATTAATGGACGAATACATCCTAAGGAATGCCATAAAATTTATACAAGTCCATGAATGGACGGGTGCATCCAACAAATGCCTTGCAATTTGTTAAAGTCCATTAGTGGACGGATACATCCCAAGGGATGCCTTAAAATTTATACTAAGTTCTTAAGTGGACGGATACATCTCAAGGGATGCGTTGAAATTTACTAAGTCCTTAAGTGGATGGATACATCCCAAGAGATGCCTTGAAATTTACAAAGTCCTTAAGTGGACGAAGGCATCCTAAGGGATGCCTTCAAACTTTTTAACTCGTATGGGGGCAGGTACGACTGACATTCGAAAATTTTTTTTAAGTCCACAGGGTGAACGAATAGCAGCACGCGACATAAGTCCCCCCAATGGACGGATATAGACCAACGTCCAAAAAACTGCTAAGTCTATGGATGAACAAAAGATACAAAGGATCCAACATCTCTAAGTCCATAGAATGGATAAGTGAAAATTATCCTACGCACGATGGATCCCAGAAAGGAACGGTCAAGTGTGTCTAATCCCACTTAACCTTTACATGGACATTGGAATATAATGACAGAAACAAGTTCAAACAAGCCAGTAAAAAGACGGATATAAAAAAAATTAATAATAATAATGGATAAAAGGCCCATGGAAGGCAAATGTTTATATCCAAAGCCCAATAACTGTAGGCAACATTAAAAATTGCATAAATATTGTTCTCCCCAAAGATTTTTACAATAGAAACAACAAAAGAGGAAAAAGAAAAAAGACAACAATAAAAACTTCAAAATCGATGGCTGGTCAACAAGGGCCTCCTCATCCACTACTTTCTCTACTGGCTTGGCCTCCTCAACTGGATGGGTTTCATCGCCGACGGAATTGAGCTTGTCCTTCCTAGGGGGCAGCCCCTCCGTCACCATGAACGTCGGGAATGGGATCACCTTCAAATAGCTCGACGGTGTCTCCAGATTCGACGGACCTGGTGGGGGTCAGGGCCACGTCATCCAAGGAGACTCGAGACACGTCCAAGTTAGGAAAGAGAGCCTTAACCTAACGAAGGCACTCATTGAAGCCGTCAGCGTAGCAGCCACTAAGTTCGAAGAGGAAACCGTCAGAGTTGCGAAACTCCATCTTCCCGTCCTCCTTGGCCTGACGGACTTGCTTCCTTAACAAGGAGACTCCCCCTCCTTGTCTTTGAGTACCTTCTTCAGTGCCTCAATCTAAGCATCCGACTCTTCCAAGGCCTTCCTCATCACGTCAAGTTTTTTGACCTAAACTTCACACGAGGCTTTAAGCTTATTCCGTTCCGTCTCCGCAAACTCGGCCCTCTCCTTCAAATGGTTAACCAGCGTCTCTCAGGCCATACAAAGATCCATTAGCCCCTTCATCATCAGCACCCCTTGCAAGAGTAAAACACAAGATTAGGATTGAGGGTAAAAGAGAGACGGAAGAAAAAGAGGATGGATACACTTGAGCCAAGCTGAAGAGGCCCATCTCCCCGATGGCCTCAGTTGCATGGTTACCCCAAGTCCTTATAATCATCGTCCTTGATGATGGACGAGAGCTGCCCGATGGCATACTACAAATCCTCGCAGAGGAGGGTGGGGCGCTTCTCAGAAACAGGATCTTGGGCCGTCATCAAACCCTTCCCTTTCCCAGGACGGGGAGGAGGAGGCAGCTTGATCGTTGGAGGCATCTCCCCGATGGTTGAACTAGTCACCACTTTTGGCTTTTTAGCAGGACGTTCAACTTTGTCTGTCGTCTTTCTTTTAATGAACAACTTTAATGGACCCGTTCCCTTAAGGGGCAGGCCCTCTTCTTGCTTCTTCTTCACCTGTGCAGTGGCTTGCTGACGGATGTAGGCCTTCCTTTTACCGTCTTCCATTTCTGCACCAAAGGGGACGGAAGAAAGAGTTAGACAGAAATTACTGAAAAAAGTAAACAAAGTTAAACAAGGAATAGGCAACGGACTCAGGTTTACGTGCTTGTTTTTTGTAACGATAGGCAACAGATGTAGGCTTGAGAGTCTCACAGTACTAGTGCAAGGTGTCCAAGGTGACAAGCTTCTGCCACGTCCTCTCTTTTAAGGAAATTTTGAAGATCCTCTCCAAAAAGCTCCACTGCTCAAGGTTAACCTCTGGACGGTCCTGAGCTGCAATAAGAAACGGTTAGACCAATAAGAAAGATGGACAAAATAAATAAACAAGCAAATTTAAACAAACAGAAGCCTACCAAATGGAGGCATTATACCCAAAGTTCTATCAACAAACGGTGTGTTCTCCCGTTCATTTGAATGGCACATCCAATTTTCCCCCTGGATGAAGAAGTATTGGTTCTTCCAGTTCCTATTAGAGTCAAGAGTCTCGTACACTAGCCTAAGCAACGGCTTCCTCGGCAGGAAGCTGTAAATGCCCCTAAACTTGACAATCTCGGAGGGACAGTAACAATGGAAGAACTCCTCCACAGTTAGTTGATGTCTCCCTTTAGTGAGAACCCTATATAGCACCTCCGCCCCAAGGAAGATCCTCCGAGCATTTGGAGCAATCTGGGTGATGGCTAGTCCTAGGTATTGGAGTAAGCAACGGTGGAGAGCACTCAAAGGCAATCTAAATCCCACCTTGAACATTTTCTCATACACCCCAACGTCGTCAGCTCCATGGTAATAGCACTTTTCAAACTTAAAGGGTAGACGGATGGGGATGTCGTCGGGGATCTGGTATCTCACCCGTAAGGTGTCAAAATGTTTTCTTTTAATGGTTGAGTTAAAGTCATTGACTATCCACATGAGGGGAAGAACGAACTTCCTAAGGCCGTCAGGGCCAACGACGGATCTAATAGGAAATTCAACGTTCTCCTCACCGTCTAAATCTTCATTTGTACTACTATCTGACCTATCCATGTCCGAATCCTCCTCTTCCTCCTCGGAAGATGAGTTGGCAGACGGGACCCTTTTCGAATAAGAGGCGCCAGAGTCGTCTTAAGCTGACGGGTACACCTCATCGTAACCCGCTCCTTCGCGAACACACGATTGTTCACTCAACGTTTCACTAGACATTATTACACCTACAAGTGACGGGTAAACTCCTAAGACTCTATAGGTCTACATACACGACGGACATATTATACTTAAAAAAGAATGAATATAAAACATATGAATATAGGACGGAGAGCACTTACAACTGTACGATGCAGAAAAGAGACGGAAATGATGTGGTGAACGAACGCGCTGAGGTGATGGAGTACTAAATTCTTGCAGATGACGGTGACACTCTGACACTAGGAAATGGTTGCAAAGAGTAGAAAAGAAAGGGAAAGGTAACATATATATAGAGGAAACGGCGCAGAAGATGAAGCAACGATTTGATCCAAGTAACTGGCCACTAAAATTTCACCACGTGTCCCACGGCATATATGACTCTTAACCACCCTGTCAATCAAAGCACGATTCCCAAGAACTTGCTGATATCGTCACCCCACTTGTCCATCTAGCGTATCAAGCGATGGACCCATGGAGTAGGGGGCAGTCGATAGGGGTAAATCCCAAGGTAGACGGATTGAATTAACAGAGTCAGACTTTAGAGATGAGGTAACCAGAAGAAATGGTACAGTTGGTCAAACAAAGCTGGTAGACGGATTCACGACCCAAACGAAAAGATAAGGAGACAAACAAACACTTTTAAGTGAACGGATAAAAAGGAGATGATCTGCTGAAGCCACGTGTCACCCTTATGGCATCTACATGGCACCCACGTGGCATAGGTAGTCTCCAAGAATTCTGGTATGGAAATGTCTTGTGCTCTACGCCCCACCATAATTATAGGAATCCCTGTAAGGAAACAAAAATCCTGTAAATTGTGAATATTGATGAAGATCTTACCTACAAGGAAACACCCTCTCCACCAAGAAATTAGGGTCGGCTCTACACTACTATAAAAACCTCAAAACCCTCACAAATCAAGGTACTTGTAATTCTCCCAGCTCTAGCACTCTGAAGTTGTAGAAATTCTCTCTAACTTAACCTTCGGAGGATATTTGGCCGGTATCATACCGGTACTCTCTGCAAGGTCCTCTTTGTTTTTGTTTCGCAGGTTCTGTCTAGAGCATGTGAGGACTATGTAGCTCACTGACAATTTTTAGCATCATCAACAACCGAACCTACACCTCATACTCAAATTCAAGATTCTTGTGAAAGATTTTCATGCATCTGAACAACATAATATTTTTTTATCTTGATAGCAAAACCCTTGCCTAGTTTGTTATGTATGATATTCACATTAGATAAATGAGATTCAAAAATATCACAAGAAGCAATAGGAAATACGGCCAAAGCACCTTAAAAATGCAAAATTAGTATTTTCTTTTTTAAATATCATATTATTTTCCTTTTTCAACAAATTATATCTTAATGGCCAATAAAAAATATAACCTCCTTTTTATTATTTCCCCAACTTGATGGCTAACCAATAAAATGTAAATCCTGCTCATTTTCTTCATTATTTCTTCGAATCAATGGCGAAAAATGACCAAACAAAGAAATTATCTTTGGCATAAAAGTAAAAGTTCTGACATGGTTCTAGTATTAATAAAACATGAGAGATAAGAAAGTGGACAAAGTTTGGCAAAAAAAACTTTGTTGTATCTTAAAATTACAATTACACTCACTATTTTTTTATTAGATGCGATTTTGACTTTGATTGCATTTTCTTCTTAAATTTCACATGCTTATAAAATTTTTAGAAGATCAAATTTCAATATTTATTTTATCAATCAAATGTTTAAATTTTGAGTTTTTGTAGTCTAAAATGATGCATAAAATATAGGTTTCCAGATTAAATAGTAAATAACATCCAATTAGCACGAAATTTAATTTGCATGTTAAGAAGATGAAGAACATGTAATTCAATGGTTAAATTCTTAAAATATATAGCAATGTTAATTTTTGAATGAAAGTTGTAGCCTTAGGCTACAACCAAGTCTGTAGTCAAACTTTGTCCTAAGAATAGTAGCAATCCTAATCTAAATTCTTTTTTTGTTGATTTGGGAAATTTTGTTTCTTGATTGACATTGTTACTACACTTTGACTTTGCTCAAGTAGGCCTTCAACTCGCTCAAGTAAGCCACTAAAATTCTGGTTTTAATTTTCAGTTTTCTCTTCATTCTTTTATTATCATAGTAAGGTCACATGTATTACAACCTACAATGCCTATGTACATAACCATCTACCACTAGGTTACAATTCCAATATTTGTTTGAAACTTTATCATGCATAATAAAATGTGTCTTTCAACTTAACCCTCCATTTATGGTATAGGGTGTTTGGTTGGAGGAGGAGAAAACGGGGGTGGGGGAGTTTTATCAACTATTAAAAAAATAGTTTTCTATTTACTAGGGGTATAAGAGTAAATTTTTACAAAATACATTTTCTATCCTTTCACTTTTCTACTTAACCAAACAAAAGGAGTTTTCATCTCTCCGATTTTCCACTCTCTCAACTAAACACACGGAGGGAAAAATAAATATTTTCTATCTCTCCACTTTTCCACCCGTCCTCATTTTCTATTTTCTTACTTTTCCATCCTCCCAACCCAACAAACCTTAGATTAATAATCCCAAGAGTCCAAGAAGTTAATGGTGGCCGAAGCTACCTTCATATTGAGTGAAGATAAGGTGTAGGTAAAGTGATGGTTTGAATCTCCTCTCTTGAATATGGAAACGATGAGAGGTAAAGAGAGGAGAGATTAATGGATATGCATGGTTCACTCAATGAGCATGGTTCACTCAATGAACATGGTTCTCTCTCTCACAAAGGGGCAATCAGCAATCTTAATATTGCTCTATAAAGCTCTCAATTTGTCTCTCTAGGGTTTTTCTTGTGGATAGTGTCAGTTCGTTTAGACCCCTTAAACCCAACAGATTAACCTAAAGAATTAGCCAAGTGATTAACTTAGGTAATTTAATTAAATCTAGGTTAACACAAATAAGCAAAAACAACAAAGCAGCGGAAAATAAATAACACAAAGATATGATGACCCAGGAAACCACACTGGTAAAAACCTGAGGAAGATTTGACCTAGCTATCCTCAAGGTAAACTGAATCCACTATGAAAGAATCGAAGTTTACACAACAAGACTTAGACCACTAACATCTTATTGCTACCCAAGTGTAGGAAACTTACTACCATGACCCCATGATAGCTCCGAGATCCACAGACTCCTTCTTTCTTGAATTCTTTAGCAAATCCACAAGCGCACCTGCTTGTATATCTTTGTGCTCTTTTTGATTCTGCAACTGTATTGATCTACACAACTCTTGACATGAATCTCAAGTTTGTAAACCCTAAGTGTATGTGAAGGTAAACACCTCTAGATCTCACAAAGAGATTCACAAACACAGCATTCAGAACACTAAAAACGTGGCTAGGGTTTTCCCTTATATACTTAGGGCAAAACATAAAACCCTATACATTAAATGGACTTGGGCTGAGTTGGAATTTTCTGCAGAAAAACGATCTGCCCGATTTTCGATCGATCGAGTTATACAAAAAGTGAACAGTAATTCTGCATAAAAACTCGATTCCAACTTTACATTAAGACCCATACTTTGAGCAAGTCTAACACACGACTAAACATTGTTTTGATCATGGTTTGCCAACATACAAATTGAAGTTCTAAATACATAAGATCCTAATCCTTAAAACCTAACAAACTCCCCCTTTGGCAATCCGTGACAAAACACAGACTTAACAAAAAGCTCAAAGTTACAAATTGAAATAGCCCATTACAATAAAAAGCCACTTAGACAATTCAACCTAAACTACTATCCAACAGTTGCAAGGTAGACAGCAGCTCGACTGAAAACAACCTGTATATTCCTGTAACACTTAACAAACACATAAACGCATGTGTGGAAGAAAGAAACAAGGAATATATAAATAAAAATTTCTTGATTTCACATGACACAAAATAAAGACATATATCATGAATAACATCATCAATATAGATCAATAAGCAGAGTAGCATAGTGAAACAAGAAACATATACATAAAAATGTATCTCAACTAAAATATCTCTTAATCAAGAGCTAAAAATGTAAATACAAAGTGAAGCACCTAGATACAATCTAATAACTCCACAAGCTCCGCAGTATCACTACCAAGTAAACAAAACTCCCCCTAAAATGTAAATCACCATAACAAAATCTCCTAAATACAAATGAACTATGCACTCCCCCTTTTTGTGACGAATTGCCAAAGGGCACTCACTCATCATCAAAAGGAGGCGGAGGAGAAGGACGAGAGCTCGCCAAATCTGCTCGTAACGCACGTAGCTCATCAAGGATGTCCACCAAAAGCTGACCATGAGCCGCCTGAACGGTCACGACAGTATCAAGTGTCCAACAAAGGTCAGAAACCTCATCAAACGGTGGAGGAACATCAGCAGCAGCAGCAGCAACAGCAGGATCAGAAGACGTCCCAGCTGCATGAGTATCTGTAGAAGAAGAAGGGGGTGGAGTGACACCGGAAGGCTCTACCCTAGGACGCTTAGAGCTAGCTCGAAGTTGAGCAGCCCTTTGCCTCAAAAAGGTAGCACCGATAGGAGCAATGACATGCACAGGCTCAGAAGCAGGATACTCACCAAAATCAAGAAAAAGGAGAATCCTATGAATAAAAACGGGAAAAAACAAAGCATGAGCCGTAGAACTAGACCGATGAACCTTGTTCAAAGAACGAAGGAACAAATGCGGAAAACTGATAGGCGCATCAGTGACAAAAGCATACAAAAACACACATCGCTCAAGAGGGATGGTGTGGACATGCGAAATAGGCCACAAAGAATGACACGCTATCCTAAAGAAAAGATAGTGAAGCTCGAAAAGCTCACCTGAAGTGATCCGAGGATCAGAACCCCACTGGATAGAAGACCCAGTGATGTATGACAGGACGTCATCAAGGGGTGGAGACTCCTCGTAAGGAAAAACGGGATGGTCCACAATGGGCACCCCAAGAGCATCAGACACTACCGAAGAGGTAATGCGATACTCCACACCACGTAACCACACCTTTACCAAGGTGTCGTTATCGTAGACATGAATAGAGAGGTTCGAATAGAACTCTCTAATCAAGGTGGCAGGAGGAGGAGAATGCTCATACTCGAGCAAAGGTAACCAACCCCGACGCTCAAAGTTACGTCGCACCTCAAGATCCAACTCATCTAATAAGACCCTACGCTCAGCCCAGATAGGACGCCTAAGGTTCAGAGTCTCATAGGTGACTTGGTTTGACTCACTAGGGAACCACTCAGTGTCAAAAGAAGGAGAAGGATCAGAATTCCTATGGGCTCTAGTTTTCCTAGGCATAGTGCTAAGGAAAAGAGATAGACACAGAAAGAGAAGAGCAAAAACAAATACCAAGGGGCAGACTGCAAGTTAGCACAGCATAAAATATAACAAATCTATATCATGCATGAGAATGAACATCAAATGATGCATGTACTAATGCAGTGACAAGTTCAATTGTGATCCAAATTAACAAAATCGGCTTGATCAATTAACTTTTATCAAAAATACCCAATTTGAAAACCCTAAATTTTCAAAACACAACAAATTGATAAATTGATCAACACAACAGTTAATTGACACAATATAATGATCAAATTTACCAATCCAACAAGCCAATTTCATCAATTTCAATCAAATTGAACAAAACCCCCAATTTTCTCAATTTCAAGCCCTAGAATTTTAAATTTTCCTCAAAACACCAAAATAATCAAATTAAACCACATGTAGAGCTTTGGTAAGGTGTCCCCACAAAAACCCATAAAAAATTTGAAAAAAAAAACACTCAAAAACATTCCCAAATTTGCCAAAATACATATTCCGAAAATAACCCAAAAATGCATGAAAATAATGCATGTAACATGAAAATAAATGCAAAGGGAGGGGCAAAAAGGACTTACCAGACTTGGGAGAGAGAGATTATGCAAAAGAATTGAAGAAAGCGACAAAATCTCCAAGAAAAGAGGCTCGACCGGTTGGTAGGGACAAAAAGAGTTTGAAAAGTTTTGAAAAAGTAAAGAGATCACGTGTAAAACTCCTTTTTAAAAACATTCAGCACGATCTTCGATTGATCGAAAATTACATTCGATCGATCGAAAATACCTTCGATTGATCCAAATTCAGCTTGGATCGATCGAGTCAACCAGAAACTTTTTCATTGACTTTAAAACATTTTCGATCGGTCGAAAATCAGTTTCGATCGATCGAAATTCTGGAAAAATTAATTTTTTGAAAAACACACCAAATTTAGTGTAGTCACTTCTCAAAGCATCAGATTTTATGAGAAAAATACATGAGTATAAGATGAGATGTTTTCCAAAAACATATGAATTCAACCCAGATTTCTTCAAATCAAAAATTTCTTTCAATACCAAAAAAAAAAAAAAAAAAAACAAGCAAACATGTTCTACATAAATTTCTAGAAATTCTCAAACTTAGTTGGTCAGGCCAAATAACACACACAAACATGTACACATTTTAGCAAGGAATAACTTGTGTAGTGTGTGCAACTAGCATAAGCTTGAGAAACATGTGAGGTGATATACACATAGAGATCAATCACAATTTCTACAAAATCCATCACATGAATTTGAAAGAGACTATTACTTAAAGAGTTACATCCTATAACTCCCACATCTCCTAGAATAAAAGTTTGCAATCATGTAAGTTTCTTGATTTGCCTCATTATTCAATTTAATTGATTAGAAACTTAATAAAAGTCGGGATAATGTACACACTAATTTTATTTGAATTTGTGAGATTATTATAGCCCAATAATGTACACACCAATTTTAATAGAGGCTACACCTTATGTTCTTTTTGTGCATGTGCTACACTTTCTCGAGCACAAAATCTTATGATATGCACTAAGGTGTTCATGATTGGCTAATAAACAGTGGTGAGATAGTTATTTATGCCTTTCTCAATAAGTTCAAGTTCAACAATCAAAGACATAAGACTTCAAGATCAAGATCATGTGATCAACAAATATAGCATCTTCCCACACAACATGCACAACAAGACTTTAGCTAATAAAGTGCAATAGTAATAAGTGCATCAAAGCTAAAACAAGGTACATAAACATGTTATGCAAAATTTGATTGACCAACCTTGTCTTCAAATCTAAGAAAAAACAGCAAAACATAATTTGCAAAAAAAAAATTTTTTTTTTTTAATTTTATAAACAAAGAAACAGACATCCTAGAATGAAATGCATGAATGCAATGCAATGCAAATCCTAGAAACAAAGGTCACAAAAGATTGAGCAATGAAACACGAGGACCATGTCAGACAGACTCAATTAGATTGAGCCTTTTGCATCCAAGACTTCTTAGATGCAATTCTTGCATTGGAGTTATGATTCACATTAGAATTCTGAGCAACTCCAGGATTGGAATAAAGGTTTAACGCCTTTACCAATTCACCAATAAGTACCATAGGATCATGTGCTTGGGGCACAGGTACTTTAGTTTTATTTGCTCGCTTCGCAGCTTGAAATTTAAAACAATTTGGACGAATGTGTCCAGGTTTTCCACAAATATGACAAACCCATGCAGGCTTATCATGCAATTTGCCCTTAGTAGAAGTAAAAGCTCTAAAATGAGAAGCTTGAAGATCAACCTTAATCTTTCTAGGTGGAGTAACATTTATAGGTTTGAC
This sequence comes from Lithocarpus polystachyus, assembly GCA_033629205.1. Lineage (NCBI taxonomy): Eukaryota > Viridiplantae > Streptophyta > Magnoliopsida > Fagales > Fagaceae > Lithocarpus > Lithocarpus polystachyus. The sequence goes on from CM066163.1 coordinate 70,721,051, forward strand.
AGGTTCACTCACCAAGGGTTTGACAATCTCACTCTTAGGAGGTTCAGAAGAAGGAACAAATTTAGTGGAAGAAGGTCAAGCACAGAAATACTTTCCTCATAACCTAAATCAGTTTTATCAGAAGGAGACTTTTGAATACTCAGCATGTGATCAAGTTTGGAGCTTGCAGACCTATTAGTTTGTTCTCTAGCAACAGATAAATCAAGTTCCAAACATTTAACTTTATTAAGTAAGAGCATGTTCTCAGTTTTCAAATTATTCAAAAGCTCATTTGCATCAAACAATTTAACAAGTAAATTTTTCTTTTCAAGTTCCAAAGATGCAATTTTCTTCAAGCCTAACTCAACATTCATGGCATCCTTTGCAACAACTTTGCAAAGTTTATTGTAGGCTTCCTGTAAATCTGCATCCTCAGAGAGTTCCCCATCAGAAGGGTTCTCTTCAACAGATATGCTTTCATTAACTACCGTAGTAGCAGTGAAAGTAATGAAGTTTCCATCCTCATCACTAGCGGATTCATTGTCGGAAAATTCATCATCACTAAGGGTTACAGCCATAGCTTTACCCTTAGACCTCAAGTATGTGGGACATTCAGATTTTAAATTACCATACCCTTGACAACCATAACATTGTTGTCCCAAAGAATTATTAGAGGGCTGTCCCACTTTCTCCTTAGGTTTTTCAGTGTTATTGACTTTAATGGGATCATTCTTCCTAAAATTTCTAGGTTCAACAGTGTTCTTGCCTCTTGCCCTTCTGTTATTGTTCCTAAGAAAGTTTCTAAAGTTCTTGGCAAGATAGACAATCTCTGTAGCAGAGAGTTCATCATCAAATCCACCATCCTCAACATCATCAACAGACTTAAGGGCCATTGATTTGGATTTGTTAGTCTTGGGGAGGTCTAACTCATAGGACTGAAGAGATCCTACAAGTTCATCAACAGGGATGGAGTCCACATCCTTGCTCTCAGTGATGGCAGTCACTTTGGGTCTAAAATCCTCAGTTAAAGATCTAAGAATCTTCCTAACAATTTTAGGTTGATCATAGATTTCACCCAAATTATAAGCAGAATTAACAATATCATTCAATTTAGCATAGAATTCATCAAAGGATTCATCATCATTCATTCTAATGCTTTCAAATCTATAAGTTAATTGCTGCAACTTATTAATCTTAACTGCCTTCGTGCCTTCATGCACAGTCTGGAGGATTTTCCAAGCAGTATGAGCAACCTCAACATTAGAGATTCTCTTAAATTCCTCCATGGAAACAGCATTAAAAATAGCATTCATAGCTTTGCTATTAAAAGCGGCTGCCTCCTTTTGAGAAGTTTGCCACTCACTCACAAGAGTAGTGGGCTTCTCCCATCCGTATTCAACGGAATTCCAGACTCTCTCATCAATGGATTTCAGGAAAGCTTTCATCCTTACTTTCCAATAAGCATAGTTGTTTCCATCAAAGTGAGGTGGAACAACAAGAGAGTGTCCGTGTTCCATGACAACAGGGGTTAAGGATCAGCTAAGAGATCAAAGGATCAAAAACAAAAGCTACCCGCTCTGATACCACTTGTCAGTTCGTTTAGACCCCTTAAACCCAACAAATTAACCTAAAGAATTAGCCAAGTGATTAACTTAGGTAATTTAATTAAATCCAGGTTAACACAAATAAGCAAAAACAACAAAGCAGCGGAAAATAAATAACACAAAGATATGATGACCCAGGAAACCACACCGGTAAAAACCTGGGGAGGATTTAACCTAGCTATCCTCAAGGTAAACTGAATCCACTATAAAAGAATCGAAGTTTACACAACAAGACTTAGACCACTAACATCTTATTGCTACCCAAGTGTAGGAAACTTACTACCATGACCCCATGATAACTTCGAGATCCACGGACTCCTTCTTTCTTGAATTCTTCAGCAAATCCACAAGCGCACCTGCTTGTATATCTTTGTGCTCTTTTTGATTCTGCAACTGTATTGATCTACACAACTCTTGACATGAATCTCAAGTTTGTAAACCCTAAGTGTATGTGAAGGTAAACACCTCTAGATCTCACAAAGAAATTCACAAACACAGCATTCAGAACACTAAAAACGTGGCTAGGGTTTTCCTTTATATACTTAGGGCAAAACATAAAACCCTATACATTAAATGGACTTGGGCTGAGTTGGAATTTTCTGCAGAAAAACGATCTGCCCGATTTTCGATCGATCGAGTCTAATTTTCGATCAATCGAGTTATACAGAAAGTGAACAGTAATTCTGCATAAAAACTCGATTCCAACTTTACATTAAGACCCATACTTTGAGCAAGTCTAACACACGACTAAACATTGTTTTGATCATGGTTTGCCAACATACAAATTGAAGTTCTAAATACATAAGATCCTAATCCTTAAAACCTAATAGATAGGATCATATTAGAGTAGGTTGGAATAAATTGGAATGAGCTAACCTAGGGATAAGAATAAAACAGTTGAATCTGTCCTCAAGAAACTTGCAAGAGCGAGTTGCCCGCGAGTTGCTCTGATGAAAGGCCTACTCCCTTTATTTGACACGTAGATCTCACGAGAGTGACTTGCATATGTGGGAGTGAAATGCTCTTCACAGCAACGGTGACTAGGACTCAAGTATACATCTACGCAAATGAATATAAACCCCAGAAATACAATGTGTTGCATAAAAATATAAGTAAATTTGGCACGAAATTAAACTAACAAAAACAAAAACATTACACAATGCAATAGTATTGACTTAAAGAGGGAACTAAACTAAATTAAAGGGTTTTTCCAAGATGTTATACGCCACTAATGATTGGTGTATGTCTTTGAGTTTCATACAGAAACCCAAGACCAATAAGAACACATGAATCCATAGGAACAAATCTGGGGAGCTTGGCACGTCAAGCTGGTGTATGCCATCACACTGCGACGTATGGCCATTATTAGGGATACGCTACGTACGTACTATATGTAGGTAGGAATCCTATAATATAGGGGTTAACCAAATTAAACCTTTAATTTAGAAAGTAACAAATTAAATTTGATAGTTTTCAAAATTAACAAATTATACGCCAACCTATATTAAACCCTGACATAATTATACTGTTCCACTTAAATGGGCTTAGGTTTACTTTTTACTTTCGTAATTATAGACTTTTTTTTTTTTTTCGAAAAAAAAGGTAAGCCAAATTGTATTAAAGAATATGAGAGTTTGGGAAGTAATTATTAGTTTTTTTTCTTATTTCATATATTGTTGGCGGATCCTACATTAGTACTACTTTTTTTTCTTAATTTTATTTCAAATAATTTAATTTTCAATTTTTTAAAAAAACTAACTTCTAATTTTTTGTTTCATATTATACAAACTAGCATGTAGTCTGTACTTACGCACAGAAATATTAACAATTGTGATAATAAGATGTTCATCTTGGTAGATTTAGTTTTCATATTGAGCATTATAAATGGAGGTAACTTAACACCAACATTTAAAAATCAAATTGGACACATAGCACAAAATTAAAAAATAATTAGAAATTGGACACATAGCATAAAATTAACGACAAGAACTGATCATTGAGTTTGGAATATTCTTGGAGGCGCCAATGAAGTGGTAATGTATGAGAGTGTAAAGTTAGGAAGAGTGAGATTGAACATTGTGTTTGAACCCGGCCTTACTTTTAGAAATCCAAAAGGAGGAGGAGAAGGTAGTGTGTGGATCTAGTTGGTAAAGGTTGAGAGAGAAGGAGGAGACATGGGATGAAAATATGACATTAGGAGGAGATGATGTTTTACTTTTATAGTCTTTCTCGTTGGACTCCTTGGTTCTGGTAGTGGGACTAGAAGAGCTCCAAACTTTATTGAGTTCATCCATAAAAGTGTGCAGGTGAGATGTTCGTGCTTAGGCCAATGAACATTATCATTGTGGTTTTCTTGACTTCTATGTTAAATGTTAATGCATCATTTATTTGGGCACAAAAAATTAAAAAATTTAGATAAGATACATGACACAAAATTGGAGTCCAATTTATAATCTAATTAGATTCATTGTGGTTTTCTTGACTTCCATGTTAAATGTTAATGCATCATTTATTTGAGCACCAAAAATTAGAAAATTTAGATAAGATACATGACATAAAATTGGAGTCCAATTTATAATCTAATTAGATTTTTTTTTGAATTTTTATTAGGACAAGTGGCGCAAAATTGAGAATCCAAATCTAGACACATGGCACAAAATTGAAACTCTAATAATTCATTTGACACAAAAATTTAAAAATTAAATGACACGTGACACAAAATTAGACTCCAATTTAGAATTAATTAAAATTTCCCTCTGCTTTAGCTATATATACATATATATGTATATATATGACTTACAAATTTGAATTTTTTTAGTTATATGATTATGTTTTTTATGATTTATTATATTAGACTCTTCGTTTTTTACATTAAATTAACTAATTTGGCACAAAAATTTAAAAATTTAAATTAAATGGAACACATGGCGTGAAATTAAACTCTAATTGAAATTCAATTTTTACCTAAATTAATTCACTTGGCATAAAATTCTAAAATTTAGATTAGATAAGACACGTGGCATAAAATTAGACACTAATTGAATTTTAATTTAAAATTTAATTGGATTTTCTCTCTGCTTTACCTATTATTATATATATAGATAAGCTATCGAAAATAAATAATTTTAAAATGGATACTAATTACTTTTTAAAACCTTAGAATTTATTTTTTATTTTTAAAACTATAGAATTTAACTTTTCTTTTCTTTTCTTTTCTTTTCTTTTTTTTTTCTAAAACAAATTGGGTTTAACTTTAATAAATATGTTATATAAATCGTGTAAAAGTTATGATATAAAATAAATATTCCCAAAATCCAATATGATACATGATCCAAATTTCCCAATGAAAATAATTTGTCTATCAGCTTTTGCTTTTTAAGTGGGTCACAGACTCACAGCTCTTTTCTCCTTTTGTCTTTTACTTTCTCTTTTATTCCCCGCCAAAAGTAGTAGTAAGCAGGGACTTGGTACGTAATACCTAATCTGCTCGGACAATTTTTTTTTTTTTTTTTGTGGCTTCTATAGGGATAAACAAATAATAAATAACGAAATCCCACTTCTTTACACCAATAATAATAATAATAATAATAATAATAATAGTTTCTCAAAATAATAATAATAATAATAAATAGATTTTAGTTAACTTAACAGGTAAAATTTACTTACACAAAAAATCGACTGGTGTTTTGGTCCGATAATAAAGAGTTATTATCAAGCGTGAACGTTATAAGTTGAAACTCTATAATAATAATAATAATAATAATAATAATAGAAATTAAAAAACTAATAATATTGAAGTATATAAGGTTACTGATTGTAATTTATAAAAGACTTGTCAGGCACATTGTCGACGAGCTTGAGCTTCGCAGTTTCACATGATCCACGTTGCTCTCATTGTACGGTATGCATCTTTTTTATTTATCTACCATTGTAGGGTATGCTTACTTCATTCTGGTCTTCCAAAAATAATAGAAAATCAACAAAATAATTGTGGAGTCTTCACTTTCTTCTCTACCTAAATATCTTTACAGCTGTGTTAAAATAAAACAATTATTTAATGTTAAAAAAAGACTAGCTAACAGTCTTACACGAAAATATATAGAACTTGGGCCAGTTAGCACAACTACTTGTCTTAGTCACGTTTAGCTCAACTAACGATCATTGGCCCGTTTAGTATGCCCAATTGGGACTTGGAGTAGGACTCGGATTTTATAGTCCGAAACTCAGTGTTTGGAGCATAACAATATGAAATTCTGGGATTAGGAAATGAATTGTAAAAATATTGTACTTCTTGATTTATTTTTCTGGTTCGTATGCGGTACTGTTTGAAATTGAATCTTCAATATGAGATGCAGAGTGAAATGGCATCTTAGAGGGACGATTTAGCACATGTCACGGTGCTGAGAGCACAACAGGTCTATAACACAAACTCGTATCTTGAAGATGTGATTTATTTCTTGGATGAAATTAATATGCAATTGCAACCTTGGATCAAATATGCAATAGCGAATAGTTGAAGTCTCATTTTGAAGATGAAAGTTGAAATACCATCTTTAAAATTCAATTTCATTAATGGGTTGGTAAAAAGATGAAATCATGAAATCTTAACTTCATAATACAACTGCTCCATTTGGTCTTTTACGAAAAAACTAAGAAATGAGCTTGGCCCACAACAACCCTCCAAATATACTGAACAAGAAACCTTTGGCTCTGTTTACCAACATTGACCCATTTCAACCAAACTTCGATCTACTTCAATCTAAAATCCAATCATTCAATCGAAGCAATTCTCATGTCAATACGAAGACATTTTAATTCCCTCCGAAATGAGGGGCAGATTGTCAAGATCGAATGTAAAACGAACAGAATATCACAAAAATGAGAAAACCTTTTAAAATCGAAAAAATATATATTATTTAAAGAAAAACTGGAAATAAATTTATTTTATTGATTTTAAAATTTTATGTTTTTTTTTCAAATAAATTTATTTTCTCCATGTTAAAATGTTTTCTCAGTTTTGTAATAAATTTAGTCATAATATGACTAAATTTTAAAATCAAATTAAAATTTATTTAAATTCTAATTGAGTCATGAAGTAGAACCCCAAAGACGCCTATGCTTGGATAAATTTAGTCAAAACTAGGTCAAATTTCAAAAGTTACAAAGCAAGATATTATAATTGAAAAATGTTTACCAAGCTTTATCAAGTTTGACCAATTTTAACTAACTTTAAATACCTTTATCTCAAGACCTAATTACCTGATAGAAAATATTCTTGAGCCAATGTTAATATTTTCTGACTCCTTTCATACTGAGTCGTGGATCACCAAATTCTAAACTAGAACATGATGATCACATGCCGCGACTTACCTCAAAATTCAACCGTTATCAAAACTATTGTTATGTTGAAACAAATATTTTTCAAATTTCAATTTAATCAAATGGTAGATCATCAAAATTTGGTTGTAGAACGATAGGGTAAGTTATAACATATAGTGGGGACTAGCTCAAAATCCGATTGTTTGATCGACACAATTTTTGTGTTAATGCAAATATTTTTCAATTCCCTTTGATTCGAGTGATAAATTACTAAGAATTGAAATGGCAAGCAATGGCCGCGAGCCAACTCGCAATCATCACATGCCACTTTTCTCCTACAAAATGGTTACCACCCCCATCATTTCCATTAAGCCTTCATGATCTTTTGGTTTCAAATTTTCCACTTTTATCCTATCAATGGAACCCTCCCCCAAATTTTTTCTACTGCTTTTTCTATTTTTCCAATAAAGATTCATAATTTTGAAAAACTTTTCAAATGCTAAAATTTTGACTTGATCTTGGTTTCTTAATCTTGATTTTGATCAAATGTTTCTCAAAAATAGAATCCTTTATCAATCAAACTTTTCTTGACAAAGTTCAAATCGAGAAGGAATAAATGAAGATCACACATCTCAAAAGCAAAGGAACAACAAAACCCTCATCAGTTAAAGTCTAATTCCAATTTTGACTTTTTGCAGGCAACAATATAGATCAAAGTAGAGAAGTCCTTTGATCGACATTTCAACAACCCCAAATCAAAGTAGAGAAGCCCTTGGTCGACATCTCAACACTCCAGATTGAAGTAGAGAAGACCTTTGATCGACATTTCAACAATCCAGATCAAAGTAGAGAAGCCCTTAATCGACATCTCAACACTTCAGATTGAAGTAGAGAAGACCTTTGATCGACATTTCAGCAGTCCAAATCGAAGTAAAGAAGCCCTTGATCAACATTTCAGCAGTCCAAATTGAAGTAGAGAAGACCTTTGATCGATATTTCAACAGCTCCAGTTTCAAGGTAGAGAAGCCCTTTGGTTGCCTTTCGTCAAGATCGAGGTAGAGAAGCCCTTGGGTCGCAGACAGCTCCAGTTTCAAGGTAGAGAAGTCTTTTGATTGCCTTTCGTCAAGATCAAGGTAGAGAAGCCCTTGGGTCACAGACAGCTCCAATTTCAAGGTAGAGAAGGCTTCCTTTCATCAAGATCAAGGTAGAGAAGCCCTTAGGTCGCAAACAGCTCCAGTTTCAAGGTATAGAAGTCTTTTTCTTTTGATAACCTTTCGTCAAGATCGAGGTAGAGAAGCCCTTGGGTCGCAGACAACTCCAGTTTCAAGGTAGAGAATCCCTTTCGTTTCCTTTCATCAAGATCAAGGTAGAGAAGCCTTTAGGTCGCAGATAGCTCCAGTTTCAAGGTAGAGAAGTCCTTTAGTTGCCTTTCGTCAAGATCGAGGTAGAGAAGCCCTTGGGTCATGGACAGCTCCAGTTTCAAGGTAGAGAAGCCCTTTGGTTACCTTTCATCAAGATCGAGGTAGAGAAGCCCTTGGGTTGCAAACAGCTCTAGTTTCAAGGTAGAGAAGTCTTTTGGTTGTCTTTCGTCAAGATTAAGGTAAAGAAGCCCTTGGGTCGCAGAAAGCTCCAGTTTCAAGGTAGAGAATCCATTCGGTTTCCTTTCATCAAGATCGAGGTAGAGAAGCCCTTAGGTCACAGACAGCTCCAATTTCAAGATAGAGAAGCCCTTTGGGTGCCTTTCGTCAAGATTGAGGTAGAAAAGCCCATAGGTCGCAGACAACTCCAATTTCAAGGTAGAAAGGTCCTGTGGTTGCCTTTCGTCAAGATTGAGATAGAGAAGCCCTTGGGTCGCAAACAGCTCCAATTTCAAGGTAGAGAAGCCCTTTGGTTACCTTTCGTCAAGATCGAGGTAGAGAAGCCCTTAGGTCGTAGACAACTCCAGTTTCAAGGTTGAGAAACCCATTGGTCGTAGACAACTCCATGTTTAAGATCAGGATTGAAAAGCCTCTTAGTCACTCCACTTGTCAAGAATCATTTCCAGAGTCATCAACTACCAACTAAGTTAAGTATATTCGTTTTTTGTCAAAAGATAAGGCACTAGTTCTACGTTTCAAAGTTTTAGGTTCAAGGCCTAGGTAATCTTTAAAAATTCAACCTCAATTAAATCATGGTCGCTAAAATCAATGTCTTTGTTTTACATTGACATTCGCTTTCCATGCTCTATCAATGAGGGGCATTCTGTAGACACTCGATTTTGCACCCATGATTTAATCAAGGAGAATGACTTAAACGATCATTCATGTACCCTAAAAATCATGATTGTATTACATGCATCAATTTGTTCTTGCATTACATGCATTAGTTTTTCTTTGCATTACATGCATTAAATCATTCATTATATATAATAAAAATGATCTTGAGATTCTAACGGTCACAACGGTGTGCCTGGTTTCCAAATCGGACCATCGGATCAAAGATATCGCATGATCAAGTTTGCATGGTTAACATACATTATGTCTAGGTAGAGTCGACCACGCATGATTAGTTTAAATTAATTCTAATTGGTTAAACAATTAAAATTAATTAAATAATTTTGTGATTGGTTGATAATTATTGTTTAAAATAGGGATGCATGTATTGGAATAAAAGGGATGATTGGATAACAATAAAATTAGGGATAATCTAAACTTTATCAAGATTCATTTTAAGGAATTTATCCATAAGATAATTGTTCCTAAAAAGTTTGAATTATCCAGAAAAGAGATAAAAAAAAATCATGGACTAAGGATGAAACCAAGTCTAGGTACAAGGACTATATCCAAAAACCCTAAAATGAGAGTCCAATAGGAACCCAAACACGAAAGAACGTTCGGCATCCAAGGGCACCATTCGGCACATTTGGAGTGCCGAATTGCCTCCTTTTGGACTTTGGCCTAACTCCCTTCGGGTGATGATAAGGCACACCCTTTTCGATCTTTTCGCAGAAAGATGAGTCCCAATTCGCATTCTACACAGCAGAGCTATTTCTTAAAGTCTTCTGGCCTCTATAAATAGACTGGATCTTATAATTCAGCACCTCTCTTCCTACGCTCTGAGAGGCATATGTTTTGAGGCTTTCAAATTGCTGATATTTGCTGATCCTCTCTGATATTTGCTGCTAAAATTAGGGTAATTAGGTTTCAAAGATAATTGAATAAATTTCATTGAACCCTAAAACATCCTCTCAAGATCAAGAAGTGCTCCATGCAAGAGGTTGTTTTCAATCACCCTATTCCTTTTCTTTATGTCTTTCTTATGTTGTTGAATGTTTTTCTTTATCCATGAGTTATTAATCATTGTATTGTTAAAGCATGATCTTGTTTTTTTTTTTTTTTTATAATTGTTATGATCTCTTTCTTAATTCCAATAATCTGCATATGATCAATGTTATTTCTTAAAATAAAAACGGATCCGTATCTTTATTAGATATAGATGTGAATTTTTCTTAAACAGAAAGATGCAGATCTGAATTTTTCTTGAACAAAAATGGATCTGTATCTTTATTAGATGTAGATATGAATTTTTTTCTTAATCAAAAACAAATCTACATCTTTCTTAGATGCATATCTGAATTTTTCTTAAACAAAAACGGATCTGCATCTTTATTAGATGTAGATCTGAAGTTTTTCTTAGTAAAAAACGGATTTGCATCTTTATTAGATATAGATTTGAATTTTTCTTAAAATAAAAACAGATCTGCATTTTTCTTAGATGTAGATCTGAATTTTTCTTAAACAAAAACGGATCTGCATCTTTCTTAGATGTAGATTTGAATTTTTCTTAAAACAAAAATGAATCTGCATCTTTCTTAGATGTAGATCTGAATTTTTTTTCTCAATAAAAAATGGTGTTGGGAAATTTAGACCTCGATTAATAGAATTAACAAGTTTTAAACCTAAGTTGTTAATTAGATTTATTATGTATAAAACTTGTTAAAACAAACAAACATTAATATCATGTCAATATCATGCACAGTGAAAAAGTAAATAAGACAAGATATGATGACCTAGGAAAACCAATGAAACAAACCAATTTCACAATAAAAAACCTAGGGGGAAACCTTCCCGAAAAGCAATCCACTATAGTAAAGAGAAGTTTCAGATCTAGTACAAAACCTTTGTACCTAGACTCTACAATCTCCATAGATGAACTTACAGTAGAAACCTTCTACCGCTTCAGAACCTCTGAACTCTTCAATATATGAACGCCACCATTTTTGCATGGATCCCAATACGTGACTAACCAATGATGCACGGCTCCCAATACGCGATTTAATCACCAACTTGAGAAAGATGTTGGCTGCAAAGTTCTTCAGTTCATCACACGACGAAGATCATGAAACTCCTTGGTTACAAAACCCTACGATGTACAAAGACAGCAACTTCTTGAATAGAAAGTTGAACTAGGGCATATGTCTCTAATTCACAATATGCTTGTGAAAAACTTTTGCATTAAGTTGCATCAGCTACGACGGCCCTTAAAACAATTCTTATATACGTTTAGGGTTGTGAGAAAAGAAAGCTCAAACATCTATTCATGGATTGAAGTGAAATCAGATATAGAAAACTGATTTTCATAAATCTCGATAAATACCGTATCTATCGAGCAGCTATCGAGCCCAAGGCTGAAACAGCTTTTTAAGCCTCAATAGATACTAGCTGTCGAGATTTAAAATCCAGCACTTCTTCATTTGATTCTTGGACAGACTTGCATGGCTTTAACACTTGAACTTGAAACCCTGTTCCTTGAAGCATTAAACACAACCTAGATCTACCCAATTACAAGTAAAGTACGTTTTGTCAAAGAATTAGCCAATTCTATAATGACATATGTTCCTAACATAAATCACATATGTCCTAACAAACGAATCTGCATCTTTCTTAGATGTAGATCTGAAATTTTCTAAAACAAAAAATGGATCTGCATCTTCATTAGATGCAGATCTGAATTTTTCTCAAATCAAAAATTGATTTATATCTTTCTTAGATACAGATATGATTTTTTAACATATGCAGATTTTGAAACAAAGAAAAAGATTATGCATGAATGTGTTTATTGTTGTTTGTTGTGTTTAGTCCATGTTGCATAAATTTATCTTATGAATGAAATTCTCTTCTCAAAAAAAAAAATTTCATATTTTTTAAATATATAAAAACAGATCTAGTTTTTCTGTCATCAAAAAACCATTTTTTAGTTCTTAAAAACAGATCTGGTTTTTCTGTCATCAAAAAACCATTTTTTTTAGTTCTTAAAAACAGATCTGATATTTTTCAAATCAAAAGATTTTGTTTTATATAATAAACGTAGATCTGAATTTTTATCTCTAAAAACCATTTTTTTTATTCTCAAAAACAGATCTAATTTTCTTTACAAACCAAAATCAATTTCTTTTAATCCCCAAAACATATCTAAATTTTCCACCAAAAACCACTCTTTTTTATTATTACAAAACAGATCTGATATTTTCTAAACCAAAATAAGATCAAATTTTTTTTTTTTTTCACTAAAACAGATCTGAATTTTTTTTAAACAAAGAAGATGATTCATTCATAAATAAATTTATGTGATTTAGTTTTGTTTCACATGTTCAACATATCATTCATAGCATGCATAAAGGGTACATAGGTCACAAGAGTCTAGAAGACCAGACTCTATCCGGGCGAAATGGGTGCCTGACACTTTCCCATTCCATAACCTAGTCTTCGAATTTAGGTTTTTGGATAAGCAGATCTAAGCCTTGTCTTTATTTTATTTTGGATAGAATGTAACTAGGACAAAAAGCCATGTATTTTTTGGTAAATTGTCACTAAGACCCAAAGCCATGTAATTTTCAATTTTTCAATTATGAAATCTTTTTTATTCAATCAATGAAAGGACACTATTTAGTTATGTTTTATTTTTTTTTTTTCTTATTTTTTTGTATAAAAAATATGTGGGGACTCCACACCACATACCCCAAAAGAGAGGTGCCCTAAAAAACACCCAAATCTATTTTTTTGAGGGGCACCCCCAATTTTGGTAGTCTTTCACTGTGGCGACTCCGCTGGAGACGTTGAGAGCTAAGTTTCGTTTTAGACTTAAATGACCAAATATGTACCCATGTTTTGTATGGTCTAGCATGATATTGTTGTTTGTTTGTTTATTTATGATTATTGAAATGTTGTATGATATTTTCTTGTATGTATCGTTTGTTAAAAGCTTTCCCTAACTGTCATAGTGTGTGCCATACAAACAAATATGCATGCAACCTTTTTCAACAACTTGTAGTGGTAGTAACCATGGATCACCGGTCTTCATTAGATTTGGGTACCCAGTGGCAAACTCACCAACTCATAGCCTAAAGTCACTGGATCATTTCTTGTTGACTGTTAAGGATAGACCATGCCATTCAAACTAACGTAATGTTCATTACATTACAAGTTGGGAGGTGTAACATCCTAGATATGGGAAACAATAAAAGAATAAGCCCACCCTACAACGTAATGACTTAGAACCTACCCATAGGTCGGTCCCAGTTAAAATTGCATTGCATGTTGTGTGTGTTTGTTTTGCTTGGTTAGTTGATGTAGATGGTGACCTAGCTTTAATTGACAGGCCTGTTTTAGAGAGAGAAAGAGAGAAAAAGCAAGAGGGGAGAATTTGGTCAAGATCCGAAGGAAGGTTGCAAAGATGTTTCATGCATTTAGATGTGTGTTTACTTTGTTGCAATGATTATGTGCTGTTAGGTTTGGATTGGGCTGAGCCCATGATGTATTTATGTTTGCATGTCACATGTTCATGCATTTTCATGCATACGTACATTCAAGTTTTCATTCTTATATATTTTATCTCATTGGTGCTTTTCTAATTCTCTCTCTCTCTCTCTCTCTCTCTCTCTCTATATATATATATATATATATATATCTTGCGTTAGTTGCTTCCTGGCACCCAAACGCAAATCCACTCCATCTCAAAACCCTCTTTGTTCTAAGGCATCTTCCTCTTCTGATCCCGCTCCATCTCACGTTCGGTTCCGTGATGAGAAGGCCCGTAAGGACTTTTCAAAAAACTTTTCTAGACGAGGCATTCATTTAGAATGCCAAGTCATTCTATCAGAATTTTCTGACACTGACCTACCCACTATCATCTACAGTAAAGGTTGGGAGTCACTATGTGGCGCTCCGGTCACTTGTCCCTCCGAGATCATGCAGGAGTTTTACTCCAATATTTACGGATTTGATACTTCAGTACCTCATTTCTTCTCTCACGTTAGAGGTACGTGCATAGTAGTTACTCCGGAGATTATTTCCGAGATACTACAAGTTCCTAAGGTAACACATCCTGACTACCCAGGTTGTGAGCGTCTGAGGACTGTCCAAGGACGAACTTATGTCTCTATTTTGTGAGACACCATTTTTATGGGGTGATTCTCAAAACACTCGATGCTTGACCTTTGCTAAAGGTTTGAGATTCCCAAACATGGTGATGAAATTTTTTTTCCATCCATTGTCTCACTATAACACTATCACAGAGCCTCGTGCTCGATTTTTGCTATCCCTTATTGAGCATATCTCTATCGTCTTCCCTTCTCACTTCATTCTTTCTCTTATAGATGTTTATAGAGATACGGTGATCTGTGATAAGCTCATTTTTCCTTCGGCTATCACGCGGCTTCTTCACCATTTTTTCATCTCCTATCCCGAGTCTCCTCACTTCTTCGTCATGGATGCCATTGACGCCACTACTGTTAAGCGGAGTGATGCACAGCTTCAATTGAGACGGACTCAGACCGAGACGGCCGCTACTTCAACTTCTACCGCTCCATCCACCTCCGCTCCTTCGTCTTTAGCAGGTGGAGTGACACTTGAGGCCATCATGGCACAGCTTATGCGTATGGATGCTCATCTTGACAATCTCAATGATGAGTTGTGTCAGGTAAACACCCGTGTTGGTCGTATCGCACGACGACAAGCTGTCATGGGTGGTTTCACTGCTGCCTCTTCTCCATCTCCACTAGCCTCTGAGGATGTGAATGACGATGGCTCCGACAGTGATGTTGCTGATGAGGACACTGATGCTAGCTTACCTAGTGATGATGAGATGTCTACTTGATGTACTTACCCTTTGTCACTCGTGACAAAAAGGGGGAGTAGTTTTGGATATGAGAGTAGTCATACACATAAAGGGAGGGTTAGCATAGGAGATTTTTGTTCGAGGGAGTGTCTATTGAGGGATGTAGTGAGGTTTTCATGTCTTTTCTTTTCTTTTCTTTTACATTTACCATTTGTATATTGGTCTTCTAACCATCTAACATACATTGTATTTATATTTGGTTTAAAACTATTGATGTATGTTATTCACCTATCTTTACATGTGTTGTTTCTTTTCTCTCTTTATGCACATGCTTCTTATATTCATGTATGCAATCTTTTATTTCTGTTTCACACTAAGATGCCTTGATGAGTTTTGTTTAAAGTGTTTCAGAAATACAGGTTGTCAAAATCTTCTTGCCTTGAACTCTCTTCTTGCAAAGTTTTTCAAGAGTTTGTGTTAGGATAGATTTTATTGTATTCAACAAGTGAGTATGAGTTAAGTAATTTATGACTTCTCTCATATGTTCATTTGTTTGTTGTGGTTTTGTCACGAATAGCTAAAAGGGGAGATTCTTAGGACATATGTGATTTGATGTTAGGAACATATGTCAATATTTAATTTAATTGGCTAATTCTTTGACAAAACACACTTTACTTGTAATTGGGTAGATCTTGGATGTGTTTAATGCTTAAAGGATCAAGGTCTCAAGTTCAAGTGTTAAACCCATGCAAGTCTATCCAAGAAACAAGTGAGAAAGTGCTGGTTTTTAAAGCTCGACAACTAGCATCTATCGAGGTTTAAAAAGCTGCTGAAGCCCGAAGCTCGACAGCTAGCTCGATAAATACCCTATCTGTTGAGGTTTATGGAATTCCATTTTTCAGAGCTGATTTTTATTCAAGCCATGTGTATATGTTTGGGTATTCTTTTCTCACAACCCTAAACATATATAAGGATTATTTTAAGGGCCGTAAAAGGTTGCAAGAGTATAGAGCAAAGTCTTGTTTATGAAAATTGTGACCAGAGACAGAATTTTCCCTAGTTCATCTTTCTTCTGAAGAAGCTATTGTGTTTGTACACTGTAGAGTTTTGTGACCAAGAAACTTCTTGATCTTCATCGTTTGGATGAACTGAAGAGCTTTGCAACCAACACCTTTCTCAAGTTGGTGATTAAGTCGCGTACTGGGATCCGTGCAATTGATTAGTCACGTACTGAGAGGCATGCATTACAAGGAGAGATTGTCACTACAGAACAAGTCTAATTGGGTATTGGAGTAAAGGTTCAATTGTAGGTTGGTATAAGGTACTGGGATTCCTTTACTTGGAACCGCTTGTTGTGATAATAGTGAATTCTCGGGAATGGTGACCTTAAAATCACCCGGTGGGGTTTTCGCCATGTAGGTTTTTCCCATTCGTAAACAAATCACCATGTCTATTTAATTTCCGCTGCATACTTAGTTATTTGGTGATTTGTTTGTGCTGCCACGTACATTGCATGTTAATTTGATTAATTAATAAACTTGGCTAATTAATCAATTAATATATCACAAGGGGTCAATATATTCTTGGCCTGTCAGGGGAGACACCTCAAACCCCAGTCAAATAACCCAACATCCACAAATGGAGGGAGACACTTCAAACTCCAAGATACCGATCCTAATGACCCGACAAAAATTTCCCACATTACAAGGGAGGGAGACACTTCAAACCCCCACATTTGGAGACAGACAACCCAAAGCCAAAGTCCACCGAGATTTCAACCTTTTGGATTATAAATTCAAACCTATCAAGCCTTAGGAAGGTTTAACCCTAATGAGTCAAGAAAGAATTGAAGATGTTCTCAACTCCATCCTGGAAGGTCAAGAGAAGATAAAAGAAAAGCTAGCCCAAATCTCCCGGATAGCCAACTTTGCATTACAAGTCAGCTTAGTCAATCAATCTATGCTCTCTACCTTGTGCAAGGATAGTTCACCAGAACCCAAAGAGATTCCACACTTCCAATTTCTAAAGAAAAGAGCCAGGGATTTCGACAAGTTGTCTTTCCAACTATCCTCTCCAATCAACAAGAACATGTCAATGGACTCAATCCCCAAAGAGGTAGTGCCTGGCGGCATCAGTAACGGTGCAATCAAACCATCAACTGGCAATTGTTGGCATCGAAGAAATTTTTCAGAACTACACATGACTTTGAGTGAAGCCTTAGAGAAACTACAAGCTAAAGGATTACTGAAGCCATTGGATCCTAAGCCAATACCACATCCCATGCCTAGAAGATACAATCTTAATGCTCATTGTAGATATCATCAAAGGAAAGGCCATACAATTGATGGATGTTATAACTTAAGGCACGCCATTCAAGATCTGATTGATCAACAAGTCATCACTCCGCCTTCATCAGCCAGTCATCTTGGCTTTGTTTGAATTTTATTTTACAAGTTTTTTAGATTTACTCTTTGGTTTTATTGTTTATTTAGGATTTGCTTTCTATTTGGTTATTTGCTCAATAAAGTCCATGTTGTGTTTGAAGCATTTGATTCATCATGTTATTCATATGTACAAAAAAAAAGACTAAAAACAAAAAAATTGCAAAAAATTGTAAATATATATATATATATATATATATATCTTTTGGACTAGGGGCATTGGGCCTTCAAGACACTTCAGTTCATTTTCAAAAAAAAAAAAAAGTGCACTAGGGGTATTGGGCCTTCTTAGTAACCTTTTTCTAAAAACCCTTTTTTTGTTCCTTCAAAAACTCCAAAATTTTTTCAAAAGCCTTATTTTCAAGAGAATACAAGAAGATCCATTTGACAAAGATTCTTCCAATTCATGATGATTAATTGCTCTACCAATCAATTGTTGTTCCAAAGAGGGATTTGACTTCATTCAATTCATGTAAGGACTTTTGCTAAGCATTCAAAAAAATGATAAGAAAAGGTCCTAAAAGGCAATCAAAGAAATACATCCATTCATCCAAATTTCTCAAACCACATACACTCAATCCCAATCTCTCAAAATATTGTCACATCATTGGAGCATTTATACTTCTATTCCAAGAATAATGTATTAAAAGAGCTTAAGTCTCTGTGCTCACAAGAAAGCATCACAAAGGATAGAAGGCCGTCTTCAATAACCCACATTATTTCTTGACACCTATTACAACAATTATCCATTGCTAGCCAACTTGAGCTTTTAAACAGTTAGCCTATTTTTCAATGAACCCACTAAAACCTTAAACCTTGGGTGGGAAAATTAAGTATGCATGCTTAAATCTCAAGATGAGGAAGTGTTGACCTTATGGATTCAGCATCACTTGGTAAGGTCCTCAAGGAAGACAATGAGAACGATCAAGTTCAAAAGAGAGAGTTCATCAAAGAAAGGGATAGTTCACTCCATCAAGCTAGGTAGAAAGGAAATCCATTAAAGAGAGATAAGGTTTTCAGAAAACATCAAGCTATGAGCAAAAAGAGAAGGCCATCAAGATAGAAAAGACTCCAGCATGAAAAAGAGAGAGAGAGAGAGAGAGAGAGAGAGAGAGAGAAGTGAATGCAAGAATTTTTAACAAGTTGTGAGAGAATTACTAATTTATCAAAAGACACAAGAGACATGAGACTCCATGAAAGATCATTCAAGTTGAAAGGGATGAGCAAAAATGAAGACTCATCAAGAGTAAAATCTAATCAAATTGAGGAAGATGAGGAAAAGAAAAGTAAGATACATTTTATAAATTAAAAAAAAAAAAAAAAAGTGTTTTCAGTCAAGTCAAGAAAAATGAAAGTGCATTAGAAAGGATAAGAGGGTATCAGGGAGAAATGCAAAATTTTCCAAGAAAAATGAAAGTCTGTCAAATTGAAAGAACCAAAATATGCAATTGAGTGAAAGCCAATAAAATTCAAAAAAAAAATCTAAAAAAATTTTTAAAAAAAAAAAACAAAAAAAAAGGCTTGTTAGGCTGAAAACTCGAAAGGGCGGTCTAGGCGAAAATTAGGGCAAAAAAAAAAAGGGAATATTTCACAAAAAATGAGAATGAGTGATTTGACCATAAGATAGGAAGTCGTCAAGCTAAAAAAAATCAAGACCAAATGAAAGGCATCAATGAAGACTAATGAGAAGATGATGAACATGACAACGATTTTAGCACAAGAGTCAATGATGGAAGTTGTGGAAAAATCTTCCAATGCTAGAATATAAAGTATTGCATACTTGGGGAAACATCATAAGGGTTTTTGAGCCTTTTATATCCTTCCTTTCGATAACCTGAACCCAGCCTACATTATAACCTTTGAATAAAGCCCTCCTTAAAGTCCTGCTAATTGAAAGCACACATTTAGCTCTAATGATATTTTCTCCTGGATTAAGAAGGAAAACTGCCCAAGATTATCAAGCCCCACTAGCTCATATCATTAAAAGACAAATTTCACAAATTCTCAAGTGACCAAAATTTTTTTCTAAGTCCTAAACACTCACTTTACTTACTCCCAACAAAAAATAACTCTCAAGAGAACAAATTTCCAAATTCACAAAAATTTTCAAATCTTCAAACTTAGGATTTTTCCCTTTCTTGCTTATTCCCAACATATGTGATTCCCAAGCCCTTCATTTCTTTGATTGTCTTTGAAGACTTAATCTAAAAAAATTTCAGAATGAAGAAGTAAATTTGATTACATGTTTTTAATGATTTCAAATCATTTCTAGCCAATGAGATCGAGTTAACAATTGAGCATTATGATTGGACAAAGAGGTTGTTAAAAGGATCACCTTTTTTTCATTTGAAAAAGATAAAATTTCAAAAAATCTCATTCTAAGTAAATTGCTTTCAAAGAAAAAAAAAAGACTCATTTCAGAAAATTCATTTAAAAAAAAATTTCCAAAACTTTGTTCCTGTTAGGACATATATGCATCATGTTAAGAACATATGTCATTTAGAATTGGCTAATCCTATGACAAAATGCACTTTACTTGTAATTGGGTAGATCTAGAATGTATTTAATACTTCAAGGAACAAGAGTTTAAGTCCAAGTGTTAAAGCCATGCAAATCTGTTCAAGAAACAAGTGAAGAAGTGTTGGATCTTAAAGCTCGACAGATAGCATCTATTGAGGCTTAAAAGGGATCTTCAGCCCAATGCTCGACAGCTACTCGATAGATAACCTATCTATCAAGATTTACGAAAATCAATTTTTTAAATCTGATTTCACACATATCTGTGTATACTTGTTTAGGCTTTCTTTTCTCACAACCCTAAACATATATAAGGCTTATTTTAAGGGCCGTCACAGTGGATGAAACTTGATGCAAAGGTTTTATTCAAGCACATTGTGACTGGAGACAATTTGCCCTAATTCATCCTTCTCTTGAAGAAGCTGCTACGTTTATGCATCGTAGGGTTTTGTAACCAATGAGTTTCGTGATCTTCATCGTGTTGATGAACTGAAGAACTTCGCAGCCAACATCCTTCTCAAGTTGGTGGTTAGTCACGTACTTAGATCCGTGCATCAATTGTTTAGTCATGTACTGGGAGCCATGCATTGAAAATAAGAGATTATCACTACAGAACAAGTCCAATTGTGTATTGGGGTAAGGGTTAAACTATAGGTTGGTATAAAGTACTAGGATTCCTTTACTTGTAACCGCTTGTTTTGATAATAGTGGATTCTCGGGAGTGATGACCTTAAATTCACCTAGTAGGGTTTTGCCTTGGTGGTTTTCCTCATTCGTAAACAAATTACCCGTGTCAAATTTAATTTCCGCTGCATTTAGATTTGTTTGTGCTACCACACATATTGAATGTTAATTAACTTAATTAATTCACTTGACTAATTAATTGGTTAATTTATCACAAAGGGTCAATACATTCTTAGCCTATCAAGTGGTATCAGAGCAGGCATACTCTAATTAGGGTTAATCTTTGTTGTGTGATCCATTGACCCCTGTTGTCATAAATAGAAGACAATTGTTGATTATACCTCCTTTATTTGATGGCACTAACTATGCATACTAGAAAGTATGCATGAGAGCTTTTTTGCAGTCATTAGATGAAAAAGTGTGGCAAGTTGTGGAGATAGGCTAAACCAAGCCAAAGGAAGCGATGATGCTAAAATCAAGGCGGCTAACTTCAACAGTAGGGCATTGAGTGCTTTATTTAGTGTAGTCACGAGCGAGGAGTTTAAGAAGATATCCTCTACCGAAACTGCCAAGGAAGTATGGACCATCCTTCAGACAGCCTATGAAGGAACCAAGGCTATCAAGGATTCGAAACTTCAGAGGCTTACTACAAGCTTTGAAAAGATCAAGATGGAGGAGGATAAGTCGTTCGATGAGTTCTATGCCAAGCTCAACGACATAGTAAACTCAACCTTTAATCTTAAGGAAACCATTCCCAAACCCAAGATTGTTAGAAAGGTGCTCAAATCTCTACCCGAGAGATTTCATGCCAAGATCACCGCAACTGAAGAATCAAAGGATATTGACAAAATTCCTTTGACATATTTGGTTGGCAATCTATAAACCTAACTCAGCAATCTACAAACCTATGAGTTGGGTTTGACAAGGATCGGGAAATCGAATAAGGGAAAGAGCATGGCACTGAAGGCTAAAAGTAGTGACACTGATGAGTCTTTAGACGATGAAGATTCTAAAATGAAATCCTACGTTACAAGGCAATTCAAAAAGTTTATGAATGATGCCAATGCTAAAGGATTTGACAAAGACTGCAAGTAGTCCAGTTCGTCTCAGTTCAAGAGCCAAGACAAAGGGAAGAAGGATGCTAAGGATGGTAGTCAGTACACTGTTCCCTCAGGACCTAAGTGTTTCGGATGTCAATGCTTTGGACACATGAAACAAGAGTGCCCTATGTATCTTAAGACCATTGGGAAAAGCAAGGCACTTGCTGTTACCCTGAGGGACACCAAACCTGAGGACGATTCGGAAAATGAGGATGATGAAATCCTGAATGCCTTCACTGCCACTGTAAATCCTACTAGAGGAATGTTGAGGATGTGGATGAAGAAGAGGACTTGGTGGAGTCTAAGTTTGAAAAGATGAATAAGCAAGATGACATCCACACAGCCTATGCAAAATTATACAAAGTCTAGGAAAAGCATGAGAATTTGTATAGGTTGGCCACCAAGAAGCTCAGTGATGTGGAGCTTGAACGAGAAGAAATCTCCACGAAATTTGATGAAGCCAATAAGACCATTGGAGCACTAAGATTTAAGAATAATTTATTGGCTGAGAAGATCAAGAATCTTGAAGCAGAACTGTTTCAAGTCAGAGCTCAGCTAGAGACGACTTCGAGTGCAAAGCTTGACGAGATGCTTAGCTTACAGAAATCTACTTCTAATCGAACCGATTTAGGGTATGATTTCTTTTCTCCTAGTATTGCTTCTACTAGTTCTACTATTTTTGTTTAACCTGCTAATAATGTTGAATCCGAAAACAATGATGTCAAAACTGCTTTAGCTAGTGAGAACATAGACAAGGGTAAATCTATCTTAGGAACACCCCCTAAGCTTGATAAGAAAGAGACCAAAAACCTTAGGGCTAAGAAGGGCAATACTAAAAAGTCTAAAAAGAAGAAGCAGCATCTCTGCCATCACTGTTGAGCAACTGAACATACTCGACCAAATTGCTATAAGTGGTTAGCCACTCAACAGAGCAACAGTATGATTTCATCGGGAAACCAGAATCAGTTTCCATCCTCTTTTGCTCCTCTTGGAGATCTACTCAAACCCTCATGTTCCTTTCGAACTTGAACGATTTCAATTCTTCCCCCTCACCACTAGATCAAGGGTTTGCTAAACGGAAAGGTTCTTCCAAGGTATGGAAGGAAAAATGCTCCAAGTGCTTTAGTCACTTTTTCTCTCTCTCTCTCTTTCTTGTTTTTGAGTATGCATTACTTGTGTGTTTTTCTTTCTTGTTTTGAATCAGTCTAGTTTTATGCTTTGCTTTGTTTAACACGTTTTTGTTTGTGTGTTTTTAGTTTTGCTTTATTTTGATAAAAATCAAAAAAAAATTGAAAAAAATCAAAAAAAAAAAAAAAAACACAAAAACAATGTGTGTCGTGTACATTGGTACTTATGTACCTTGGATGGCCATTGAAACAAAGTTTTCTAAACTTTGTATCTTTTGTAGCTTAGATGAGCATCTCTATGCACAACTAAGCAAGTGTGCTTTGTGGCTCGTGTTTGTAATAAGTAAGATTAAGTAATCTCTTGTACTTAACACTCGTATCGCTCTTTTTGATGAGAAAGAGCTAGAAAATCCTAAAAGAAAAGCATAAATAACCATCTCACCACTGCTGCTCGCCAATCATGAAATGACATCTGCATGCTTCGGCATAGCAAAAGTGCAATGTCAAAAGTTTAAAATTATTGGGTATCTCTTTTCTCTCTCATATATGCCCAGCATGGTTTGCTTAAAAGAAAATATGCAAGAAAAAATAAAAGCAAAAAGTGTCAAAATGCTTTATATATGATTGCAAGCGTGTCTTCTAGGAGATGTGGGAGTTATAGGATGTACCTCGAAAGTGATAGTCCCCATCAAGCAGTTATGATTGTGTCTAAGTTAAAGTGATTTTCTCATACCTCAAATCGTCATAACATGTAGATACTTATGAAATCTTGCAGTGTTTTTCACACATAACATGCAATATTCTTTGCTACTCTTGATACATGTGCAGGTACAATGTGATTTGGCCATCCCAAGGAATACATGTGTTCATGTATGCTCACTAAACTGTCTAGACTTGTTTTTGAAATATAAAATTGGTTAGACTTGTTTAATGTGTGTTTTGGATCTAAATGCTTGACACTTTTTTGTTGAGAGATGATTTTGAGAGCTTAAAATGTTGTTTGGATCTTTGGTTGAGTAGTATGCTTGATTACATTTATATGTGTTTTTCTCTTCTTTAAAAAACTGTTTTTTGAGAATATCGACAGCTTCTTGATACCTCTCGACAACTAGGCGATAGCTAGGCTATCTATCGAGCCTCTTGATCTTTCTTTCTCGACAGTTGTTATTGCAATTTCGATCCATCGAGGTTTTTGAGAATTTGTCTCGACAGCTTCTCGACAGCTTCTCGATCCATCGAGAAAGTTTTTTTATGCTCGATAGATGCTTGATAGCTTCTCGATCCATCAAGGTCACTTTGCTATGGACACCTCTCGATAGCACCTCAATAGCTCCATCTGTCGAGAATTAGTACTCGACACCTCTCGACACCTTTCGATCCATCGAGATTCGTGTTTTTCTATATAAAGCCTCAACGCGATTTTTCTCACATTTTTCTCGATCTCTCTCAATTGTTTCTGACTCTTCACCTCCCCAAATACCCTTCTCTCACTCTAAACCTCTTCCCCACTCAATCTTCGGCCTCAAGAGTGATTTCTTCCTCTGGTATGATTTTCCTTCTCACATTTTATTATGTATTTCATCTCCTTTGACCTAACTTTTGGGGTTTTGAAAAATTTAGGGTTTTTCAAAATTGATGAGGTTTTTGCAAAAATTTTAGGTTGGGTTTTGTTTAAATGATCTTAAATGTTCATGCATTGCATCACATTTGCATTTTCACAATGTTTCATGCATTATAGATGTATGTTTACTATGTTAAAATCATGTGTGGTAGTAGGATTGGATTAGGCTGAGCCCATGATGTTTTTCTTACTACATGTCACATGCTCATGCATTTTTCATGCATACGCACCATTTATTCTCTATCTTATTGATATTGATCTGCGCTTGGTACTTTTCTATTTGTCTCTCTCTCTCTCTCTCTCTCTCTCTCTCTCTCTCTCTCTCTCTCTCTCTCTCTCTCTCTCTCTCTCTTTGGTTAGTTTACTCTATGGCACCTAAGCGTAAGTCTACTCCATTCCGGAACCCTCTTCGTTCTAGGGCAGCACCTTCCTCTGTTGATCCTACTCCCTCTCACATTCGGTTCCGTGATGAGAAGACCTAAACGGACTTCTCAGAGAACTTTTCTCAACGCGGCATTCATTCAGAACGCCAAGTCATCCTTTTGGATTTTTCCGATACTGACCTGCCCACTGTCATCTACAATAGGGGTTGGGAGTCCCTTTATGCCATCCCAGTCACTTGTCCCTCCATGTCATACAAGAGTTTTACTCCAATATGCACGAATTTGATTACTTTGTACCTCATTTTATCACTCGCGCTTGAGGCACGTGCATTGTGTCACTCTGAATCTTATATCCGAGATGTTACACATTCTGAGGGTAGAGTTTGCTGACTACCCCAGCTGCAATCATCTTAAGACTGTGTCCAAAGACAAACTCTCGTCTCTCTTCTGTGAGGCACCTTTATCTTGGGGTGACCATCAAAATACCCCTTGCTCGGGCTTTGCCAAAAATCCGAGGTTCCTAAATATGGTAATTACATTCATTTTACATCCCCTGTCTCACTATAATTCGATTACTGAGCCTCGTGCTCGATTTTTGCTATCCCTTCTTGAGGGACTTACCATAGATTTTCCCTCTCACTTCATACTCTCTCATTATAGATGTCTATAAGGATACGGCAACCCATGATAAGCTCATTTTTCCCTCTGCTATCACGCGGATTCTCCACCATGCGTCTGTCTCCTATCTTGAGTCTCCACACTTCTCTGTCATGTGTGCCATAGAAGTAGTGACCGTTAGATGGAGTGAGGCCCAGCTTCGATCAAAGTGACCACGGACCGAGACAGCGACTCCTTCGACTTCTTCCACTCCATCCACCTCTGCTCCTTCTTCTTTTATGGGTGGAATGACTCTCGAGGCCATCATGGTACAGCTTGTGCACATGGATGCTCGCCTTGACACTCTCAATGATAAGTTATGTCAGGTGAACACCTGTGTTGGTCATATCACACGACGATAGGCTGTCATGGGTGATTTCACTACTTCTTCATCTCCATCTCCACATGCTTCAGAGAATGAGAGTGATGATGCTGATACAAACGATGGTGCTAGCTCTTCCAGTGATGAGAAGATGACTGCTTCTCAATGACTTACCCTTTGTCATTCGTGGCAAAAATGGGGAGTATTTTTGGGTATGAGAGAAGTCATGTACTTAGGGGGAGAGTTAGTATAGGATATATTTTTGTTAGGGGGAGTGTTTTCTTTTTGGGGGATTTAGTGAGGACTTTTTGTATCTTTTCTTTTCTTACAATTTTAGATATATTGTTCTTACTTTGTGGTAGCAAACCTTGTACTCATTTTGATATATATATATATATATATATATATATTGAGGTTGTTATTACATTCTTTCACTTATCTCTTCATGTGTTGTTTCTTTTCTCTCTTTATGCATATACTTCTTATTTATTGTATGCCATCTTTTAATTCTGTTTCACACTAAGATGCCGTGATGAGTTTTGTTTAAAAGTGTTTCAAAAATACAGGTTGTTAAAGTCTTTCTTGCCATGAACTCTCTTCTTGCAAAGTTTTTCAATAGTTTGTGTTAAGATTAGATTTTATTGTATTCAACAAGTGCGTATGAGTTAAGAGATTTATGACTTCTCTCATACAATCATTTGTTTGTTGTGGTTTTATCACGGATTGCCAAAGGGGGAGATTGTTAGGACATATATGCATTATGTTAAGAACATATGTCATTTAGAGTTAGCTAATCCTATAACAAAACATACTTTACTTGTAATTGGGTAGATCTAGGATGTGTTTAATACTTCAAGGAACAAGAGTTCAAGTCCAAGTGTTAAAGCCATGCAAATCTGTCCAAGAAACAAATGAAGAAGTGCTAGATTTTAAAGCTCGACAGTTAGCATCTATCGAGGCTTAAAAGGGATCTTCATCCCGATGCTCGACAGCTACTCAATAGATAACCTATCTATCAAAATTTATGAAAATCAGTTTTTCAGATCTGATTTCACACATATCCGTGTATACTTGTTTAGGCTTTCTTTTCTCACAACCCTAAACATATATAAAGATTATTTTAAGGGCCGTCACAGTGGATGAAACTTGATGCAAAGGTTTTTTTCAAACACATTGTGACCGGAGATAATTGCCTTAGTTCATCCTTCTCTTGAAGAAGCTGCTATATTTGTATGCCGTAGGGTTTTGTAACCAAGGAGCTTCGTGATATTCAAGTTGGTGGTTAGTCACATACTGGGAGCCATACATTGAAAGGAGTGACTTTCACTACTAAACAAGTCCAATAATGTATTGGGGTAAGTGTTCAACTGAAGGTTGGTATAAGGTACTAGGATTCCTTTACTTGTAACCGCTTGTTTTGATAATAGTGGATTCTCGAAAGTGGTGACCTTAAATTTATCCGGTGGGGTTTTGCCTCGATGGTTTTCTCCATTCGTAAACAAATCACCGTGTTAAATTTAATTTCCGCGACATTTAGTTATTTGGTGATTTGTTTGTGCTACCACACATATTGAATGTTAATTAACTTAATTAATTCACTTGGCCAATTAATTTGATTGAGTTACCAAAGGGGTCAATACATTCTTGGCCTATCAGTTCTGAACTACGTTTGGACCTGATCCTGTATGAGAGAGGTACGTAGGCAACCTTTTCAAAGGCCCGGTCACAATTGCCCAAAAAGAAACTTCATTTTAAAAAAATATTTTTCAAAACTTTGTTCCAAACTACGTCTGGACCTGATCCTCTATGAGAGAGGTATGTAGGCAGCCTTTTCAAAGGCCCAGTCATAATTACCCAAAAATAAACTTCATTTTTAAAATAGATTTTTCAAAACTTTGTTCTGAACTACGTCTGGACTTGATCCTCTATGAGAAAGGTACGTAGGCAGCCTTTCAAAGGCCCAGTCACAATCACCCAAAAAGAAACTTCATTTCAAAAAGATTTTTCAAGACTTCATTCATTTTTCAAAACTTTTTTTTCCGAAGTACGTCTAGACCTGATCCTCTATGAAAGAGGTACAAAGACAGCCTTTTCAAAAGGCCCAGTCACAATCACTAAAAAAAAAAAAAAAAACTTTTTTTTAAAGACTCAAAATCAAAACATTTTGTTGTGTGAATTTAGGCTAGGAGCATCTGTTTTGCATTAAGCATATCATCAATTTTCTATGCAAGCATGTCTAAACTAGGGGCATTGGCCCAAAACATTTTTATAATAACTGGGTACTAACAAGTTCATGAGAAGAATCTTTTGCAGAAGGTGGACATGGATCTTTCATCTACTCAACAATCGCCATCAATCTTCATTTTAGAGGTGCCAATTGGCACTCCTACAAAGCCCATTTGCCCATTATTCCAGCAGTCCTTGTTTTGTCCAGTTTTGTGATTTGGATCTTGTTTTACTCAAATTTTTCTTTATTAAGGTCCCTACACCATAAGATTTTTTTCAAAATTCACATTGATTTTTGAACTAGGGGCATTCAGCCATACCTTATCCATTTTGGGCAGAAAAAAAATCATCTTTTCCTCAAAAATTAGGATTTCCAAAAAATCATGCATACATTTCTAAACTAGGGGCATTCAGCCATGCCTCATCCATTTTGAAAAGAAAAAAAAATCATCTTTTCCTTAAATATCAAGGTTTTCAAAAAGTCATGCATTAATCTGCAAACTAGGGGCATTCGGCCATCCCTCATTCATTTTCAAAAGAGAGAGAGAGAGAGAGAGAGAGAGAGAGAGAGAGAGAGAGAGAGAGAGAGAGAGGGAGAGAGAGAGAGAGAGAGAGAGAGAGATCATCTTTTCAATAAAAAAAAATCAAGATTTCAAAAAAAATCATGTATTCATTTCCAAACTAGGGGCATTTAGCTCTGCCTCATTCAAGTAAGTGCAAACTCCATCAGAGTCAATCAAGATAAGTTTAAATTGATACTACAAGACTTCATCAGGTGAATTTTAAACTTGTCTCATTTAAAGTTTCCACATGATCAAAAATTTTCATAACCAAAATCACATGTCCAAAAAAAATTTCTCATAACCAAAATCACGTGTCCAAAAAATTCCCATAACCAAAACCACATGTCCAAAAAAAAAATTCCCATGACCAAAATCAAGTGTCCAAAAAATTCTCATAACCAAAATCACATGTCCAAAAAATGCCCATAACCAAAACCACATGTCTAAAAAAATAATTCTCAATGCCAAAATCACGTGTACAAAAAAATTCCCATAACCAAAATCACATGTCCAAAAAATTCCCATGCCCAAAACCACATGTCAAAAAAAAATTTCCCATGACCAAAATCACATCCAAAAAAGTCAATGTCCCACAACAAAAAAAAAAAAAAAAATCAATGCCCCACCAAATTTTACCACAACCCAAAATTTTTGACATGTCCATACACAACTACCAAATTTTTCCCATAACCATGCCATCAAAAAAATTCCCACATGACCATGTCCATGTACAACCGCGAAAATTCCTACATATCCAAAATCAATACCACAAAAATTATTTTTCATGATCCAACATCACATACCCAACAAAAATATTTCTGTAGCCAAAATACCATATCCACAAAAAATTTTCCGTACCTGCAAAATTTTTCATACTCATACCCACAATATTTTGCCATAAATTACACATGCCAACAAATCTTCCACATTCATCATGATTTTGTTCAACTAAGCCTACACAATGAAACTTCACAATTTCAATGCTCCCAAAATTCAAGCCAAAGTTCATCCAACAAACATCACAAATTACCAACATTGCCAAAGCTTCACAATTTCAATGCTCCCAAAATTCAAGCCAAAGTTCATCCAACAAACATCACAAATTACCAACATTGCCAAAACTTCACAATCTCAAAGCTCCCAAAATTCAAGCCAAAGTTCATCCAATAAACATTACAAATTACCAACATTGCCAAAACTTCACAATCTAAATGCTCCCAAAATTCAAGCCAAAGTTCGTCCAACAACATCGCAAATTACCAACATTGCCAAAATTTCATGACTTTAATGCCCCCAAAATCCAAGCCAAAACTCATCCAACAACATCACAAATTACCAACATTGCCAAAATTCCATAAACCACCAACATTGTCCAAATTACACCATGACCAAAAGATACAACACTTCAAAAATGCTCCAAAGCCAACATTACAATATGATCAATCATACAATGCCCCAAATTCCAACAAGATCACACAACAACACAATAACAATGTCTCAGCATCACATTTTCAATTCCAAATATCAAATTCTGAACTCCACGTCCAAATTTTCACATCCCAAATTTCCAATTCCAAATTTTCAAACTCCAAGTTTTCAAACCCCAAATTTTTCAAGTCCAAACTTTCAATTCCAAATTTTCAAATTCCAATTTCTCAATTTAAATTTTTGAATTCCAAATTTTTCAATTCCCAAATTTTCAATTCCAAATTTTCAAATTGGAAATTCCAAACTCTAAATTTCAAGTTTCATGTTTAAAATTTCAAGTCACAGATTTTCAAAATCTCAAAATTCCAAAGTCTCAAGTCTCCAAATCTCAAGTCACATATTTTCAAAATCTCAAAATTCCAAAGTCTCAAGTCTCCAAATTTTCAATTCCAAATTTCCAAACTTTAAATTGCAGATTTCAAACCTCAGATTTCATGCTTAAAATTTCAAGTCACAAATTTTCAAAATCCCAAATTTCAAATTTTCAAAATTTCAAGTTTCAAATCTTTCAAGATCACAAGTTTCAAAAATTCAGAATTAATTTCAAAACCTTTAGTTTTCAAAACTTCCAGAAAAAACTTAAATCTCAGATTTCATGATCAAAATTTCAAGCCTTAATTTTCAAAATCCTAAATCTCAAAATTTCAGATTTCAAGTTCCAAATTTCAATTCAAAATCTCAAAGTTTCAAAGTCTCAAAAATTTTAATGTCAATTTCAAAACTTCCAAGTTTCAAAAATCAAATGTTTCTCAAAAATAGAATCCTTTGTCAATCAAACTTTTCTTGATAAAGTTCAAATCGAGAAGGGATAAATGAAGATCACACATCTCAAAAGCAAAGGAACAACAAAACGCTCATCAGTTAAAGTCTAATTCCAAATTTTGACTTTTTGCAGGCAACAGTACAGATCAAAGTAGAGAAATCATTTGATCGACATTTCAACAACCCCAGATCGAAGTAAAGAAGCCCTTAATCGACCTCTCAACACTCTAGATTAAAGTAGAGAAGACCTTTGATCGACATTTTAGCAATCCAGATCGATGAAGAGAAGCCCTTGATCGACATCTCAACACTCCAGATTAAAGTAGAGAAGACCTTTGATCAACATTTCAGCAATCTAGATTAAAGTAAAGAAGCCCTTGATCAACATTTCAGTAGTCCAAATTGAAGTAGAGAAGATCTTTGATCGATATTTCAACAACTCCCGTTTCAAGGTTGATAAGCCAAGAATGTATTAACCCCTTGTGATAAATTAACCAATTAATTTAGCCAAGTTAATTAATTAATTCAATTAACATGCAAAACGTATGGTAGCACAAAAAAATCACCAACTAGGATAAATCTAGCG
The DNA here is from genome assembly GCA_033629205.1 of Lithocarpus polystachyus. Taxonomy (NCBI): domain Eukaryota; kingdom Viridiplantae; phylum Streptophyta; class Magnoliopsida; order Fagales; family Fagaceae; genus Lithocarpus; species Lithocarpus polystachyus. Next base: position 70,752,524 of record CM066163.1, read on the forward strand.
GAAAATAAATTTGACACAAGTGATTTGTTTACGAATGGGGAAAACCTCCAAGGCAAAAACCCCACTCAGTGATTTTAAGGTCACCACTCTCGAGAATTCACTATTATTACAAAAATCGGTTACAAGTAAAAGAATCCTAGTACCTTATGCCAACCTACAGTTGAACCCTTACCCCAATACCCAATTAGACTTGTTCTGTAGTGACAATCTCTCCTTTCAATGCACGGCTCCCAGTACATGAATAACCAATCGATGCGCGGATCCTAGTACGCGGCTTACTCACCAACTTGAGAAAGATGTTGGCTGTAAAGTTCTTTAGTTCATCAACCCGATAAAGATCACGAAGCTCCTTGGTTACAAAACCCAACGGCATACAAACACAGCAGCTTCTTCAAGAGAAAGATGAACTAGGGCAAATTCTGTCGCCAGTCACAATTTGCATGAACAAAACTTTGCCTCACACTTGCGCAACCTTTGACGGCCCTTAAAATAATCCTTATATATGTTTAGGGTTGTGAGAAAAGAAAGTCTAAACATGTACACACGAATAAGAGTGAAATCAGATCTAAAAAACTGATATTCATAAATCTCGATAGATAGATTATCTATCGAGAAGCTGTCGAGCATCGGGCTAAACATGCCTTTTAAACCTCGATAGAAGCTATCTGTCGAGCTTTAAAATCCAACACTTCTTTACTTGTTTCTTGGACATATTTGCATAGCTTTAACACTTAGACTTGAACTCTTGTTCCTTGAAGTATTAAACACATCCTAGATCTACCCAATTACAAGTGCGTTTTGTCAAAGGATTAGCAAATTCTAAATGACAAATGTTCCTAACATGATTCACATATGTCCTAATAATCTCCCCCTTTGGCAATCCGTGACAAAACCACAACAAACAAATGATCATATAAGAGAAGTCATCAATCACTTAACTCATACTCACTTGTTGAATACAATAAAATCTATCCTAACACAAACTCTTGAAAAAATTTGCAAGAAGAGAGTTCATGGTATGGAAGACTTTGACAACCTATATTTCTGAGACACTTTAAACAAAACTCATAACAGCATCTTAGTGTGAAACAGAAATAAAAGATGGCATACAATTAATAAGAAGCATGCTAAATAGAGAAAAGAAACAACACATGAAGAAATAGGTGAAAGAATATAATAACAACCTCAATATATATATAACAGAATGAATACAAGGTTTGCTATCACAATGTAATAACAATGTATCTAAAAAGAAAGAAAAGAAAAGAAAAGATACAAAAAGTCTTCACTACATCCCTCAAAAAGAAAAACACTCCTAACAAAAATATCTCCTATACTAACTCTCCTCCTAAGTACATGACTACTCTCATACCCAAAACTACTCCCTCTTTTTGTCACAAATGACAAAGGGTAAGTAACTCAAGCAGTCATCTCGTCGTCACCAGAAGAGCTAGCATCTTCATCCTTAGAATCCTCATCATCGTCAAAGTCACCATCATCATCCTTATCCTCTGAAGCCTCTAGAGAAGGAAAGGAAGACACCACGAAGCCACCAAGGCAAGCCTGCCATTGTGCAATACGACCGACACGGGTGTTCACCTGACACAACTCATCACTGAGAGTATCAAGGCTAGCATCCATGTGCTGAAGCTATGCCATGACTACCTCGAGAGTCACACCACTCGTAGAAGAAGAAGGAGCGGGGGTGGATGGAGCGGAAGAGGCTGGAGGAGCCGCCGTCTTGGTTCATGGCTGCTTCAGTCGAAGCTGGGCCTTACTCTGTCTAACGGTAACAGCGTGGATGGCACCCATGACAAAGAAGTGATCTGACTCAGGATAGGAGACAGAAAAGTGGCAAATGATCCGCGTGATAGCCGAAGGAAAGATGAACTTATCACGGGTCACCGTATCCCTATAGACATCTATAAGAAAGAGTATAAAGTGAGAGGGAAAGTCTATGGTAATCCTCTCAATGAGGGACAACAAAAATCAAGTACAAGGTTCAGTAATAGAGTTATCGTGAGACAGGGGATAAAGGACAAATGTCATCACCATATTAAGGAACCGCAGACCTTTTGCAAAGCCCGTGCACTGGGTGTTTTGACGGTCACCCCAAGATGATGGTGTCTCATAGAAGAGAGATGAGAATTCTTCTTTAGACACAGTCCTAAGACGATCACAGTCGGGATAGTTAGGATGCGCTACCCTCGGTACGTGTAGCATCTCGAATATAAGATCCGAAGTGACTACAATGCGCATACTTCGAACGCGAGTGAAGAAATAAGGTACAGAATAATCAAATCCGTGCATGTTGGAGTAAAACTACTGCATGATCACGAAGGGACAAGTGACCGGGATGCCACACAGTGACTCCCAACCCTTACTATAGATGACAGTGGAAAGGTCAATATCAGAAAAATTCGATAGGATGACTTGGTGTTCCGAATGAATGCCTCATCAAGAAAAGTTCTCCGAAAAGTCCTTACGGACTTTATCATCACGAAACCTGACATGTGAAGGGGTAGAATCAGAAGAAGATGCCCCGGAACGAAGAGGGTTCCGGGACGGAGTAGACTTGCGCTTAGGTGCTATAGAGCAAGCCAACCGCAGAAAGAGAGAGAGATAGAGACAAGCAGAAAAGCACCAAACAGTTTAATATCAATAAGATAGAAACAATATTGGTACATATGCATGAAAAATGCATGAACATTTTACATGCAAAAATAAAGACATCATGGGCTTAGCCCAATCCAATCCTACCAGTACACATCATTTCAACATAGTAAACACACATCTAAAATGCATGAAACATTGTGAAAATGCAAATGTGATGCAATGCATGAACTTTTAAATTATCTGAACAAAACTCAACCCAAAAACTTCACAAAAACCTCAACAATTTTGAAAAACCTCAAAATTTATCAAAAACGCCAAAAGTTAGGTCAAAAAGACGAAATGCATGATTAAATGAGAGAAGAGGAATCATACCAGAGGAAGAAGAAGATCTTGAGATGGAAGATTGAGTGGGGAAGAGGTTTTGAGAGAGGGGTGTGAGTTTAGGGAGGTGAGAAGTCAGAAAGTATCAAAAGAGATTGGTGAGAAATGAAGAAAAATCGTGCTAACCCTTTATATAGAAAGCCATGATTCTGGATGGATCGAGAGGTATCGAGAGGTGTCGAGATTTAAATTTCAACAGATAGAGCTATCGAGCAGCTATCGAGAGATGTCCACAGCAAAAGAACCTCGATGGATCGAGAAGCTATCCATTTTTTGTCATCAAAAAACCTTCTTTTTTTTCTTTTCTTTTTTTTTTTCTTTTTTTTTTTTTTTTGTCATCAAAAGACAGATCTGATTTTTCCGTCATCAAAAAACCATTTTTTTTAGTTCTTAAAAATAGATTTGGTTTTTCTGTCATCAAAAAACCTTCTTTTTTTTTTAGTTCTTAAAAACAAATCTGATATTTTTCAAATCAAAAGACTTTGTTTTATGTAATAAACATAGATCTGAATTTTTATATCCAAAAACCTTTTTTTTTTTTAGATTCTCAAAAACAAATCTTATTTTCTTTACAAACCAAAATCAATTTCTTTTAATCCCCAAAGCAGATCTAAATTTTCCACCAAAAACCACTCTTTTTTATTATTACAAAATAGATCTGATATTTTCTAAACCAAAATAAGATCAAATTTTTTTTATCACTAAAACAAATCTGAATTTTTTTAGAACAAAGAAGAGGATTCATTCATAAATAAATTTGCATGATTTAGTTTTGTTTCACGTGTTCAACATATCATTCATAGCATGCATAAAAGGTACATAGGTCACAAAAGTCTAGAAGACCAGACTCTGTCTGGACGGAATGGGTGCCTAACACATTCCCATTCCGTAACCTAGCCTCCGAATTTAGGTCTTTGGATAAGTAGATCTAAGCCTTGTCTTTATTTTATTTTGAGTAAAATGTAACTAGGACAAAAAGCCATGTATTTTTGGTAGATTGTACTAGGACCCAAAGCCATGTAATTTTCAATTTTTCAATTATGTAATATTTTTTATTCAATCAATGTAAGGATACTATTCAGTTATGTTTTATTTATTTTTTCTTATTTTTGTGTATAAAAAATAAGCGGCGACTCCACACCACTTTACCCAAAAAGAAAGGTGCCCTAAAAAGTTCCCAAATCTCTTTTGTTGAGAGGCACCCCCAATTTTGGCAGTCTCTCACAATATGTAATGTAAATTGGCTAATCCTTTGACAAAATGCGCTTTACTTATATTTAGGTAGATCTAGGATGGATTTAGTACTTCAAGGAACACAAGTTCAAGTTTAGTTAGTATTGAAGCCATGCAAATCTATCCAAGAAACAAGTGAAGAAATGCTATTCATTAAAGCTTGACAGATAGCTCGACAGATCATATCTATCGAGGTTTAATGCTAATGCTCGACAGCAGCTCAACAGAAGCTGTTTCTATTGAGAATTACGAAATTCAGATTTTCAGATCTGATTTCACGCATATCCATGTGTATTTGTGTAGGGTTTATTTTCTCACAACTCTAGACATATATAAGGATTTTAAGGGCCGTCAAAGGTGATGCAAGGTGATGCAACTTGATGCAAAGTCATTGCGCATGCAAATTGTGACTGGAGATAGAATTTGCCCTAGCTCATCATATTCTCTCTAGAAGCTACTACGTCTTTGCTTCAAGGGTTTTGTGACCAATGAGCTTCTTAATCTTCATTGTCAGATGAACTGAAGAACTTTACAACCAACATCTTCCTCAAGTTGGTGTGTTAGTCACGTGCTGGGATCCGTGCATCATTGTTTAGTCATGTACTAGGATTCGTGCATTGAAAGGAGAGATTGCTACTTCATCACAAGCCCAATTAGGTATTGGGGTAAGGGTTCAACTGTAGATTGATATTAGGTACTGGGATTCTTTTAACTTATAACCGCTTGTTTTGATAATAGTGGATTATCGGGAGTAGTGACCTTAAATTCACCCAGTGGAGTTTTGCCTTGGTGGTTTTCCCCATTCGTAAACAAATCACCTATGTCAAATCTATTTTTCGCTGCATTTAACTTAGTTGGTGATTTTTGTGTGCTACCACACTTATTGCATGAAATTGAATCTAAATAATTTTACTTGGTTAATTAATTGATTAATTTCCCAAAGGGGCCAATATATTTTTGGCCTATCAATTCTCATCTTTTTTTTTCAAATATTCTATTTTGTTCCTCCTCCTTTCTACGATTGTAGCAAAGTGGAAGAATCTTGTTTTAAGGTTAAGTGTAGGAAGCCACTTTTCTATATATAGTTCCTTTATTGATTTTGTTAATTCCTTTAGCTTGAGTTGGATTAAACCAAATATGTTTTTGTTCCATCATCTTAAGTCTTGCTTGTTGCCTTTTTTTTTTTTTTTTTTTTTTTTTTTTTTTTTTTTTTGCAAGAATGTATTGAGGAATCTCTCTTATACCTTTTTTCCCAAAATTTTGTAATGACTCTAGTCCAGGACTCTTTAAAGCAGAAAGGTTTGGGTCCACCCTTATCTCTCCCATTTGTGTCTATAGGGTTGGTGGTCTGAGGTTATGGCTTGGAGGTTTTTAACCAAGGCTCGAGTAATGCAATAGGCACAAACTATTTTACAATAATTTTATAAACTATTGATATGGCAAATTCTTACTGGTTCTTATTTAGACCCACTACTAACATCATTTTTTTACTTATTAATAACCACTCACTATTTCAACTGTTTGTAAAAAAAAATTGTAAAATAGTTTATAACTTAAGCATTTTCTCCCAGACTTTTTTAAAGGTCATTTCTCCATTCACTATTGGCCACTGCATGATAAATTCTCTCCCTAATATTACGCCTTACCTGACTTATATTGGACCAAGTGAATGTATTAAACCTAGGTCAATAAAGACAAAATTGTCAAGAAAATTACTTCAATTCACTTTTAGATGATTCGGTCACTATTTCCTTCTTGTGAAGCAACACAATTGAAATCCCTCAACCAAAACCAAGGCCATTGACGAAATTAAAAAATTATGTTGTACTCTGAAAGTATGATAACGTGGTATTATTACATTACCATACTCCGAAAGTAGCTAAGAATTATCCCCGACGAATTCACCTATTCTTTCTAGATTTTTCCAAAAATATTTTCTTTGTAACTTTCTTAGAGGAGCTCCGTAAACAGCAATGAGCATCCAAGCGGTATTTTGAGGGCATAAAAACAGAAAGTAATAGGTTAATAAAATGATTGTTTTGCCCAATAATTTCAATATTAATATCTTCTTTTTAGTTTTTGATAAACAAATGGAAGAACCTCTTATTTGCTTCCATATCCTCATGTCCCACATATACGAAGGAAAATGTCTCGTGCGAATAAAAAGCCTAACCTACAAGGCGTAGAAACTATAGCCAAGCTACATCATAACTGACACGGTGTAATCGTATAAACCCTAAGGAAAAATAGAAAACAAATAGCATGCTTTGCCTTAGACATACATGATCATATCGGGTTGAGTGTCCTCTAATCCCTCGTGAGTTATGGTTAACTCAAAGCCACTCTGAATCTAACACGCGTAAATTGGCTCACCATGTACCCTTTTTTTTTTTTTTTTGGTTAATAAAAATGGGGGGATTTATGGTTGTATTACACACTTGGACAGGACACCAAGTGACAAAACCCCCTATATGTCTCAACTCCCAGAGTCAACATGAATATTAAATGCAGGCACGTGGCCAAGATATGTTATCTGATCGTCTTCCTTTCAACCTGATGCCATTCAACTTAAGTTTGACGCTACTCCTAATTATGTCCCATAGAGTCAAATCATACATGACTTTAGGTAGTAAACTAAGAGGATAGTCTCCAACCCTTCATCTTGTGACACTGTCAAAGGTTACATAGGGCACAATATTTATGAGATTTTTTTTTTTTTTTTTTTTTTTTTGATGAGTAATATTTATAAGATTGGACTCACACAATAAGGAAATAGTAATAAACACTCTCACCTCCCAATGTGGTGGTCACTGCTAACACGTGATATGGACATATACTATAGTGCTCTATATCCATGAGGAGCATTATGTTTTAGGACATGTATATACGTATTTCCACCTCATGAATCTTAGTCTAGTTGCTCCAAACACCTGAAGTGTTTGAGAGATCTTGCATCTAGCTTCTCCCAAGTTGCATGGCTATGGGAATAACTCATGAATGCTTACTTGTGCATTCAGATCTTCCATCAATAATGTCAGATCAACAATAATTGTGGATCCACGTTGCTCTCATTGTAGGGTATGCTTACTTGTGCATTCAGGTCTTCCATCAATAATGTAAGATCAACAATAACTGTGGATTCTTGACTTTCTTTTCTACCCAATCCTTACAGCTGTGACTCAAAACAATTATTTAGTGTTAGGGATATTTAACTTTTGGGTCTGAGACAAAAAAAGGACTAGCTTACACATAAATATACAGAACTTGGGCCAGGTCGCAGTTAGCACAACTACTGGTCTTAGGCCACGTTTTGCTCAACTAATGGTCTAAGGCCCCGTTTAGTAAATGCCCAATTGGGACTAGGAATAGGATTCTGATTTTGTAGCCTGAAACTCGTTTTTAGTGGTGCATAATTAACATTATGGGCTTCGGGGTTTTGAAATGAATTGTAAAAACTTTTTTTTTTTTTTCAGGAGCTTTTGAGAGAATTAATAATTTAACATAATATCAAAGTAAAAGTTCCTAAATTTGATTATTATCTCCTCTATTCTATATCTCATTTAAAGTCTCACGTGTTGGATCTCACCTATTAAAAGGTGATTTTAGCCCATACATGAAGGTAAGTGGTAAAATTATAGTTAAAGACACGTTTGGTAGACTGTAATAGTAATTACATAAAAATAGGAATAGGTATTACAAATAATACAAGACGTTGTAATGTAATACTTATTACTATTTATTTGTTTGGTGATAACACAATAATAGAACCCTAAAGACAATGGAATGAAAGCATTTTAAATCAAACTTAAGATATATTTTAGGAAATATCTTACTCATATATTTATATTTTCTAAAAAAATAATATTTTGTAAATTTGAAAAAGAGATTAGTTATTTTTTTATAATTTTTTATTTTCATAATTGTTCTATACATAAGGAAAGATTTTTTATTTGAAAGTATATTAATTTTAGAAATTTATACACCTACTAAGGAATAGTTATTACAACCCCTTTAGAAATGAATAGTTATTCCCCATTTTAAAAAATAACTATTCATAAGGAATGATTATTTCATGTAATAAAAGCATAACCAAACTATTGAATAACTAAATCTTAAGAATAACTATTACATTACAGAGCCTATTATAGTCTACCAAACATAGCCTAAGAAATTAAATTTATTATGTCCCAATAGATTAAGCTTTTGAGAGAATCGACAATTTAACCTACGGTACATTTCGAAATTGAATCTTCAATATGCGATACAAAGTGATTTGGCATCTTAAAGGGAAGCTTTCTTAGTGAATTGGCACATGTAATGGCGTTGAAAGCACACCAGGTGTATAACATAAAATCGTATTTTGAAGATGTGATTTATTTCTTGGATGAAATATGCAATCTCAACCTTGGATCTAATATGCAATAGCGAGTTGTTGAAATCTCATTTTGAAGAAGAAAGTTGAAATGCCATCTTTAAAATTCAATTTCATTAATGGGCTAGTAAAAAGATGACTGTCTTAACTTCAAAATTCAACTACTCCATTTTGTCCAAAGAAACCAATTAGCAGTATGCAAAAACTAAGAAATGAGCTCGGCCCACAACAACCCTCCAAATATATTGAACAAGAAACCTTTGGCCCAGTTTATAAACTTTGACCCATTTCAACCAAACTTCTATCTACTTCAAGCCAAAATTTGATCATTCAATCGAAGCAATTCTCATGTCAATACAAAGACATTTTAATTCCTTCCGAAATCATCCCAAAAAAAAAAATTCCCTCCGAAATGAGGAGCAGATTATCAAGATCGAATGTAAAATGAACAGAATATCACAAAAATGAGAAACCCTTTTAAAATTGAGAAATAAAAAATTATTTCAAGAAAAACTGGAAATAAATTTATTTTATTGATTTTAAAATTTTATGTTTTTTTAAATAAATTTATTTTCTCAATGTTAAAATGTTTTCTTATTTTTGTAATAAATTTAATCATAGTATGACTAAATTTTAAAATCGAATTAAAATTTATTTAATTCTAATTGAGACATGAAGTAGAACCCCAAAGACGTCTATGCTTGGATAAATTTAGTCAAACTAGGTCAAATTTCAAAAGTTATAGAGCAAAATATAATAATTGACAAATGTTGACCAAATTTCACTAAGTTTGACCAATTTTAACTAACTTTAACTACCTTTATCTCAACACTTGATTATTTGATAGAAAAGATACTTGCGCCAATGTTAATATTGTCTGACTCCCTTCATACTGAATGGTGGATCACCAAGTTCTAAACTAGCACATGATGATCACATGCCACAACTCACCTCAAAATTCAACCGTTATCAAAACTATAGTTATGTTGAAACAAATATTTCACAAATTTCAATCAAATCAAATGGTAGATCATCAAGATTGCTTGTAGAATGATGGGGTCAGTTATAACATATAAAGGGGACTAGCTCAAAATCCGATTGTTAGATCGACACAATTTTTGTGTTAATGCAAATATTTTTCAATTCCCTTTGATTCGAGTGATGGATTACCAAGAATTAAAACGGCAAGCGATGGCCGTGAGCCAGCTCGCAATCATCACATGCCACTTTTCTGCTATAAAATAGTTACCACCCCCATCATTTCCATAAGCCTCCAAGGTCTTTTGGTTTCAAATTTTCCACTTTTATCCTATAAATGGAACCCTCCCCCACATTTTTTTTCTTCTACTTTTTCTAATTTTCCACTAAAGAATCATAATTTTGAAAAACTTTTCAAATGCTAAAATTTTACTTGATCTTGGTTTCTTAATCTAGATTTTGATTTTGAGTGCAATTCCATTAACTTGAGTTGGAAGAAGTTTCATGTTTAACTCTTTATTATGAGAGGGATGCTTTTGCTTAACATGATTATGAATTTCTTAAAATTAACAATTTAATCAAACCAATCTTTGTACTTTGAAAGTTTTTCTCATACTTTCTCCACATTTCCTTGATTTGCTTTAACAAAAATAATTGAGTCATTCGTAAATTGCAAGTGGCTTACACTAAAGCCTCCATGGGCTAGATTGAACCTCCACATACTTCATTTTGGTTCATCCTCCTAAAGGAGTCTTAAAAGATTTTCAACACTTATGATGAAAAGGAAGGGAAAGAGAGGGTCACCTTGCCTTAGACCTCTTTCAAGCTTTATCATACCGAAGGGATTAACCATTTATCTTAACAAAGAATGTTAGGATAGAGATGCATTCTTTAACTAGAATGATGCAATCAAGTCTCAGAGAAACCTAAACATTTTCATTATTTCCAAAATGAATTTCTATTCCATTGTGTCATGGTCTTTCTCCATATCAATTTTGAGAGTTATTAAACCTTATTTTCATTTTATTTTCCTTATATCCCCAATTACATTTTTTGCAATAATGGCATTGTCTTGAATCATCCTTCTAGGGACAAAAGCTCCTTGCCATAGAGAGAGCATTTCTTGGGAGTATTCTATTAAACCTATTCATATGATCTTAAAGATTGTCTTATACACCAAATTACACAAGCTAATCTGCTTAAAAAAAATTCACTTTTGTAGCTCCCTCTATTTTTGTAATGAGAGATTGTTGTAGCATTCTCTTGTTTATGAATCCCCCCTTCCCCTCCCACACGTGAATGGTGAAGTTTCAAAGAGTTTTTCTATCTAGGTGGTCTACATCTTCACATACGTGTCTAATTTACTAAATCGCTCTAAGACAATGCCCAAATTATTATGCCTTTCGTGAGAGTAAAGGAAGTATGCCAACCGACTCAAGAGCTTTTAGAAAACCCAAATTACAAATTTTTTCCTTAATCCCTTTTCTTTGGAAACTCTAATTAATTCCATAGACTCTTCTCTTATGATACTTGGTTGCATTAGTCTTTATGCCTCTTCTAGGAATTGAAGGATGCTTGTTTTAAATAAATTTTCAAAATAATTGACAATGCAACCTTCAATCTCTTCTCTTCAACCATCAATTAGTTTAGAGTTGGAGTTCAATTCCAAATGTTATTTCAATGTTAACATTATAGGTTGTTTAGGCAGTTTAATGTTTTTTGCTAAGAAGTAGCGGTGGTTGTTGTGAGTCTTTTATTTTCAATTTGATTCCTTATTCTTCTGAAGATTACATTGTAAATTCTGGTATGAAAACCAGTAGAGCACTCTTGAATAAAATCATTAAAAAATTGTCCCAAATTTGTCCACAGTGTTCAAGATTTTCTTAATTAAATCCACACTTATCCATTGCTTATTTTGTGTTTCTTTTGTTCTCATTCAATTGCTAGCCACCATAGGGAAGGATAATAATATCCTATACGTACCAGCAAAATAGAATCATTATGATATCATAGAAGCCTAAAGAAAAAACACATGATGCTCTCTTTGATGGACAGAAACTAAACTGTTAATTCTTGGATAGTAAACATCAAATCCATGAGGGGTTCTTTGAATTCACAAGGTGATAAAAACTAGAATCCACCAAAAGAAAATTTGATAAAACGTCTGTGTTTATTGATAATAGTCTATTTGTCTCTGACAACTACAAAACATATAAATACTGAGAAAAACGTCTAAAACCCTAATTCACACTAATTACACGATTAAGCAACAAAATACCGAAATTTACCAAAAGTGGCAAAATTAAGTTAAATGCAAAATTATAAACTACTGACCTTAAGGGTCATTCCAAAACAAGTGAGACCTTATTTTGACTTTTGAGTAAAAAGTTATTAAGAAAACAAACATTACTTTAAACAGCAAAATCGGAGTTTTCGGGATCTAAATGGAGGAATTTGCCATTTTTAAGGGGTACCTCATAGCAAAGCAACTACTATTGCTCAGAAGGCCATTTCGCTTCAACCTGCCGAATTTCATGCGATTTCAACTTTGTCGCCCAAATGATTTCTACTAATGCCTTTTTACCTTGCATGATTTTAGGCACGCTTGGAACTCCAGAAGAGCTATGGTGGTCTGTTCTACTTCACATTAGAGAGGTGAAATGATTGATATGGTTTGGGCAGGTTGAGATCTCTTTAGTGTTTGTTCATGATTAGTGTTTGTTGGGTTCTATTTGTGCGTTTAATTTGGCAAAGGGTTTCATTATGTTGGGATTTTCAGATTGCTTTGTGTTTGGGAGGGAAGAAAGTGCAATAAGACTAGAAAAGTAAATAGAAGAAATTGTGGATTTTTTTTTAAAACCATTTTCTTTATTTGTTTTCTTTCAATTAATTTTTTTTCAAAATTTTTTGTTTGACGTGGAATTTTCTTTAAAATGCTTACGTGGCTTTTTTAATATTTAATTATTTGATTTTATATTATTATTTTAGCCATGTGTGTCTCATCAATGCAAACGGTTTGCTGTTTATGCATTTTCTGTTATTAAGTTAACGGTAGGATCCAAATTGATTTCAAGTTAAAAATAACAGAAACCAAATTAACTGCTACCAAAATGTAGTAACCAAATTAACTTTTACACCAAAATGTAGAGATCAAAATAGTGTTTCTACCTCAACTAAATTTAAGGATTTGTCTAAGATGTTATACGCCACTGATGATTGGTGTATGCCTTTGAGTTTCAAACAGAAACCCAAGAGCAATAAGAACACACTAATCCATAGGAACAAATCTGGGGAGCTGGGCACGTCAAACTGGTGTATGCCATGCCATCACACTACGACGTATGGCCATTATTAGGGATACACTACGTAGTATAGTGTAGGCAAGAATCCCATAAATTTTATAGTTTTCAAAATTAACAAATTATATACCAACTTATATTAAACCCTGACATAATACTGTTCCACTTAAATGGGCTTAGGTTTAGTTTTTACTTTTGAAATTATAGACTTCAGTTGGGTGAGAGTTTGCGATGTGATTATTAGTTTTTTTTTTTTTTTTTTTTTTTTTTTTTTTTTTTTTTTTTTTTTTTTTTTTGCTTATTAGTACAGATCCTACATGGCTACATTACAACTTTTTGTCTCAACTTTATTTCAAATAATCCAAACTTTCAACTTAAAAAAAAAAACTAATTTTTAATTTATTTTTTTTTTAGAATATCTAACTTTTAACTTTTGTCTCACATTATGTAAATAAGATACCGAAAATAAGCAATTCCAAAATGGACACTAATTACTTTTTTAAAAATTTTAGATTTTTTTTTTTTTTTTTTGAAACCATAAAGTTTAACTTTTCTTTTTTTTTTTTTTTCTTAAAAATAAATAGGGCTTACATCATGTAAAATATATTATATAAATAAATATTTCCAAAATAAAATATTATAGCAGAAAACTTATCCAATAATTGCACATGTCCGAATTTTGCAATGAAAATAATTTGTGTATCAACTTTAGCTTTTGTAAGTTGGTCACAGAGACTCACACCTCTTTTCTCATTTTGTCTTTTACTTTCTCTCTTTATTCCTTGCCAAATAGTAGTAAGTAGGGACTTGGTACGTAATACCTAATCTGCTCGGACAATATTTTTTTATTGTGGCACCTTTAGGGATAAACAAATAATAAATAACGAAATCCCCACTTCTTTGCACCAAAAACAATAATAATAAGAATAATAAAAAATTAGGGCAAACTATACTTTTAGTACCTAACTATTATGACATTTGTCAATTTAGTTCCTAACATTTCAAATGTGTCAGTTTAGTCTCTGATTTTTTAATATTCTGTCAAAATAGTCCCTACTGTTAAGTGATAAATGAAAAATGTTGACATGGCTAACAGTAAAAATATAATATAATTTTCATGACACATAAATTGCCACATGTATTGCCACATCAGCACAAAAAAAGGGACTAAACCTTGTATTGCCACATGTCTTTAGTATATTTCCAGATTTAAAATTTTCTTTCATTTACTTTTTCCTTTGCTTTCTTAGGAACCAAACGGGTGTTAAAATAATCCAAAGTTTTTTTTTTTTTTTTTTTTGACAACCAAGATAGGAGTTTTATATAAATTAAGTAAATATTACAAGTAAGACCAGGCCAACGTAAACATAGAGTAATCATATTGGCTTGGCATGGGTATGCATGTGATGGCTTATAAACAAAGACAATACGACACACAGCATACAAGCGAAGCAACCACTACCACAGGTGTACTAAACACCCCGTCTCACTGGTGCACAGATACTAATCATTGGCAAAGCCTTTGGTAGTCATGTAACAGTGTCATGGCTCCCCTAAGAGTATCGCAGGGGTGGGCCTGTTTTCTGTCAAAAATGTACCTGTTTCTTGCATTCCAGATGGCCCATGAGACCACTGCCCACACCTCCATTTCTTTTTTCGTCAACACTGACTCTAGTTCTTTCGCCAGGCCGTAGAAATCCACTGCGTACGAGCTTCTTTTCTGCAACTTTCCCTCTACCATCGCCCAAACATTACTAGCCATGGGGCAACTCCAAAGAGTGTGAGCCACCGTCTCATCGTATAGCTGACAGACTGCACATGCCGGGTCCAACGGGGTCTTTCTTCGCCATAGATTCAATCTGGTAGGTAGTACGTCAGAGCACGCCCTCCAAACAAACAATTTGACTTTTGGCGGCACCTGTAGCTACCAAAGACGGTTCCACAGCCTTTTATCCCTCTATGCCAAAGAGTGCTCCACCCGTTCAACTTGTCTCATGCGAATTGCTACTCGATAAGCCGATTTTACCGAGAAAGCGCCATTTTTATTTTCCTTCCATATTAACCTATCCCGGTCAGGTGTTGTACCCAGCCTGCAAAGTTGAATCTCTGCCACCGTGTTAGGCATGAATGTATGGAGTAGTAGCTGTTGACGCCACTGCCTTGTGTCCGGATTGAACAGATCACACACCCTTATGTTTTTCTCTGCGTCGGGTCTGAATTGTGGGGGATGTGGGAGCCACCTGTGGTCATCAACCCTAATGCTCTTCCCATCTCCCACCTTCCACACTGTGGCTGCTCGTATAAGTTCTTTAGTCTCAAGCAGGCTTCTCCACACAAATGAGGGGTTGCACCCCAATTCGGCTTCCATGAACGAACAATTAGGGAAGTAGCGCGCTTTATACACTCTGAAAAATAAAGAGTGGCTTTCATGGATTAGCCGCCATGCTTGTTTTGCTAGCATGGCGAGGTTGAAAGCTTGAATGTCTCTAAAGCCCATTCCCCCTCTATCCTTTGGATTGCACAGTTTACTCCATTTAATCCAATGGATTTTCTTCTCATTCCGTGTTTGACCCCACCAATATTTAGCTAATGCCGAATTTATATCATCACAGATTCTATTTGGGATTTTGAACATGCTCATGGAATAGGTTGGGATTGCTTGTGCCACCGTCTTAATTAGTACCTCCCTTCCCGCCTTAGAGATATTTTTTTCCTTCCATCCCATTACTCTTTTGGTGACCTTCTCATGTACCTCCCTAAAGGTGCTCACTGTGGATTTACCCCCCACCATTGGTAACCCGAGGTACCTCTCACAGTTAGTCATGATTAGCGCTCCCAGCATGTCTCAGATTTCTTCTTTCACCTGTGGCCTTGTGTTTGGGCTGAAAAAGAGAGTGGTTTTTTGTCTGTTAATGGCTTGACCTGAAGCTTTCTCGTATGACTCCAATATTTGAAGCAGATTTCGGCATTCGGCAGTTGTAGCCTCACAAAAAAGTAGGCTGTTATCCGCAAATAGTAAGTGTGAGAGCTTAACCCCACCATTGCAAGACATCACTCCTTTCAAGAGCTGGTTATCCATAGCTCTACGAATGAGAGAGGAGAGTCCCTCGGCACAAAATAGGAATAGGTAAGGAGACAGAGGGTCTCCTTGTTTGATGCCGCGGGACGGTGTGATGAGACCTCTAGCTTCTCCATTGATTAGGGTTGAATAGGATGCAGTACGCACAGTTTCCATGGCAAGATTGACCCATTGCTCTGGTAAGCCAATTTTAAGCATTATCCTTTGGAGGAACTCCCACTCCACCCTGTCATATGCTTTACTGATGTCAAGTTTTACTGCCATGTGGCCCTTTCGCCCTCTTCTCCTGTTTCTCATACGATGGACCATCTCAAAAGCCACTGTAGTATTATTAGTTATAATTCTACCTGGCACAAAAGCACTTTGTGAGTCAGAAATGATATTGGGTAAAATGGGCTTTATCCGGTTGGCAAGAACCTTTGAAATAATTCGTGAAACAACATTTCCCAAACTAATTGGTCTAAAATCTGTGATATATTCTGGGTCTTTTTTTTTTGGGATAAGCACAATATGAGTGTAATTCATTTTCCTTAGGTATCTTCCGGAGTGCAAAACAGATAATACAGCAGCAGTAACATCATGTCCAACAATATGCCAGAACTTTTGAAAAAAGAAAGGCAACATACCATCAGGTCCTGGTGATTTCGATGGATGCATTTGGAACAGGGCCGCTTTCACCTCTTCCTCTGTATACGGGCGGGTCAATGAGTGTGCCATGCCTTCCGTCACCATACGATCCACAGACCCTATGACATCATCCATGTTTAGTGAGGTGGAAGCCGTGAAGAGCTGTTTGTAGTACTTTTCTGCTATGCAGGCAATTTCATCCTCATCAATGTGCCACACACCTTCCCCGTCATACAATCCCATAATGTTATTCTTCTTCCTTCGCTGGCTCGCCCGTTGGTGGAAGAATTTTGTATTCTTATCTCCTGCTTTTAGCCATAAGGATCTCGACCTTTGTCTCCAGTATATCTCCTCATGGTGCAGTAGCTCGTTTATCTCCTCCGTCACCCCATGTATCCTCTCTAGATTTTGCCTATAGCCTTCTTCCATCAAAGTGGTAAGCTCTCCTTGTTTTTGTTCAAGGCGAGTTCTAGTATTCCCAAACGTGGCACGACTCCAAGCTACGAGGTCCATTCTGCATTTTTTTATTTTCTCAAATAGGCAATACATAAGGCTACCATGGGGTTGTATCTGGTTCCATGACTCCTGGATTATCCTTTCACAATCAGTGTGAGTCGCCCATTTCTCTTCAAAACGCTGGATTTTCTGCCTTCTTCTACGGGATTGAGTGGGTGGTGCTGTGTCCAACATAATCGGATCGTGGTCTGAATAGGATACCGAGAGGTGACTGACCTTTGCTCTAGGGAATATCTCACACCATTCACTTGTTGCAACTGCCCTGTCCAACCTTTCTTCCACAAAAGTTGCCCCAGGCCGTCCGTTCCTCCATGTAAAGCGATACCCACTGAAACCCATATCAACCAATCCACACTGGAGGAGAGTATGGCGGAACTCTGCCATTGGAGCCAACGGCCTCATGTTACCCCCATTTTTTTCGTTTGATGCCAACAATTCATTGAAATCACCTAAACATACCCAAGGGAGAGAAGCTCGGGCATGTAGGTGTCTCATGAGTCTCCAAGTATCAGGCTTGCGTTCTTCCTCCGGGTGGCCATATATACCTGTTAGTCTCCATATTGGTGAAGACTGTGTGTGTACAGCCACGTCAATATGGTTTGGTGAGTATGTTTGTGTGTCTACAGTCACCCCCTCCCTCCAAAGTAGTGCCAATCCACCCCTACGTCCGTTGCATGAAACAGCCAGCATACCATCAAAACCCAATTTCGTCTTAATCGATTTCATCTCACTGTCAGTCAATTTTGTTTCCATGAGGAACAAAATTGTGAGAGCTTTTTTCCTCACCAATTCAGAGAGGACTTCAACTGCGCGGCGGTTCCTAAGCCCCCGGCAGTTACAACTTAGGACGATCATTGCGATCGGCGGGGCTGAGCCACAGCCTCCACCGTTGATATTTCCGTTTGTATTTCCTTGTCATCCACCTTACATCGCTTTGCATCGTTGTACCCATGGTTGTTGGCTTCATTCTGTCTCTTTGTGCCGGCATTTAGAAGAGTAGGGTGTGAAGGGTCGGGTTGTGTTTTGGTTTGGGTGGGTTTTGTTTTGGCTGAGGAAAAGGCATGTTTTTTCGGCATGTGCTTTGTTTTTGGTATTTTAAGTTGGTCACGTGAGGGTGGTGTGCGTAGGGTTTGTGTATTATTTTGTTTAGCGTCGTAGGAAATTGGGACCGTGAATAGTGTGTTAACTGGAATCTCGGTATTGTTTAATGTGGGCTTTAAATTTGGTTGGTCAAAGAATGGAAAGTTTTGGCTGTCCGGGTATGGCTGTGTTAATGTGGCGTTATGGGGTTGGGCTTTTATGGTGTTTGAATTCAGTGGGTTTGAAACGTATGCATTAGTTGTGGCCAGCTGTGATGACGTGATGGAAACATGCATGGCTTTCATGGGGTGTAACTGTTGCGTTACTTGGCATGAATGGGTTTCCGGAAAATCTTGGTTTGCATTAACTGGCGCGTTAATCGGGTTTGCTGTTTTGGTTTTCATCGAAATATCGGGTTTGGGTTGCACAGATTTTTCGGCGTCTGGTGTGCTGGGTGTTGAGGTTTCAGGTGACAAAGGGTTGCAGGTATTTTGTGGTTTGGTTCGTGGGTGTCATTAGGTTCGGTCTGCGTGGTACTGTGTTCCATCTACCACCATCGGTCTCCCCCTTATCCTCGCCTTGAGCCACTCTCCATAGGGACAATCCCCTTCCTTGGCCTCCACGGGTGACGGGCAGTCCTTATGGTCGTGGCCAATTCGGCCACAACTAAAGCACCAACCCACCAACCTTTCATACCTGAACGCCACACGAGACGTCGCTCCTTCTGGGCTAATCACCGGACCACCTCGTCGGAGTGGTTTATCAAGTGGGACCTCCACTCGTATCCGCAGGAACTTGGCTTGGTCGGAGTTGAAAGCTTTACAGTCAACCTCCACCAAATCTCCAATACTTCTACCAATGTCTCTTCCTGCCTCTTCGTTAATCAGATCAAACGGCAGACCCCATATTTGAATCCAAAAAGGTAGTGTCGAGAAGGTGACTGAGCTGGCGGACATCCCTTTTTCCCATCTACGCAAAGCCAAGAGATGGTTGTCGAAACACCACGGTCCGTTATTCCAAACCCACAGTAGTTGGCTTTCCATCAAGAATTTGAATTGTAAGATCCCCTCACCCACTTCAATTATCTTCATATCCTCGCCCAACTTCCACATAGTCCGCAGCAAGTTTTTTGCAGCCCGTAAGTTTATTTGCTTTGACGTGAGAAATCTCCCAATGAGGCTTAGGGAGAATTCCTCTAAGATTTTGTCTCTCTTCACTGGTCGGATTGACATAACCTCGTCTTCCTCCGTAGTGAGTTTCATCCGTTGTATGCGTTCTAGCACCTCAGACTCCATGGTAGAGTCTACAGTCTACCTCCTTTCTGTTTGGGCAGGTTTTGCTCCGAATGGACTCACACTGTACTTCCCTTATGATAGGAAGAAGAAAGATGGAAAGTAGAGCTCACAGTATGTGAGAAGTAAAGCTCACCTGCGTGAGAAGAATTTTTGATTCAAATTCCTAAAATGGATGTCTTCACATTACTTTTACTTTGTGTGCAGCGTCTTATAATCCAGAGTTTAAAAGTCAATTTCCTTCATTATCTCATATTTTCCCAGCAACCAAACGAGGAAAAAATAAAACAAATTCCAAAACCCGGAAAAGAGATGCAGAAAGAAAGGAATCACAATGAAAGAAAAACTTCAAACCACCTAATTAACTCGTATTGGGCTTGGGTTCACTAATGTCCACACTCCACTTCAAAAATTTTCAAACCAATCACTGCCATAAATCAACAGTTGGGTTGGGTTCAGACTATTTAAAACCTTCGACCTTACTCTAATCATTCAACAATTCAAAAATCCTTCCCTCTATTCCTCTGTACATTCTCCAAACTCCCAATCGGGCCAATCCCATTTTCTTCAAATGATAGATCCAAAATTCAAAGAAAAAAATTAAAAACCCCTGAGCACCTAAACAAAATGAGTTCTGAATCTAATCAAGCGCAATCAGCAAAAACAACAGAATCAGATTATGATTATGATTGTGATTCTCTCTGCATCTCTCTCTAGGTTTTGGAATTTGTTTTGTTTTTTCCTTTTTTGGTTGCTAGAAAAATATGAGAAAATGAAGTAAATTGAATTTTCAATTCTGGGTTTTTTTTTTACCCCGTATGCTTCTTAAGAAAGTAAAGGAAAAAATGAAATAATAAAATTTTAAATCTGAAAATATATTAAGGATAGGTGGCAGTACAAGGTTTAGTCCCTAACTTTTTATTTATTTTTTTAGTTTGTGCTGATGTGGTAATATATGTGGCAATCTATGTGGAAAAAAAATTGTATTTTATTTTTACTGTTAGTCACGTCAGTATTTTCCATCCAATACTTAACAACAGGGACCAATCTGACACAATATTAAAAGATTAGGGACTAAACTGACACATTTGAAACATTAAGGATTAAATTGATTAACAATGTAAAGGTTAGGGACCAAATTTGTAATTTACTCAAAAAATTAATAATAATAATAATAATATTGAAGTTTAAAAGGAAACTGATTGTAATTTATAAAAGACTTGTCAGCCACATTGTTGAGTAGCTTGAGCTTCACAGTTCCACATGATCCACGTTGCTCTCAGTGTAGGGTATGCCTCTTTTTCTTTATCAACCATTGTAGGGTATGCTTACTTCATTCAGGTCTTCCAAAAATAATAGAAAATCAACAATAAAGTACTCTTCACTTTCTTCTCTACCTAAATATCTTCACAGCTGTGTTAAAATAAAACAATTATTTAACGTTAAAAAAAGACTAGCTAACAGTCTTACTCGAAAATATATAGAATAGTACTTGGGCCAGTTAGCACAACTACTGGTCTTAGTCCACGTTTAGCTCAACTAACGGCCATTGGCCCGTTTAGTATGCCCAATTGGGACTTGGAGTAGGACTCGGATTCTATAGTCCGAAACTCAGTGTTTGGTGCATAACAATATGGGCTTCTGGGATTAGAAAATGAATTGTAAAAACATTGTACTCCTTGATTTATTTTTTGATTTGTATACGGTACTTATTTGAAATTGAATCTTCAACATGCGATACAGAGTGAAAAGGCATCTTAAAGGGACGATTTCTTAGTGAATTGGCACATGTCACGGTGCTGAGAGCACAACAGGTCTACGTCTATATAACACAAACTCGTATCTTGAAGATGTGATTTATTTCTTGGATGAAATTAATATGCAATTTCAACCTTGGATCAAATATGCAATAGCGAATAGTTGAAATCTCATTTTGAAGATGAAAGTTGAAATCCCATATTTAAAATTCAATTTCATTAATGGGTTGGTAAAAAGATGAATTCTTAACTTCAAAATACAACTGCTCCATTTGGTCCAAAAGAAACCAATTAGCACTACTCAAAAAGTAAGAAAAGAGCTCGGCCCACAACAACCCTCCAAATATATTGAACAAGAAACCTTTGGCCCAGTTTACCAACTTTGACCCATTTCAACCAAATTTCTATCTACTTCAATCCAAAATCTGATCATTCAATCGAAGCAATTTTCATATCAATACGAAGACATTTTAATTCCCTCCGAAATGAGGGTAGATTGTCAAGATCGAATGTAAAATGAATAGAATATCAAAAAAATGAGAAAACCTTTTAAAATCGAGAAGAAAAAAAAATTTTATTTCAAGAAAAACTGGATATAAATTTATTTTCTTGATTTAAAAATTTTATGTTAAAAGGTTTTCTCGTTTTTGTAATAAATTTAGTCATAATATGACTAAATTTTAAAATCGAATTAATATTTATTTAATTCTAATTGAGACATGAAGTAGAACCCCAAAGACACCTATGCTTGGATAAATTTAGCCAAACCAGGCCAAATTTCAAAAGTTACATAGCAAAATATAATAACTGACAAATGTTGACCAAATTTTACCAGGTTTGACCAATTTTAACTAACTTTAATTTCTTTTATCTCAAGACTTGATTATCTGACAGAAAAGATTCTTGTGTCAATATTAATATTTTCTGACTCCTGTCATATGGAGTGGTGGATCACCAAGTTCTGAACTAGCACATGATGATCACATGCCATGACACACCTCAAAATTCAACCGTTATCAAAACTATTGTTATGTTGAAACAAATATTTTTCAAATTTCAATCAAATCAAATAGTAGATCATCAAGATTGGTTGTAGAACGATGGGGTTAGTTATAACATATAGTGGGGACTAGCTCAAAATTCGATTGTTACATCGACATTGTAAGGACACAATTTTTCAAGATGGGCCTGCAAGAGAGATGAACTTAAGCCCACAACATGAACAATCATCCTTAGAATGGATTTGTAGAGAGTGCACTAATTAAACTGGGCTCGAAGCAAGTTTATTGATAACCCAAGTATAATTATGAGCAGATCAACGAAAACAAAGTGCTGAAGTTGTATAAAGTTGTCCTCGGCTTGGTCCGAGGAGAAATGTTTTTACAGTTTATCTGAGTGTCTCTAACTTTCTCTCTCTCTCTGTTGGTTGCTTCTTCTCTTTTTCTCCAGTGTTCAATGCCCTCTTTCTTTGCCTCCAGCTCTATTTATAAAACAGTTCTTCTCACGTGCCGGTTAGGTGATTTTTTCTTGATACTTGCCCCATCAACCTTCCCTTAAAGTCTTTACACGCCAGCTGTAAAGGGTGAGAGTCACTGTTCAGACATCTTTTCCCATTAATGCGGCCATAGGATTAGCTGCAGTTTAATAAATGCGGTGGTAGCAACCTTTTTACATAATATATCATTGCCCCCACCTGTCTTATTTGCCTATATATATCAAGGGAATCCCCGGAAATATTAGGATAAATGTTGGAGTGTTCATCTTGGCCGTCCCTTTAATCATCCGAAGAGGTAATACTCCTCGGACCACATCCCTCCGTCTTCATGCTAGCTATATCTCAGCAAGGAGTTAAACTATGTTCCTTACTCATGATTTACTGTCCTCAGACGGTCAGGTCTCCTCGGACAGGCCTACGGCCCATCATCTAGAGTTGGGCCTTTGACCCCTACAAACACAATTTTTGTGTTAATGCAAATATTTTTCAATTCCCTTTGATTCGAGTGATGGATTACCAATAATTGAAACAGCAAGTGATGGCTGCAAGCCAACTTGCAATCATCACATGCCACTTTTCTCCTATAAAATAGTTACCCACCCCATCATTTCCAGCAAACCTCTAAGGTTTTCTGGTTTCAAATTTTATCCTATAAATGGAACCCTTCTCACATTTTTTTTCTACTGGTTTTTCTATTTTTCCACTAAAAATCATAATTTTGAAAAACTTTTCAAATGCTAAAATTTTGGCTTGATCTTGGTTTCTTAATCTTTATTTTGATTTCAAGTGCAATTCCATTAACTTGAGTTTGAAGAAGTTCCATGTTTAACTCTTTATTATGAATGGGATGCTTTTGCTAAACATGATTGTGAATTTCTTAAAATTAACAATTTAATCAAACCAATCTTTGTACTTTGAAAGTTTTCCCCATTCTTTCTCCGTATTTCCTTGGTTTGCTTTAACAAAAATAGTTGAATCATTCGTAAATTGCAAGTGGCTTACATTAAAGCCTCAATGGGCTAGACTAAATCTCCACATACTTCATTTTGGTTCATCCTCCTAAAGGAGTCTTAAAGATTTTCAACACTTATGATGAAAAGGAAGGGAAAGAGAGGGTCGCCTTGCCTTAGACCTCTTTCAAACTTTATCATACCAAAGGGATTAACCATTTATCATAACAAAGAAGGTTAGGATAAAAATGCTTTCTTCAACTAGAATGACGCAATCAAGTCTCAAAGAAACCTAAACCTTTTCAATATTTCCAAAATGAATTTCTATTCCATTGTGTCATAGTCTTTCTCCATATCAATTTTAATTTAAGAGTTATTAAACTTTGTTTTCATTTTATTTTCCTCATATCCCCTATTACATTTTGTGCAATAATGGCGTTGTCTTGAATCATCCTTCTAGGGACAAAAGCTCCTTGCCATAGAGAGAGCATTTTTTGGGAGTATCCTGTTAAACCTATTCATTATGATCTTAAAGATTGTCTTATACACCAAATTACACAAGCTAATTTGCTTTAAAAAATTCACTTTTGTAGCTCCCTCTATTTTTGTAATAAGAGATTGTTGTAGCATGCTCTTGTTTATGAATCCCCCTTTCCCCTCCCACACGTTAATGGTGAAGTTTCAAAGAGTCTTTCTATCTAGGTAGTCTACATCTTCACATACGTGTCTAATTTACTAAATCGCTCTAAGACATTGCCCAAATTATTATGCCTTTCGTGAGAGTAAAGGGGGCATGCCAATTGGCTCAAGAGCTATTAGAAAGCCCATATTACAAATTGTTTCCTTAATCCCCTATTCTTTGGAAACTCTAATTAATTCCTTAGACTCTTCTCCTATGATACTTGGTTGCATTACTCTTTATGCCTCTTCAAGGAATTGAAGGATGTTTGTTTTAAATAAATTTTCAAATTAATTGACAAAGCAACCTTCAATCTCTTCTCTTGGGGATATATAATTCTCAACCTTTTTTTTTCAAAAATTCTATTTTGTTCCCTCTCCTTTTTACTACTGTAGTTAAGTGGAAGAATCCTGTGTTAAGGTCAAGCGTAGGAAGCCACTTTATTCTAAATTGTTGTCTTCTTTGGAGTTCTCACTCTTTGACTCTAGTTAGGCTAATGTTTTCCCATGTATATAGTTCCTTTATTGATTTTGTTAATTCCTTTAGCTTGAGTTGGATTGAACCAAATATGTTTTTGTTCCATCATTTTAAGTCTTGCTTGGTGGTTTTTTTTTTTTTTTTTTTTTTTTTTTTTTTTTTTTTTTGCAAGAATGTATTGAGGAATCTCTCTTATATCTTTTTCTCAAAATTTTGTAATGACTTTAGTCCAGGCCTCTTTAAAGCAAAAAGGTTTGGATCCCTTTTCTCTCCCATTTGTGTCTATAGGGTTGGTGGTCTGAGGTTATGGCTTGGAGGTTTTTAACTAAGGCTGAGTATTGCTACAGGCACAAACTATTTAACAATAATTTTATAAAATGTTGATATGGAAAATTCTTACTGGTTCTCATTTGGACCCACTACTGACATCATTTTTTTACTTACTAATTACCATTCACTATATCAACTGTTTGTTAAAAATAAAAAATAAATAAATAATTGTAAAATAATTTATAACTTCAGCATTTTCTCCCAGACCTTTTTAACGCTCTATTTGTTTCACTGGAAAACTATCTATATAGATAGTTTTCCACATTTTCCAGTGTTTGGTAGTACAAAAAAAAAAATTAGTCAACGGAAAACTATCTTTAGTCAATGAAAAACCCTAATAAAAATAAGGCTTATTTTCTATGGATGTTTTCCAATTTTTTTTTTTTTTGAAAAAAAATCTCTCTCTCTCACGCATCACATCTCCTGTATATATCATCTTTTTCTTTACCCTCGGTAGCCGCGGGAAACAACTTATTTTGGTGCCTGCTCTGTCTCACAGTCTCACGGTAAGCTCTCAATTTTCTCCCTTCTTTTTGCTTTTCTCTCCTCTCATATTCTCACTGTCTCTCCCCCTCTGGTCTCTGCTCTTTTCAGTTTTCACAGATCTCTCTCTATCTGTCTCTCACGGTCAACAACTCACTGGTAATATTTCATTCTTCTCTACAAAAACCCCAATTTTATAATTTCATTCTTCTGTGTCGCTGACAATATATGTTGTAATTTCGTGTTTGTTCTTGATTTCAATTACAGTATTCTCATGTTCGGCGTTTTTTAATATTAAATTTTATAATCTTTGGCATTCGTTGTGGGGCGGTGGGTAGTTTGATGATTTTGACAGTCAAGCATGTAGGCATGCTTGTGTTTGATGAATTTGCACGCAATGATGCTAACACGAAAAAGAGATAAGAGATTGCAGATACAGAGCAAACATCAATCATGCAATCTTCACACATGACTCTACACCATGCCTAGTCAATCAAATAAGACAAAAAAGTCCTAATATCATATGGTATATTATAAGCCAACTAGTCACTGTGTAATATCAGAATATACAAGAGATATTTAATAGTGAACGTATTCTACACAGTACCAAAGAAACACAATCAAAATTCAATAGTCAAAAGAAAAGGATTCTGCACTAAAAACAAACCTACACCAGTGGGTTTTTTTTTTTTTTTTTTTTTTTGGTTAAATTATTATTTTTTACATTAACTAACTTGAATGGGGGATAAAAGGTGGTTTCAAGATAATTGAATCTTTTACTCAAATATTGACCCCGTTATCAGCACATTGGTTTATGTTTACAACCAAGGAAACTTGTCCAAAAAAAAAAAAAAGGTTCACAATCAAGGAGCACTCATTTATATTTTATAGAGATATTATGCTACAGAAGTACATTATATGTGAAGAAGTGGTTCCAATTACTGCTTTTCATGTGTTGGGCATCTCATTGTATTATTAATATCATATGTGTCTAATATATCATGTGTCATACTCATTATTTTTTTTTTTTTTTTTTGGAAATATAGATGGATAACCCATCACTTCCACTGCCATAATGGGGGCAGCTACATCTGTTATTGCTTTGGGTGTTGTTCTTTTGAAAGGACTAAGATCTAGAAGAGTTATGCCTAGAGAACCTCATGTCAATCGAGAGTATGAAAGAGAGATATATATGAATGATATTCTTTGTAGAGGTGATATGCGTTGTCTCCATCATATAAGGATGAGACCCATTGCTTTTTATGCGCTATGTAAAATTTTAAGCGAGAATAATCTACTTCAAGAGACCATTCATATGTCCATTAAAGAACAAGTGTTAATTTTTTGACATACTATTGGGCATGATGTGAGGTTTCAAGTTGTTGGTGGGAGGTTTTATAGATCAGTTGAGACAGTGCACCGATACTTTAGGCATGTCCTTAGAGCTGTTTTGCAATTATACAAACACATGATTAGAGAGCCTGACAAAGATACACCCTTAGAGATAAGAAATAGTAGCAGGTTTTACTCCTATTTTAAGGTAAATTCCAAACGCTTTCATTTTCCTTTTTTTTATATACATATAAAGATATAAGATAAATGTAACTTATATTGGTCGTAATTAGGATTGTGTGGGAGCTATTGATGGAACTCATGTTCATGCATCTGTTCCAATTCAAATACAAGGAAGGTTTCGTGGTCGAAAGGATGGAACAACACAAAATGTCCTCACTGCTGCTACCTTTGACTTAAAATTCACTTATGTATTAGCCGGTTGGGAAGGAAGTGCACATGATTCACGTGTCTTAAATGACACACTCTCTAGGCCAAGGGGATTTAAAATTCCTGAAGGTATTATAGGAATAGAAAGTGATTTTATTATGGATAATAGCTTTTGGAGTGATTTCTTTTCCTTTTGACTATGAACGTGTAGGAAAATATTATCTTGGTGATGCTGGTTATGGAGTTCGGAAAGGAATTATATCCCCTTATCGTGGTGTTCATTACCATTTGAAAGAGTTTAGTGATAACCCACCAAGAAATGACAAAGAATTATTCAATCTTCGCCATTCTTCTTTACGCACTAGCATTGAGCGTTGTTTTGGGGTTTTGAAGAAACGTTTCCGTGTGTTAGATGCAGAACCTTTTTTGTCATTCCCAACACAAGTGGATGTAGTCTTAGCTTGTTACATAATTCACAATCATATAATGGGAGTTGACCCTTTAGACTCAATAATGAGCTATGGGCTTTATGGTAGTCCACTTGCAAATGACAGTACAAGTAGAAGAGGACAACAATCACAAAGGGAAGTCCAAAAAGAAAATAGAGAATGGGTTCAAAAACGGGATGATATTTGTCGTAAAATGTGGGAGGATTATAATGTCATGGAGTGATTTCATACTCTTTATATTGGTTGGTTGTGTAGTGGATTTTTGTTTTGTTTCATATCATCAAGACTTTTATGTTACAATTATTTTTGTTTGGCATGGACACCCCCAGTTCATATTTTGTATTGAATGTTATTTATATTCTTCTTTCATTTTGTCTCATTTTTCTTGTAAATATCATTGTAATAGAATTGCAATGGGAAATAAAAAGGATACTCAGAAGGTCAAGGACACCAAGACCAACTTCAGGTGGTCACAACCAATGCAGAATTTATTACTTGAGATACTTGCAGATGAGGCTCTTCATGGAAATAAGCAATCCAACACATTTAAACATGCATGATATGCTAAAGTAGCTGAAGCAATTACTAAGAAATTATGATTGAATGTACTCCAAAGCATGTGAAACATCGCTTTAAAACACTCAAAACCAATTGGAATACAATTGCATTACTTCGTAATAAGAAAAGCGGGTTTGGATGGAATGATGATTTGAAAATGATCACCTGTGATAGGACAGTGTATGATGAAGAAGTTAAGGTAAGAAACTTTTATTATTTTTATTTTATAGGTGGAAACTTTTTGGTTTGTATCATTGTAAAGTTTAAATTTTTTTCATTATTCTTATTGCTCTCATATTAGTTTTTGACTCTTTTCCTATCTTATTTTTTAATTGTTTCTTTTCCTTTCTTTACACAGGCACATCCAAATCATGCACAATTTTTAAACAAGAAAATTGAGATGTTTCATGAGATGGCTTTGGTTGTGGGTAAGGATATGGCTACAGGAGGTTTTTCCAAGGGAGTAGGTGATATAGGTGTAGAGCCATTGGATGACTCACCTCCACTTGTTGATGCTGATGTTGATGACATATCCAAAAAGAAGCAAGTTGATCCCTCACATGTGGCCTCAAATGAAACAAGGTCTCACAGGAAACGAAGTCATGCTACTATGATTGAAGATGCTGTGTACCAAGATTTGACCATACAACTTGGTAAGGTTGCTTCTGCAATAGAAAAGATTTCTGAAAATCAGCTAAATTTTGGTAGTCATTATGAAGAAGTTATGAAGATAGATGGGTTTGAAGAAAATATGCTTGCGTCTGCATTTGACCATTTGAATGGAGATGAAAAACAAGCAAGGTCATTCATGTTGAAAAATGACAAGCTCCGTAGACAATGGCTGCAGAACTTCTTTGACAACTATATAAGCCAATTTTGATTATGTAGGTGCATTTTTGTTAGAATTTATGCTTTTCTGTTTAAACAATTTGGCATTTTGGTATTTATCAAACTATTTGGCGTCTAGTTTGTAGGTTTTGAGATCATTTTAATGGGTATTGGTTTGCAACTTTTAGTCCTTTTGTTTCATGGGCATGTGGATCTAGAAGCAACTTTTAGTTCTTTTGTTGGCTAAAAATTATTTTAACATGGAATGATTTGTTTGCCATTGTTACTAGTGGATATTGATTGCATAATTTTGGTGGTTAATAGTGTAAGTGCCATGCTCAATCATGACAGGAAGCTGAGAAAGCTATCTGCTACAAAAGTGTGGGATGGTAAAAAAATAAGATAGTTTTCCAAAAAAATGTTTGTACATACCAAACACTGGAAAACATTCTCAAGCCCATTTTCAAGGTTGTTACCAAACACTGGAAAATGAGATAGTTTTCCAAAAAATGTTCTTTGAAAAATGACCTATTTTTCAGAAAACATTAATGCTGAAACAAACAAAGCGTAAGGTCATTTCTCCATTCACTATTGGTCACGGCATGATAAGTTCTCCATTCGCTATTGGTCACGGCATGATAAGTTCTCTCCCTAATATTATGCCTTACCCGTCTTTTATTTGACCAAGTGAATTTATTAAACCTAGGTCAATAAAGACAAAATTGTCAAGAAACTTACTTGAATTCACTTTTAGATGATTCAATCACTATTTTCTTCTTGTGAAGCAACACGATTGAAATCTCTCAACCAAAACCAAGGGCCATTGACGAATTCAAAAAATTATTAAGTACTTTAAAAAGTATGATAACATGGTATTACTACGTTACTGTTGTACTCCAAAAGTAGCTAAGAATTATCCTCCACAAATTCACCAATTCTTTCTAGGTTTTCCCAAAAATATTTTCTTTGTAACTTTCTTAGAGGAGCTCCGTAAACAGCAATGAGCATCCAAGCGGTATTTTGAGGGCATAAAAACAAAAAGTAATAAGTTAATAAAACGATTGTTTTGCCCAATAATTTCAATATTAATATCTTCTTTTCAGTTTTTTTTTTTTGCTGAATAAAACAAAGTCCGCATGCTCTACCAATGGCGGGGACCAAAATATGGTCACAAAAACCTAAGATTTTTATTTTATTTTATTTCTACTAAAGCAAAAGTTTTGTCTTGTAATAAAAATATAAAATTACAAGTTGGTTTCGTTTCCAAAAAAAAAAAAAAAGTAATTACAAGTGGGCTTGAGAGAGTCTACTAGACTTGAAGGTGATGAACTAACGTAGGCCAAGTCGTCCTACGACAATTTCAAACAAAGAGGATCATGGTTCCTTGCGGGGCATGTTAAGACCCGCCTTCTAAGTAATGTTAGAAACATGTCACTACAGTCCAGTGCACAAGTTTACGCCTCTTGCGCTTTGCTAATCTTCTCATTCTATTCTTCTTCAATAGTTCTTTTTTTTTTCCTTTTTTTCTTTTGAAGTGTTGGCTTCTTCAATTTCCAGTAGGCTTGGTCCTAAATTATCTGACCTCATGTGTTTTGTGGTTAATTAGGGTCCCTACCCTCATGTAGAATGGCAGCCCAACTCAAAAACTTGGCTTGAGTTGGGCCTAAACCTCCTGATGTCCTAGAAAGGGTATAAGAAAACTATAGGGCCCAATTGTACAAGCATTTGTAGACCCACTTGAGATCATCAGTAACTAAAAGTTTGCTGCTCTTTTCCTTTCAGTGATCCTCTCACCAGATCATTACTAATTACATGTATCATCAAACTCATTAAGCCAAAAGGAAGATAGAGAATATAATTATTGGACTGAGAATATGATATCACAAATCACAAACTACAAGTGAGTGGGGTCGATGTTCTGGGGATTTTGTGCTTAAAGAGAGTGGAATATAATAATCACCCACTTTAACCCTTCCACCAAAAAAGAATGTTTAAATTATGGGATAATTACAATTAACCCACCTGTGGTATAGTCGATTTTCACTTTACCTACCCGTGGTTTAATCATTTACACTTTGCCCACCTGAGGTTAGTTCCATTAGCCTTTCATAACCCACCTCTTCGTTTGCCATTAGAAAAATACATTTTTAGGCAAAAACAAATATAACAAGAATAAAAAAGTTACGGTTTTTCATTGCTCATGAACTTTGATGAGAACAAAGTGAAGGAACAACACACCAATCAAATGACTCAATGAAATTATTTTTAATCTATAACAATATCAACAATTTCATAACAACTCAAAATTTTGAACCAAATTTTACGAGAAGACCAACATCTCAAAACAACCAGCAACATTATCAACAAAGAGAGAGAGATAGAGATAAGCCAAGAATTGAAGTGTGAGGTATAGAAAAATCCAGCCGTGGATTTGGATCATGGTAGATCAGCCATGGGTTTGGTGTTATGGTGGTGACTTCTGGGTGCTAAATCGGAATGTAAGACAGGGAGAGAAATCCAGCAAACCCTCTGGACCAACTTTTCAATCAAACCCCTTTATCAAACCAAAACTTAATTCACAATCCAACACAAAGAAAACCCTCTGGAAAATTCACCCAAACCTACCTTTAACAAACCCCCAAAACTCAGGTTAGGTCGAGCGCAGAGAGCAGAGGAACCACCGTGTAGTAGTGGTGGTTGATGATTAGAGATGGGTGACCTTGGAAGTCCGAGGGAGGCTCGGCCCGAGAGGGTTTCAGAGATTAGAGAGAGGGAGCTCGGGTTTGGTAAGGGCTCGGTGAGGGTCTGATGAGGCGAAGCCACCTAAGGTGGCGACGTTCATGTGAGGGGGTGAGCTTGAGAGGGGCGGCCATGGAGTTCGTTTGAGAGAGTTTTAGAGATGAGAGAATAGGGGTTTAGAGAAAGCTCAGGTCGAGAGATTAAAGAGACTGAGCTCAGGTTTAGAGTGAAAGAGAGGGCTCGGTGAGATTTATTGTGGGAGCTTGAAGGGTCTGCCATGGAGGTCCGATGGAGGTGGCATCGATGATTGAGGGAAATGACCGAGGGAGGGTCGGCCATGGAGTTACATTTGAGGCAGCTCAAATGAAGCCTAAGCATAGTAGCAAACCCACCCCCTATTTCCAACTTTAAACCCATTTTGAATCCCAGCCACAGTGGGGAGAGAAGCCAAGATTAGAGTGGGATTTGTGTGCTATTCCTCTACTTTGTTCTTATAGAAGTTCTTAATCAATCAAAATTCTAACTTTTTGATTCTTGTCATATTTGTTTTTGCCTAAAAATGTGTTTTTCTAACGGCAAACGAAGAGGTGGGTTACGGAAGACTAACGAAAGTTATCTCAGATAGACAAAGTGTAGATAATTAAACCACGGATAGACAAAATGAAAACGGGCCATACCTCAAGTGGGTTTACTGTAATTTACCCTTAAGTTATTTAGAAGGCCAAAAGATTTTGACAGATTTGTTAGCCATAAACTTTTTAGGCTATCACAGGTCGAATCTTGCCGTTCCTTTTTGTTTCGCACTTTGTACGTACTACTTTGTGTCCTGCTCCTCTAATTTTTTTTTATATAATATATATATATATATAGAGAGAGAGAGAGAGAGAGAGAGAGAGAGAGAGAGAGAGAGAGAGAGAGAGTAATAGATTAATAGTATTACCTTAAAAAAAAGTAGAGACCAAAAATTTTTTTAGGTAAAGTGGGAAAGAGGATATCCCACGTGTACGCATACTAGAATTCCATTGTGTTTTTTAATGATTAAAATGTGTGATTTTCTTCTTGAATGTGATTCTTGTATGATTATGAAGTTATTGTGAAGCTAAAGAACACTAAACAGTTTTATATATAAAGGGTGAGTAACTATGAATACTCAGGCTTTGATAGAATTTCACACAATGAATGATTAGGATTTAGGACTAATATGAACTTGGATAGAATTTCACAGCTATCCCTCTTACCTATTTTACAAGAAAATGAATAAGGAAACAAAAATTGAGTGACAATTAACAGCAGCCCACCATAAGCAGATGTCATCTCAGTATTTTTAATTTTTTTTTTCTTAGAATATTTTAAAATTAATTATCAAAATATCTAAAAAGTTAGCAACTAATAATGAATGTGACCATGTCACATTAACAATTTAATAAATAAATTCTTCTAAGTTTTTATTATGTGTTAAAAACAAAGTTGTCAAAATCGGAATCTTACGTAAGATTGTGGGAGGTAGATGGGATCGTGGATCGAAAGATCAGATCGTGAATCGTAAGATCAGATCGTGAATCGTAAGATCCTACATTATTTGAGAAAAAAACAAAAAACAAAATTGTATGTTAAATAATCACAAAAATTAAACATTCATAAAAAACCAAAAATTTGCACCCATTTGATGTAATTACTAAATATTATTACATCTATTTGTAAGTATCATTTAAAGAGGCCAAAAAGCTCAAAACGTGACACTCTATGGATTTTATTTTTTGTAAGGACACACGTTGAGTTCCTAGCCCACAAAAAGGATGGACTTAGGCCTAAAAAGCTCAAAACAATGAATTTGTAGAGAGTGAGTTATAAAACTGGGCTCTAATGAGTTAGAGAACAAATATAACAGATCCGAACAACCAAAAGAATAAGGATAGAATGGATTTATCCAAAGAAAAACGTCATCGGCTCAATCCGAGGAGACTAGTTCTTATATATTGATTCACAAGTTGCCTACAAATTTAGTTCTAGGTTGCTACAGTGTTTTCTTCTCTATTTTTCGATCCCCTTCTCTCTGAGTCTCCTCTATTTTATACTCTCTTCTCCTCTTATTTTTGCCCTCCACATGCAAGTTAGATGATTGATGCTAATATTTGTCCCCTCAGCTACTTCATGAAGTCTTTGTGTAGTAGTTGTAAGGCTGGAAACCACTGTTGAGGTATCACTTCTACATTAATGCGGCCAAAAAGTAAGCTGCAAAGCATTTAATGCGGTGGTAGCAGTTTTTCCTTTGATATTTTAGGACTCTCCCCTGCCATACATTTCTGCAATACTTATCCGTACCAACAGAACTTTCTGGGACGTTCCCCTAAATGGCAAACCACCTACCCAAACCTCAGCTTTGATTAGCCGAGGTGGCATTCATCCTCGACACTCCCTCCTGGGCCATTATGACCAAATCTAACTTCTTTAGTTACTAACATGGACTCTCTTGATAGAGTTTACCCATCCTCAGACAATTTCTAGTCCTTGGCTTGGGCTTGAGGCCCAATATATATACATGGATACTGAGCTCCTGGGCCCAATACTCCTACATTTTTCATTTGTGTTCAACTGACACTCTATCTTTCTACATTAGAATAGCAAAACTTGATCTATTGGAACATTATTTTTCACTTAGGTCCAAATGAGCCTTCTGTTAAGTTAAAGAAAATTACAAGAAATCAGGATCGTTTGGGATCGTCAAAATTGTACGATCTTGAATGATCGCAAAGATTTTTAAAAGATCTGATCGTTTTGGGCAGGTAAGATCGTTAAATCGTAAGATCATAGGATTTAGATCGAGTTTTTGACAACCATGGTTAAAAAAAATGTGCATATTAATTTTAAGGTATAGGTATCTTATCTTAGTTATTACTTATTAGTCCATACTAATTTTTTTTTCCATGCAAGTGATTTTCATGACCTAATAAGAGTTAGGTCTCAACTGGTGATGCGCAGTCAATCTTTGAACAAGGATACCACCCAACCAAAGGTGACTGAGGTAGGCATCAATGCCCTTTCAACTCTTATTAGAAATAATGCAAACTATTCTTCATATTTTTGTTGTCAAATAGCACCTAATGAATAATATCATTTTATTTTGAGCCTTTGAGGGAAGCTACAATGAGAACCTTTTTTTATATCTAATTATTCAAGGGCTCTCTCTAATTTTGCTAAGATACTCCCTTAGTTTTAGACATTAATTGATGTGATTGAATAGAGGAATTGCAAAGGGTGGAGCTTGTGTCCAGTGTCCAATGCCATTAGACACATTGCGATACGGACACATGTCCAAGACTGGACATGTGTCTATATCCTAACGAGTCCAATGGCCACTAGCCACTGGACACAAGCAGACCCAATTGCAAATATACTAATACCATGCTTAGTGCACTCCCCGATAAGGAAGAAGATGTTTTTTTTTTTTCTAATTTGTTAAACTTTTTTTTTCTTTTTCTTTTTTAAGGTAGATTTCCAAAACTTATTGAGTATCCAACTTAACTATATAGAACATAGTAAGAATCACTCGAAAGTAACTTTAAAATATATTTTTCATTGAAAAAAAATTAATAACTTTTTTTTTAGAATCAATAACTTTAAGATATTAGTTATGAGTTTTGAACCCAAAACTTTACGAGAACTTAAAAGTCATTAAATCAACGTATCATTTTTTTTTTTTTTTTTGATGTACTTAGTGTGCTTGACCAAATTTTACATGAACAACATTTCAATCAAAGTGAGAATTTTGTTTAAAATTAACAAATAAAAAATAAAAAATTTTCGCTTTAATGGAATGTGAATCATGTAAAAAATTTTTTTAGCTCAAACTTTACAAACTAAATTTTTTTAATAGGCAAAAGATATTGATGTGGAGGAGCATGCTTGTGTACTATGGTCGGCACATGAGAAAAAACTTATCAAAGAAACAAAGGATAGAGAGCTCAAAACAAATTCTGTGTGTCTGCCCGCATGGTAGAACTTATTATTTTGTGAACCCACAGCCACACAAAAATAAAAATATATGAAAGAAGATTTTATATATATATATATATATATATATATATATATAAAAAGAAGAAACAGTCAAAAAAATAAAAAATAAAACCCCAAATATTAGTATTTAGTTTGGTAGCTGTTGATTGTAGTTACCTAGGGAGGGTGGGAATCTCTCTTTTCATCTCATCATTGACTCTCCCCTCTTGGGAATGCTGGCAGGAGGTGGAGGTTCATCTGGCCCCTTTTTCCCAGAACCATGAAAAGCCCATTTGAGCTTTAACTATTACAAATTTTATTTATTATTACTAAATTCTTCTTTTTTTTTTATAGGAGACACTTTCTCAGAGGTTAAATTTAAATAGTTAGTTGTTTGAAGACCTTTGTCTCTGTGTTTTGACACAGTTACTCCCAACGACTTTCTAACCTCCCACACCTCCCTCTCATTTCTCGCTAACACACAGTTCTTCCTTTGATGGGCAAGAAGCAGCACTTAGATTGGGCCTCTAAATCCATTGTTTCCTCTGGGAGTGAGAGAGTCTCTCTTTTGAGTAAGGAGGTTTGTTTTCTTCTTCTTTTTCTTCTTCTTCTTATGGTTTTTTGACTTTTTTTTTTGGGTTAAAATTTGCATCTTTTTTTTTTTTTTTTTTTTTTTCTGATGGGGCTATATTTTTTGAGGGTCATGTCATGTTTGTTCAATTTGCTTAAACATGCCACGCTCCATATCAAGAATTTGGTTACATATACAATTGCTTTGTTATTTGATATGCTATTTTATAGGTTCTTGTAATTTGGAAGAGTTTTTATGAAAATCTTATGGTTTAGCTAACTCAATTTTTTTTTTAACTTGCTCTTTATATTCATTTTTCTTGAATCCTTAAATTCCATGAGTTTACTGGTAAAAGAAAGAAAAAAAAAAAAAAACAATGTTGAATTTAATGTTTCCCATTGTTTTGTGGTTTGCATTTGATTCATAACTACCCTGCCATATTGTTTGTTTAGTTTCAGTTAATAATGGAGAGTTTTGTACACTGGGTATGACCTTTTTGAGTACAGGAGCTCGCTTTCTTAAATCCCATATCCTTAAAATTCCACTACTTTCTTTGTTAGTTCCATGTTTTATGTGTAGCTTACCTTTTATCAGCAGAGCTTGATAGTGTCTGTTTGTTTTGGAAGGAAAATACTAAATCTTTTATTGTAATAAGACCATTAAAGTCCTTGTTAATTGGTATTTAAAAAAGGAAGCCAATTTGCTTTGATTTATGCAGGCAAAGAGGAAAGCAAATGAAGACCAATCAGCCGATGGACAAGCGACAGACCTTGAGCATGGTGATGCAATAGAGGTAAACGCTACTCTAGTCATTTGAACACCAAAATTTTATTCATCTTTGATTCAAAGCTGTTTTGTCAAAATTTGTAACTGTGTTTTGGTTCTTTGGTAAATGCTGCAGGCCGCAAATGTTGGATTTTCTAGAGTACTGTCACTAGTAAGTGGGAAATTTATGATGGGTTTTGATAATGTTGTAAGGATTCTCTGAAATATGTCATATGGTAAAAATCCTCATGTTTTACAGGCAAAACCAGATGCAGGGAAGCTAGTTGTTGCCACCATTGCATTGCTGATAGCATCCACATCAAGTATTCTGATTGTATGTTGATTTACTTATTGGTGGCCATGCAAGACCTCTCTTTCATTTTTATTCCCCACCCCCCCCCCCCCCCTCCCTTTTAATTATCTTCTAACACAAATATAGTGAATGGATTGTTAATTTGACTACCAAGTACCTTTTAGGATTTCTATTGGCTCACTGTCACTGAACAATGCTAAAATTAAATGCGTGTGTGTACGTATATAAATTTTAATTACAACAAGTTCCAGAGTTTATTTGACAATATAGAATAACATTTAGTGTATCACTATAAGCCAATATATCTAACAGTATGCTTCTCAACTCCAACAACAAGAGCATCATGGCCAAATCTTTTTCTTTCTGTTTTGAGATAAATATCTTTTGTCAATATGCTCTTCGAACATGTTGAAGATTACAATAAAAAATACAAACTTCCTGGTCATGTGGATCAATGTGGACTCAACTTCTGCTTTCTATACAAGCCAAGGGACGCTAAAATTTCTCTTTCTCTGACTGTTCTCCCATTAATATCTAGGAATAACTTCTAACTCATTACTTGGTTTGTTCTTATTGCAAAACCTGTCTCTCTGAACATAATGATTCTTGTTATGCAGCCAAAATATGGTGGTATGATAATAGACATTGTATCAACAGAAATAAGAACTCCTGAACAGCAGGCAGAAGCTCTAGAAGCCATCAAGGACACCATATTGGATATTGTGCTGATAGTTGTCATCGGGTATGATATACTCTCTTGTATTTTCTGGCATTTCTGCACTAAGTTTAAATAGTTTCTAAGGACTGTAAGTTATAGGAGTGCTTTGGCTGCTGTTCTGAATCAGCACAATCTGAGGAACAAATAATATGGGTGGGTGGGTGGGACTAGTTTGGAGAAAAAATAAAATCACTGTAATCAACATCACATATGGCATTTATACAAATCCTTTACCAGTGGAAATGAGAAGTGAACAAACTGATATGAATAAATAAAGTACAAACCTAAGCAACGTAATGATGCAATAGGATCAACTCCAAATTGGTTTTCAAAAAGATGATAGATTTTCAGAAGTACATATTTACCATACTTATTTATGAATTTTAAAAAATAAAAGCATGCTCTGGCTAGAACAAAATAAATAAAAAAGTTCCATAATTTACCTTTCTTTCTTTTGGGGAAAAAAAGAAGGGGGGTGGGGGGGTGTTGGTTGGGGTTGGGGCAGCTAGGAAACTCCGTAACTTTCATAATGCCAAAACATAAAAAGAGCTATTAATACAGTGATGCCTTCACCAAATTAGAAATACAGAGGCAAGAATCTCAATTTTCTTCCAACCAGAAATAGATAAGTACAAATTCTTAGAACTTCTAATAACTTAATTTCTTTTGAGACTTCTCCTACTCACATAACTATAATTTAAAGCCCAGCACTAGAAAATGAAAACATTTATAATCCGATTAACCCATCAATTCAACAAGATCTCTATTAACTGCATTTCCTAGCTGTAACATGCTTTCTGCCGAATATGGATAATGTTAAGCATTGCTGAATTGGCTGTCATATATGATATATGACGGCTTGAAAAGAATGATAATAATAAAATTTTGAAATAACCGTCTCAAGATTATTGTCCTTGTATCAAATTTTAAGAGCCTATGTTAGCTTATGTTGTTTAATGATAATTGACCTTTGTTTTTTTAGTTCACTGTGCACAGCACTTCGAGCATGGTTGTTTGCTTCTGCTAGTGAAAGAGTTGTAGCTCGTTTGAGAAAGGACTTATTCAGTCACCTTATCAATCAGGTTAGATCCATTAGTTCTTGATCTTGTAAAACTGGAACACTCCCTGTGAGATAAAAATACACAGAATTGCAAAAGGACATATAGAAACTTACACAATGTATATCCATTTCTATACCACTGCACGGTTGGTCTTTTGGGTTTTATATCAATATCATCATGCTGGAAGCATATTCAAACTGTGAATAACTTCTTTAGTGTGAGAGCTGTATTAGGAACAATGGAAGTCAACAATTATCAAGTTACTATAATTATCTTATTAGTATTGCTGTGGAACTCTAAATACCATTTGGTGCGGTTGATGCTGCATGGTTCAATAGGAAATAGCATTCTTTGATGTTACTCGAACGGGGGAACTACTAAGCAGGCTATCTGAAGACACACAGATCATAAAGAATGCAGCCACTACCAATCTTTCTGAGGCACTCCGAAATCTAACAACTGCGTTTATCGGCATTGGCTTCATGTTCTCATCTTCATGGAAATTAACATGTAAGTGATTTTATTTTCTTTGAGTAATGCTCATATAGTCTAGTGATTATTTTTCTTATTGTATGCTTCTTCCTGTTTAGTGTTGGCTTTGGCCGTAGTGCCAATCATTTCGGTTGCTGTACGAAAATTTGGGCGCTATCTTCGTGAACTTTCACATTCAACTCAAGCTGCAGCTGCAGTATCTGCCTCAATTGCAGAGGTTTGTAAGCAAAATATGAACATTATATTGCTATTTATCAATTTTTTAATTGCTTAATGCATGGCACTGGAAACCATCCATTGTTTATATTTTTAGATTCCTATTGCGTAAATAGTTGTTTTTGGAAGAATACAAAGTGGCAAAAAGGAAGTCAGAATGGAAGTTTGAGAGTTTAGATTTAAGATTTGATGGCTTGCATGGAAAAGGTAATTTGAAGGAGAGGGAGAAGGATATTTAAAACTTGCTAAGCCTAAGATAAGGGGAAGGAAAAGCAGAGACTTTACTTTGTTAATTGTGTCAAAGAATTATATTAAGGGAACACTATATTAAGGAAAGACATAGGAGCTACCTTTTTATTATTTTTCAATAAGTACCGAAGAATATAGGAGCTACTTAGATGTATTCTTGAATTTAATCCACGGAGGATATTGGGAGCAAATTTCCAATTTACCTCCATTGAGATAGAAATCATAGGTTCACAAGAAGAGTTATAATAGTTGAGGTAACAAATAATTAAAGAAGATAAAAATAGGAAAGAAGTTAACTCATAAGAAATTCTGAACTGATTTGCACGGATTCTTTGTACTTTTACCCTATGCAATTTGTTAATAATATTTAGTTCTATACGAGTTAAACAGGCAAGTAACTCATTATTAGGAAAGTTGTTAATTTTTTTTTAATTCTAACTTGTTTGTTTTTCCTGTGCAATATTGATTTTTAGGAATCTTTTGGGGCCATTCGGACAGTCAGATCTTTTGCTCAAGAAGCTTATGCAGTCTCTAATTACTCAGAAAAAGTTGATGAGACACTGAACCTTGGTCTCAGACAAGCTGTGAGTGTCTTGATTAGTTTATCTCTCTCTCTCTCTCTCTCTCTCATTGGAAGCTGTGAGTGCATTTCCTAGTTATGAATATTTGAGAAAAATCCTTAAGCTTTTAAGGCTTGCCTTTTCTGATACAGAGAGTAGTTGGTCTATTTTTTGGAGGGCTAAATGCAGCATCAACATTATCTGTCATCGTAGTGGTGGTTTATGGTGCTTACTTGACAATAACAGGCACCATGACTGCAGGCTCTCTTACATCCTTCATTCTTTATAGCCTTACAGGTGCTTCCCGCATTGTTTATACCCTGTAAATTGTACCTGTAAGGGACAAAATGTTTTCAAATTTAGTTTTGAAGCTTGGGAAATTTTTAAAAAATACTTAGCCTCTTAAGACTTAAGAGGCCGTTCCAGTAATCCAGTTTGATATACAGTAACATGAATTGTGTTTCTGCTCTGCTTTGAAAAAGGTGGCAATCACCGTATCTGAATATTATGGGTTATGATAAACCAGTCTTCTAAGCCAAACCCTTCATGTTTTCAATATCACTGTTTTTGTTGCCTGTGACTGCCTCTTTTATTTCTTTCTTTGAAAGCTTTATAACTACTAAGAATTTACAAAATTGTGATATTTCTGTGTCTGCAGTTGGATCCTCAGTATCCTCTTTATCAGGATT
Organism: Lithocarpus polystachyus; assembly: GCA_033629205.1. Lineage (NCBI taxonomy): Eukaryota > Viridiplantae > Streptophyta > Magnoliopsida > Fagales > Fagaceae > Lithocarpus > Lithocarpus polystachyus. The sequence continues at coordinate 70,794,091 of CM066163.1, forward strand.
GTATACAACAGCAATGAAAGCTGCAGGAGCAAGCAGGAGAGTTTTTCAGCTCCTGGATCGCGTCTCATCCATGCCAACAGCAGGAGATAAGTGCCCCATAGGGTCAGTTACTTTACATCCCCACCCCTCTCTCTGGGGGTCCCTTTCCCTCTCTTTTACACACCATAACCCTTGATTTGGGAAATAATACCATAAAAATTACTATTAATCATCTATTTACTCTGATACATTCTTACGCTTAAAAGCAGTAGACCATTAAGCAATAAGTACACTATCTCATATTTTCATTCTCCAGTTTAGATTAAAGTTAAATTCTAATCTGTAATGTTGTGGCTGTGATGGCAGAGATCCAGATGGAGATGTGGAATTAGATGATGTCTGGTTTGCTTACCCTTCTCGCCCAAGTCATATGGTTCTCAAGGTAGCGGTTTTTCTTAATTACATTATGCTGCAAACTTGAAAACGATGAGCACTAATACTAAGAAATGTTTTCTTGCCAACGAGATGATGTCATCAATTTACCTATGTACGTTGACTGTGTTAATGTAACATTAATTCTAAGATTCAATTTGACTCTTGTTTGTTGCCCTGAAGTCTTTCTTTGGCTTGAGTTGTGAAAGAATTTATCTTCTTTGAATGCCTTTCCTACCTAATGGGTCATTAACATTTGAACCCATGTAAGAACTTTCTTAGCATAGTATGAGTGTTTTTATGATTTTCTTCATGTATCAACATTGGAATAGTAAGCATACAAGACTTCAAACATTTTTAACCTTGTGACTTTATCTACAACCATTGTTTCAATTGCAGGGTATAACATTAAAACTGAGGCCTGGTTCAAAAGTTGCTCTTGTTGGTCCAAGTGGTGGTGGAAAAGTAATGTTATTATCCTTATCATTTTTATTTTTTTTCCCTCTTGGTGGTCTTTCAACGATTAGAGCATGTCTAAGGCTCTAAAATCATCATTTTTTCCTCTTTGTCAAATGAGTACATTAAATTTGACTTGTGTAGAATGTTAAAATTATTTAATATTGTATTGCAGACCACAATAGCCAACTTAATTGAGAGGTTCTATGACCCTCTCAAGGGAAAGATTTTGCTAAATGGGGTTCCCCTGGTAGAAATATCACATGAATATCTTCACAGCAAGGTAATTTTAGTTTCAAAATAATTTTCTGGTTATGATATAGCAGGATTTGGTAGAGGGACTTAGCTCCTCTAAAATCCCCTGTAAAATAGCCTGTGGATCAGAGTTGATAATATTAGAATCACGAGTTTTCTTTGACACCCTACTTTTCTATACTTTTCAGATAAGTATTGTCAGCCAGGAGCCTGTTCTTTTCAATTGTTCTGTGGAAGAAAACATTGCCTACGGGTTCAATGGAAATGCTAGCTCAACTGATATAGAAACTGTAGCTGTGAGTTTCAATCATTTTTTTTTTCATTCCTTCTGAACAAATGAACATCTTCTATTTTTATTTACTCTATTTTTGTATACTGATAAAGTGGTAAATATTTCAGAAAATGGCTAATGCACATGAATTCATAGAAAAGTTTCCAGAAAAGTATAAAACTGTTGTTGGAGAACGTGGATTGAGGTTGTCAGGAGGCCAGAAACAACGAGTAGCAATTGCAAGAGCACTCCTAATGAATCCAAGGGTTTTGCTATTGGATGAAGCCACTAGTGCTCTAGATGCTGAGAGTGAATACCTCGTTCAGGTGAGATCAGCAGATTTAAGTAAATCATCCATTTGGACAGTACTAACTTTATTTTTGCAGGACAGATAGAGTTTTTGATGTCCAAAATATCCAAGCTTTGGTTCTTTTTGTTAATTATTCGTGTCTTATCAAACAATAGCAAATGAAAAAAATACCTTTCATAAGAAAATAACACCAAGAAAGAAGAAAAATTATTAGGCTATCCTGACCTTTCAACTTGCATTCCAATGTCACAATGATGGTTGTGAATAATCCAACAGTCACTGGGACAACTAGTGACTCAAAATAAGTTTTAAGGTAGTCTTTGTCTAATTGAGGATCCATAACTAACCCCAGCAATTCGGGACAAAGGGAATAATCTGACAGTCACTGGGACAGCAATTTTGTTATTGTTTTTGTCATCAGTGTCTCACTGAATATTCTGTCCGCAATTGCCCAGCACCTTTGGAAATTTGATTGAGCTGAGGTATCTTGGCTTAAAGATGGACTTACCTCGAAACAATCCCATCATCCATGGGCAACTTGTTAAAGCTTCAAACTATGTGAAGCATACGAGGCAGAATAGAGGTAGGACTAATATTTATGCAACACTTGGTAAATTGAAGTCCTTCAGCTGCAGGACTAATATTTGTGCAATGTTAAGTCAATAGAAGACTTTTAATTGTAGGATTTATGTTTGTGCAAAGTTAGTGATGTGATTTGGTGTAACGTGAGGCACTTTAAGATGTTCAAAATTGAACATTCTCTCTGCTTTTATATTTTATATTAGATTAGATATTTGATTCTGTAAGATTCAAAGTCTCTTATGGCTTTCCCCTCTAAAGCACCACCAGTTTCTTCCTGCCCAACCATTCATCATTGTTGCTGTTCGTCTAGCATACCCCTTCACTTTCTCCTTTTGGATTTACCTACTATCCAGTCTCATCAAGAAGATAAAAATGCATTCTCTGCCAATGACATGTAGCAAGAATGATTTATATAGTGTGAGCATTGAACTTGTTCCCAATAATGCTATAAGTTGCATGTTCGAAGCTACTCCTTGCCATTGGCCTTTCATTACAAAATATACATTGGAATGTATTGCTTTAAGTTGACGGTGCCAAGGAGTAATTATAGGTATTAAACCACATTTCTTTCTCTCCTATAAGGGAGAAAAAGAAGAAGAAAATTCAGGGAAAGAAGAGAGAGAACAGAGCTACAAAATATGCTGATTTTGTCTGCCTATAATTCTAAGTTTTATTTCGTTCATTATCAAACATATTAACCAATTCTCATGCAACCTATAGGATGCCATGGATTCTCTGATGCGGGGAAGGACTGTTCTTGTCATAGCACACCGGCTTTCAACTGTCCAAAGTGCAGACACTGTTGCAGTTATATCAGATGGTCAGATAGCCGAAAGTGGCACCCATGATGAGCTACTCAGCCAGGATGGAATTTACACTGCATTAGTGAGGCGGCAATTACAAGTCCCCAAAACGGAACTGTAGTCTAAGACTACAAAACTCAGTTAGAAGTGAGTTCACTTGTGATTGGAATTCCCATACTGGCTTCTCCTATGTAATGATTTGTCTTTGAATTCATAAATGTTCTTGTTTTAAAAGATTATGAAGACCTTTTTGTACTTAATCTTACAACATGTATAGAAACCTTGTTACTTTCCAGATTTAATATCTAGATTGCTCCTAGAGTCATTTGGTCAAAAAATGTGATTTTCTAAACAATTAAGGAATATTGGTGGCCCTAACACATATGCCGACACCATCAACATGGCTTGAATACGCAGCTGATTCAAATTGGTGGTTGCCGATTGGTATTGCATAATTTTAACAATCATTGTGTATGCTGGAATGCACGGACGCGGCATTTTGGCTGACGAATCTGCATCCTACGCCGCCCGACGTGGGGTGCGGTGGGCAACGCCGCTGCTTGCGCGACAGTCCGCGACGTTTTTTTTTTTTCCCCCTCAGCGCGATACGCGCCGATTCGCGCCGAATCAGCTTTGATTCGTGCCGATTCATGCCGAACCGGACCAATATCAGCCAGAATAGGGCTGTACTGGCCGTATCGGTCCATATTGGCCGGCGACCGAAACGGCCGAAACCAGTCGAAATATACACTAAATAACACCAGAACAGGCGAAATTGGCTTTAAATGAGGTCCAAACATCCTAAATCTATCATTCTTCAATTTTTTAAGAATATTTTAATAGTAAAAATATATAGAAAATATAAATAATAATTTTTTAATCACCGAGTCTTGCCGCACCCGCACCCACCTTTTTCAAAAATTGCTGAGTTCCGCACCCGTACCCGAGTCCGAAAACGCACCCATGCTTCATAGTGTGTATGTCTATGTCATACCCTATCCTAACTTATGGGCATATTCTACTTTTATTTTCTTGTGAAAGAAAAAAATTATTAATCCTAAATTTAGAAGAGCATTAAAATGTATACCCTTCGGAATAATCCAGTTGTGTGTGTGGGTATATATAAGTGATTAACTTATTATTCAAGCAAGTGTCAATTTTTTTATGATAGATTAAAGAGTAATGCTACAAACACAATATCTATATATTACTAAAAGTTAAAGCGTAACATTCAATGTTGCTACGCTTACGTTGAGCCACATTAGCAGTCATATCATCATTTTTTTGTTTCCAATTTTTCTTATATATTTTTTAAAACTTCTCATTTAAGGTGACTTAAAAACTCCATTATTTAAAAATTAAAATATCTTTTAAGTATTATTTTTATTATTATTTTTTCAAAACTCTCCCTTCCTTTTACCTCTTCATCTTCTCACTACTTTTTACCTTAATATCATTTTTACTCTACCTTTTTATCTTCCATTATTTTGACTCTTCTTATTCTAAACATCTTACTATAAATTTGACATCTTCTTCATTCTATACATAATTTTCTCACACAAAAAATGTAACGTCTTTCTCTCACTCTCTCTCTTTCTCTCTCAATTTGATTTTCATTTTTTGTTTAATTTTTTTATTGCATCAATTCTTTAGGTTGATGAATTTTTATGTTAATTAGAATTCTTCTTTAGGTTGATGCAATTTAGTTTTATGTTTTAAGTTGTTATCTTTTATATTCTTTTTGATTAAATATTATCCTACTGCATTATACATATAGTATATAATAATATAATGTTATTATATTACATAGAATGACTTAGATAATTTGCTATTTATTGTTATATATTTCATTTTTACTCTTTTTTCTTCTCATCTTATTTCATTCAACATTTAAATTCAGTCACATCCTCCATACTATTAAATTATGCAACTCAAATCAAGAAAATTGCTAGACACAAACCTGCCTTCCTTTACCATACATTGGAGGAATCAAAATATTTGTGTGATAAAGGGTCATATAATTTATAATTTAAATAGCACTCTTTGAATGTGTCTAGGCTTATAGATTGAGCAATTTGTAGACTTAAAAGGCTATTGAGAATGAACTTTTTGAATCAAGACTAAAAATACATATCATTTAGATAAAAACTTTTATCATAGATACATTTTTTTTTTTTTTGCCACAAATTTAAATCACGCAAACTTAATAATTTTAAATTATGTGTTAGCATCGTCTGTGCTTCTTCTTCTTCTCAAAAATATTATGTATTATCTTTAAAGGATGCCAACAATACTGATCTTAAGGGAAAAGTTACATAAAATATTGAGAAAAAAATGTTTTATATTACAATATACTAAAAATGTTTTTTAAATATTTAAACCTTTCTATTTTTCATATCATTGACGTGTTCTACAACTACCATTTGTGTTAACTTAAGTCTTAATATTCTTAAGTTGTTTCGGAAAAAAGAAAATAAAAATTTTAAAAAAATTGTCGCAAAAGAGGAATTCATGTAAATTTTTTTGCAAAAAATAAAATATCTGTTTTGTAAGGCCACCAAACTTGATAATTTGCAAATGATGGAACCACTCGCAACAATATTTGCATAGTTATATAATTCCAGCCAAAGCAATTGAGTATACTTTTAGTCTTCAAAAAACACATATCTATCAATGATTAAATGTTCATCTTGAGTAATTTTAACTTTTCATATAATTTTAACTTTATATATTCATCTATTTTAATTTAATTTATATTTTTTTCAGAAAAAAAAATTAGTTTCGATATTTATAAGTAAACAATGAAATAATGATTCATGAATAATCAAAAACAAAAAAAAAAAATTATCTATACATATTTATTTTGTGCGGTTGTAACTTTACATATAATTTTGTATTTATATATTCATCTACTTTAATTTAGATATTTATAGCTTAATAATGAAATTCATAAATAAGGTAATTAAAACAATCATATTTCTACAATTCAAAAAGTCAAAATTTATTTTTTTTCAAAAAAAGCCTTTTACATTTCCTTGGAATTATTTTTAATTTTTTATTATAGAAAACTTTGACATACCACTAACTTAACCACTTCATACATTAAAAAAAAAAAAATTAAGACTCATTATTACTTCCGTTAATATATTATGGATATCTTAATTGACTAAGTCCAAACTAAAGATATGTCTTTCATATTTCCTTGAAAAAAAAAAAAACATTTGATATACACTAGCGTAACTACATCTATACCTATTTAAGACATCCATGATATTTATTTTTTATTGATAACCATAAAATTTACAAAGAATAAATGAAGGAAGAAAAAAAGAAATGAAATCAAACGTCAATTAATAACCATTATTTGGAAAATAAAAGGTGGTCAAGAAGAGTAAGAAATAAAATAGAAATGGCTATACAGTGGACATTGAAATTTTTATAGTGCAATAAAATCAACCATTACATTCACTTAATTAAATCAATAATCAACAATTAAATATAATAATGCAAAATTTAAACTGTATGGATATTGGGCCCAGAAGTTGGCTGTTATAGGGATATTGGGCCCATAAGTTCATTACCCATCTGTATAATGAGCCTGTAGACCAAGCCCAGGACGAGGGTTTGTCCGAGAATGTGGAATCTTTGTCAAAAGAGGTTGTGTTAGTAGATAAAGAGCTTAGTTTTGATCATAATGGTTTGACAAGACGGGCCGAGGATGAATGACTCCTCAGCTAGCTAAGGCCGACGTCCGAAAAGGTTGCTTGTCAACCAAGATAATGTTCCGGAAAGTTCTGTTGGTGCAAATAAGCATTATAGAAATATCAAACAGGAAGGAGTCCTAAAATATCTAAAGAGAAAGCTGCTACCTCCACATTAAATGCTCTGCAGCTAATCCTCTGGCCGCATTAATGTAGAAGTGATACCTAAACAGTGCTATTCAGCCTTACAGCTATTGTGTAAAGACTTCCGAAAGGTGTTGATGGGACAAGTATCAACACCAACCAACAGGCCTACACGTGGAAGGCAATGGAAGAAGAAAGGGAGGGTATAAAATGGAGGAGATACCCAGAGAACTTGATATCAGGAAAAAAAGGAGAGAGAAACTCTGTAGTAATCAAGAACTAAGTCTGTAACCAACTTATGAATCAATATACTGAAACTATTCACCTCGGATTTAGCCGAAGACGTTTTTCTTTGAATAAATCTATTATGTCCTTATTCTTTTGTTTGCTTGGATCTATTATGGTTGTTTTCAACACCTAAAAGCCCAGTTTTTCCAACCTACTCTCTATAAATTCATTATTTTGGGCTTTATGAGCCTAAACCTATCCCTCAAGTGGGCTAGGAAGCTAATTTGTCCCCTTACAATTGGCGTCGTTTGTGGGAACTACTGGTGTGGTAGTGACTGACCTTCAATCATAGTAGGTTCGGGTCCAAACCAGCAAGAATCTAGGGGGTCTCAACGTGAAGACCACTTTAGTGATCTTGAGCGTAAAAGGTACCAGGAGGGAAGTGTGCATATTACCCATACTGGTGAGAGTCGTTCTCAGGGTGGTAGCCACCTCTCTCATGAGAAGAATGCAAAGGCCATGCAGCTGAAGATTGATCACTTGAAGAGGAAGTTGCGCCATGAGCGGAGATGGTGAAGTCCCTCCATTTCTGACTTTTCTTCTGATGGTGAAAGGGATGATGATTACAAGCGTAGATCAAGGACACCTTCTAGCGAGTCTTTCTCGTATGATGAGGACTATCATCACGAGCACAGGAATAAAGATTCATCCTCGAGAGGCCTTGGGAACAATGCCATGAGTAGGGCACTTAACCAAATTTCCAAATCACCTTTCACACGTAGAATTGAAGGAGGGAGACTTCCTCAGCGGTTTGCCCAGCCCACATTCACCATGTATAATGGCCAAACAGACCCTGTGGAACATGTTAGCCATTTCAACCAGAGAATGGACTCCAAGATCGAGGCCTTGATGTGTAAGGTATTCCCATCTAGCTTGGGGCCCTGGCAATAAGATGGTTTGACGGTTTGGGAGCAAGTTCCATCAATTCCTTTAAGGAACTCACACTGGCGTTTGAATCCCGTTTTATCACATGTAGCAGGGTTCCTCAACCATTGGATTCCTTGTTGTCCCTATCCATGAAGGAAGGTGAAACCTTGAAAACATATTCGGACAAGTACTAGAAGATGTTCAACGAGATAGATGGTGACTTTGACGACGTGGCTGTCAGGACTTTCAAGGTCAGTCTACCTGCCGAGCATGGCTTGAGGCTGTCCCTGACTAGGAAACCTGTTACCAGCGTACGACAGCTCATGGATCGGATCAATAAGTGTAAAAGAGTTGAGGAAGATCAACAACAAGGAAATAGGAAGGGTAATGTTATCCCTTAGGAGAGGAGGGATTTCAGGTCGGATCATTATAACAATAACCGGCCGCGAAGGGAATTTGGTGGGCAGTCAAGATCTACAGCTACCCAGATGGTCAACACTGTGTTCCGGGAACCAATACATCAAGTCCTAGAGAAAATTAAGAACAAGCCATACTTCAAGTGGCCAAAAAAAATGAGCAGAGATCTCTTGAGACGCAATCAGAGTCTTCATTGCCAATATCACTGGAAGTGGGGGCATACAACTGAAAACTGTAGAACCTTATAGAGTTATTTGCAGCAGCTGATCTAAGATGGCAGATTAAAGCAGTTCTTGAACCGACCCAACGAGCAGGAAAGTCATCAAGTGGGATCAGGAACTCAAGGAAATACTTCTTCGAGACCCCCGTTAGGTACAATTAATGTCATCTTTGTTTCACCAGGAAGAACTGGTTCTGGTACTTTTCAAGTAATGACTGTAGCTCGACCACTAGCCGAGGACTCTAGCTTTGAGCCAAAGAAGGCTAGATTGGAGGTCCGACCAGCGCTGAGTTTTTCTGACGAGGATAAGAGGGGAACTATCCAGCCGCACGATGATGTTTTGGTGGTCACCCTCAGAATAAGTGGGTATGATGTGAAGAGGGTGATGGTAGACCAAGGCAGTGGTGCAGAGATAATGTACCCTGATTTGTACAGAGGTTTGAATTTAAAGCTTGAGGATCTGACAGCCTACGATTCACCTTTGGTAAGTGTCGATAGGAAGGTTGTCATACCAAAGGGTCAGATTAGGTTACCCGTGCAGGCTGGTTCAGAGGTGGTAGAAGTGAACTTCATCGTGGTGGATGCGTACTCTCCCTACACGACAATTGTGGCCAAATCCTGGCTTCATGCCCTAAGAGCTGTTTCTTCAACTCTACATTTGAAGGTAAAGTACCCATCAGGTGATCGAGTTGAGGAGCTCGTAGAAAGCCAAAACATGGCTAGGCAACACCTCGTGGCAGCAATTATGCATCAACCTGCATCCGAGTCCTCGGCCTCCGCAAAGGGGGGATTATAGCAGTTAAAGCCTCCAGTGTTACCTAACCATAGCCCTGCCAAGGGGCGAAATGTGAGAATTTAGAGAAATTTACTATAGGTGATAACCCGAAGAAGTTTTTTCAGGTTGGAGCTCAGCTACCGTCTCAGGAGAAGGAAGAGTTGGTAGGGTTTCTCAAGAAGAATGTTGATGTGTTTACCTGAAATGCTTACGAAGCTCCGGGGGTGGATCCGAGCTTCATCTGCCATCACTTGAACATCAATCCATCTATTACCCCTAGGAGGCAACTACCTCGGCGCTCATCAAAGGATCACTTTGATGTTGTCAAAGATGAGGTGATGAAGCTTAAGCAGGCTGGGGCTATCAAAGAGGTGTTTTACCCTGAATGGCTAGCTAACACTGTGGTTGTGAAGAAGAAGAATGGAAAGTGGCAGGTATGTGTGGATTTTACAGATTTGAATAAGGCCTGCCTAAAAGACCCATTCCCCATGCCTCGAATCGACTAGTTAGTGGATGCCACTGTAGGACACCCCCGGATGAGTTTTTTGGATGCTTTCCAATGCTACCACCAAATACCTTTGGCTCTAGAGGATCAAGAAAAGACAACTTTTGTCACTCTCACTGGGAACTACCATTACAAGGTGATGCCTTTTGGTTTGAAAAATACGGGGTCTATTTATCAGAGAATGATGACAAGGATGTTTAAGCCACAACTGGGAAAAACATTGAAATTTATATTGACGACATGGTGGTCAAGAGCATGTTGGAGGCCGAGCACGTTAACGACCTCGGAAATATCTTTGAAATTTTGAGGAGACACAAGCTGCGACTTAATGCTTCCAAATGTTCTTTTGGTGTCAGATCAGGGAAGTTTTTGGGCTACATGGTCACGCACCGCGGAATTGAAGTCAATCCCGATCAGATTAAGGCAATCAATAATTTACAGCCACCTCAGAACCCCAAGGAGGTTCAAAGGTTAACAAGGATGACCGCTGCTTTAAACCGATTCATATCTCGATCAGCAGACAGATGTAGACCTTTCTTCCAATTGTTGAATAAGTGGAAAGGATTTGAATGGACCGAGGAGTGTGTCCAGGCCCGAAGTGGATGAGGTTTTATTTGCCTATATTGCAGTGGCTGCCTACACGGTGAGTTTGATGTTGATACGGGTTGATAACAGTGTAAAGAAGCCAGTTTATTATATGAGCAAATCAATACATGAGGCCGAGGTCCGGTATTTACCACTCGAGAAGGCCGTTTTGGTAGTGGTGCATGCCACTCATAAGCTTCCACATTACTTCCAGTCACACACAATTGTTGTCCTAACCCAGCTCCCACTCAGGTCTCTTCTTCGATGCTCTGATTACATAGGAAGGATTGCAAAGTGGGGGACGATCCTAGGAGCTTTTGACATCAAGTACATGCCTCACACCTCTGTCAAGGGTCAAGTCCTCGCCGACCTGGTGGTTGAGTTTGCTGAAGCCCCAATAGAGGAAAAAGTGAAGGAGCGAAACATGGATGGAAATTCAGTTGGTGTAATCTCTTTACAAGAGCCTTTGTCTTGGAGGGTCTACGTTGATGGTGCAGCAAACCACAAAGGATCTGGAGTGGGGCTAGTCCTGGTGTCCCCTGAGAAGATCACAATTGAAAAATCCTTGAGATTAGGCTTCTCGGCCACAAACAATGAAGCTGAGTATGAAGCTCTACTGGTTGGGATGGCCATGGTACAAAGGATGAGTGGAAAGGCAATGGAAATATTCTCTGACTCAAGACTGGTGGTAGGTCAGGTCCGAGAAAAATTAGAAGCCAAAGATCACAGAATGCAGGAGTATTTGAGCCAGGTTAGACATTTACAGTCTGGATTTGAGTCTTTTAATTTGTCACAAGTCACTAAAAGCAAAAATACGCACGCAGACTCACTTGCAACACTAGCAACCTCCTCGTCACAGGGTTTACCTAGAGTAATCCTTATGGAAGATCTAATTAGACTTGTTAGGGAAGGAAAAGATGTGATCTTTATCCATCAAATAAGGGTGGATCCTAGCTGGATGGACTCTATCGTGCTATTCCTTAGAGATGATATTCTGCCTGAGAATAAGTCTGAGGCGGACAAGATACGGAGGAAGGCTCCTTGGTTCTGGCTGTCTGAGGATCAAAAACTATATAAGAGATCCTTTTCTGGCCCGTATCTGCTATGCATACACCCTGAAGCAATTGAGATACTTTAGGAAGAGTTACATGAAGGAATTTGTGGAAACCACACAGAAGGAAGGTCTTTATCTCATAGGGCCCTCACTCAAGGGTATTGGTGGCCCAACATGCAAAGAGAAGCACAAGAGTACGTGAAGAAGTGTGATCAGTGCCAGAAATTCGCACCAAACATCCATCAACCAGGAGGAGTCCTTAATCCTCTGTCCAGCCCTTGGCCTTTTGCTCAGTGAAGCTTAGACATTGTAGGTCCTTTCCCCAAGGTAGCAGGGAATAAGAAATATATGTTGGTCGGCACGAATTATTTCACTAAATAGGTTGAAACTGAACCACTGGCAAATATCAAGGATATGGATGCCAAGAAGTTTTTCTAGAAAAACATTGTCACTCGATTTGGAGTTCCCCACACCCTCATCTCAGAATAACGGACTTCAATTTTACAGTAAATCCTTTAGGAGGTATTGCTATGAGCTGGGAATAACTAACAGATATTCCACTCCAGCTTATTCACGGGGGAATGGGCAGGCCGAGGCAGTAAATAAGGTTATAGTGAATGGGCTCAAGAAGAGATTAAATGACGCGGAGGGAAGATGGATGCAAGATCTACCACATTTCCTTTGGACTTATAGAACTACACCTCAAAGATTTACTAGGGAAACCCCTTTTTCAATGACATATGGGGCCGAGGCTGTTATTCCTCTAGAAACTGGATTCCTTACGATGAGGACGAAATCTTTCACTCCAAGTAGCAATGATGACTTATTGAAGAAAAGTTTGGACTTAATTGAAGAACAAAGAGAAAACGTCATGGTTCAATTGGCCTACTATCAACAGAAGCTTAAGTAAGGGTATGATGCCAACATAAAATTAAGGCCATTGGCACCTAGTGACTTGGTGTTGAGAGAGGTTGTCGACTTTGTAAAGAACCTAGCCTGGGAAAAATTAGGGTCCAACTGGGAGGGACCATATCGTATCACATCAGTGGCAGGAATAGGTGCATATTGTCCGGAAGATCTAGAAGAAAAGGCTGTACCACACTCCTAGAATGTAAATAACTTGAGAAGGTATTATTATTAATAATAATATACTTCACCATATTTGGCTTGTTTATGTTGCGTGTCTTGTATTATTTATCTAAATATCAAACAGAACCTTAGTTATGCCTAGATCCTCGAATCACATACCTTGAAAAAATTGATATCTTTTTATCATTGTTATAAGTATTAAACAGCACCTTAGTTATGCCTGGATCCTCGGACCACATACTTTAGGAAAATTAATACTCCATAGCATTTATCTAAGTATCAAACAGAACCTTAGTTATACCTGGATCCTCGAACCACATTCCTGTTGGGTAATCATCATGTCTCAAATATCGCATACAAAACATACGCAGCGGAAAAATAAACGGATCTACTTCATTCGAAAACGATAACATGCACTATGTAAGTTTCAGAATATAAGAACAAGAGAGTGTACCTTGATGCGGTGAATTTCAAAACCGAATGAAGAAGTACTCGGGAATACTTTCAATCTTCACTCCAATTCCACTCGATGCCCAAGATGTGTGGTCTCTCAATCAGTTCTATGTTTCTAGAGAGAATATGAAAGAGTGTCTCTCTTCCTTATTTTCATTACCATTAATTATGATAAAACATACAAACCATTTTATTCTATATAAAATTCTGTATGTTTCTCTCCACATAACTGATTATCTAATTGGGCTAGCCTTTTGGGCCTTCCCAATTGGGCTTTAGTGTGTGGCTTGGAGTGGGACCAAAAGGGAACAAATAAAACACTAGCTCCAATGGGCCTTGGGCTTTTCTGTCAACTCTTGACAAGTCCAAAGTTACCATTAATTATATTTAATACCACTATATAAATATAATTACACTCTAGGCCTCATTAATAAATTATATCCCAAGACTTTATTATACATGCAACCCCTTCATAAAATATTCGTAGTAACATAAAGTCATAAATATAGACTGCCACTTTGTGAATTACTACATCTTAATCCTTGAGTACCCGGTTTAATCCTTATGAGTTATTCACCATATATTTATAAAATCCAATTTCATAAATATATACTTTAGTCTTACTAAAGTGGTTAGGCCTAACTCTCTGAATAACTGTACCCATTAAACTTATCTCAAGGGAATATTTTATATCTCCGTTAAGAGACTATGAATTCCATCTTGAGAATATATGTTCCATCAACACTAAATGTGGCTGCCCAACATACTGAGGTTTTGACCGTTACTTTAGATCTCACTTCTGATATATCAAAGCAACCTACATTTCATGATCAGGTCCATTATTCTCTCAGGATTAAGAGTTCATGTGAATACAAGTCGTGAGATTTATTATTCAATTGACAGTCGTTAGGAGAATAATAAATCTCACAGCGGTCCAGTTCAATATGTCTTAACTCTTAAAACATATCAACATATTAACTAGAAATCACCATTTCCATGATCAAGACAAATCATCGTAGTTAATATGTTATAGTCTTCGCAGATGAAATGTCCAATTTCATCACCGACTACGAACCAAAATTCTGAGTTTACAAAGAACTTGTGATCTATATCTTCTGTGACTTTTCACATAAATCACATACTATGCATCTCATGGACTATTTGATAATGTCCGAATATTCATGTTACCATTATTTTAGATAAGAATAAAACAACTTTATTAAACATAATATTAAGTCATACATCATTTCTCAAATAATGTTATACATAATATTATACATAGCATCATACAATAGAATTTAAGGGCACATATCCTAACAATTCCTTGGGAAAATGGATATCTATTTATCATTGTTCTAAGTATTAAACAGCACCTTAGTTATGCCTAACTTCTCGAACCACATACTTTGGGAAAATTAATACTTCATGACATTTATCTAAGTATCAAACAAAACCTTGGTTATGCCTGGATCCTCGGACCACATACCTTGAAAAAATTGATATCTTTTTATCATTGTTCTAAGTATTAAACAGCACCTTAGTTATGCCTGGCTCCTTGGACCACATACTTTAGCAAAATTAATACTCCATGACGTTTATCTAAGTATCAAATAGAACCTTGGTTATGCCTGGATCCTCGGACCACGTACCTTGGAAAAATTGATATCTTTTTATCATTGTTCTAAGTATTAAACAGCACATTAGCTATGCCCAGCTCCTCGAACCACATACTTTGGGAAAATTAATACTTCATGACATCTATCTAAATATCAAACAGACCCTTGGTCATGCCTGGCTCCTCGGACCACATACCTTGGAAAAATTGATATCTTATTGCCATTGTTCTAAGTAAGAAACAAAGTATTGGTCATGCCTGAATCCTCAGACCACATGCTTTGGGAAAATTAACACCCTCTTACATCTTTCCAAGTGTTAAATAGAACTTTAGCTATGACTAACTCCTCAAACCGCACCTTGGTTTATTGAACATTTCAAGTTATTCATGTAAGTGTTAAATAGAACTTACATTATATCTGGATCCCTACGAGTAAGTTAATGCTTCCTAGTGTTTATCCCTTTGACTGACGGCACAAGCGCTACTAATTAACATAGATCTTCATTCAAAAGACATGGTTAATTGCATCCTTGTAAGTATCACTTAAAGCTTTTGAAAGTATATCCATGATCTATTACAATTCTGATTGTTGTGTTCAAGTTTTCTAACTTAACAATGAGAAGAATTAGATGATGTCTGACATGAGTTGGTGTGTTCCTATTTATGTCCACGACTGGGGTTGTACCTAATTTTCGTATTCACTAAGTACTAAACAAGATAGAAATTATATCAGTAGTTGTGTAAGAATCTTGCAAATAATAAGATTCATAACTTTCATTAATAAAAACCTTGAAACAAGGCATATAGAATACAAAATGGCAACCTGGTTACAAATCATGAAAACCCGAACAGAAGTTGCCAGGCAAAACAATAAAATAAATAAATAAAAATAAGAGAACTATATTAAATCCTATTTCTTTTTTATCACGATTTTTCCATGAGAAGGGGCTTGGGATTGTGAGGCAGTAATCTCCTGGGACCCTTTGACAAGCAATGGAAGTGTTACGAGAACAAGCTCCACCTTCAGCACCTCTTTGTCTTTATTTGAATCCTGGGGAACAACCGGAGGCTTGGTAGCATCCGGGGCCACAGTCTTTGTCACCTCAAGCATTGTTCCGATCGCCCCAAGTTGCTCGGCAACTTTTGAAGGACTGTCGGGAGGAGGAGGGACCTTGCTTAGGTTGCTCTGCTTAGGATTTGTCGCCTCAGGAGGAGTGTCCATCTTGGAGCTGCTTGAGGAAAGGGCACAAATGGCTGGGGGATAGTAGATACTTTCAGCCTTCCTAAGGGCAAAAGAAGTCTCAACCCCAGCTTGGTTGAGAGCTTCATTCCATACCTGGACACAATAAGTGCTACATACCCTTGAGACCTCAGCCCTAAAGGCTTCCTCGGTCTCAGCCACCCCAATATCATACCCCTGCTGCTCTGCCTCCTCTCGAGCTTTCTCTGCCTCCTCTTTGGCCTTCTCAGCCAGGTCTTTGGCCTTCTGGACCTCCTCCAGCTTTTTCTTCAAGGCCATGATTTGCTCCTTGGAGGCGGCAAGCTGATCCTACGCTTCGAAGCAAGACCCATTGGCCTTCAACTTGTCTTTCCGCACTGTCCAGGGCAGCTGCAGCGCTTTTTCTCTCTTGGCCAGCTTATTCTTCACCTTTTGAATACTCTTTTCGGCCACATGGAATGTATCAATGGCCGCTATTCTTCGTGCCTCCTCATCCTTTGCTTTTCAATGGGAGTAATTCACCATCTCCTAGGCCCTGAATGTGGCTTGGATGGCTTGGAAGAAAAAGGTACAGTTTAATAATAATAATAATAATAATAATAATAATAATAATAATAATAATAATAATAATAATAAAGCGAGTAGTATACGACGGTAGAAGAAAAGAGACGACTTAACATGGCTAAGTCCCTTTTTAACCCGAGGAACACTTCGTGCTGCCTCGTTGATCTGAGATCAGCCATATCTTTAGGCAGAAGCAGGGATTGCTCCACCACATCTACTACGTACCCAGCTGTGCCTTACTGGAAGTCTCGGATAGAGGCATCCTCGGGAAAAGGAGCCCCATCCAACTCCATGCGTAGGGCCCAGACTGAGGCTACGGCTTTGTGGTCACCCCTTCGCTCCACCTCGGTGGCCGACCTCGTCTGTGGGCCTTTTAATTGTTTATCCCCCCCCCCCCCCCTCTGAGGCTCAATTTCCTGAGGGGGATGTTGCCTTCCTACCTCTACTGCCTCTTTGCCCTTATCTTTCCTTTTTCTCTTGTGATCAGGGGGATCAACACGAGGAGGTTAGTTGGCATAAGGAGTATAAGGTTTGGTCTGTGGTGGCTTCCTAGGTGCATCCTTCCCGGGTTGGGACTCGAGCAACTCTTGTAGAGTGGATCTAGGCTTGTGCTGGATCCCCATCTCATCTAATTCTGGCACGAACGATTGGCTAAGATCACCAAAGGAAGCTTTTGAGGATAGAATGTCATTGAAGACATCAAACTCGTCTTCTGAGTTAGACACTTCTATCACCCTTTGTTCTATTTCTTCTTTTCCTTCTTCTTCCTTTACAGGGGCTGGACGAGAAGAAGCTCCTTCCTCGGCAAGTTGTTGTAGTGGTTGAGCAACCTTTGGGATCCCTTCTGGAATAATAGTGGTAGTTAGGGTGCCTTCTGGAAGAGGGACGCCCTCGAGGAGAAGAAAGCCTGGGACAGCTACACTTATCCTGTGAAGGTGGGGGTCTTTGGCCCTTATAACACACTTCGGTGCCTGGAAGCTGGATGAGATTGGCGTATACCCTAAGATCAAGTGTGCCGCTCGTAATTAGCTGTCCGAGTTCACAAACACCTTGGCTCTAAGAATTTTGTCCAGGCTACTCTTGTTCACCAAGCCGAAATTCGATTCTACAACGTGTTTAACTGCAAAATCATCAAAGAGATAAAGAGTTATTAGAACTAGGAATGACACAAGTAAAAGGGAAGCAAGTTAATTAACATAAATCTTCCTAAGCCTAAGGCTCTGTTCGTTTGGAGTGAAAATAGGGAGAATGGAAAACAAAGGGAGGAAAATAGGATGGAAAATACTGTTTTTCACTGTTCGTTTGGGGAAGGAAAATAGGAAGGAGAGAAAACCCGGAAGAAAGTTTTCTCTCTGGGCCCACATTTTTTTTCCTTCCAAATCGGAAGGAAAATCTGGAGAGAAAAGTGTTATAGTAGCACTTTACAAAAATGTCCTATTCCCACCTATTTTTTTCAACGTTTTTTTTTTCTTCAACGTGACCTGAACGTTTTTTTTTTTTTTTTCTTCTTCTTCTTCAACGTGACCTGAACTCTTTTTTTTTTTTTTTTCTTCTTCAACGTTGACCTGAACGCTTGTTGTTGTTTTTTTTTTTTTTTCAACGTGACCTGATCTAATTTTTACATTATAATAATAAAAATAATAATATAAATTTATGTATATGATGTGATAAATTTTATATTATTTAATGAGTACAAATAAATGTATTTCTTACATATTATGTAACAAGGGTACAATAGTCAATTTATATAAATTACATTTTCCATCCTTCTCTTTTTTTCTCCAACCAAATAAAAAAGTTTTCCACCCTCTCACTTTTCCACCCCTCCAACCGAACATACAAGAGGGAAAACTAAATATTTTCCATCCTCCCACTTTTTCATTCTCCCACAATTTTCCATCCTCCCACTTTTCCTCTCCTCTAACGGAACGGACCCTAAGACCCCACCTAATTCCCTTTCTCTCGTCAGGCAAGGGAGGCCATCGTGCCATTCCCCCGACACGATAAAGAAATCTTTATTCAACCCCTTGTTGGATTTAGGGAGGCACTGGATTAGCCTAACCTCAAGGTACCTTGATTTCAAATAGTACCCCTGACCCTTTAGGTGGTGAAGGTTGTAGACCCAATTGACGTCGTGATGGGTCAGACCTAAACCCATCTTTTCGTTAAGGGCATCTACAGAGCTTAAGATCCTAAACATATTCGGGGTGCACTGAGTGGGGGCTAACCTATGAGCTCTAAGGTAGTCTCTAGTGATTACACCCATAGAGATCCTCATCCCCTCTTCTATGAAGGCAATCATTGGAATAACTACTTCTCTCTCCCACCTTTTTTCGTGCCACTCGCCTTCTTTACAATACCTAATGCCTACTCCTAGAGGGATCTTATACTGGCCCCTAAAGTTCGTTATCCCTTCCTCAGAGCCTACCAAACTTTTAAATCTACCCATTTCTAGAAAGGTTTAGAGAAAACTAAAAAGATGAAGAGAAAAAGACAGAGCTGAGGAGAGGAAAATTACAAGGAATAAGAAATAGTATGGAAAGAGAAAGTGTAAGAACTTGTGAAGACTTACAGAAGTAAAGAAGAGGTCCTCAAACAAGCTTTTAGCATTTGTAAAGACACAAGTAAGGTAGGAATGCTGGCAGGTTCGATGTATGTGCGCTAGAATTAGACGAATGCTAAAGTGAGGTGGAAGATTGATTTAAGTGGTATTTATATCGAAAAGACAACCAAAAGCGGGAAAATTCCCGCCTGTGCTCCATCAGAATTCTTAACCGTCTGATTTGCATCACGTCGTAGAACGTGAGGGACAGGGAGCCGTAAGAATTTAATGAAGACATGTATCGAGTGCCGCGGCAGCAGAAGCGTGCCTTGGGCAGTTAAAAAGGTGTCTTCATAAGCAAAGGTGGGTCGAAACGGACACAGAACAAATACAGTGACATTTAAATCCTCTTTTCTTCCCGAGGAGCCAGAAAGAAGAATCTTGAGGGGCTATTGTAGGGATATTGGGCCCAGAAGTTGGCTGTTATAGGGATATTGGGCCCACAAGTTCATTACCCATCTATATAATGGACCTGTAGACCAAGCCGAGGACGAGGGTTTGTCCGAGGATGTGGAATCTTTGTCAAAAAAGGTTGTGTTAGTAAATAAAGAGCTTAGTTTTGGTCATAATGGTTTGACAAGACAGACTGAGGATGAATGACTCCTCGGCTAGCCCAGGCCGACGTCCGAAAAGGTTGCTTGTCAACCAAGGTAATGTTTCGAAAAGTTCTGTTGGTGCAGATAAGCATTATAGAAATGTCAAACAAGAAGGAGTCCTAAAATATCTAAAGAGAAAGCTACTACCTCTGCATTAAATGCTCTGCAGCTAATCATCTGGCCGCATTAATGTAGAAGTGATACCTGAACAATGATATTCAGCCTTACAGCTATTGTGTAAAGACTTCCGAAAAGTGTTGATGAGACAAGTATCAACACCAACTAACAGGCCTACACGTAGAAGGCAATGGAAGAAGGAATGGAGGGTATAAAATGGAGGAGATACCCAGAGAAATTGAGATCAGGAAAAAAAGGAGAGAGAAACTCTGTAGTAATCAAGAACTAAGTCTGTAACCAACTTGTGAATCAATATACTGAAACTATTCACGATGGATTTAGCCGAGGACGTTTTTCTTTGAATAAATCTATTTTGTCCTTATTCTTTTGTTTACTTGGATCTATTATGGTTGTTTTCAACACCTAAAAGCCCAGTTTTCCCAACCTACTCTTTATAAATTCATTGTTTTGGGCTTTATGGGCCTAAGCCTATCCCTCAGGTGGGCTAAGAAGCTGATTTGTCCCTTTACATAAACTTAAAACTAATAAAACTCTAACTAGAGAAACTATATTTCCCATCATAACAAAAAATGAGACATTCTTTAGTAAATTTAGAAATTATATTAGAAATAAAGTTGGAAAATTTTATAATCTCATTTTTTGACATTTCATTTAACCTTTTATATATATATATATATATATATATACCAAAAGGGAGGGGGGAGCACAGCTGCTGAAGAGACAAGAAGAGAAGCACAGTAATATAGTGGAGATAAACAAGATAAATAAAGTAAGCAAGATATTGTGAGCAAAATATGAAAGCAAAGTAGAACCGTCCAAGATGGTGATAGAGTAATATATAATCAAAGTAATTTAAAGCAATATTAAGGCAGTAGAACCGGCCAAGCAATATAGCAAATTAATATAACAAAATAATTATGAAGCGGTAGAACCAGCCAAGCAATATATTAGAGCAATATAATAAAGCAGTTAAGAGGCGGTAGAACCAGCCAAGCAAAGTATTAAACAGTTAAAATATAATAAACACAAAGCTGAAAGTAGTTATTACTGAAAATAGATTACAACACATACAGCAGTAGTAGTCACTGGTTTACAACAACAGTTTAACAGTACAAAGCTTGGAGACTAGTTCTAGTTACAAGCTCTGCAAACAAGGTAGCAGTAGGGAAATAGGAATCCTAGAGAGGAGAAGAGTCTTAAGGAGAGTCTAGAGAGTTCTCCGTCTAAACCTCTAAAGAGTTCTGAGTTCAACTTAAGGGACAGCCCCCCTTAAATAGGCAAAAATTTTCGAAATGAACAGTAACAGTGAACAGTGAACAGTATTGTGAACAGTGTCATGAACAGTACCATGAACAGTTAATTTTTTACTTTTTGTCCCATCTTCGCAGCAGAATCCGAACCAACATTTTTCATCAGTTTGTGTTGACCAAATCATGAGGAATCTATTGTAAAAGAGCAGTATCAATTGTGGGAAACAGGCAGCATCTTTGGTGGGGAACAAGCAGCGCAATTTTAGGGAAAACATTGTATCATTTTGGCCATTGTGCAGGCCAGACAAATAGGAGAATCACGTGGGAAACAAGTAGCGGAATCATTGGGGGCATCAGCTTTAACATTTTGGCCGTTGTGCAGGCCAGACAAATAAGAGAATCAAATTCAATCTTCAAGATTGTCTTCTTCATCATGACCAAACCATTCCTGATTGTAAGGGTAATATGGGTTTTTTGAAACAGATGCTTCAGAGGACCGTTCATCTTCTGAACCATCATCACCTACCTTCTCCTTCGAAATCAACTTGAGGAGGGCATATAGAGCATCAGGGTCCTTGCGTATTTCATCCAGAGGGGAACCCTTTTTTTAGGCTTAACAGAGGATTTAACAGTTGTAACAGATGTAGAAGCATGTGCAGTAGCCAGTTCAGCCTTCTGCACTGGGGAATTGATCTTAACACCGGGTAAAGCATTTGGGGATGACAAATCCCTGGCAACATTGTTGATAACAGATTGTGTGTGTGGTAACTTACCCCACCATTTGACAAACCATCGGCGTGTGAGAACATCTCCGTCCTTCTCATATTGCCACTTCAGGATCCAAGGAACTTTATATCTCTTAATGAAATGAAGCAAAGGAGAGGATTTAGCACCATAGGAATCAACCTTGAATGTTTTTGAGAAATTTTCAAAAGAATCCTTTAATGGATCTGGAAATATATCAGGAACAGAACCAAACTGGGTCCACCATCGGCCGAACCAAAGAGGCAAAGTGGAACTGAACTCCTTATCAAAGTTAACAAACCATGAATGAGTCATGTTTTCATTCTAGTGAAACATGAATCTAAACCAAGCAATGACGTAATCATGATAGGAGTATGGAACATTGCACTTGGGTAACATCCTTGTGGAGGCAAGGTTGGGACCCCATATTTCTTCAAAAATAATATGGTTTAGGAAAACACTATGATAAATAATTTTATTAGTATTGATCTTATCTTTGATGCCTTTAATAGTGATTGAATTTTCATGGCTCAAGATATCAGCATAGTAATTAACAGTTTTCTTACTATATTCAGGAATCCAATGGAACTTTGGGGGAAAATAGCTGGTAGCAAGTCTAAAGGGGTTAGTGATAGAGGCCCTATTTGACTTAATGGAAAACAGGTTTTGGAAATATTGTTTTTTAACATATTGGGAAGTATAGGAAACTCTGGGGAAAACAGTTTTAACAGGTTGGTTAACAGAGGTTAAAGCATAAGGGTCATATGATGAGGCCAAAACAGAAGAGTAATTAGGCTTAGGAATGGTACCTAAGGGAGTGAAACGGTTAACAATCTCCAATGGAGAAACAGGTTCCTTTTTAACAATTGTTTTATCAGTGGCAAGGCTCTTGTCTTTCGACCGCCTACTTGCCATTGTGACACTGCAAAAATTCACGGGTAAGGAAATTAGGGATTGCATTTTGAGATCCTTTTATATATTCAATATCAAAATCAAAAACACTTAAAGTAGCTTGCCATCGGGCAAAAATATGTTTTGAAGCAATATTTTCAACATCCTTTTCAATAACATATTTAGCACTTTTGCAATCAATTCGTAACAAAAACTTTTGGTTTAACAAATCACTTTGAAACTTTGAAATACATAGTACTATAGATAAAATTTCCTTTTTAATAGTACTATAATTTATCTGTGCAGCATTCCAGACTCCAGAGTAGAAAAGAACAATTTGTTCAGATGAGTCTGAGGAAACTTTCTGTTTCAGAATGCCTCCATAACCAATGTCAGAAGCATCAGTTTCAAAAATTTTGAAAGCATTAGGAGTGGAAATAACAAGACAAGGCAATGCCTTAACATGCGACTTGATTTGTTTAACAAGGGAAGTATGAACATCAGACCAGGGTGGAGGATTATTCTGTAACCAATCAAAAAGGGGTCTACATTGTTTCCTCATATCCTTGTAGAAATCAGCAACATAATTCAGAGAGCCAAGAAACCTTTGGAGTTGGCTTTTATCAGTGATAACATCAGGGAATTTATCAGCAAACTGAATGGCTCTATCAATAGGACGAATTTGTCCTTCAGAGATGTCATAGCCAAGGAATCGAATTTTTGTCTGAAATAGTTTGATTTTCTTAGCAGAGACAACAAGACCATTTCTTTTAATAGTCTCCTGGAATGAATATAGATGTTTCCAATGCTCATCAATAGAATTGGAGTAAACAAGAACATCATCAATGTAAACAATGGTGAAATCACTAAAGGGATTGAAAATATCATTCATAATATTTTGGAATTCACTAGGAGCATTCTTAAGACCGAAAGTCATAACATTCCACTCGTAGTGGCCAAAAGGAGTGGTGAAAGCAGTTTTATACCTATCATTCTCACTAATCTGAACTTGCCAGAATCCAGATCTCATGTCAAACTTGGAAAACACTACGGCATCACTCAATCTATGAACTAAGCCGTTCTTGTTTGGAATAGGGTACCTAATCCATTCTAAGACTTTGTTCAAAGGTTTGTAATTGATCACTAGACGAGGAGTTCCTCTCTCAATTTCAGCATTTTTTTGCACATAGAAAGCAGCACAAGACCAAGGGGACTTGCTATTTTTGATCAATTTTTTATCAAGCAAATCTTGGATTTCCTTTTTACAAAACTCAACCATTTCAGCATTCATCTGAATGGGACGAGCTTTAGTAGGAATATTTTTCTCATTAAAATCTTTAATATATAGCAAGTTAACAATGTGTTTCTTCTTATGCCAAAATGCATTGGGAATATCAGAGCAAACATCATCAATCAACATTTTCTGAAAATTATTAATTTTTTATTGTAACAATTTATCAGAAAGCCGTTCAGCAATTTTCTTGTATCTAGCTTCTTGCTTAAGAAAATTGAGATAATTAGTCTTAGCATGAATTAGAGTCAAAGCATTATCAGTATCAATTTCAAATTTTGAAGCAAATTTGAATTTTACTTTCTGTCCAAAAGGATCAGTAGTAATTCCATCATGTTCAACAAGAAAGGGATACAAAGCATTAATGAAAGGGAGACCAAGTATCACTTTATCAGTCATGTTTTTAACAAGAACAGAAGGAATCTTGAAACAAACATTATCATGGCAAACATGAGCATTATTCAATTCATATTTGATCTTCATTTGAGTACCATTAGCAGAAACCAATCTTTCAGTTGACTTTTCAAAATATTTTGAAGGAATTAATCCTTCTTGGATACAGTTCATATCTGCACTAGAATCAATCATAGCAATAACATTAAAATGATAATCATGAGAAACAACAATTTTAACCTTTGTAAACCATTTTGGAGGAAGCAATTTGTTAACAAGATTAAGCTGAGAATCAGTGAAAACATCAGCAATACCTTTATCAGAAAGAAGAGCTTGTTGACTGGATTCATCTCCATCTTTGAGCTCATCTTGTTCATTATCAAGATTTTTATCAATTCTTAACAAAAGCAATTCTTGCTTAAGATCATTATTGTCACTTTTAATGCTTTTAAATTCATTTTTTAAATCAATTATCTCTTGTTTAACAACATTGATCTCATGTTGGAGTTCATTAACAGTTAATTCTTTGGATTTCTTTTTGTTAAATCTTTCCAAAGTTTCTTCAAAACTTATTGTTGGTTTCAATTTTTTATCATTTTCATCTTTTTTCAAATTTTTCTTAAATTTATCAAGATATTCTTTTTGCAATTCAGGATTTTCAATCTGACTTATCAATTTGATTAACAAGCTTTCATTTTCTTCACTTTTGGTGAGAACATTAACAGTTTTAATAACATTGCAACATGAATCTCTACAACCAAGTTTAACAGTAGGTGAACCAAAGGAATCATCATCAGATTGGTAACAAGAATTAGATGAAGAAGAAAAATCGTCTTCCAAGGAATCAGACGAGACGTTTGATTCAAGGATTCGGAATAGTTCTTCTTGATCATTATCATCAATGTTTAACATATTGAACTTATTTTTCAGCTTACCAGGTTTTTGCTTACAGTCTTTACTGAAATGACCAGGTTTTCAACAGTTGAAACATTTACCTTTACCAGATTTCTGTTTATCATATTTTTTAGAAACATTCTTCCTCTTAGCATAAAAATCATTAGGTTTAACAAAGTTTGTTCTGTATCTTTTATATTTTTTATGGTTATAATTTTTGTGACCTTTATCATGTTTTTTCCCTTTTTGCCTGGAAGGAGCAATAGGGGGCAAACCATATTGTTCACAGAAATTACCCATTTCATATTTAGCTTTTCTCTTATTTTTTAACTGGTGTTTTAACAATTTTTCATCATTACACATGTTAATACCAAGTCTTTTAATAGTGCTTAAAATATCACCATAAGTTAGACTATCATAATCAATGGAATCATTTTTACCAATTAACTCTTGTTTTACCTTATGAGCAAAGATAGGAGGCAGACCGTCAATAAATTTTTCTTTCCAATAAGGCTTGTAGCAATCTTTTCGGAGCATGACTCTGGAAAGGAAAACACATTCATACCATCTGTAATCAGACATAGTAGGACATCTCAAATTGTTTATATAATCAGAAATTCGAGATGAAACATTGGATGGAGTACCAACAAAATGTTTGAGAATAGTATAGATCAAAGTATTAACACCATCAGGAATACCACGATTTTGATTTTCATCAAAAATAGGGAAACCTTCATCATTCTTTTTAACAGCATGTTTAATAGAATCTCTGGATTCTTCTGTGAGATACGAATCCCACCATCCATGAAGAGCACCAGAAAAACCAGTAACAAGAAGTTCAATAATTTCAGAGTGATTATAACTATGATTATTCAAGTAAGCAGTTCCAACCATGTTTAAATTCATTTGAGCCATTTTATTAATTATTTCTTGTTCAGATAAACCATCAATATTCCATTCATAAAGCTTATCAGCAGAAACAGAAAACTGAGTTTGAAAAGGTCTTTCTTCAAACTGCATATCAAGAGGAGTAGGTTTTAAATACCAGTTTTTTGTAAAAGACACAGGAATGGGCTTTCCAACAAATCTTTTAATTTCTGGTAAATCATCATCAAAAATCTTTTTAGTTGAAACAAAAGACAATGAATTAGAATCCGTGTTTTCTTCAAAAACGTTTTCTTTTCCATTTCTTGAAATAGTTCGAGCAGCATTTGTGGAAGTACCTTCAGTTTTAACCTTTAAATCAGAAAGCATTTTGTCAATAATTTCAAGAGTTTTTGCCTGAGAAGTTTTAAAATTCAATTTTTCTCTTTGACTGGGCAAATTAATCAAAGGTTTCTCAGGTTTTGGAACAACAGATTTCTCAACAACTTCAGGTTTTGGAAGAACAGTTTTTTCAGCAAATTTTTCTTCAATACGGTCAAGCTGTTGACCAATAATATGCAAGGATTCATTAGTAAAATTGTTCTGTTCAATAATACTAAAAATAGGAGTATTAGCAGCAGCAATTTTGAAAGGGGAAGCCTTCACATTAGTCCCTTTACAGTTTACGAGAACTGTCTCAAGAGGCGGATGGCTAGACTTAACAACAGTTTTATCTTCTTTAACAAAATTTGATTTCTTTATTACGTTTAAATGTTTTTGGGAAGCTTCATCTTTTGAAACATAATAGTTTTCAAGGAAATCAAAGAACAAAATATGTTTTTTCAACTGATTCATTTTTTCTTTCCATTTCCTTTTGACACGATCTTTATCAGACTGAGCAAAAGTACTTTGGTAGTATTTTCTCTTATCTCTGTTTTTAGCAGAAATAAATTCATTAAACAAGGAAACCATATCAATTTCAAAGCTTTCGTTCAAAGCATTCAAAACTCTTAATTGACTTTGGAAAACAGGGTTATCAACAGTTTGAAAATCAGAACCAGATGGAGACACGGATCTGGTGTCTTCTTCTTCTTCTTCATTAGCAGTTCTGCTATATGGAGAGGAAGAGTCTGGTTTGGTAGAATAAAAAGCAGTGCTAACTTAGGAGTTACCACTTGAAACTCCTTTTAGCTTTAAATCAGGTTTTCAAAATTCTTTTTCAAATATTCATTGAGATCAAGATCTCTTCTTGAAACACTATCAGATCCAGCAAAGGAATGCCTTCCTTCGTTGATCCTCAAGGGTCTGTCATCATGAAAACTTATTTTAACAGTTCCATCAAGGTATTCTTGAATATGAGCAAGATTTAATTCATCAAAAACAGGTTTAGCAGGAGGAGATTCAAGTTCCAACAACCATTCTTTGGGAAGATTGATATCTACCCATTGAATCATTTTTGGGACTTGAATCTTAGCATCAGAAGTTGAACATTGAATTAACATGGTTTTACCAGCAGGATCTCTTATGTGAGCAGAACGAGGATTCAATTGAGAACCCAAAAGTCTGTAATAAATTCTATAAATAAGAGCAAAAAGCTTACTGCCTTCTTCCATGTCATAACCAGATGTCAAAACATTTAATGTCAAGGCTTTAACAATATTAACATCATCCAAAGCAAGAGTGATATCAGGATAACAGTTAAAATAAACAGGACCATCATACAAAGAAGCAGTGATCATACCAAGAATGCTATCATTAAATCTCTTAAATCTAGCATCTCTTAAACACATCAAAATAGAAGCATTAATACCTTTTCTTGTGAGTGGTTTAACAGCAACTTCAACAAGACCAATATGCAAATAACTGAGTTTTTTAGCAAGAAATTCATTAACATTTTTTATGGAAAACAAGCAACATTTTTCATGTGTTCTAGAGATAGAAAATGTCTGTTCAACAGTTCTAACTCTATATTCAGAGAAAGCAGTGTTTTCAGCCCAACTAAGCTTATAGATGGACTTAGTGGAAACCTTTGGAATATTCCAGTTTCGAAAATCTGGGATCTCATTTTCTTCAACAGTGTGATCTTCTTCATTTACAATATCAGGAGGACAACCAGTCGTCCTGGAGCTGACAGAGGAGTTGGATCTCCACAACTTATCCATATTATCCTAGGTTTAACACTCAATTATCATGTTTTTCTTAACACCGTTGCATTTCGTAACACATACCCTTAACAACCCTATACCTCTCATGCCCTACACGCTCTCCTAGCTTAAACGGGCCTTACTGTTCGGTTCTGGGAATTCCTTTAAGTCTAGGGTGGCGCCAACGACGGTAAGAAGTGAACACAACAAAGGAGTACCAAAGTTTCGGGTAGACATGGACAAGGCACAAAGACAGAACAACACTATCACCGGCCAAAAAAGAATGGATGGCTCTGATACCAAAAGAGAGTCTAGAGAGTTCTCCGTCTAAACCTCTAAAGAGTTCTGAGTTCAACTTAAGGGACAGCCCCCCTTAAATAGGCAAAATTTTTCGAAGTGAACAGTAACTATGACCAGTGAACAGTACCGTGAACAGTGATTTTTCACATTTTGTCATCTTTCGTAGCAAAGTCTGGTTTTTCATTTTTTACCAGTTTGTGCTGAGAGAAACGACAAAATCATGAGGAATCTTCTTTGCAGAAAGCAGCATCAATCATGGGAAACAGGCAGCATCTTTGGTGGGAAACAAGCAGCACAATTTTCGGGTATATCAGCTTTATCATTTTGGCCATTGTGCAGGCCAGACAAATAGGGGAATCACGTGGGAAACAGGTAGCTTAATTATCAGGAGGATGTCACGTGGGAAACAGGCAACGTATTTGTCGGAAGAATATCACAGCATTTTGGCCATTTGTGCAAGCCAGACAAATAAGGGAATTTGAATCATAACCAATTTTTCAAGGAATCAAACTATAGTTGCTTTTGGAGGGCCTTTCATTTTCCAAACCATTGGCAACTTCTTGAAAGAGAACAAGGGCTTAAACAGCAATGATAGTAACCAAGAACCATTAATCGGTTTCAGGTGCATCTGATGGGTAACCATCATAAGGATCCCCTGGGGAATCATTATCGCAACCATGCTCATGGTAGGTAGCATATTGTTTGCAGAGTCCACAATATAAAATTGGTTCATACTTTGGGTTTTCACCTGTAAGAAATTCTCTGGGATCTGTATGTCCAATTCTCCTTAAATTACGGATAGCAGTGTCATAAGGCCGACGACCAAAAACAGAAATCCTGTCTGTGCTTCCTATGAAATGGTAGTCTTTCCATAGGTCATGAGTGACTTCCAGGATTTGATTATTGAAATAACTTCTCCAACATTCAGCAAGAGCGTAAGGATCCCTGAAGGATAGGCGGGAATCTCCTTCAAACCATTGCCCTTGATAGGTGTACCCATTAATAAGTACGAAGGAATTAATCCTTCTTGGATACAGTTCATATCCGCACCAGAATCAATCATAGCAATAACATTGAAATGATAATCATGAGAAACAACAATTTTAACTTTTGTAAACCATTTTGGAGGAAGCAATTTGTTAACAAGATTAAGTTGAGAATCAGTGAGAACATCAGCAATACCTTTATCAGAAAGAAGAGCCTGTTGACTGGATTCATCTCCATCTTTGAGCTCATTTTGTTCATTATCAGATTGATGTTTATCAAGATTTTTATCAATTCTTAACAAAAGCAATTCTTGCCTAAGATCATTATTGTCACTTTTAATGCTTTTAAATTCATTTTTTAAATCAATTATCTCTTGTTTAACAACATTGATCTCATCTTGGAGTTCATTAACAGTTAATTCTTTGGATTTCTTTTTGTTAAATCTTTCTAAAGTTTCTTCAAAACTTATTGTTGGTTTCAATTTTTTATCATTATCATCTTTTTTCAAATTTTTCTTAAATTTATCAAGATATTCTTTTTGCAATTCAGGATTTTCAATTTGACTTATCAATTTGATTAACAAGCTTTCATTTTCTTCACTTTTGGTGAGAACATTAACAGTTTTAATAACATTGCAACATGAATCTCTACAACCAAGTTTAACAGTAGGTGAACCAGAGGAATCATCATCAGATTGGTAACAAGAATCAGATGAAGAAGAAAAATCGTCTTCCAAGGAATCAGACGAGACGTTTGATTCAAGGATTTGGAATAGTTCTTCTTGATCATTATCATCAATGTTTAACATATTGAACTTATTTTTCAGCTTACCAGGTTTTTACTTACAGTCTTTACTGAAGTGACCAGGTTTAACGAAGGAAGGCATTCCTTTGCTGGATCTGATAGTGTTTCAAGAAGTGCTTCAAGAAGAGATCTTGATCTCAATGAATATTTGAAAAAGAATTTTGAAAAACTTGATTTAAAGCTAAAAGGAGTTTCAAGCGATAACTCCCAAGTTAGCACTGCTTTTTATTCTACCAAACCAGACTCTTCCTCTCCATATAGCAGAACTGCTAATGAAGAAGAAGAAGAAGAAGAAGAAGACACCAGATCTGTGTCTCCATCTGGTTCTGATTTTCAAACTGTTGAAAACCCTGTTTTCCAAAGTCAATTAAGAGTTTTGAATGCTTTGAACGAAAGTTTTGAAATTGATATGGTTTCCTTGTTTAATGAGTTTATTTCTGCTAAAAACAGAGATAAAAGAAAGTATTACCAAAGTACTTTTGCTCAATCTGAAAAAGATTTTCTATCTCTAGAACACATGAAAAATGTTGCTTGTTTTCCATAAAAAATGTTAATGAATTTCTTACTAAAAAACTCAGTTATTTGCATATTGGTCTTGTTCAAGTTGCTGTTAAACCACTCGCAAGAAAAGGTATTAATGCTTCTATTTTGATGTGTTTAAGAGATGCTAGATTTAAGAGATTTAATGATAGCATTCTTGGTATGATCACTGCTTCTTTGTATGATGGTCCTGTTTATTTTAACTGTTATCCTGATATCACTCTTGCTTTAGATGATGTTAATATTGTTAAAGCCTTGACATTAAATATTTTGACATCTGGTTATGACATGGAAGAAGGCAATAAGCCTTTTGCTCTTATTTATAGAATTTATTACAGACTTTTGGGTTCTCAATTGAATCCTCGTTCTGCTCACATAAGAGATCCTGCTGATAAAACCATGTTAATTCAATGTTCAACTTCTGATGCTAAGATTCAAGTCCCAAAAATGATTCAATGGGTAGATATCAATCTTCCCAAAGAATGGTTGTTGGAACGTGAATCTCCTCCTGCTAAACCTGTTTTTGATAAATTAAATCTTGCTCATATTCAAGAATACCTTGATGGAACTGTTAAAATAAGTTTTATATATATATATATATATATATAAGATGAGTTCAAGTAACACCTGGTGTAACTTCACAAGAATTACACCTTTTGTGAACCATTGATTACTATTAGATCTAAGGGTCAAAAAACACTTATAGTAGTATCATTATTACTCCCTAGAAATTAGTGATTTAGACATTAACTCTTCTTATTAAAGGAAAAAAAAACCATAGCATTAACTCTTTTTTTTTCGTCCATATCATCAGCTTCTTCCTCTTGTCTTTCTTTTTGCACTATACTTTCAGGCCTCCCCCATTCAAAAAATTCTCATAGTTGGATCGGAAAGCAGCCACAGAGCTTCTCTTTTGTTTATTCGTCTGGTGTTACTAGGTAATTTCATAGTTGATGTTGAGGAGACCACATGTGCTCTAAAACTATTACAGTGTAAAGATATTTCTTAAATTTGGATTTCCATTACCACCATTAATAATAGTCTTGTATCTATAAAGGATTTTTTAAGCGGATGGCGCGTTTTCTATTGAAGAAATTTCTTTGTGGAAGAACTATGAGAAAAACTTTCTCATTAACTTTAAGAGAGAATCTTGACTAAAATATTTTGTTTATATATAGAGATGTTATATTCAGAATTCTTTCAACAACGAACCTAGCAAGAAGAAAAGGACTTGAGAGTTATTTTCAGAATTTTTTCCAATAACGAGTCTAAGAAGAAAAAAATACTTGAGATGTTATTTTCATAATTATTCCAACCACCATTCATGATGGAGGCCTGAAAGTATAGTGCAAAAAGAAAGACCAAAGGAAGAAGATGATGATATGGACAGAAAAAAAAAAAAAAAAAAAAAAAAAAAAAAAAAAAAAGTTAATGTTGTAGTTTTTTTTTTTTTTTTTTTTTCCTCTCTTTAATAAGAAGAGTTAATGCCTAAATCACTAATTTCTAGGGAGTAATAATGATATTACTATGAGTGTTTTTTGACCCTTAGATCTAATAGCAATCAATGGTTCATAAAAGGTGTAACTCTTGTGAAATTACACTAGGTGTAACTTGAACCCATCTATATATATATATATATATATATATATAATTAAGTCATGCAC
Source organism: Lithocarpus polystachyus (assembly GCA_033629205.1). Taxonomy (NCBI): domain Eukaryota; kingdom Viridiplantae; phylum Streptophyta; class Magnoliopsida; order Fagales; family Fagaceae; genus Lithocarpus; species Lithocarpus polystachyus. The sequence continues at coordinate 70,826,777 of CM066163.1, forward strand.
TCTTCACATACATATGTAGTTTGGGATAATTAGTCATTTAACAATCGTGAAATATTTTGTAATACTTTCTGCAATTTTAGAGTTATATATACAAGACATTAGAGTTTTTAAAAAGAGTGGTGGTTATTACACACCACCAAAAGCAGCTAAATTCGTGACTTCAGGTAACGATTTCCAATTGCTTTTGGGGGAGTGTAAAATAGTGTGTACAACAAGTTAGAAATCATGAGTTCAATTTCCTTTGTGGAGTGTGTGTAAAATAATTTGTGTGCAACAAATTTAACTCTTTTAGGAAATAGTCAAGTCATGCACTCTTCACATACACATGCATTCGTTTGGGACTTCTTCCCCCTCCTGAGTAAGTTTCACATGCACCAATGAGAATTGAACCCACAACCTCAAACAAAGGGGGAAGATACCATTTGATTTGAGCTAGAGCTCATTAACACTATTTAGATCATATTAGGGGTGTACCCTATCTATATAGAGTAATGCTAAAAACACTTTTTACAATATTTTTACAAACTTTTAATGTGACAAATTTTTAATAGTTCTCTTCTAGACCCACTACATACATCCCTTTTTTGTTTACCAATAACTACTCACCAAATAAAGTTTATAGCTCTAACATTTATTATTACTGCGTTCTGTTGAACAACATTAGTGTAAAATTTCAATCCACTTTAGTCTATTTCGATCAACTTCATCCATTCCCCTCTCCCGTCCTTTTTAGAATAAAGAGAGTGCCTCTATAAATTATTTATAAAGTTCTACCTAGGGGTGTTCACCAAACTGCATAAACCGCACAAACCACAAAAACCGCACCAAAACCGCCCGCAAAATGGCATAACCGCACCGCAAGTAATAGTGCACCACACCGCACCACACTGCATGGTGCAGTGCAGTTTGCGGTTTTATAATAAAAAAACCGCACAAACTGCACCGCACCGCACCGCACCCTCTCTATATATTAATTTATTTTTAATATTAAATATATTATTAAAAGTTTAATAACCCTAGTTTTCAAAAAAAAAAAATAAAAGTTTAATAACCTTAGCAAGTGTTGACTAGAAAAGCCAACCCTAAATAAAGAAAAACTAGCTCAATAATTTAAAACTTGGCCCAAAAAAAGGGAAAAATTTGTTTTAGGCTGAATAAGAAACCAACTTCAAACCGTATCTTATATATAATATCGCATATGTGACCACAAAATTGAGGTGTGGTGCGGTTATGGTTTTGGCCAAACTCTAAACTGCACCGCACCGCACATATGACCGCAAAAAAAAGTTGCGGTGCAGTTATGGTTTTAGCTAAACCGCACCGCAAAGTACGGTGCTAAAAATGGCTCAAAACCACACCACACTGCACCACAAACACCCCTAGTTCTACCTGTAAGATCAAATTTGTAAAGCTAAAATTTCCTTAACAAAAGAATGCTATAAATTAATTTACATATATTTTTCCTTTTATTTCGTATTTCATTTTTCACCAGAAGTTGAAGACTTCGCTTTTGTGAATCCCATTTGTAATAGAAAGTATAATATACAAAATTGATTTTTGGCATATGTTAAGGTAACATATTTTTTGTCTGGGAGTGGGATTATTGTGTTTTTCGTATAAAATAGAATTACTTATGGGCCTCTTAAATAGTAGTAGCTTTGTGGCAATATGATTTCTTGAAATGAAATTTTCATACTTAGCAAGAACTAAAGTCAATAATCAAAGACTTTCACACTCATTCATTATGTAGGCTCATATCATGAATTTCACCAAAAGAATATCGATGGAGTCAAAGCCAGCATCAACAGACCAGCTATTTCCCGCATTATGTACGCTGATAATATCATCTTGTTCTCTAAAGCCACTAGAAAAGATGCATCGACTCTAGTATGGAATGTTTGGAAAAATACTGCCACTGGTCTGGGCAGAAGCTAAACAACAGTGAATCCGCAATCTTCTTCTCAAAATATAATCAAAAGCAAACAGCAAGAGCCATAAAACACATTTTCTAAATGAAGAGTTTCAAGAAAGATGCAGTTTATCTAGGGGAGCCCATGTTTCTATCTAAGTCCCCTTCCTAGACTTTAGTTTTCACTAACCAAGCTTGAAAAAAGACTATCAGGATGGAGAAGTAAAACTTTGTCTTGGGCGGGAAATGCACTCTCATCAACTCTGTTGCTCATACCATTCCTAACTATACCATGTCCTCATTCAAAGTCCCTATCTCTGTCTGTGACAAGCTTGATGCGCTCGCAAGAAAATTCTGGTGGAAGCCTAAGGATGGAAAGTTTTTAGCTTGGAGAGCTTGGGATAAGCTCTGTGCTTCAAAAGCTACAGGAGGCCTAGGCTTTAAAAGGGCCAAGTATAACAATAATGCTCTACTTTCAAATTAGCCTGGATGGTCACCTCCAAGCAGGACAACCACTCGTGGGTACCATGGCTGCCAACATTCAAACCCAAGCCCAAAAATGAGGCTTCAGGTTCCTCCCATCTTATGGTTTCTCAGCTCATTGACCATGCTCAACATGCTTGGAGATCCAATATGGTTCTTGAGCTCTTCGACAGGGGTGGCTTGATGCATTTGAGGGCTTAAGACAAAAATTGGTTATCTTGTTTCATATATAAAATTATTATTAATCAACATGAACCACGTAGAATTTTTTTTTTTTTTTAATTTATAAACACACAAAAATTTGACAAAACTTTTTACATTTATTGATGTGGCAAATTGATAGTAGTGAGTAAAAAAGTAATGTCAGCAGTGAATCTAGTTGAAAACTAGTAAAAGTTTACTAACTTGGCTATTGTGAAAAAATGTTGTGGATTTTTTTGTGAATTACTTTCTTCCTATTTTTTTTCTTTTAGAAGTGCTACATTCAGAATATTTTTCATGACAAATCTTGCGTGTTAAGTTACTTCTTATTTTCTAGTTGAACCTATCACTAAAATTATATTTTTGCTATCAATAACAACCTTTAACAATTTGCTATTAAAATTTTTTATAAAAATGTTGTAGAAAATGTTGTGGATATAACATTTCTTTCTCTTTTTTATTTGTTTTTCATTTGATAAGAAAATATTATTTTATGTATTGGTTAATATTTTGACTTAATTAATACTATTGGTTAAAATTTAGAAATCTTTATTTCACTCGGGGCCTTAGGCGGCCGCATCAATGACTTACACCGTTGAGCCAGCACTGCTTTTCGATCATGAATCTGCTAAGGCTATCCTATCCTAGCCAGACAAGTTGATTTGGACACCAAACTCCAAAGGTGTTTTCACAATCAAGTCTGCCTATCGAGTTGAGAGTGAGATTACTTCCATAACCCCTCCCACAGGCATCCCTTGGAAAAAAACTTTGGAAAGCTAGAGCACCAGAAAGATTGAAGATGTTCTTATGGAGATTGGGTAATAACCTTCTCCCCACCAAAGAAAATCTCATGCAAAGAATGCCGATCCAAGATTCTTGTTGTCAACTTTGCAAACAAGAAGTTGAATCCTTGTTCATCTCTTCGTAACTTGTCCTATCGCCAGAGCCCTCCGGTACACCTGTTGTTGGGGCTTCAAGCCTGAAGAACACCAACTAGCTACCCCTGAAAGTATCATCAAGCTAGTTTTTGAGCCTCCCAATGCCTACTGCCCCGATGAAGATGTACGGCTCATATCCCTCCAAATGGCTTTTATTCTTGATGAAATACGGTATGTTAGAAACCAATCTTTTCACCAGGGGATCCATACTGAAATCCAGGAAGCTATCAAACATATCCATCGCAAGTTTGCTGAATTTAGATATCTAACGAGCTCAGAACATCCGCAGACAACCCATCCAAATGCTAAACCTCCCTTATGGACACCCCCCCCCCCCCCCCCCCCACCACCTTTCCCTCAGGCTAGATTAAGATCAATACTGACGCTGCTATAGTATGGGCAAAGCTGATCCCAGTCTGCTCCCCTATCATTGCAGAAGCAAGCGCTATCCTATGGGCTGTGCAGTTGGCTATTTATGAAAATTGAAGCCATATTATCTTCGAGTGTGACGCTAAAGCCTACTTTGACCCCCTCTTCTCACCTAAATTCACTCCTGAATGGTCTATTAGTAACGTGATTTGTAATATTTTTAAGTTTGAAAGAGTCTTTTGTTTCTTGTTCCTTTCGCTGGACTAGTAGGCTTTGTAACCTTGCCGCTCATAAAGCAGCTAGGATTTGTCTTTCGTCTACATCTTTTTGCTTTTTCGTCTGCGTCTTTTTGCTTTCATTACCACAGCCTGCCTGAAACTCTCTTGGAGGTTTGAATGACAGATGTCAGTCTTTGTTAGTCTTTTCCTCCAACCATCAACACAACCACCACCACCCTCTCCGCCCATCAACACCACACACACACACACACACACAAAAACACAGCAACCCACGGTCAAAAACCAGACCCACCACCGCCGAAGCTTGAAGGAAGCGGATTTGCCGCTGGGAAGCTTGAAGGAAGTTGCCAGAGAAGGAAAACCGCGCCGATCTCGAAACCCACAATGCCAATCTATAGAGTTGTCAAAGAAGGAAAACCGCGGAGACCCACCACCGATCTCGCCGATATATCCCACCACGCCGATCTCGCCAATAAATCCCAACCGCGCCAATCTCACCGATCTATCCCACCCGTCGATCTAGAGAGTTGCCGGAGAGAGTGAAGATGAGACGAATCAGAGAGCAAGAAGAAAAGAGAGCAGAAAGAATAAAGAGAAACGAAAGAGAGAGAAGAGTGAGATAATATAATAATAGTTTAAATTATACAATATTGCTACAATACCATCTTATTAATAAGATGATACTGTAGCAATATTGTACAAATTTTTACAATTAGCATATTTTGCAAGTTCTGGAGCAACATTTGGAAGGTTTGATAGTAAAATGTCTTAGCATATGGCATATAACACGTAGGCTGTGGATGCTCTTATGGCCCTTGTCTGGTTTGCTACTACTAATATTTGTATTTCTCTTTTGATCGATCAATGATATCAAATAATGCTTCAAATATATACTACTACTACTACTACTTGTTTCAGATCAACAATCTATAATTTTATTTGTTCAATAAGGCCGCTTCAATGCTATTTTGAGAAGGCACATAACATGGATCCAAATAAACTAACTGCTCATGCTGACATTCCGTCAAAATTTCCAACACATTTGGATTTTTAAGTTCCAAAATTAAATGAGAATCACAAGTCTGTAACTGAGCATCACATCACAGCTTCAGCTATCTCTTGACAAAGGTCTCTCATACTAAATGTTAATTTTAAAAAAATAAAAATAAAAAGAACGCTTCAACGGATCATCAAGCCTTGCATTGCCTGTGACCCATCTTCAGTGATCCTGTTGGCTTGAATGGTGCTGATGACGCTTGCAATATTACCCTAAAAACATAATTGTCATGAAATTAGAAGCTTGATGAATAGAATATAGTGGTGTTATATCTAATCATTATCTGACAAACAATTTACGTCAATAATCAGAAAAGAATGTCCAATTAGTGAACATGAAATCCAGAGAGAATCAGATCAGCAGAGAAAACCCAACAACTTCACAAATCTCTCATTTTATTGACAGACTAAACTTTATCCCAGACCAACATTAATTTTATTTACTAGCCAGAAGCCAAATAGATATTTACTATATATTGATATAATACTCTTTCTGGAAAGTAAATAACAAGGGGTGCATATTTATTTCAAAGAAAATGGGGGAAGTTCTTTACCCTCCATGTTGAAAGCTTTGTTTTAAGTGTTTGCCACTGATGCTGCCCAAAAACACGCTCAGTACAACGGCTGCAAATCAACCACGAATCAGTAAAAAAACAAGAACTTGACAGCAGTTATAAGCTATGTACCATACATAAACACCTAAGAACTGAAATCAGATCTTGCTATAATCAAAGCTACACCACAAAGAGATATGGTCTCACCTCACAATAACAACTTGATTCATCTGGTCCATTTTACAGTCAATTAACTTGGCACTTATCGCCTTAACCACCCATAATTCCACCTCATCATCATTGATCTGCAACTTAAATCAATTAAAATAAATGCAACAGGACAATAACAAAACCAACAAATGCAGAACAGTAAAGTAAATTTACCCTCAGTGTATCTCTGATGAGAGCATATGGAATCTGGCCAGATTCATCTGAAGCAAGATCCACCAATGACATTAATCGCATCTTCGTGATACAGTCTTCATGGACAAGACCTAGACCGTTGCAAGGTGCATAAGTTATTAAAGGTGAGTAAGGCTTAGCTCATTTAAAATCACATAATACAGAAAATTTACCATAGCTTTTAAGTGAAGTAGAATTTGCAGCCTGAAACTCCAAATAGGCATCAAGTCTCTGAGTCAGAAAGATCTTCAGAAGCTGATACACCGATGCATATTTAGCATCCTTCTCCAACTGCCCCACAGCAGGCATATCTAGCAAATCACACTGCAACATAGATAAAAATTCATTTCCACATTTCTAAAAACCAGAGTAAAATCTAGGCGAAAGAAATAAAAAAATACTGAAGACATGCATATGTTGATGCACTTAGACAAAGGCAAAAGTGAACTTCAGTGTGGCCAAAAACCGGAGTAAAATCTAGGCGAAAGAAATAAAAAATACTGAAGACATGCATATATTGATGCACTTAGACAAAGGCAAAAGTGAACTTCAGTGTGGCCAAAAAGCATACAAACAGCATTAAAGTTAACTCCAAAATATGGTCACATTCTTCCAAAAGTAAGACATCACACAACCCAAGTTTCTCTATCTAAAAACAAGAAAAGGATGGAAAAACAATAAGTGATACAGCATTGCATTTTCTCAAGTTAACCTTGCTTACTAGTTAAATAAATTCATTAGATTGCTGCTATGGCTATTTTGTTAAGATGTACTCAGTTATTCACAGTTCACCTCACACCATTACATTATTAGACATAAAACATTCTACAGTCCCCCCCCCCCCCCCCCCCCCAAGGTTCTTTTGGGTTCACTTAATACACAAAAAGATACAAAATTTTCATTTCTCTGAACGCTCAAAGAAAACGAGAGAGTCGGGCACCATTATATCATTTAAAACAATCTTACATAAACTACTGAGACCAAAAAGGAAGATATTTTAGCATAATTATAAAGGAACTTATATAGTATACAATACTTTTTTCTTTTTTCTTTTTTTGATAGGTTATAGTAAACAATACTATTACAATGTTAGTAGAACAAAACAGTATTAATACAGAGAAGCCAGAAATGTTAAGCAGCATACTTAGTCATAGTAGCCAATAAAGCCATTTAGTTCCATAAGACGATACCTGAAACATGTCAGGTGCCTTCACAAATTCCACAATTGTGCGCACAGCTTCCTCCTTGGCTTCACTCATTGTATGTGCATCTTCACCAGAAAAAGTTGCTAAGTATTTGGTCAGGAATTTGAAGGACTCCTTTCCAGAGCTGAAATTATTTAACAAAAGAGTTAATAATGGCATGCATAGACAACAAGAATCCATTTTATTAGGTCGGTACTTAGTGATAACTTGAAACCACAAGAACATTTCCCATCGAAGGAAGACAAAGATAAATAATTTCAGTTTTGGGTAAGGGAAACCCTTCCCATCATACCTTTTATTTTCTTTCAAAACATTAGATATGGTCAGAAAAAGGTCCCGTTGATCCGAGATCCCAATACCCCACTCTTTGAGGAAGCTATCAATCTTTCTGAATGAAGGTACAATATGTTCAGTGGCTTTCCCATTGAGTGCCAAATTTAGGGCATTCATGTAAACATGGAACCGGCCGTATGGATTCCCCAGGAGATTATACAGGTTGAACACACTATAGAGAAAACATATATATTAATTAGACAGTGTCATCAAAACCTTAAAATTAAAACTACAGTAATCATGTGACTTTACATCTTTAAGCGCAATGCAGGTTTCTCATTTGGTTGATGAGTAATTTTTGCTGATATAAGCTTTGCCATCTCAAGCTCTTCATCTGGACTTTCAGACTTCGTAACAAGATTGCAGATAACAGTAAAGATGCACTCAAGATCTGTGGTAGAAAACAAAACACAGTAATTCTTGTTCATATTGAATGAGGACATTGATGAGTACCCATAAAAATAAAAAATATGCATTGTTTGTAAATTAATCACCAGATATCGGATTACATGATTGACAAAGTCTACAATGGCCACCATATAATTTGAAACATATTATAGTGAAAGATTAGGCAAAAATAATATTTAATTTTAGTACATAAATTAAGTAAAGAAATTGATGCAGCACTTGACCTCAAGCTTTCTACCTTCCAATTCTTACATAAGTTCTTTTTTTTCTTTTTTTTCTTTTTTTTCTCATGTGATTACCAGTGAAATATACAAGCACATTACTCTAAACAGTCCTGGAGTCGTATCATAAATAAGCTCCTCCATAGACCAACAACTTAACAACAAGCACATCTGAAATCAATCACCCAAACTAGCCACGACTTAAACAAATTGGTGGGTACTCAAGCTACTTGCTTCCTGATAATGTGCTAAATTTAAAAATCCTTCCTCATATCCATATATTTGACTCTTTTTCTATATATAAATATATCCATATATTTGACTTCATGTCAAACTTTTGCAGCCTGTCCAACACCGACAACCGGGTACTACCTACCACCAAAAAGACCAATCCCAACCCTTATCTCCATGCAAATTACAAACCATCAAATTGATCAAACAACCATGAGTGAAGCAGTTAACATAACACAAATTCATTACCACATATCATTCACTTAAGTGTTGCAGTGCTTCACACTATTTTCCAATCAAAACAAAACTTCCCTAGAAAAATAAAAATAAAAATGAAGCAAGAGCGAGGCGTTTGCACCTTTCTCAGAAACCTTTGAGAATATCAAGTCAGCAGACGTGAGCATAAGTGACGCCAACTCAAGCCACTTATTCATTACGATGCATTCTTGAGCTTCCACACACAGCGTAGAAACTTGCCGCTCGGCAACCTGACCAATGACCCAGATAAACATTTTCATACACCAAATCTCTAAAACATACACATAAACATAAGAAAATTTTCCTTAGACAAATCACAGAAAGAAAAAACTTGACATCCCATATTACAATTCCCTTTATTTCCCACATTTTCTAAGTACCCAAACAGAGAATTTACAGAACTAGACAACAAATCAAAATCTAATGACTACTTCATAAATTTCTACAATCGAATTGAGTACAAATTATAGAAATCGCGAATTATGCAAAATCTTTAGGATATATATATATACACGCATAGATTCCTATATATATGGGTGTGGGGTGTAGGTACCTCAGGGCCGGCGTCGGCCCAGGCGAGCTCGGAAGTGAATCGGACAACGGCGAGGGCGGGATCTTCTTCGGAGGTGGGGACCACAGTCGTCATTGTTGAAGCTCTCTGCAACAGTAATGGATTTCCAAACCCTAGTTTTTTGCAACAGAGCAGAGCAGAGAGAGAGAGAAACCCTAGGTGTATGGTAATGGGTTTGGGATATGAGTTGGTTTGGGAGTGTTTGGAAACTGAGGTTTTTGTATACTCTACTATACCGCTATTACCGTCTATAACTTTGTCTATCTTTTATATTAGTATATATTTTTAAACGTTTGGCTCTTAAGGAAAAAAATTTTAATTTTAAAATTCTATTTTTATATTAAAATAAAAAATGTTCGTGAACACAAAATTTATCATACCAATAGTAAAATCTCACAAAATCTAATATCGTAAACATAAACACATAGTGCCATCAAATTTACGTTACCAAAATCCACTATAATTTAAACTCCTAAAGCTGGTTTTATACTTGTAGAATTTAAATTATTTTTAATTTGACCAACATTTTTAGTTGGGCGTAGGCCAAACATCCAAAAATGTGGAAAACCTTTTACTTTGAAATTTTATCGACATTGACATGTAAATTTAACAATTTACCTTAATGTGGTTTGGCCATTTTCATAATTTACTAGGTAAAATTTTGATTACTTATCACCCAAAAAAAAAAAAAATCGATTACTACATTATATTTTTGTAGAAGAAATTATTCAATACACTGAAAGGGTCATGTCACAATTCTCCGACTCAATAATATAAACATCAAGTGTTTAAATTTATTGAATCAATTGGAAATTATGGTTTTCACAAAATAAGTATATTGAGTGGCAACTTGAGAGGATTAACTTGAAGAATGTTAAGCTAGTTATTATATTTCTTGGTGGTCACTTCAAATAAGTGCAAGCATTTTGTAGCTTTGGAAGTTACTAAACATGAGTTATATATATAGTTAAAAAGTTAGATAAGCTTTTGTAAGACATTTGTCTATAGGTGGTAAAATTTGTAGATTCAGAATCATAATGGGGACAAGATTAGAGGCTCCGTTAGATCCCTTGGCATCACCAATAGCTTCATTGCAAAGCTATGGGCTTTGAGGGATGGGGTAATTCTTGCTGCTAAGGAGCTTGGCTTAAGCAGTTAAATAATTGAATTGGATGCTTTGAGTGTTGTCCAATTGATGATTAATAATAGTGTAAGTTTGTTAATGGAACATTTATTGTCTGATTGCAAGAACTTATTGAAAGTTATCACTAACAAGCGGATAGAGCACATGTACTGTAAAGCTAACCAATGTGTTGATACATTGGCTAGAATAGGATCGAGTGCTAGTACTCCTTTTGTTGTTTTTATGGAACCCCCACCTGTGGTGGAAAGTTTATTGGCCTTTGACAAGGCTGATATGTTTTGTAACATACTTATTAATTCTTAATTTATGCTTACTCCCTGTTTTAACAAAAAAAAAATATGATAAAGTTTAACTACAAAATTGGTTGTAATCTTAGGCTATACAATATAGCGGGACCTTGATGGTTGAACATTTAGTTTTGGATTCTTTTTTTTTTTTTAGAGAGCTTTTCAACTTATAACATCTACACATTTAGTTTTGGATTCTTTTTTTTTTTTTTTAGAGAGCTTTTCAACTTATAACATCTACTCCTGATGATAGCTCTTTATCATCAAACCAAGACACTAATCAATTTTTGGTATAGGTGAGAATTGAACCTCAAATCTCTTATTTAACCATTAAAAACTTTACTAGTTGAATTAATTGAAACTCACTTTTTATTTTTAGATTCTTGTTTACTTTCGTAGAGGGAGTTCTATTATAATTGTCCAAACTAAAAAGTGAGTTATCATATCTATAATACAACTAAGGATGATAAGTATAATATTGTCACAACAAAAATTAGGAAAGAGATGATTTGGAAACGGTTTCTCCAGGACTTTTTTTTTTTTTTTTTTATGGGAGGTTTCTCCAAGACTTTTGAAACAAGCCGAGAGCATGTAGTTTATTGTGACAATTAAGAGTGCATCAAGCTTGAGTAAAAGAATGCCGTGTATTGTTCACGCACAAAACACATCGATGTGAGATACCTTTAGTCGCAACTAGTTGTTGAACAACGTTTATAAATTATTGAAACAATATTCGCATTAATACGAATCCAGCTAAAAGATTGACAATGGTTATGTCTAAGAGAAGTTTGAGCCTTGTGCAAGGTTGACTGGCATAAATTATAACTAAAGAATTGGATTAGAGAGGGAGATTGTTGAAGTGTACAGACACCTATATAGATCAGTCCACAACTAGCTAAATTATTTACTTGCCTGATTTTATTTTTACTATTGCTTAGGTTTATTTAATTTAATTCACACATACATACAAAGTAACACACAATCCATTCATATTCTATAGGACAACTTAAAAAATAGGTTTGATCAAGCTGTGTATACCACCATAAACACAACAAATTCACATACATCATTCTGAATTGTGTATTTTGTCTCATAATTTGGTTAGCATAAGTTCATAGCCTGAAGTTCATGTTAGTTTGCTGCATTAGCACAACTCTAGCTGACTCGTTTATAGTCACATCAAGCTTAAGTGCTTAATTTGTGCAGTTGCTCACAATGGCCATGGTGATGACTGGGAAGATTTAATGTCTCTTTTGCATGATGGTCAATTGTCATTGGGGAAAAAATGACTGCAATGTAGAAAAATATATTAGTTGACATATTTGATAAACAGACCAAATACTGAACAAGGACGAGGTTTTGATAACGAAATCCAGGACTACATATGTCCGGTCACATGAATTACATCAAGGCAACACATTACACTGCACAAGGACAAACCAAACTTTTTTCTAGATAGAGACACTAATTTTCATAATAGTGAATGGCATCTGCTAAACTGTGCACGGTTTATGCATTCTTGAAGATCAAAGAATTCAGTCCCCAACACCACCAAAGAGGTAACCCAGTGAAGATGCACCACCAGGAGCAGATTGAACTTTGGTAGATGGTCGATCCTGCACCCAGATTAGCAAGCCATTTAGAAAACATAATCAAAATATTATGATTGTAGCAGAGATCCTTGAAAATCAAATTGCATAATCAAGGACAAATCACTTAGGGCATAGAACTATCAGTATTCTTCAGGGAAAAGGAACAAAATCAAAAATCAAAACTAAATTACAAGCTCCCTCCAAACTGCAATGAATAGGAATTAATGAAAAGAGACAAAATGCAATAGGTAGAAGAACTAAGATATGGTTTAAGTGCATTTCTCCAATTTTAAGCCAGAGTGCACATTCATTTCATAATGTGCTGCAATATCAGTTCTAGTTTGGAGAAGTTTGGAAGTCATATCTGAACAAAAAAGCAGTGTATTATTTTACAGTGGAACATACCATGCTTGTCAAAAGGACACAATGTTATTGTATTGAACACATGAACAAAATGGAATTCTTTTGGTTCCCAGGGCATCCTTGTCATATTAGCTTATAAGCTCCCTATTGTGTTTCTATGCATGTTAGAAATTACTCAATCAGTCGATAGTTCCAGATAAAAGGGGGAAGCCAAATCAAGCTTAATGATGACTTGCAGTAATGATGCGGTAATTAGCACCGGCCCCCCACCCTGTGCCATACTAACAGATGGGGGGTCTTATGTAATTCTAATAATAATGTATCAGGCTTATGAAAGTTATTCCATCCATAATGTATTAAAAGTTATGAATTTGCAACTACAATGCAGCCAAACCAAGTTCTGACCTTGTTATCCATTCTTAAAAAGAACCAAATAAGAACACACTCAATGCAGATACTACCAACTCATTTGACAAGCATATATGATCCCAAGGAAAATCCTCAGATTGAAACTAGTGATAAGCAAGCAGTCTTAAGTGAATGTCACAAATTACAATTACAAATGACCAATTGACCAGGAAACTTCTAAAGATAAGAGACGATGAAACTCAAGGAAGTTTCTAGATAAAGAGCACGCATGATCCTTATAGAACCCATCATGTAGAAAAACACATGCTACATCTAAGTTAAGTAATTTACAGAAGTAGAGGTATACGCATTCTCTCAGTAAGAACCCACCTAAACTATCAAGCCCCACAAGGCAATTAGAGTAAGCAGGTAGAAGAATGGAGATCTTTATACCTTCATCTATGCAGTTGCTTCAAAATCACTTCTCAATTATATTTACGATTCGATGAACCTTCTAGGAGTTCCTTTTTTCTTTTTTCTTTCTTTCTTTCTTCTTCTTCTACTTTTTTTTTTTTTTTTTTTTGGTAATTTTTGTCAGATATGAGTTTAGGCTAACCTTGGTTGTTTTATTTTTGAATTGTTTTTCTACTCCAGCATGCTTCAATCACCCCCGCTTTGTTACCTTTTAGATTTTGTGGATTTACTTTATCTTGGATAACAAATGCAAATAGAAGGATTCTTATTTCTAATCTTTTTCTTTCTCAAAATATATCAGTCCCAAGACTTGCGTACCCAAAAGAATTCAAAGGGCCTGTGGATTTAGGAAAAACAATAAGACAAAATCGAAATCTAGGAAAAATGACTATTGGATATAATCTAAATCATCTCAACATGCTTCACTAGGATCATACCGTGATAAAGTTGCCACAATTCTGCCCATCTGCCCGGAAGTAATTGTTTGTAAGATACGCTGGAACACCTGCTGGAATATGCTTTTCAGTTGGTTGTGAAGCAGCAGCAGTAGTCTTCTGAGAAGGTCCATTGTTTGCTTCTGGCCCTTGGTTCTGAGCAGGTTGGGCATTGCTAGTGGTCTCTCCACTTCCAAATAGGTAACCCAAAGAACTCTGTCCACCAACAGCGTTAACACCACGTCCACGTCCCATTTTGTTTCCTTTACTCAGTAGAATTTCCTAAATTTACATAATGACCCATTATGAGAACTTTCAAACCTCAAAATTCACTTTGCTTTTGGCAAACACAGGAAGTAGGCGCAAGAAAACATCACCAAATTCACATACAACATACAGAAAGAATCATAAATTATTCTCCCATGAACTATGTCAATCACAGATTGCGCCTTTGTACAAATATGCATATGCACATGTATGGACATACACGAAGACGCACATGTATGGGCACCTAAAAGAGCTATATTTATCTAGTCATTTGATAATACTTCTTACATCGAACAGATACCTCAATGGGTCCATCCTGGACAAAAGCCAGACTTGGTAGCCTAGCATGTAGTGTCTAAGTCTCTGCGTGGCCCAGACAAGTGCAAGGCATGCCATTTCAAGCAAAGAGTTTTTGATGAGTGGGAGTTTGGGGGCAACAATGCGTGACACGCAGGTAGATATGCTCTTGGCCGAATGGCTTCAAGCGCAATTTTAGTTCAAAAACTTGATGATGCACTTTCTATAAACCTTGTGAGTGTGGTTCAGCATCAAAATTTTGAATAATATCAAGCTATATTGGTAACTGAGCATCTAAATTGCACATGTAGTTGCTAGTTGCTACACTAGACCCATATAGTCTGTAGACTCTGTACCTCCATATGCACTTTTCCACTTTACCTTGCCTTCTCACTATGTGAGTATTTCAACCCTACAACCAGATGATTTATGTTGCACATACAAATGCTAGGCTTTTCTAAATTAATACTATGCCTGTGTGATGCACATATTGATAATAAAAAAATCACATGTAAACTAAGAAGATATTTCAATAATATAATTGAATTTGAACAATTAAATAGATAGTATAAATAAAAGAACAAAAATTATTTCAAGTTACATGGTGAAAGCACAACATGTAAGACCAACTTTATTGTTAAAACAAAATATTATAATAGATGAGTGTGCATTTGGATTAGCTTTTTTCCGTTAGCTTATTTGTTTATGCAGAGCTTTTGAAAGCATTATTTTGTGCTTCTGTCAACTTGCAGCAAATAAGATCTTCCACAAAACCTAATCCAAAAGGACACTATTATAATTTAAAATAAGTAATAAAATATTCCTAAATTTCTGTAGATTTTGGTTAATCATGTATAACACTTGTGTTAGTCACGTGGAGAAATTATAGTGCGCAACTTTTATTATCTAGTATATGATTTGACAGATGAAAATATAAAACATCAACAACATACAAATTTCCTATCTCTCTAAATCTTAGGATAACAATGGTATGTTCTTCCATATGAACTTTTTCCACATGGACCATTGCACTCTATCTTAAGTTCTTATCTAATTCAATTCTCAATACCCAACTTAGGAAGCTTCCTTTTGCTATATTCTAAACAGTTGGATCTTAAATCTTAATACCCAGTTTGTGAATTCTCCTCAAAAACAAAAACAACAAAAGAAGAAAGACTCCCAAATAAATTGGTCTTCAAGCAAGGTTCTAAAATCTCCTGTCAAGTTATCAATGGAGCAAAATAGTGCGCATTCATTTCAAACCCACATTTTAATGTAATCCCATTACGAGCTACAAATAAATAATGCATAAATCAATAAGCATTTCACAAAATCCGAATTGTACTAGAAAATGAAATCACAGTGGTAATTTAGAAGAAAGGCATGGATGATATCAAAATGTGGAAGAAAGAAAACAAGCAGATGAGATGAGTGAGACAGAGAGAGTGATGGAAAATGGGATCTGAGATGAGAGAAGGTGAGTGGTGGAAGGGATTTGGGTTTGGGTTCCGTACCTCTCTTTTGAGGACCCAAATTTGAAGCAAAGCAGACTGATAGAGAGAGAACCAAATGCAAGCTAAAGCAACCAAGTAAATTGTAGTGTTATTGTGTATATTTATTTTATAGGGAGTTTTTAACTTTCAAATTTTGAAAAAAAAAAAAAAAAAACTTTCAATTTTTAAAGGAAAAAGAAAGAAATTAGTGGGAGAGCTGGTCCAGCTGGAGATTGATTGATTGAGCTCTAATATAAATTTTGTTTTTACTTTTCTCTTTTTGGCCGAATAAAAAAAAAAAAGTTGAATTTGGAGAGGGATCACTTTCCACTGTGACGAGTTAAATCCCTTTGCTAGATAGTCCCGCCAACCCTGATATTAATGCGTCGCACACAACTCGACCCCAAGCACTAATGAGAGATGAACAAAGTACTGAAATCAATTTTGTTTACACTATTGTACTTAAAAATTGGGTTTTCGTTCATCAAAAAAAAAATTGGGGTTTTCATTTTTAGTCTCAAGACTTTCATCTGGTCATTCTTTTTTAATTCCATTTTTGTAATTGTCTTATAAAATGCTGGTGGTCTCTTACCTCCGTTTCTATTAGTATTGTGATCATTAAGTACTTGATTAGTACATCTATTAAGATACGTCGCTCATATAATACCCGTCATTATCTTACTTTTATCTTAATTTATATTAGTAACTAGTCTCTAAGTCATGCAATTGCGAAGGCAAATTTGACATAATTTTTTTTTTTTTGTTAAGTGAAAAACAAGAATAGTAGTTGAGACTTATAAAGTAATTGTCTCAAACTCATCTCAAAATAACGTGATTATAGTGTAATATATAATATATATTCTATAAGTAAAAAAGTCTATATAATGATTTTTTTTTTTTTGGGGCAAGCATGTTGCATTTTACTTTCAATTATTATATATGGAAAGATATTTTTAATATGTAATAATAAAGTGAGACATGCATCAAAACAAAACACAATAAAAATTGGAGAATGTATAATATTGAGTAGAACTGGAACATGAAAATGAATCTTAATTTTCATATGAAAGTTAACATTATTTTGCATTTTTAGAGAAGTTAATGAGAAATTTAGACAAACTTTATTTCCATTTTATCATACAGGAACTATTAAACAAAGCTATATACCTATAACAATATTTTCATAATCACTAAACTCATATATGAGAATCAACTATTATAGAATTTTGTCTTTCCAAAACATATACTGATTTCTTTTTTTCCATTCCACACAATTTAAAAAATATAAAAATTTGAGGAAGCTAAATGTGTAGTAGATCTTACTCAATCAATGAAAAACATAAAAGAGGTAGCAGAAAAAAAACGTATTCATGATAGAATTGTTTATACATGTCCATATTTGTTTTTGTATAACATGGAATCACTTCATTGTGTTGAGCTACTAAGAAATTTATACATTTAATAATCTTGTTCTTTAAAAGATTCATGTAGTAGCTCTACAATTGTATCTTGTTTAATCTCTTCTAGATATTTATCTTTAGCCCAAATCACAACATATAAACCAATGATCATGATAAAATAACCTAACACAATGTAGTACAAGATGAAGCCAAACACAATTCTAAAATTTTAACAAATCAGACAAGAAAATAGTAGGAGAAAAAAACAAAATAAAACTTTGAAGAAGAGTATACTTGTTTGTGGTGCACCAAGCCTAAACAAAAAAAATTTAACGGCAAATCGAATTCTTATTGTGGTGTACAATATGATAATAGTTGTCAAATACATCCTCGTAAGAAAGAGGAGAGAAAGATCTTGAATTATAAATTATCATGTGTCAACAATCAATGCAATAAATTATAAATTATACTGCAAGAGTAATGCATTGTTGATTGTAGAATTGCCAAGTAAATCATCCAAGTAAATGTGTGTGTGTGTGTGTCTATATATATATATATAGACACACACACACACACACACATAATTGTGACCTGTGTGAAAGTAAATAGAGTTTTAGTTATAAAAAGGGAAATAATGTAAGAGAGTTTGATTAGTAATACCAGTATCATCACCCAAAATGACCAAATACAACTAATTACAGAGAAAAATATAAAAACCCAACACCCGTTTATCACTTATTGTCCTAAAGAAAAAAAGAATGGTAGTAATTATGTGTTTAATAATTTTAATTCTCTAAGTAATACTATTGAAATTGTTTTACTAACACAAAAGACTATTGCTAATATGTTGACAATACTTCTTAATCTTCATTTATTAACCTTCTCCATTCTAATCAATCAAAAAAATTATAGAACTTGTAAAACACTTATGTAGATGAATAGAAGATAAAGTACCCCAAAAAAAAAAAAAAAAAAACATTACACTAAGCATGTTAATCGTTTTATAAAATAGAACAATGTGACTTAGGATGTATTTGGATACCGCTTATTACTGAAAAGTAAAAACTTATTGCTGAAAATACTGTAGCAAAATAATTTTTAAATGTGTGAATAGTATCGTGAGACCCAATTTTAAAGTTACATTTGCTAGATTCCGTACTTGCGGGTCCCATGAACAATGCACGGGTCCCAGGAAAACGCAAACCCAGACACAAAACAAGCAAGTACACAAACGCACACTTAGTTGGTTTCCTGTTTTATTTGTCTATCATATTTCTTATGTTATTTCTATCATATTTTTTGTATATTTAAAAATATATTGGATTGAGAGCAATATATCATAGCCCAATTGAACTCAGAATAAGAGATAAGTTTAAAATAAATACAGTAAGAGGATTTAATTTATGTAGAATGGTACAATCATTTTGAAATGTTTTAATAAATATAAAGAACATATTAAACTCATAATATGAGATAAGTTTAAGCTTTTTTTTTTTCCTTGAGAATGAGATAAGTTCAAGCTAACTAAGATAATATGATTTAATTCATGTTGGATTGTACATAGTCATTCTATTATGTTTTAATAAATACATACATAAACAAATTATATATATATATATATATATATATATATTGGCTAGCATGATTTGAATTCGATTGCAAGATTTCCTAAAATTGAGATCACATCAAGGTATATGTTTTGTAGGAGTGTTGGGCTAGGAATTCCTTACCCATGAACATGTTGGGCCTAAAACCCAAGCCGAGGACTGAAATTTAGTTGAGAATAAGTAAACCATGTCAAGGAAGTCTGCGTTGGTAGATAAGAAAGCTAATATTGAACGCAGTAACCAAGAAGGTAGTGCCGAGAATGGATATCACCTCGGATGACCAAGCCGAGGTACTTTTTGGCGATCTGCCACACAATAGAATACCCTAGAAGGTTCTATCGGAACAGATAAGCATTGTTGAAACGAACAGTAAGGGAAGATCTTAAAATATCAAAGGAGAAAGCTACTATCACCGCATTGAATGCTCTGCAGCTAATCTTCTGGCCGCATTAATGTGGAGATGATATCTGAACAGGGAATTTCAGCCTTACAGCTGCTACACAAAGACTTCTGGAAAAGGTAGATGGAACAAGTATCAACACCAACCACCTGGATTGCACGTTAAAGGCAAAGAGGAGAGGAGAGAGGAGTATAAATGGAAGAAGGTACCCCAAAAGGAAGGGGATCGAGAATTAAGAAAGAAACACTGTAGCCACTATGAATGAAGCGTGTAAAGAAACTAAGAACACTATAATTAAGAGTTGATCTCCTCGGATATTGGCTGAGGACGAATTACTAGAATTGAACTTGTTTACTTTTCTTTTTCTTGTCATCTGAATCCGCCCTACCTATTATTCAACTCATTCTAGTTCAGTTTTCTCAACTTACTCTCTACAAATTCATTATTTTTGGGCCTTTTGGGTTGGTCCAATCATCGTTTGGGCTAAAAGTTCAAACTTGTATCCTTACATGTTTCATTTGAGAAAATTTTTTAATTGCAAAGTAAAGGGTATTAAAATTACCATGGAAAATATATATGCAATATTGCATGCATGTTCTTTGTCATAAAATGAATGCAATTCTTGTCCATAGTCATAAAATGGATGCAAAAGTTAAACATCACAAATGTCTTAGAGTTGTTTCCTTATGATAAATGGTAAGAATTAGAGCATAGATTTTAAAAAAAAAAAAATCTTTAGTATGTCTATCTTACTATCATATTATTTATATCATTATTTGTCAAAAAATTAATGAAAAAACCATATAAAGCTAAGTTATAATCCCAGACACAAAGAAAAAGGAGGAACACCTTAATTATTGCACATGATATTTTGTTTCCTCTTCCAATGTATCCTAAGAAAGAAGTTACAAATTAGCATATATTTCGATGAGATTAAAGGATAATTAGCAATAATTTATTTAATATTTACTATTTAATTTAAAAAATAACAAAGGGAAATATAAATTAAAATAAACAAATGGGAGGCAAGTGACCGACCATGTGCTAAATCAGAAAAATGCATTCCAATTCTTTAGAATAAACAATTTTAATAGATAAAACACAATTATGTAAAGAAAAATTGTAAACATGAATACAAAGAAATAGAATAACAATTAAAATTGGAAAAAAAAAAAAAAAAAAAAAGAAACACAATAGCTACAACCCCACAAAAGATAATCTAGCACAAACCATAAAAATTGCAATAGAAAAACAAAGAAGTTCAGGGGAAGCAAAGAAAACACTAACCTCAAAGGGACTTTCTAATTCTAATTGTAATTTGCTGAATTTTAAGGTGGAAAGAAAGCAATTCAAAATCTATTTAAAAAAATTAAATTAGTGGGTTTTAAATCCAAAGGGAGACAATTGAATGTTTTGATGGAGAGAAAAAGAGTCAAAAGAAGGAGCGTCAGAGGACTAGAGGGGGTTTGAAAAAAAAAAGTAATTGATTTTTGGACAGTTTTTTATATTTATCATAAAAGTAATATTAAAACTTTTCTAAAATTGTCTATTAACGAGTGCCTTAAGGGCACTTGTTAATAGGGCCCTTAATTTAATGGGAAAGTAAAAAAATAGGGGAAACATCTAGCTGTTTGTTTGATAAGGATATGATAAGTCAAAGGGAGAGAGAAAAGAGGATTGATTGTTGAATTTAAGGCTATGGAACATTAGTCATTTGTTTTAATGGGGAGATGATGAGTCAAGACTCAAGAGATTAAGAAAAAATTTTATATATATATATATATATATATATTTTAGAGTTTCAACCTATAATGTCCACTCTTGATAATAACTCTTTATTATCATACCAAAAACACCAATTGGTTTTTAGTGTAGGCAGAGATTGAACCCTAAATCTCTTATAGTGAATGTGTAAAGTGTTAAAAAAAATGATATGGCCTATAATGTAGCTCAACAGAAGCGTAGTAAAAATATGTGTATATGACTGTCAAGTACTAAATAAGTAATGTCTATTAAGTTATATCACTCATATAATAACTGGCAACATCAAATTATTAATGAAAATAAAAGGCATAATCAAATGAAAATTTAAACAAAATTTAAGACCACACATTTGCCCATAGGCTTTAACACAATTTGCATATTTGTTAATATATGATTACATCATTTACACGAGTCCACCATTGAAACTAACTTAGTAAAGGTGTGTGTGTGTGTGTGTGTGTGTTTCTCAAAAAAAAAAAAAAAAAAAAAAAAAAAAAAAAAAAAACTTAGTAAAGGTAATCCAATCACTAATTGTTATGTGTCTATGTTGTGTCAAAATATGTTTACAAGCGTGAGTCCATGCTAAAACAACTCCAAAATTCTAGATTTCATTTTCAATTTTCAATTTTTTTTTTCAATTTATATTGCAATCATTCTATGGTTTGACAAAATTGACATGGTTATTGCGTGTAAGCTTAAGGGACAGTTTAGAGAAAAAAACTCTTCATTGTATTTGAAATTTGAAAATCTAATCATTAGATTACATATTCTTTATGTTCATAACATACATGTTAAATTTTGCTCAAATTAGAAGTTATTTACTATTCAACTATTAAAATTATTTTTTATGTATAATTTTAGATCATAAAAAATTGAAATTTAAACATTTAATTAATAGTATAACTATTGAATTTTGATTTTCTTGAGATTGTGCAAGAATAAAAGACATAATAAGAATATACAATCCAATAATTAAATTTTTAAAGTTCACATCTAATAAAAAGATATCCACGAAAGCTTAGATAGTAACTTTTTCCACTTTTGAGTTAGGTTAGCAGGTCGGTCTTAGTTGGCAAAGTTGGATTTAATTAGATTCGTTACAATAGATAGGGTTAAAAAAAAATGTAGAGAGATAAAAAGATGAAGTTTTTTTTTTTTTTTTTTTTTTTGAGGAAAATAGACTTTCATAACATTAAACAGAGGGCTGTAAGTCAGCCAAAATAACAGCATCTAAATCTGGTGGGACAGACTCCATCCAGACTTGTAAAGGAAAGGAAAGTCTTGCTCTCTGAGCTAAGGCGTGTGCGACTGCATTGCCTTGCCTATTTACATGAGAGAAAGAAAAGCTTTGTAACAAGCTAACAATAGACAGAGTGTCTTTTAAAATACGACCAACAGCAGAATTTTCCATACCACTACCCTGTAGAGACTTTACAACAGCCAAGGAATCTCCCTCAAAAACAGAATTTTGGAAACCTGTCTCAGAAACCAAGACTGCTGCTCTTCTTGCTGCCAGCAACTTTAAAGCCACAACTGAAGGAGGTTTCTTGATTTTTTCGAATAGAGCAACCATAACTTGGCCCCTTGAATTTCGAATAACTACACTGAGGCCGGCTTCATCTGATTCATTGAACATAGCCCCGTCAAAATTAGCCTTGAAGCACTCCGGAGGTGGAGGGCGCCAATGCTTTTGAGAGGGATGTCCACTACCTGTGGAATGGCTTGCTTGAGAAACCCAAGTCTTGAAGCTTCGAAGATAATCTTGTGCGAAAACCCCAATTTGGACCAGTGGCAGAGAAGGTACCTGGAGACGAGATTTATTTCTGTGGTGCCATAAAGACCACGCTGTGATGCTGAAAAACGGAAATGTGTGAGGTTTTTCCTGGATCAGCTGCACTAAGTCAGAGAAAGAGCCCGCGGCAGCTGTGTTTTTGTCAACCCAGCCAAAGTCAGTAGCCCAAACCGTTTGCACCTTCTCACAACCCCACAGAGCATGGAGAACAGATTCATTCTCCCTTGAACAAAGATGGCAAGTGGGGTCGATAGGAATGGCTCTTTTCTTCAAATTTTCCTTTGAGGGCAAAGAGTTCGTGCAAGCTCTCCATAAGAAATGCTTAATTTTCCCCGAAACATTCAGATTCCAAATGCTTTTCCAAAATGACTTCTGAGCGGCAGAAATAGATGGTCTGATAGTATCAAGGGTAGCAGATTCCATAAGACTTTTGTATCCTGATTTCACGGAATAAATACCAGAATTTTCTTTAGGCCAAATGAGGATATCGGGTTGAGGAACAGAACACAAAGGCAGGGACTTTATGAGTGCAGCTTCGGGCGGATAGAAACAAAGGTCAATGAGGTGAGAATTCCACCAACCCGTATGGGCATCAATGAGAGTATCCACAGTAGAATCAGGTGCTAAAAAATTTTGAGGGGAGATCACTTTACCTTCCTGTGAATTCGGTAGCCAAGAATCAAGAAAAATCCTTATAGATTTACCATTTCCAACCCTCCACCGAGCAACCTTTTCAACAAGTTTTCTCGCAAACAAGATACTCTTCCAGGCAAAAGAACCCGATGCAAGTTTTGCTTCAAAGATCGAACTGTGAGGGAAATATTTAGCTTTGAACACTTTGTAAAATAGGGAATCTGTACTATGGATTAATCTCCACACCTGTTTGGCCAACATTGCTTCATTGAACTTACATAAGTCCTTAAAACCTAAACCCCCTTCCAACTTAGGTTGACACAAAACTTCCCACTTCTTCCAGTGAATCTTACGTCTATCACGCCTTTGACCCCACCAAAATTTCCGAATGAGCATCTCAATATCTTGGCAAAGGCCAATAGGCAATCTAAAGCAGCTCATAGCAAAAGTAGGGATCGCTTGTACCATAGCCTTCAAAAGAACTTCCTTTCCCGCCTGAGACAATAATTTTTCCTTCCAACCTCGTAACTTGCTCCACACCCTATCTTTTATATAGTTTAGACTTGCCTTTTTCCTTCTACCAACCACTGCTGGTAGCCCGAGGTATTTTTCATATTCTTTGATCTCTGGGACTCTAAGCAAGTTTTTTAGTAGGTCTTTTGAGGGTTCAGGTACGCCCTTGCTGAAAAAAAGAGTTGTCTTCTCCGAATTGATCTTCTGCCCCGAAGCCTTTTCATACTTTCCCAACAATTCTTGGATAGTATTGATATCCCCAATCTGAGCTCGACAAAAAAGTAGGCTGTCATCTGCAAAAAACAGATGGGATATTCTTGGGCCATTACGGCAAAGAGAGACACTTACAATCTTCCCTTCATCCACTGCATGTTGGATTAGTCCATTAAGACCTTCTGAGCAAAGGAGAAAAAGGTAAGGGGAGAGGGGGTCTCCTTGGCGAATACCTCTTGTTGGAACAATATGACCTTTTGCTTCTCCATTCACCAAGATAGAATATGTAACAGATTTTATACATTTCAAGATCCATCCAATCCAAATACTATGAAACCCCATCTTTTCCATGATCTTTTGCAAAAAGGACCACTCCAATCTGTCATAGGCCTTACTCATATCTAGTTTCAGCGCCATGTGGCCGTTTTTTCCATACTTCTTTGTCTTCATATGGTGGAGAGTCTCAAAAGCAACCAAGATATTATCCGAAATTGCTTTGTCAGGTTGAAAAGCACTTTGTGATTCAGAAATGATCTGAGGCAATATTCTTTTTAATCTATTTGCCAAAACTTTAGAGACAAGCTTATATAAAATATTACATAATGCAATTGGCCGAAATTCAGTAATAGATTCAGGATTCTTTACCTTAGGTATAAGAGTGATGAAAGTATGATTCAGACCTGAAGAGATATGGTTAGAGTTGAGGCAAGAAAGGACTGCCTTGGCCACGTCGTCACCGATATTGGACCAGTAATGTTGAAAAAAGATTGGAGGCATCCCATCCGGGCCAGGAGCCTTTAGAGGAGCCATCTGTTTCAACGCTATCTCCACCTCGGACTTAGAAAAATTTGCAATCAAATCTGAATTCATCTCCTCACTGACAACCCGGTGAGTGTGCTGCAATACATCTTCAATGTTGCTAGGTGTTGAAGAGGAAAAAAGGATATTGTAGTACCCCACGACCAAAGCTGCTATCTCATCATCGCCCGAGACCATCTCACCGTTTGAACCTTTAAGCTCTGTGATAGTATTTCGCCTAAATTTTTGGGAAGCCCGGTTGTGGAAGTAACCTGAATTTTTATCCCCCGAGACCATCCAATGGTCATGATCTCTTTGTTGCCATAACTTCTCTTCCATTCTGAGGAGATCATTAACTTCAGATTTTAATTGTAGGAAAAAATCCATACTACCCCCCCTTACTGCTGCTGCTTCAGCCAATTCTAAAGACTTTTTCTTCTCCACCAAAGTATTTGAAATATTACAAACAGAATTTTTGCTCCATCTACGTAGCTGATTTTTGCAATTGTCAATCTTATTCATCACTTCTACCATTGGTGAATCCCAAGAGACCTCGCTCCACGCTGCTGTGATAGTGTCGTGACAACCCTCACACTCAAGCCATAATTGCTCAAATCTCCAAGGCTTTAGTTTTTAAGGAGCAATACCATCAGGGAGAATAATAATAGGATTATGGTCCGAAGAAACACAAGAGAGAGTTCGGACCTTTGTTGCTAGAAACAGAGAGAACCACTCCGTTGTGCACACTGCCTTGTCCAATCTTTCCCAGACTGACCCTCCATTCGGATAATGTTTGAACCATGTGAATTTTTTGCCAATGAAGTTGAGATCAAACAGTCCACATTCATCCAAGGCTTCACGAAAAAGCTGCATTTGCCCACAGGGTCGTAACCGGCCACCCAACTTCTCATGAGACTTGAGGAGCTCGTTAAAATCGCCAGCACATAACCAAGGAAGTGGAGACTGCCCATCTAAGTCCCTCAATAAATTCCAAGACTCCGAACGAAGCTGAGTTTCAGGTGCTCCGTAAAATCCTGTGAACCTCCACGCATTTTCTTTACTAGCCTTGATTATAACATCGATATGATTTAAGGATGATGATTCGATTTTTAAATCAAAATCCTTCTTCCAGAATAAAACCAGACCACCACCACGAGTAACTTTCAAGACTCCATGATGATGACCAAACTTCAAAGTATCTCGAACAACTAATAGCCTAGCTTCATCCAGCCATGTTTCGGCTAAAAACACCACTGTAGGATCTTGTGCCCGGACTAAACTCCCGAGCTCATGAACTGTCTGCCGGTTCCCAAGCCCGCGACAGTTCCAACACATGATACTCATAATCCTTGGCAGGGCTGGTAACCAGCCTCCGCCATATAAACTGACTTTTCCTTGTCATCCTGAGAAACCCGAATTTTCTTCTTTGGTAATTCAAGCTGAACAGAGTCAACTATAGAGCCTCTTTTTTGTCCCGCATGTGAAAGCAGAGCTTCCTTGTTGCCTAGTGAAGAGCGGTGAACACGAGTCCACTTTAGACCCAAAGCATGAGAGGCCTCTTTTAAATCTTGGTGATTAGAGGTATCATTTAGCTAAGGCCCAAGACTTACGTGAGATGTTGAGCTTAGGAACCGTTCATGCTGTTGGCCTAGCTCAGAAGAACCCATTAAGGGGTCGGCCCATATTTCACCTAGCGAGGGCCCATTTTGTTTCTTAGGAGAGGATAATATTAACTCCAAGTTAGTTTTGTCCATATGTTCACAATTTCCTTTAAACCCCTCAGTCTTATCAATATCCTTAGTCACGATATCTTCCCTCACATGTTGACCCTCAAAACCCGGAGGAATATCTTCTTTAGAACCTATAAGATCAGTCCCAGACGAAGAAAAGGTGGAAGTTGGCATAGATAGGGGATTTACCTTAAAGGGCGTCTTCCCCAAAGCCTGATGATGCACTTTCTCCCACTGCATCTCCTCTGGAACTTCGAACCTTATGCTGGAAGTGACAGGAGAGTTAGCGATCAAAGAGGAAGTCTTATTTTCTGACAACACTCCAACACTTGCATCCTTACTTTCCCCATGTGCTGTCACTATCAAGTGTCCTGGCGCCTCCAGAATTGCATCAACCAGTGCCGAGCTACTGCCTACTAAGGAAATAGGTGCAGTCACGTGATTTCCACCCTCCAC
This sequence comes from Lithocarpus polystachyus, assembly GCA_033629205.1. Lineage (NCBI taxonomy): Eukaryota > Viridiplantae > Streptophyta > Magnoliopsida > Fagales > Fagaceae > Lithocarpus > Lithocarpus polystachyus. Next base: position 70,854,160 of record CM066163.1, read on the forward strand.
AGTCTTCTTTGCCGGCACTTCGGACTGATCACGTGGCCGTTCCGGCCTCACTCCATCGGCCCCGCCCTTACTTTCCTGGGTTGCACCCCCTCCGTATCTCACCGGTTCTTTTTGAATCCTTCCGTATGGGTCACCACGCAGCCATGCCCCGTATTGAAGGCCCTCCTCGACCGTTCGGCCCTCAACAGATGGTGTAGGACAGTCTTTAAGTGCATGGCTTAGCAGGCCACAACGGTAGCAGAAGTTGGGAAGTCGTTCATACTTGAACTGGACCCACCTGGATTCACCTCCTTCAATGGTGATTCTTTTGCCACGGATGAGTTTTTTTGTAACGTCAATCCGGACACGCACCCTAAGACATTTACCCCAGTGTACTCCTGAACCAGGGACATCAACCTCCATAACATCCCCCAGAGAAGATCCAATCGCCCAACCCGTTTCCTTTGTTCTGCTCATAAGAGGTAGATTAAAAATCTGAATCCAAAAAGGTGACCATTTTAAGTCCATCTCCTTTGGAGTTAGCTCACCTTCAAACTCTTGTATGATCACCAGTTGTTTCTCAAAACTCCAAGGGCTTATATCAAGAACTTTCTATTTATCTTTCCCATCTCCAAACTCTACCAGAAACAACTCAGCTTCTAGTTCAGAAATGTTAACCCATTTATTTGTTTTCCACAGCATTCTTTGGTTCTTTCTCAAAGTATCTAAGCTTATGCTTTTGAAAGTCATAACCTTCATGATAGCACAATTTTTACCAACCTCTTTTGCAGCTCTGGTACTGTTGCTACCCAGTTCTATACCTTCGCCCTCTTCCTCCGTAAAGGATAATTTACTCCACATCACGGCCAGTTCTTCAGCCATTTGTACACTTCTAATAGTTACCCTCCCCAGGGGATGCTCCTGCCCTACAGAAACCGGCACCCACCCCGACCTTACCCACGGAAGGTCACACTAACTCTTGCAAGGGCTGCAAGACAAAACTGCTTCTACGTGCACAGAGACACGAGAGCACAAAGAAAAGATGAAGTTAAAATGTTATTATTATTATTATTTTTAATCTAAGGATAGAAATAAAATTTGATTTCAATCTCAAGTCTCAACCCTTCAACATGGTATTGAAAGGTGAAATAGCCTCGGATCCAAATCCGGCTAAGTCATGGGACTCACGTGGTGTTACCAATTTGATTTGACATTTGATCGTTTATACTCCACTGACATGTCGTTACAAAAAATTGACAATCTATATTTAATTTAATTTTTTTAAAACAAAAACAAAAAAACAGAACAACATCAAAAACTAATATTAAAAAAAAAAATACTGAGACAGAAAGTAAAAAGTTTTATCACAAGGGCACAGCCTAAAGTTCATGTTAGTTTGCTGCATTAGCACAACTCTAGCTGGCTCGTTTATAGCCACATCAAGCTTAAGTGCTTAATTTGTGCAACTGCTCAAAGGGGCCATGGTGATGAGTGGGAAGATTTACCGTCTCTTTTGCATGATGATCAATTGTCATTGGGAAAAAAATGATTACAAAGCACTGAAGCAGAAAAATGTTTTAGTTGACACATTTGACAAACAGACTAATACTGAACAAGGACGAGTTTTTGATAAGGAGATCCAAGACTACATATGTCTGGCCACATGAATTCCATCAAGGCAACACATTACACAGCACAAGGACAAAGCAAACTTTTTTATAGATAAAGACACAAATTTTCATAATAGTGAGGTCACTGCTAAATAGTGCACGGTTGATGCATCCTTGAAGATCAAAGATATCAGTTCTCACCGCCACCAAAGAGATAACCAAGGGAAGATCCACCACCAGGGGCAGCGTGAACTTTGGTAGATGGTCGATCCTGCACCCAGATTCGCAAGCCATTTTTTGAAAACATCATCAAAATATTACGATTGTAGAAGAGATCCTTAAATATCAAATTGCATAATTAAGGACAAACCACTTAGGGCATAGAGCCAACAATATTCTTCAGGGAAAAAGGAACAAAATGAAAAATCAAAACTAAATTACAAGCTCCCACCAAACTGCAATGAATAGGATATCCTCCACTGAAAAGGAATCGATGAAAAGAGACAAAATGCAATACGTAAAAGAATTAAGATATGGTTTAAGTGTGTTTCTCCAATTTTAAGCCAGAGTGCACATTCATTTCATAATGTGCTGCAATGTCAGTTCTAGTTTGGAGAAGTTTGGACATCATATCTGAACAAAAAAGCAGGGCATAATTTTATGGTGGAACATACCATGCTTGGCAAAAGGACTAAGGACTCAATGCTATTGAACACTTGAACAAAATGGAATTCTTTTGGTTTCCCTGGGTGTCCTTGTCATATTAGCTTATAAACTCCCTATTGTATTTCTATGCATATTAGAAATTACTCAATCACTCGAGAGTTTCAGATAAAAGGGGAAAACCAAATCAAGCTTAATGATGACTTGCAGTAATGATGCAGTGATTAGCACCGGTTTCCCCCACCTTGTGCCATACTAACAGATGGGGGGTCTTATGTAATTCTACTAATAATGTATGAGGCTTATGAAGTTATTCCATCCATAATGTATTAAGATCTATGAATTTGCAACTATGATTAAGCCAAACCAACTTCTGAGTTCTGACCTTGTTTTCCATCCTAAAAAGAACTAGATAAGAACACACTCAATGTCGCGAGCCAGATAGAAACTTGTGATGAGCAAGCAGTCTTAGGAGAACGTCGCAAACTACAATTACAATTTACAAATGACCAATTGACCAGGAAACTTCTAAAGATAAGAGACGTTGAAACTCATGGAAGTTTCTAGATAAAGAGCAAGCATGATCCTTATAGAATCCATCATGTAGAAAAACACATGCTACATCTAAGTTGAGTAATATACAGAAGTAGAGGTATACACATTCTCTCAGTAACAACCCACCTAAACTATCAAGCCCCGCAAGGTAATTAGAGTAAGCAAATAGAACGAAGGAGATCTTTACACCTTCGTCTATGCAGTCCCTTCAAAATCACTTCTCAATTATATTTACGATTGGATGAACCTTCTAGGAGTTCCTTTTTTCTTTTTCTTTCTTCTTCTTCTTCTTTTTTTTTTTTTTTTTTTTTTGGGTAGTTTTTGTCAGATATGAGTTTAGGCTAACCTTGGTTGTTTTCTTTTTGAATTGTTTTTCTACTCCAGCATACTTCAATCACCCCCGCTTTGATACCTTTTAGATTTTGTGGATTTACTTTATCTTGGATAACAAATGCAAAGAAGGATTCTGATTTATAATATGTTTCTTTTCTCTAAATATATCGGTCCCAAGACTTGAGTACCCAAAAGTATCCAAAGGGCCTATGGATTTAGGAAAAACAATAAGACAAAATAGAAATCTAGGAAAAATGACTATTGTATATAATCTAAATAATCTCTACATGCTTCACTAGGATCATACCGTGATAAAGTTGCCACAATTCTGCCCATCTGCCCGGAAGTAATTGTTTGTAAGATGCCCTGGAACACCTGCTGGAATAGGCTTATCAATTGGTTGTGAAGCAGCAGCAGTAGTCTTCTGAGAAGGAACATTGTTTACTTCTGGCCCTTCGTTCTGACTCTTCTGAGCAGGTTGGGCATTGCTAGTGGTCTCTCCACTTCCAAATAGGTAACCCAAAGAACTCTGTCCACCACCATTGCTAACACCACGTCCACGTCCCATTTTGTTTCCTTTACTCAATAGAATTTCCTAAATTTGCATAATCACCCATTATGAGAACTTACAAACTTCAAAATTCATTCTGCTTTTGGCACATACAGGAAGTAGGCACAAGAAAACATCACCAAACTCACATACAACATGCAGAAAGCATCATAAATTATTCTCCCATGAACTAGGTGAATCACAGATTGTGCCTTTGTACACATCTGTATGCACATGTATAGACACACATGAAGACACTCATGTATGGACACATAAAAGAACTACATTTATCTAGTCATTTGATAATACTCTCTATGTCGAACATATACTACAATGGGTCTGTCCTGGAAAAAAGCAAGACTTGGTAGGCTAGCATGTAGTGTCTAAGTCTCTGAGTGGCCCAGACAAGCGCAAGGCATGCCTTTTCAAGCTAGATATGCTCTTTGGCCAAATGGCTTTAAGCGCAATTTACATTCAAAAACTTGATGATGCATTTTCTACCTTGTGAGTGTGGTTAGGCATCAAAATTTTGAATATATCAAGCTACGTTGGTAACTGAGCACCTTACTTGATGAGATAACTAAATTGCACATGTAGTTGCTAGTTGCTACACTAGACCCATATAGTCTGTAAACTCTGTATCTCCATGTGCACTTTTCCACTCTACCTTGCCTTCACACTATGTGAGTATTTCAACCCTACAACCTGATGATTTATGGTGCACACACAAATGCTAGGCTTTTCTTAATTAATACTATGCCTGTGTGATGCACATATTGATAAAAAAATCACATGTAAACTAAGAAAATGTTTCAATAATATAATTGAATTTGAACAATTAAATAGATAGTATAAATAAAAGAACAAAAATTATTTCAAGTTACATGGTGAAAGCACATCATGTAAGACCAACTTTATTGTTAAAACAAAATACTATGCTAGTTGAGCGTGCATTTGGATCTAGCTTGTTTGGTTAGCTTATTTGTTTATATATAGCTTTTTAAAGTATCACTTTTCTAAATATAATTGTACTTCTGTCAACTTTTAACAAATAAGCTCCCCCACAAAAACTAATCCAAAAGGACATTAAAGTAATTTAAATTAAATAAAAAGATTTTCTTAAATTTTTATAGAATTTTGGTTAATCAAATTTGTGTGTGTGTGTGTGTGTGTGTGTGTGTGTGTGTTTTTTTTTTTTTTTTTTTAACTTAACTTCTTAAAACTAAGGCAAAAAAAAATTTCACTTAAGGCAAAGTATATTCTAATAAATAAAGTTTCTCTCCAAACTAATTTAGAGAGAAATCCTACAAACTCATCATATATCTTTATATTAAATGTGAATTTTGAAAATCTAAATATTAGATTACACGTTCTTATTACATTCTTAATGCTCACAAAATTTCAAGAAGATTAAAGATCAATTGCTATGTCATCAAATAAATATTATAATTTCAAGTTTTTATGATCTAAAGTTGTATATAAAAAATAAGTTAATTGATCAAATAGTAAATAATATCCAATTTGAACGAAATTTGATACATACATTAAGAACATAAGGAACATGAAATTTAACGGTTAGATTTTCAAAATTCACAAAAAAAAAAAAAGTATATATATATATATATATATGAGAAGTTTGAAGAGTTTCTCTCAAAACAAACTTTGTTCTATTCTAATATACTTATGGTGCACTATATGGTGAAAGCACGCCGTGTCACGTATAACACTTGTGTCAGCCATGTGGAGAAACATGAAACTTTTATTATCTAGTGTATGATTTAACAGAAAGTATTATAATTTATAAGACATTAACAACATACAAATTTCCTATCTCTCTAAATCTTATGATAAAAATGGTCTGTTCTTCCATATAAACTTTTTCCACATAGAACTTTGCACTATTTCTTAAGTTCTTAACTTATTCAACTCTCAATACCCAACTTAGGAAGCTTCCTTTTGCTATATTCTAAACACATGGGTCTTAAATCTTAATACCCAGTTTGGGAATTCTCCTTAAAAACAAAAACAACAAAAGAAGAAAGATTCCCAATGGTCTTCAAGCAAGATTCTAAAATCTTCCCTAACAAGTTCACATAACTAATTATCAATGGAGCAAAAGAATACACATTCAAACCCACTTTTATGCAAATCCCATTACGAGCTACAAAAAAATAATGCATAAATCAACAAGCATTTTACAAAATCCAAATTGTACAACAAAATTTTCATGTTCACAATAGGAATTTAGAACAAGCAGATGAGATGAGTGAGAAAGAGAGTGATGGAAAATGGGATCTGAGATGAGAAGGGATTTGGGTTTGGGTTCCGTACCTTTTTCTTTTGAGGACCCAAATTTGAAGCAAAGCAAAGTGAGAGAGAGTGAATGAGAACTAAATGCAAAGCAAAGCAACCAAGCACATTATTGTGTATATATTTATAGGGAGATTTTAACTTTCAAATTTTTTAAAGAAAAAAAGTAAGAAATTGGTGGGAGAGCTGGTCCAACTCGAGAGTGAGCTCTAATATAAATTTTGTTTTTGTACTTTTGTACTGAGAGTTTGGGTTATTCTCGTCATTAATACTATTATACAATTTTTTTTTTTTTTTTTTTGATTCGATTATACAATTTTACATAGTGAAGAAAAAATAATGAATTTAATAGTGAGAGACAGTAAATTATAGTCTAACATAAAGAACAATTGTGACAATATGTGTGTAAAAGTGTATGATATTATCATTTTCAATAAGTCTAGAGTCACATCATAATTGACAATAAATTTCACTTTTGTCAAAGGTGATAAATTGTTAATAATGAATAATAAAGTAATATTAACTATGGTTCCCTTTGAGAATCAATAATAAATAACCAATTCAACTAATGTGAAATTTGTTGAGAAAACTATCATTACTCTCTCATTTTTAGCCTCAAGATTTTTATTTTGATCATTCATTTTGGATTCCATTTTTTATAAGGTGCTAGAAAGAAAAAGGTGGTCTCTTACTCTTACCTCCATTTCTATTATTAATTAATGATGTGACCTTAGTATTAAATAAGTGACACCCATGAAGATAAGTTACTTATGTAATATCTTGCATCATCATATTATTAACTAAAATAAAGTGCATAATCAAAATGAAAATTTTAACAAAAAACTTAGAATCACACACTAGTGCGCATTGAATTACATCATTTACATATGGCTTACACGTTACATTGCAGTGAAAAGTTATGTCAAAAATTTGTAGATAAGCGTGTCCATAGACTCCATACAAGAAACTTAAAAGAAAAAAAAGAAGGAAATTGAAGAAACTGTCCATGCAATAACTTAAATTCTAATCCAAATCAAAGTTTTAAAACAGCTCCAAATGTCATTACGGTTTTTGTTTTTTAATTGCAATCGTCCTATGCTATTGCTATGGCAAAATTGACATGGTCATTATGTGAGCTGGCTTTTTGAGTCAGGTTAAAGTGTCGGCCTTAGTTGGCAAAGTCATGGGACTCACATGGTGTTGACACTATTATATTTGATTTGACTTTTGATGTAATTCAATCACCGACAATTAACAACCTATATTTAATTTAGTTTTTCTATTAAAAAAAAAACTTATAAGATTTAAACGTAATTTTTGATAATTTATTTCCTAAATATGAGTCAAAAACTATAATTTTTAGGTTAAATACGTGACAAAAAAAAGAAAAAAATTAACTTGTTTTTTAAAAAGCTAATTTTGTTAATTTTTATTTTTCAAAAAAAATAAAGTAAAAATATTTCCACCAACCTGACACCTTAACAAATAAAATTAGATCTCTTAAATTTATATGCTTTCGTAATTCTTTAATTTTGATAAGCAGTGTGTACACTAAACTCAATTTTAGGTGAAACAAACCTTAAAGTATTAAAAGAAACAAAAAAAAAAACCCTAAAGTATGAATTAATAAATTTATTGTTTTTATTTGGGTGGATAGTTTAAAACCCCAAATTTTTTTTAAGGATTTTACTAATATGTGTCATGAGAACAGATAATAGTAAACCAATTTTGGAAAAAATTTATTGAAAATTCAAAAAGTTTTAACAACTTTTCCCAATAAAACTTTTCCAAAAATAGATTTGTTAACGTGTGTCCTAAAGGCATCCACGACAGTGGAACTAAATTTTAAACTTTTTAGCTACACAAAAAGCCACTTTATCTATTTTACCTTCTCACATCTTACAGCAGTAGAGCTATTTTAACTTTTAACACAATAAAATAATATAAACACTACAATAAAATAATATTTCATTCAACCACCAACACACAACCATAGCTACCATCAAACCCATAAAAATCACTGCACAACCACAACCACGTCGTGCCCATCAACACCAGTGAAGAAGAACAAAAAAAGAAAGCAGAAAATCAACACAGCCAAACTGAAACCCATGCCCGAAATAAAAACCCGAAACATAAGCATAGCCCAAAACACAAAGCCGAAACACAAGCACAACCTGAACACAAAGCTGAAATGCCGAAAATAAGGAAGAGAGGCCAAAATGGGTCAGGTTGGCAGCCGAGCGTGGGTTGACGGCGATGGGTCTGTGGCGGCTGGGCTTGTGCAGATTGGCGATAGATCTGTGGAGGAAGAAAGAAGGGTTTGTGGAGGAAGAATGAAGAGATGGAGTGGCACTGAGGAGAGAGACACAGAGAAAGGAGAATGAAAGCAAGAAAGAATAAAAAAAGTAGTATGAACGCAAAATAAATTTTTCATTTTTTTTAGCTTTCAGCTATAGTGCACAACCATATGTAGTTGTGCACTGTAGTAATGAAGGTAAAAGTTTTACCTTTAACTTTGCTGCTATAGGGTGGATCTTTGTGTTTTGGTATAACTAAAATAGTTATATAATTATTTAGCTATACTACTGTGAGTGTTTTAAGAATACACATTAATTAGATTTTTTATTTATTTAACAAAAGTAAAAACACATTGTTCTTAAAAATATTTTTTTAATATAATTTTTTTAAAGAACCTATATTCCAAAAACTAAAAATTGTACCAACAAGCAGACATGCACTAAAGGCAACAATATCTTTTATTTACTTATTATTTTAGTTAAGCCAATGACAACGGCATAAAGATTGTGACCATTCATATAAAAAAAAATAATAGTAAAAAAAAGATTGTGACAATCCAATTTCTCTGACAGATGCATGATTGAGACAAATTGTACGTCAAAAAACATGTGGGAGCCTTAGAAAAATTTTGTTAGTACTTGGTAGTTAGTACTGTATACTCATAATTTTGTTGAAACATGATTTTGTTGAAAATGGAAGGGAAACAAAAGAAAAGAAAAAAAAAAAAGGGTTCAATATTTATGATGAAGAAACTTCAGTGAGGAGGAACCCTTGTAGTTGTAGTGCACTTTGCTTCTACTTTTATGCTTTCTTGTTGCCGAGGCAAAGGAATACCAAAGATAATAAGTGGAGGTAGCTAAAAAGTTTATCTGAAAAAGAGCTAAAACCCAAAATTTGTGTTAAAGCATCAAGAATGTGGACAAACCCACTGTTGCAATGAAGTGTGTCTGTCTGTTGGACCACTACACCTACTAATATCTTGCATATAAAGCTTTGCTCCAATGCAGGAGGGTAGATCTGGTGACTGAAGCCACTGTTTGGTGGAGAATATGGGCAAAATCATTATAAAAAAGAAGAAAAGTTAATTTATGAAAAGCTGTTTCATGGGAACTAGAACAAAATTATGGTTTATGGGTCATTTCAATAGAAACTAAAATTTCTTTTTTTTGGGTGCTTTAAATTCAGGTTTATATTTTGCGGAATGGTCTATTTTCACTTCTCTGTGTAATATGTTTGAGCTTAGCCAATGTTTTATCTGTGTGTTTTTAGCTGGGTTAGAAGAGATGTTAATTGTGTTGTCATGTCCTTGCTAAATATTTGCATAAAGCTTACAAATTGGTCGGTTTTGATGCCACTTTTCGGTTCCCCACCCCTCACCTTGAAAAAAAAAAAAAAAAACCCTAATAGATGCCTTTTTGTTGACTTTTAGATACACTAGATCCGATCAACCATTCAAAAAGGAGATGTTATCTTGTGAGACGGGCGCATGCGCCCATCTCACCCAAGATTTTTTCTTCAAAAAGACCATGAGATATATTGGACCAACATATACAACAAGAATGCACCAAAATGGCAGCAGTGGTGTCCAATATCTGGGCTTTGAATCCCCTCCCCCAAAATTTACCTAAAAATGAATTCGCCAAAATGGTAGAAAAACTACCTCAAAACATGTTGAATCTTCAGTACCATACATATGAACATATCTTGCTTGGGAAGAAACTCGGGAAAAAAAGAAAAGTGAAGCACTAGATAAAATTATTTCAATCCTACGAGCATTTACATTACTCGTAACCCTGTTATAATGCAAGTGCATACATTACTGAATCCAGTAATTTGACTATATCATGTCAGTGGAGCTTTAGCATGAAGAAACCTGTGGACACCATCTACCTACAAGACTGATTTTTAAGTTGAGGGGATCTTTGAGATCTCTACCAATAACTTGTGTAGTGCTTGAGGCTTTGAGAAGAACGGCGAGTGATCAGCGCCTTTTACCCGAAAGACCTGTTCTGGGGGACTTGAGTTTATCATGCCCTCTTGGAGAGTGCTGGATATTGCATTGTCTTCCGGAGTCTCAATATAAAACCGCCTCACAGATCCATATTTCATGTCAGTAAGAGAGAGCTTCTCCAAAACTGGTGCAAAGGGTATTGGCCTCATTGAAACAGACGCCAGAGCAACATCCTAGAATGGTAGAAGCAGAATGCGATCATCAAGAATAGTAGAAACAGAAAGGAAAAAGCTTTAAAAGAAGGGAAATGACACTATAGTCTCTCTCTTATACACGCGCACACACACACAAAAGAGAGATGTAACACCAGAATTTAAGAACCAAATGAGTGTTTGCAACTTCTATTAGATTGGCTTCTATGTGCTACTCAATTGTGTCCTCTATTTGTAACCCCAAATAAAAAATAAAGGACAATGCAAGCAGTGCACTCCAAAATAAAACTGTTTTTTCGTTCCCTTGGAAAAAAAAAACCGCTTCATGCTGACATTTAATTTCACTTCCACATAAAGAGATGGGCCTTGCAAACTTCCCTAATATGAACAAGTGCACATCCCAAAAAATTCAAATCTACACAGTTGACCAGAAAAATAGTAATGCTGACTTTTGTGGAATGAATGTTGCTTCACCATTGAACGCAAATCAAATTAGCATGGCAAGCAATAGCAGCCACTTAAAAGTCATACTTCCCAGAAATTTCTTCCCAATACAGAACCTTATAAAACATCCATTTCAAAATCACTGAAACTCTAAAACATTTAGCCAATTGCACAGTGTTCCACTAATCCTTGAAAAAAGAAATCGTCATCATGTTTTATGATTTATTGCTTCAATGGCCACATACAAATATCACCCATTGCAAAGACACAGTCAAGAGTCAAGACATACTAACTTATAGCTTCATGTCTCTTTATAATCGTCAATTATACAATTTAGTAAGAAACGATAATTTTCTTTAAATAAGTAATGCACCTGGCGAATCTTGAATCCGTGAACTCACGCTTTACCTTGCTCTTAGAAAGGGAGTGTTGGATATACAAGTGTGAATGGAAGTCTCACGTGAAGTGTATGGAACTTGAGGTAAGTGATATCTAAATATGTTATATTAAGGCCTCAATTGAAATCTCCCTAAAGTGTAATCTCCCCAACACAAGGTGGTGCGATTTGAGCTTTAACTCACTGGCAATAGGGCAAGATAAGTTAGCAATTCCTTTATCAGCATCACCAATGTCATGGAGATAACCTGTTTAGAGCTACAACCTACAATGTTCAAATGTTCACAGATAGATATTCTTAAATCTTAACTGTGAAGAACCAGTCAAGACAATACCCAAGTACCAACACTGTCAGCATGCAGATTCACCTTCAACATCCTTCTCCACAAGTACATATGGGTTTATGTCTGCATATCTATTTTCCTAACAAGCTATGCAGTAACACAGTCTTCCAACTTTGCAATCATGTATAACTACTTCAATTTACAAAGGAATCGAATCGCCTCATCAAAGAATAAACATTCAATATAATTTTATATTAAAAGTAAATTATACCTTGGCAGGACTTTGGTTGAATAACAAATCCCTCAACGATGACTTATCTAGATCAATAGCTGTTGGAGGGTGATCATTCCCATTTGCGTATAAAAATTTCTGAGCCTGTCTCATTAGATCATTTGAACCTGCCTGCAATAGACTTAATTTATTAGTCAATGTCAACACAGAAAATGCATAAATCTAAACTTTTTTCTTCAAAAATAACAACAATATATCCTTTTTTTTTAATAGATGAGCTTATCATAAAGGAATGCAACAGTCAGGCATTGGTTGAAATTTCTTAGAATATGCATCTTATGAATCACCAAGGCTCACCGTCATGGTGTCAGGCTTAAGGCCATGACAGGTAACTCATTTGTGGAGGCACAATGCTAGTTCCAAGCAGAGAGGTTTAAGTTACGCAAGGTAATCTTGAGAATGAGTTCAACCCATAAGTATTCCTAATTACTGTAACTGTATAATGTAATAAAATTCATTAAAAAAGGAAAATGCTTATTTCTTTTTCTTTTTTGTTGTTGAGGGGGGGGGGGGGGGGGGGTGTGGATGTTTCACTAAAAGAAAGTTTCAAATTGCGAAATTCATCATTTAAAGAAAGTAAACAATTAATGAAATTCAGTTATACTAGAATGGAGGGAAAACCTGTTTAGTGAACATATCAAGAGTGCTTTGTCCATTAGTCAACATAGCCGCAGCAATAAAAATAGCCTTTGAAATTTTGGAAGGAAATCTTTCCATTGCATGTGATATACATGTACCGCCAAAATCATGTCCCACCAAGATCACCTATATAAAATTTCAAAAAATAAAAGAAAAAAAAAAAAGAAAAAAAAAAGAAAAGAAAAAGAGAAGAGAAAATGTAAGAGATCTATTCAAGAAGAGGAAATGTTCTAACAACTTATGTACCAATTCATCAAATAACACAAATGTAAACCAAAAGCTATAAGTAGAAGGGTAAAACTTCAGTACAATTTTATAGGTGCTATAGCTTAGGTTCTCCAATTAAATTCAACCATGGTTGCATTGACCATTGAAACACATGGTTGAATTTAATAGTCTTTGGAAAAGATAACATTGTTTTTACTGCATTTGTCAATACAACCATGTAGTTGAATTCAATTGGGGAACCTAAGATACAACGCCTAAGGAACTGTACATAAGTTTTACCCTAAGCGGAAATATCAAACAACTTGCAACAGCAATTCAACAGCAGAATTCACTATTCTAGTTGACTAATATAGATTGAGTACAAACATTAAAGCTTTTTAATTACTGCTTTCCAAATTAGCAGGGTGACACATAACATCCTTTTTAAATGTAGTTAATATCATTTTATATGCTAAAAGTATGACCATGATCACAATTTCCATTTATCTAATAAATGAGTAATATAAGAATTTTGAACTCAACAACCCAACAGCAAGTTCGAATTCTTATAAGAAGAGCAAGCTGGATTAATTCTGTTCATCACTCTCTCTTTCTATCTCATTTTTTCCTGCATTAGGTAGTTTTTTTCATCTCATGAATCCCCAGAAAGGCTAAGCCTTCAAATTTTTTAAAAATGGAAGAGATCCTGCTAGCAGGAGTGGGAAAGCACCTCATGTTATTCTTTACAAAGAGAACATCAAAAAGGTGAGAAGTAAATGCCCCAGCTTTTATAATTTTGAGCAACTCTAACGTGTAATTGAAGAAGCACACCATGGTGATTAGCAGTTAAAAATCTTGTTTTCATTAATTCTATTTGAAGTTGGTAGTAAACTTTTCATGGTAACATCATTACCTCTCTCCCCCTAAGAAAAAAGTAGTGACAGTGGACACATAAAAAATTGAATAAATAGAATAAGCTAATATCAATAGAAAAGAACCTTCTCGTCCTCAGCAAGTTTTTCAAGAAAATCATTAAGTGGCTTCACATATTGAGAAAGACTCGTAATGCTGTTTGTGTCAAATGTATGAATCCCAGAACCAGTTAAGTCTATGGCAGATACTTTGAAACCACCTTCTTCTAAAAGTGCTATAGTTTTATACCAACACCACGCACCAAAGCCACCTCCATGGATAAGGACAAAATGGCTGGTTTCTAGATCATCGAGCTTTATATCCTGTCAAACAGAAATATTTGCGAATCATAAGCAAGTCAAAATGATAAGAGGTGGAAAGCATAACAAGAATTTGAAACTTAAGACACCATATTTTATCCCAAACAGTTCGTTCACACCACCCTTATGTATTGTCATGTCTAAAGTTGTAACTATTTTAGATTAACTGACCAGTCATGATTTACGTTTTGCATAGAACAAAGAGAAACCATTCCAATGTTTAGCCATTCGTTGCCTATAATTTTATTGGTTCCTGCATTTACCCTTGCATCACAAATTTAGTATCAGGTCATGTAACCATTGTTAGGATGCAGACCAAATGCATCCTTAGCCACTATAGAAAGGAGTGGACATATGCAATGGTTCTTTTAAAAGTATTGAAGAAAGAGACAAGGGCTGTCCCAAGTGGTGCACATTAAATAGCAGAGAGAATTAGAGACGTAGATTCTGCACCAAAGTGTCATGAACTGCAATTTTTTTGTTGAGATTCCTCTTCAATGAACTTTAATTTGTTAAACGAGAATCTAATAGATGAAAACTATAGAGAATTGCATGCCCCCACTAATATATTCAAATGCGGGCTTAAACAAGAGCATCTCATACAAGCACCATCAAGAATATACTCAGAATAGTCATTCATATTCCAAAAGTTTTAATATCTATATACATAAGAAAATACATCAACTAAGGACCCCTTCTCCCAATTCATATTGTAATCACTAATCAATCAACCATTAAGATAGCAAAAGCAACACAGCACATACCAATGCTCACACGCACAAAACAAAGCAAACAATATCGAAGCTAATTGAAGGCCATCAAGCATTTATTATTATATTTCCCTTCCCCCCCCCCCCCCCCCCCCCCAAAAGAAAAAGAAAAAAATTCCGAAGTCTTAAACATCATATCATCATTTCAGCATCACAACCATACAATTCCATAATTTCCATATCCAACACCTCCACTGCAAGAAAACCCAAAAACCCATTAAAAAAATTAAAAAAAAAAAAAAAGAACGAAAGAGAAATCCAGAAACAGAACCATCCAATTCAACAACTTTCAACTAAAAAAAACACCCAGATAGACAAACCTGATTACCAAGCTGGTAAGGCCTTCAAGTATTCATTATTTAATTACCATTCCAAACAAAAAAACACATATTATACTTGATGAACAATCCAAACTCTAACAAAACCATCCAATTCAACAGCTTTCAACCAAAAGAAAAAAGAAAAAGAAAAAGAAAAAAAAAACCCAGAAAGGCAGAGGCCAAGGCAAACCTGATTAACAAGCTGCTGAGGCTGGAGAAGAGGGTCGGTGAGGGAGCGAGCTCTGGAGCTGGAACTCCGCGGCAGCTGATTCTTCTTAGAGTTGGGGTACCTAAGCGAAGCAGAGCGATCGAAAGGCAGAGAGCCGTTGTGCTGTTGTTGTAAAATGATGGTGGCGGCAGCAGCAAGAGCTTGTTCTTGAATCAAAGCATCATCAACGAATTTCTCTTTACGCGATGATCGAATTCGAGTCCACCTGTTGCTTGAATTGGAAGACACTGTTGCTGCTGTGTTGTTTGCATTGGCAAGTCTCTTTGTGGCTTTCCTTTTGTTCACTGGCTTGGGCGCCAGACAGCCACACAGGTTGCCCATTGAAGCAGCTGCATGTAAAAGTAGAACAGAACAGAACAAAACAAAACACAGAGACAAAGAATATGAAGAAGAAGAAGGGAAAGAGGCTTTGAATATATTGGTTGGCAAAGTTCAGGAACACATTGAGGAAGGAAGGTCACAGGAAGGAACTGAACAGAGAGAGAGAGAGAGTGGGGTCGGAGTCTCGGAGAGAAGGACAGCTTTGGGGGCTTTTGATTTGAGAGTTAAAGCTTTATATATAGTGCATAGCGTCCCCTGATCACAAAGGTGGTCTCTTGCTTTTGCTGTGTAGTGTGTACTGTGTCAACTTACCCAAATTTACTTTGGAAATGTACTATTCACAGAGTGTTTGTGCGTGCGTGCGTGTGTTTATATATATATATATATAGAAATGAATAGGACAATGTATTTGGATAAATTTATTTTTATTTGGGTTTATATTACTTCAAAGATAATTTTTTTTTTTGGATAAAAATAAAGGAAAAAGTTAACAAATATCCTAAGGATTAGTTTAGAAAAAATATTTAGAAACTTTTTATAGGAAAAGAAAAAAAAATTGATTTTTTGACAAAATTTTTATATTTTTCGTAAAAGTTGTATCAACAATTCTGAAAAATGATCTATTGAAAAATATTCTAAAAACACTCATTAACCAAACTCAAAAATAAATTTTGTTTTTTTGATACTTTGATAGTTAGGGGAGGGAGATTTAAATTTTGAATATTTCCATTAAAAACACCAATAAGTGTTAGTTAAACTATAAGATTATTTACAAATAACACAAACTATAAGATTATTTACAAATAAGTTTATGACACTTCCTATCAAAAAAAAAAAAAAAAAGGTTTATGGTTGCACTTAAGTTGAAAATTAATTTGCTTAAGCATTTATGTCAACTTGTGCAAAAATTTTCATTTATCTATACTATCTATAAGAGGATTCACCTCTTTGAACTGAACTTTTATATGGTTCAAAAATACTGTCATTAATGAAGGATAACTTCTCTTAAAAATATGGTCATAATTGTCAAACAAATAATCAATCTATCTATACTTTCTACTACACCTACAGCTATTATCTATTTGAATTCAAAAATATAACTCCTAAAATTTAGGTTTTTTATCCCTTCACATTCATCTTTTTATTCTCTAATATTTAGCCTTTTTTTTTTAACTTATTTTCATCAGAATAAAACACCTCTAGTTTTTTTAAAACAAAAAACAAAAAACTAAGAGAACTCTTAAAATTTACTCTTCTTTCCCCTTACGCTTATCTTATTTTTCCTACCCAATATATTTTATATATCACTACACCACTTTCAAACACACGTTAAAAAAAAATTACAATTACTACTTAAAAAATTTTAAACAAAAAAATATAGAAGAACTTCTAAACACACGCAAAGCTATTTTAGTATTAGAACTTATTTTTTTCTATTTTACCTAATTGCTTTTGAAAAACACCTATATCGAATTATCTATTTTAAATATATTTTATTAAAATATCAATTTTTCTTTTTTTTAATTGTTTCTCTCTCTTCACACCTCAAAACTATCACCCGCGCTCTTCCCTCACTCTCAAGATATGTATAGATATAGTAATAAAAAACTAAAATGTAAATAAATTGTGCCAGTGTAAATTTTTATGGTTGCTATAAATTTGGATGAGTTTTGCACAATTTTATATAAGCTGATGTGGGTGACTTTTAGGGTTGATTGGAAAAAATTTTGACCTTAATCTACTTTCCATAATCTGATGCAAGTGTGGACTTGAGTTCATGAATTTTTACTTCTTCATTTTTCTTTATTGAAATATATTTGAGGGAAAATTTTACATAATACTAGTTCTCGTGCAATTTCCTATTCTTCTAAATTTATTAGTGGTATCATGGATTTTAGACTTCTTGGGTTGGCTCCATGATTGATTATTTTAGTATCATTTTCTTTGGGATTTCTTTTAATGATATTTCCTATAAAGATATATGTTGCCTACTACCTATACACGTTTTTACTATTTAATAACGTTAATGTTTATTCTTTTCCTTTTGTTTTTTCATTCATAGTTTATAATTGGCCAATCTGATTTTGAGCATGCTCTTGTGACTATGAGGAAACAAGCAACTAAAAGCATAGTAAATATTTTGTATGATATCTATGTAATATATACCCTTATCTTTTTCGTGAATCATACAATATATACAATTTTTTTTTATATATAAATAATTTGATAGTTAAATCAAGCTGAATACAAATTTTTTGTCGTACTTTTTGTATTCTATTTGTAATCAATTATAGTATGCTATGTATTTGATTTTTTTTTTCTTTATTTTAAACATTGATTATTTTATAAGAAAAGTCCAATAAATATATGACAAGTTGTGATTGATGTAATATAAAGTGCAACACAAGGGTTAAAGACTTTGTATTGAGAGGGCAGTTTACAATAGGTGAGGGGTTTTAATTATTTGAAATTTGAATATCTCAGTTAAATACATTAAAAAATAGGAACAAGTTAAACTACAAGACTTTGCTTATGATTAATTTGACAGATGAGTTGTATTATTATTTTTTTTAAATTTTTATATAAGATAGAATTCTATTTTAACCTAATCTAATTGTATATGTGTATGAAACTCCCTCTTAGAGACTTGAATCACGTCCCTTACCCCTTACATTCCAAAAGTACTTATACTTGTAGAGTAACCATCGCATCAAGGGTGTCCGGTGATGATAAGTTTTATTACTAATGTCACGGATTTTTAGAAACTGAAGCATGACACAGGTCACACAACCATAGAAATGTGAAATGTCACTAGTCAACTGCTGCTGCTAGCTTCCAAATATTGCTGTAGGCTTGTATTTATATTTCATTAATTAAGCCCCTTTTTTCCCCTACTGTGTGTGTCCGTGTGTGTTAATATTAAAAGCACGTGAAGAGAGATTTTTTACAGAAGTGCTTTTTGAAAAAAAAAATAATGAATGCATTTATAGACATTTATATTAGAATTTTCATGTTTGTTTCAACATAAATATTTTTTGAAAAATAAATCATTTTTTCAAAATATATTTTCTATAAAACTATCTTATTTTTCTATGAGTTAAAAAATTATCTTTTAACTTTCTTTATTTAATTTTGCGTGAATAAAGTTTTTTTTTTATTTAGTTCCGCGTGAGATAAAGTTGTTTTAAAAAAAATTTAACGTTCTGTTTGTTTTGATGGAAAACCTTTTGTAAAAATAATTTTTCGTATTTTCCAGTGTTTGATAGTATAAAAAAAAAAGTTAAAGAAAAACTATCTTTAGTCAACAGAAAAAGTATGACTTATTTTTAGAAGTTGTTTTCCATTTTTTTTTTTTTGAAAAACAACTTTATCTCACAGCAAGTTAAATAAAGAAAGTTAGAAGATTATTTTTCAATTCATTTAAAGTAATTACCAAACATAAGAAAATGAAATAGTTTAACGGAAAATACCTTTTAGAAAATGACTTATTTTCTAGAAAATATTTTTGCCTAAACAAACAGAGCGTAAGTGGAAAACATTTTTATTTCCTGCTGAGTTAAAACATGAGAAGTTAAAAGATAATTTTAATTTGACCCTTTTTTTTTATACTAACAAACATATAAAAATAAAAAAAAAATTATTTTCACATAAAGTTTTTTATTAATACAAATAGGCATAAAGAAAAATTTGATGTGACAAAATTTTATTGGGGGTATAGTAAAAGTTATTTTAAGAAATCCTTTTAGAATTAAATTTTTATTTTTAAAAACAGAGGTTAAATAGTAGCTTTTGGTTCCTTCAGGGCTTATCTTTCATGCATGGCAATGAATTCTTCTCCAAAGATAATGATCACATTTTCCTTCCTTTTTCTTGAAGACCAAACACCCACGACCCACCCAACCCCTAGAAATATTTTAAGCCCTTTCCCATATCAATAGTTCTAGGAATTTTGGACAATAAACTCACTACCCCCACTCTATTAACTTCTTATATTCTCCATTAACTTTTTATAAAAAAAAATGTTATATTGGATTCAAAAGAAGCTTGTCGTATACCATCTTCATTTTGGTTGGCGGTGTTAAAGATCGACATGAAGTTTTACGAATGCGACCAAATCTTAGACTTTTCGGTGATCATTTAAATCCACCACCAATTTGTGTTTTAGTTGGTGCTAGATTGCTATTTATTAGTACTACAAATTTGTGGTCCACTTCTTTTGTCCTAGAATGAACATTTCATTTTGGCTGGGAATGAAAAAAAAGAAGAGAATTACCCATTGATTGGTTCTTCACCATATAGGTGTAAAAGGAAGAAAAGGACCACTACCCAATTGTCATTTTCCAACGTAGAAAAGAGGGCACGTCCTAATTTGGCATAACCATGTTTTTAACGGAAAAATTCAAAATTTAATTATAAAAAAAATTAATAATAAAAATAGACTTAGAAAAGAGCTATGGAGAAGGCATCTTTGATCTTTGTTACAAGTACATAGGCTTTTTTTTTATTGAACTATTATATAGGCAATTATGCACATGATATCTTCTTTATAAGAACTTATCCCAATGCAATTTTTTTTTATAAAAAAAAACCCTTTCTTTAATTAGCCCTGAGAAGGGAGCCAAAGAATTTTATAGCCTTTACATATTTCTTTAACTGATTGCTTTGTGATTGTGATTCAGGGTGGAAATTTTTCTTTAGTTAACTAATTCTTCTTTCTTTTTTTGGGCTTTAACCCTTTAATTGATTAGAAGTCAAGTTCTACTTGCTGCTATATTTTTGTATTATAAATTGAACATATTTAGTAATGTTATTGTTCATGGACTATATTCATTACCATTTGCCACTTTAGGCGTGTCACAGAAGAATTCACACCATATATGGACCTCCATTGGGAATTGCATAGACCGAAATTATACTAAAGTGGGACTTTGAAACTAAGCTACTTTGAACACTCAAAAGACAATTTTTTTTTTCCTTTGGTTGACAAGTATGGGAAGAATTTCTTTTTTTTTTTTTTTTTTTGGTAGAAACCACCCGGTATCCAGAACCGCAGGGGCTTCGACTAAATCCGGATTCGAGCCGGGTAGGACCACAAGGGTGGCAAAGCTCTCCCAACTGAGTTTTAACGCAACTGCATACCCAAGGCTCGAACACGAGACCTTGGTTAAACTAGGACAACCCCTTATCAGTTGACCAACGCGCCCGGTGGTATGGGAAGAATTTCATGTGCTAAGAAGTAGAACTTTTTAGACTTGTCAAAAAGTCATAGAGAAGGCTTTCTTGTTGCCACAAGTTTCTTAACAACTAGAAGGAAAGGTGGAGGGAATATCAAATAAAAACTTTCTAGGTCCAATTTTAATTCTATTGTTTACCAAATTAATTAAGATGGATTGGCTTTTTTTCGAAACCCCCTTGGAGGTATCATTTGCTTTTACATTCAATAGTAGTACTTTCGAGATTGAAATTGTATAGAACTTGCAAGATTAGCAATGTGAATGTAAAATCAAAGAAAGGCACAGCTTGTTTCGGATGGTTATGAAAGATGACCTCGTCTTTGTAAGAGGGCTCAAGAAATTAATGTAGTTGGTGGAGGTTCAGAAGTCTGTTGGATCATCTCAATGAGCAGAATCGTAATGGACGTAAACAAATAAATCATGCAAAGGAGGTGGATATATAATAAATAATGGTCTTATTCAATTGTACCAATTTTTCTTCTTTTTCGTTTTTTTTTTTTTTTGGATAATCAAATTGTATTTAGCATATCACAGATCCTGCAGGTACATGTATTATTTAATTTTTTTTCAGTAACCATATTGGTAGTTGACATTATTATATTCATGCTGGACAAATTTGTTTGATGAAGTCATAAATTTCAAACTGTGAAAAACCATTACCTGTAAAGCCCAACTTTCAGCTAAGAAACGATTCTGTGACTAAAATTGAAGCTATACTGAAATAAGAATTCCACAACTGAATTGGCTTTTTCTTTATTATTATTATTATTATTATTATTATTATTATTATTATTTACCTCCTAATGCTGAGCTTATTATCAAGAACTATTTGCAATTGATGATTGAAAAACATTTTGTGTGTCCATTGTACACTTTGTACCTACGACCTACGGGGACCATACAGAAATACATGTTCTCAAATGATTGTGGTTCAAGATCTTAAAGATAGCCCCCAAACCTTTTCAATGGATAGTTCTGTTTATAATTAATCAGATTAATGCCAGAGTATCCTGTAGTTGCAAGCAATAAATGAGTTATGCACATTTGCCAGAACCACCTAAAAGCTTATTTCATTTGAATACATGGGGCCAAGAGAGAGCAGAGAGACCAGTAATTGTTTAGAGGATTCACATGCTTTAAAGAAGCTTAGCTTACCCCATTAAGCTTTTTAATGTTGCACTTGAATAAACTTCTTCGTTTTTTGTTCTCCTCTTTCTTCTTCTTTCAAACTTGGTCAAATCTTCTTTACCATTTGATAACATAGCAAAATATTAAAAAAAGAAAAAGAAAAAGTTTCCAGTTTCTTTTTAAGTTTTGTATGATCTTTAGTTCTGTGAACAAGGTATGGGTGGTGGAAAAGAGTGGTTGCAATTTGTATACTTTAATCAATGCCCACCCACATAGCTGAAATTTGAGATAACTTCCCAACTGTGCAAATCTACTCAAAATTAATTTAGCCCTCTTTCTCTCTGTCCTGTTGATTGCTTATGCTTAAGCTTCACTTTGAATTGGTTTATTCAAAAACTAGGTGCTTTTGTAATATAAAAAAGTGTTACAAAATGATAGTATTGGCATAAAGATAGCTAAGCCATTTGGCGGTTTCTAATGATTCAGATTAAAAAAAAAAAAAAACAGAGGCCCAAATTGCTCAAAATTGAACTAACCGACTTCTGTAGAAATCTAAGATGGGGTCATGGAAAAGGAGAAGAGAGAATAGACAATATATGCGAATTTCAAATGGTTACGTACGGCCTACATCCACGTATAAAAGTTAAGGTGAAACTATACCATTAGCAGGGGTGGCAATTCGTATTCGCGTGTCGGTTTCGTGTCGTGTCAACTCATGAGTATTCGACGATATAGGTCAACACTAATCTGACATGTTTATTAAACGGGTCAAGATTATTCAACCCTAACACAACCCATTTATTAAACGGGTCAGTCGTGTTGATCTGTTTATCAGATTTTATCAAAATGAAAAAAAAAATTATGAAAAAACAAACAAATAAATTTTTTTAATATAAAATGCAGAACTAACGAGTAATTGCATTACAAATAATTACTCAAAACTAAAGCATATCACAATATCACAAAATAATCAATCACAATATGTTAAAGAAAATAAACCACAACAACTAATAAGTTTATATACCTAGAGTTTGAAGGGTATATTGGTAAAATGTTATTTAATTAAACAGGTCAGATGAGTTAAATGGGTTCTAAATGTTCAACATTAACCCAACCCGCTTATTAAACGGGTCAGCTGTGCCAACTCGAATATGACACAAATCCGTTAAGCCTCAACTCATAACTTGCTAATTTCATGTCGTGTCGTGTCGTGTCAGGTTCGCGGGTCATGTCCAATTTTGCCACCCTAAACTATTAGTCTTTGAAGTTTACCATGTAAGTGCAATTGGTCCCTTAAGTTCTAAGTGTGTGCTATTAGGGTCTGTTTGGGATCATTTTTTTGCTAAAATTAAAAAATGTTTACTGAAAGTACTATAGATAAAGGTAAAAGTTAGTTGAAATAGTACAGTGGGACACGTAAATAGTACCAAAAAGTGTAGTAGGACTCATGAATAGTAGCAAAAATAAGCTGAATAGTAAAATAAACTGGCCTTTTAATTTGGAGCCAAACGCACACTTACTCCCTCAAGTTTTTAAAATTAGCAATATTAAGGTCCGTTTGAGATTCGTTTATTTTACTGAAACTGAAATCTTTTTACTGAAAGTACTGTAAATAAAGGTAAAAGTTAACTGAAATAATACAGTGGTTTCCATGAATAGTTGACAGAATGACTAAGTGTCCGATTGGTAAAGATTATTTTTGCAAACTTATTTTTATTACTATTCATGGGTCTCATTGCACTATTTGGTACTATTCATGAATCCCATTGGACTATCTCAGTTAATTTTTACTTTTATTTACAGTACTTTCAACCAAAAGTTTTCAATTTCAGCAAAATAAACGGATTTCAAACGGACTCTTAGTCATTTTGTTAACTATTGTTAATGTATCGCTTACGTGGCTAACAGAATAATAACTTGACAATTTTTTTAATTAAAAAATTTACTAAAATTATTATACAGGAATCAAATTGACCCAGTTTCAAAATCTAATCTTAATTCTATCTGGTTCCAAATCAAAACCCCACTTGGCCATCAGATTTTGAAATGAGAGAGGAAGTGATTAAACGGACCTTACATGCAATTCAGACGGCCCAAAAATCGGATCCCATAGTGCAATCCTCAATGCCGACTGACTCAATTTGAGACTGGGGATAGGCATTATGAATTTCTCTATCTTTATGGCTTGTTTGGAAGTTTAGAGAGGGAGGAGAGTAGAGGGGAGTAGAGAGAAGGAGAGTAGTGGGGAGGAGAGTAGAGGAGAATGATTCCCTTCTACATTGTTTGGATGTTCTTAAAATTAGGGAGGGAGAAGGGGGTAATTAGCCCTTTAAAAAGGATAATTTTGTTAATTTAAAAAGGGTAAATTAGGGAATTCATTTAGCCAATAATTTATCTATTCTACTCTCCCTTCAAATCTCTCCAATTTGGAGGAATTAAAAATGAGGGGTTAGAGGGAGTTAAAACTCCTCTAAACTCCTCCAAATCCCTCTCCCTCCGTTCTTAAAAAACTTCCAAATAAGGTAATTGAATTATTCTCCCTCCCTCTACTCTACTCTACTCTACTCCCCCTCCTTTTTTTAACTCCCAAACATGCTATTAGTCTTCACAATGCAGTAATTCTAAATGATCCCAAACAATAAAGAAAAAGTTTGGCTTGCAATTCAATTATACAATGATCAAGAAAAAAAAAAAAATAGATAGAGTAGGAATATAGATCCAGATTCCAACAATCTTCAAATGAATAAGTAGCGGAATTAAATAATCAACAATCAAAGCACATGTTGTATGAGATAATAACAAGGTACAACGTCGTTCATCTCTTATGGCTTGTTTGGAAGTTTAGAGAGGGAGGAGAATAGAGGGGAATAGAGGGAAGGAGAGTAGTGGAGAGGAGAGTAGAGGGGAATGAATCCCCTCTACATTGTTTGGATGTTTTTAAAATTAGGGAGGGGGAAGGGGATAATTAGCCCTTTAGAAAGGGTAATTTTGTTAATTTAAAAAGGGTAAATTAGGGAATTCATTTGACCAATAACTTATCTACTCTACTCTCCCTCCAAATCTCTCCAATTTAAAGGAACTAAAAATGAGGAATTAGAGGTAGTTGAAACCCCTCCAAATCCCTCTCCTTCCTTCCTTCCTTAAAAAACTTCCAAACAAGGTAATTGAATTACTCTCCCTCCCTCTACTCTACTCCCGCTCCTTTTTTTAACTCCCAAACATGCTATTAGAGAAAGAAAGAGACAAGTCCTTCTTGGACCACCGTTTTTTTTTCTTTTTGGGTGTGTGTAGCGTTAGTTAGAGGAGCAAGGAGAAACAAGTGCACTGCCAGCCAACGACGGAGCCCATTATGTCTTCTTCTTCTTTGATTGATTGAGGCAATGAGGGCTTTGCTGAAGAGAGATCTTCTCTCTCCTGCGTTTCAGAATCTGATGGGGATAGCCAAGCTGGGTTTAATTTAGAACAAGGTAAAATAAAAATTTGATTTTGGAACCGGGTCAGTTGCGTGTTAAATAATTTTTCTAATTTTTTTAGTTTAAAAAAATTTCAGGTCACTATTATGTTAGTCATATAAGTAATATTACCAACGGTAGCTAACTAAAACTTAAGAGACCAATAACACACGCTTAAATCTTGAGAGACCAATTACATTTATAAGGTAAATTTCAAAGACTAACAATTTAGTTTCGACAAAAGTTAATAGTTACATGTTTTTTCATTAGCTAATTGTAACAATTTTGATTGTGTACACAGCTCTATATTTAGAGCTTTATAATGTTTTTTTTTTTCCTTTTCTTTTCTTTTCTTTGATAGGTAGATGATTTGGGCAGGAGGGAGCTTTACAATGATTTTGAAATAACATGAATAAAGACAATATCATAATTTATAGAATCAAATTAAATATCACACACTAATTTGTTGCTGATGCAAAGTCCATAATCTATAATCTATAATCTTTTCTTCTTTAATCTATAATCTATAATCAATATATATATATATATATATCATATATCATATACTATATAATAAAAGATGAGCTTAAAAGTCATGATTGTGCCAAATGGCTACTCTCATTAATTATTAAATTAATTTTATATTATTTTTTTGGATATATTTCCTCAAATTAAAGGATAATATTTAGCAATTGTTTAATTTAGATCAAACATATCATTTAAACTTCAACAATTTCAAATTATATTCAAACTAAAAGTCTATTATCAAGTTTTCTTTCTAAATATATAAACAACCTTTTGACTTCTACTCTAACTAAAAGTCTATTATCAATGTCCTAAGAAAAACTAATTAGTAAATTAATTTATATTATTTGTTATGACATATTTTCTTAAATTAAGGGATAATATTTAACAAGTATTTAATTTAAATTAAACTAAAAGTCTATCATCAAAATTTTCTAAACTTAAATACCACATAACTCATGAATCATATCATATCATATACTATATATATTAATAATAAAAGTTGAGCTTAGAAATCGTGGTTGTGCCAAATGACTACTCTTACTAATTAATAAATTACTTTTATATTATTTATTAGGATATATTTCCTCAAATTAAAGGATAATATTTAAAAACTAGTATTTAATTTAAGTAAAATTTTATCATTTAAATTTCAACAAATTTAAATTCTATTTAAACTAAAAGTCAATTATAAAAAACTATAAACTTTCATCTCAAACAACTACCCATATTTTCTTTCTTAAAAATAAAATAAAATAAACCCATGTTTTGACTTCTACTCTAACTAAAACTCTATTATCAATATTTTAAGAACAACTAATTAATAAATTAATTTTATATTATTTGTTATGATATAATTCATCAAATTAAGGGATCATATTTAGCAATAGTTTAATTTAGATAAAACTTGTCATTAATCTTCAACAAATTTAAATTCTAATCAAACTAAAAGTCTATTATAAAAAAATTTAAATCTAAATCCCAAACAACAGCCTACATTTTCTTTCTCAAAAAAAAAAAAAAAAAAACATTTTGACGTCTACTCCAACTAAAAGTCTATTATCAACTGTGGGGGCAAAGGGCCCAACATCAGATCCTGGGCCGTGGGCCTGTCCGAGGAGACCTACACCTTTGAAGAATACACCTCATGAAGCATTTGCCCGGCCTAACCCGATTCCGAGGTGTAAATCCCGTAGGGGAAAGCTTTGTCCGAGGAGGTCCTCTGCTCGGACTATTAAAAAGGCATCCCAGATCAATGCACCAGTCTCAATCTTATCTCTTCCAGAGAACCCCTCGCTCTGTGTTAACCGTAAAGACAGATGGCGGAAATCAGACGTAAGCAAAAAGGCTGCTGCCCCCGCATTTATGACCCTGCAGCTAACATCATGGCCGCATTAATGAGAAAAGACTCCTGAACAGTGACCTCCTCCTTTACAGCTGCCCCAGGAAGGCTCGAGAAAGGGGTGGATGGGATAAGAATAAAGAGAAAAAAGGGCCCATGCAAGGGGGGAGGGCATATAAATAGAGAAGGAGAGGAAGGAAAAAAGGGAGTTCGACCAATACTTGTACTGATATTCTCCTCGGACAGTGTTGAAAAGAGTATTGTAACCCTCGACTATCTTATTAATACATATCTGTTCATTACCCTATTTGGGCTTTCAACCCATACGTGTCCAATCTAATAATCTTCAACCCACTCTCTTTACAAATGCATTGTTGGGGTATTAAATATGTTCTGGGCCTCCAGCCATCCTGTTAGCCAGCCCAACTACCGCAACATTTGTGCCCTTACAATTGGCGCCGTCTGTGGGAAGATTACGGTTGTACCTGTGTGTTATAGCTTGAACTATGGTTAGATCAGACAGAGCGGAATCAGCTGACTCTCAGCATATCGACCATTTTTTGCACCTCGAGCGCCAGAAGGATCGCGAAGGGAGCGTGCATACGAACCATACTCCAAGGAGTCAACGCCGGAATGGTGGTGGCCGGACTCATAAGGCCATGCAACGCAAAATTGATCATCTCGAGAGGAAGTTGCGCCGTGCGCAAAGGAGACGCAGTCCGTCTAGCAGTCCATCCGACACGGAAGATTCTTACGGTGATGAGGAGGAGGATAGTTATAGACCCCGCTCCAGGACACCACCAAGCGAGTCTTTCTCCTATGAGGAAGAGCATCACCATGACTGCAGGAGCAGAAATACGTACTCGAGGGGCACCGGGAGTGATACCATGACAAGGGCGCTCAATCAAATTTCAAGGTCGCCCTTTACGCGCAGTATCGAGGGAGGGAGCCTCCCTCGGCGCTTCACTCAACCTACCTTCACCGCATACAACGGACGGACAGACCCCGTGGAGCATGTGAGTCATTTTAATCAAAAAATGGCTGTCCATTCTCGGAACGAGACTCTCATGTGCAAAGTGTTCCCTTCCAGCCTGGGGCCTGCGGCTATGAGATGGTTCGATGGTCTCGCAGCAAATTCTATTAGATCCTATCAGGCGCTCACTAGAGCCTTCTGCTCTCGGTTCGTGACGAACACCAGGGTCCCCCGGCCTTTAGACTCCTTGCTATCCATGTCCATGCGCGAAGGAGAGACGCTAAAGACCTACTCAGACAGGTACTGGGAGATGTTTAATGAGATCGAAGGAAGTTTCGATGATGTCGCTGTAAGGACATTCAAGGTCGGTTTGCCAGCCGAGCACGACCTGAGGAAGTCTCTGACCAAGAAACCTGTGAGGAGCGTGCGCCGACTGATGGATCGCATAGACGAATACAAACGGGTCGAAGAGGATCAAATATTTGGAAAGGGAAAGGCAAAGGCTGTCCCTCAAGAGAGGAGGGACTTCAGGACGGACCGATACAACAATAGCAGGCCGCGGAGAGATTATAGTGGGCAGTCCGGGTCTACTGTATCGCAAACTGTTCATACCATATTCCGAGAGCCCATTCATCAGATTCTAGAGAAAATCCAGAACGAGCCATACTTCAAATGGCCGAACAAGATGGGAGGAGATCCCCTGAGGCGCAACCAGAGCCTTCATTGCCAGTATCATCAAGAGCGTGGGCACACCACTGAGGACTGCAGAACGTTGAAATTCCATTTGGAACAACTTGCGAGAGAGGGAAAGTTACAGCAGTTCGTTTATCGGCCAGACAACCAAGGAGATCATGTTAGGCCAGGGGCTTCGGTGACTGCCTCGTCAAGGCCCCCTTTGGGCACGATTAACGTTATCTTCGTGGCCCCAGGCAGAACTGGATCTTGCCCCTCCAGAGTGATGTCTATCTTAGGGACGTCCGCCGAGGCAGATAATCAAGAGGCGAAACGTGCAAGAACAGAGGCCCGACCAGCACTAAGCTTCTCAGATGAGGACAAGGTGGGGACAATACAACCCCACGACGACGCCTTAGTCATCACCCTCAGAATAGGAGGGTACGATGTGAAGAGGGTAATGGTCGACCAAGGCAGTGGAGCCGAGATTATGTATCTAGATCTGTATAGGGGGTTGGGACTACGGCTTGAAGACCTAACTGCGTATGAATCGCCCCTAGTCAGTTTTGATGGGAAGACCGTCATCCCTAAGGGTCAAATTAGGCTGCCTGTACAAGCAGGATCCGAGATAGTTGAAGTTGACTTCATCGTCGTGGATGCATATTCCCCCTACACGGCCATCGTGGTCAGACCTTGGCTCCATGCCTTGGGGACCGTTTCTTCGACATTGCACCTAAAGGTCAAGTTCCCGTCTGAAGGACGAGTAGAGGAGATAAAAGGAAGTCAGCCTATGGCAAGGCAATGCCTTATAGCTGCCATTTCACATCAGCAGGATGCCGAGCTGATGACCACCTCAGTCTGGCATTCGTAGCAATCAACGTTTCCGTTTCCCCCCAGAGCCGAGGAGCCACTCGAAGAGCAATGTGAAAAGTTGGAGAGAGTCGTTATCGGACAAGATCCAGACAAGTTTTTCCAGATTGGGGGTCAGCTACCCCCTCGGGAAAGGGAAGAGTTGTTGTCTTTCCTTAGGAGTAACGTGGATGTGTTCGCCTGGAGTTCTTACGAAGCCCCGGGGGTAGATCCCGGGTTCATCTGTCATCATCTCAATGTGAGCCCAGCTGCACAACCCAAAAGGCAGCCACCTCGGCGCTCATCCAAAGAACATTCTGACGCTGTCAAAGATGAGGTGAATAAACTCAAGCAGGCTGGGGCTATCAGGGAGGTGTTCTACCCTGAGTGGCTGGCTAACACAGTGGTGGTGAAGAAGAAGAATGAGAAATGGCGTGTATGCGTGGACTTTACTGATCTGAACCGAGCCTGTCCAAAGGACCCTTTCCCTATGCCGCGGATCGATCAATTGGTGGATGCAACCGTAGGGCATTCACGAATGAGCTTCTTGGACGCCTTCCAGGGACACCACCAAATCCCTCTGGCCCTAAATGATCAAGAGAAAACGGCCTTTGTGACTCCCATAGGGAATTACCATTACAAGGTGATGCCGTTTGGTCTAAAGAACGCGGGCTCCACTTACCAGCGAATGATGACCAAAATGTTTGAACCACTGCTAGGGAGGTGCATTGAGATCTACATTGATGACATGGTGGTCAAAAGTAAGCTTGAGCCCGACCACATTGGGGACCTGGAGAGCATCTTTGAGATCTTAAGGAAACACAAATTGCGCCTCAACGCTTCGAAGTGTTCTTTCGGCGTTGGGTCAGGGAAGTTCCTGGGATATATGGTCACTCATCGGGGAATCGAGGTGAACCCCGATCAAATAAAGGCAATTAACAGTCTGCAGCCTCCTCGGAACCCAAAGGAAGTGCAGAAGTTGACTGGGATGACTGCCGCTCTTAACCGGTTCATCTCCAGATCCGCGGAGAGATGTCGGCCTTTCTTCCAGCTGCTTAATAAGTGGAAGGGATTCGAGTGGAATGAAGAGTGTATTCTAGCTTTTCAACAGCTGAAAGAATACCTAGCTCGGCCACCAATCATGTCTAGCCCTTCAACGGACGAGGTCCTATTCGCCTACATTGCGGTAGCCACACATGCTGTGAGCCTAGTACTTGTCCGAATCGACAATGGAGTCCAGAAGCTTGTCTACTATGTGAGTAAATCTCTTCATGAGGCCGAGGTCCGCTACCTGCCACTTGAGAAGGCAATCTTTGCGATAATTCATGCCACTCGCAAGCTCCCACATTATTTCCAATCACATACGGTTGTGGTCCTTACCCAGCTTCCGCTCAGGTCGCTGCTCAGGAGTGCAGATTACACGGGAAGGATTGCTAAATGGGGTACCATACTGGGGGCTTTCGACATAAAGTACATGCCTCGCACCTCGATCAAGGGGCAGGTACTAGCCGACCTGTTGGCCGAGTTTGCTGAACCTGTGTTAGAAGGGACAAATGGAGCAATGCCCATGGATGAAAATTTAGTTGGTCTCGTCGCTGTGCAAGACTCCGAGTCATGGAAACTATATGTGGACGGTGCGGCCAATCAACGAGGTTCAGGAGTGGGGCTAGTTTTTATATCTCCCGCGGACGTTGTCATCGAAAAATCTTTAAGATTAAACTTCTCGGCAACTAATAATGAGGCCGAGTACGAAGCATTGCTGATCGGAGTGGCTATGGTCAGGAGAATGGGGGGAAACATCCTAGAAGTGTTCTCGGACTCAGCTTTGGTCGTTGGCCAAGTTCGAGGAGAGTTAGAAGCTCGCGACGAAAGAATGCAGAAATACCTGAAGCAGGTCAAACAGCTGCAATCGCGGTTCAAGTCATTCAATTTGCGACATGTTCCTCGGAGTGGTAACACGCACGCGGATTCTTTGGCGACTCTCGCAACCACCTCGGCACAGGGGCTACCCCGGCTTATCTTGGTGGAAGATATACAGAGGCATTCGGAAGTAGTTGAAGGGCCTAGTATCTGTCAGGCCAGTGTAGGGACGAGTTGGATAGACCCTATGGTGTCTTATCTCCGAGAAGATGTCTTGCCGGCAGACAAGACTGAAGCCGACAAAGTGAGGAGAAAGGCCCCTCGGTTCTGGCTCTCAGAGGACAATAAGCTATACAAGCGTTCTTTTTCTGGACCCTATCTGTTATGTGTACACCCTGATGCCACAGAGTTGCTCCTTGAGGAGCTACATGAGGGAATTTGTGGCAGTCACACTGGAGGAAGGTCCCTAGCACACATGGCCTTAACTCAGGGGTATTGGTGGCCGAATATGCAAAGAGAATCACAGGCGTACGTGAAGAAGTGCGATCAGTGCCAGAGATTTGCCCCCAATATACATCAACCGGGAGGAGTTTTGAATCCTCTGTGAAGTCCTTGGCCTTTCGCTCAGTGGGGCCTAGACATTGTTGGTCCTTTCCCTAAGGCAGTCGGAAGTAAGAAATATTTGGTCGTTGCAACAGACTACTTTACCAAATGGGTTGAAGCCGAGCCGTTAGCCAACATCAGGGATGTTGATGTCCAGAAGTTTGTGTGGAAGAGTATCGTTATACAGTTCGGGGTGCCTCATACCCTTATCTCGGACAATGGCCTTCAATTCGACAGTAAAGCGTTCAGAAAGTTCTGCAGTAGACTAGGCATTACAAATAGATACTCCACCCCTGCATATCCCCAAGGAAATGGCCAAGCTGAGGCAGTTAATAAAGTCATAGTAAGCGGTCTCAAGAAGAGGTTGGACGACGCCAAAGGGAAATGGGTGGAAGAGTTACCGCATGTGCTCTGGACATACAGGACCACTCCTCGGAGATCTACCGGGGAAACCCCATTTGCCCTGACGTATGGTGCAGAAGCGGTCATTCCCATAGAGACTGGGTTCCCCACGCTTAGAACCAATTCATTCACCTCGGCCCACAATGGCGAGCAGTTGAGGAGCAATCTCGACCTAATCGCCGAGCGCAGGGAAAACGCTGCAGTTCAACTAGCCTATTACCAGCACAAACTTAAGCAAGGTTATGATGCCAACGTCAGACTAAGACCACTAGCGCCGGGGAATTTGGTCTTACGAAAAGTCGTGGGCACCGCAAAGAATCCGGCTTGGGGAAAGTTGGGACCTAACTGGGAAGGCCCCTACCGTATTCTATCAGTAGCTGGAATAGGAGCCTTTTATTTAGAAGATTTAGATGAAAGGGCTGTACTGCATCCCTAGAATGTAAATAACCTAAAAAGGTATTACTACTAATGAAAGTTTCAATTCTCTTATTAAAGTTTCTTATGCTGCATGCTATTAAGTGTTAAACAGAATCTTGGTCAGGCCTGGCTCCTCGGACCACCTACCTTGGGTAAATTAATGCTACTTAGTGTTAAACAGAACCTTGGTTGTGCCTGGTCCCTCGGACCACACACCTTGGGTAAATTAACACCATTAAGTGTTAAACAGAACCTTGGTTGTGCCTGGTTCCTCGGACCACACACCTTGGGTAAATTAACACCATTAAGTGTTAAACAGAACCTTGGTTGTGCCTGGTCCCTCGGACCACACACCTTGGGTAAATTAACACCATTAAGTGTTAAACAGAACCTCGGTCAGGTCTGGCTCCTCGGACCACCTACCTTGGGTAAATTAATGCTACTTAGTGTTAAACAGAACCTTGGTTGTGCCTGGTCCCTCGGACCACACACCTTGGGTAAATTAACACCATTAAGTGTTAAACAGAACCTTGGTCAGGTCTGGCTCCTCGGACCACCTACCTTGGGTAAATTAATGCTACTTAGTGTTAAACAGAACCTTGGTTGTGCCTGGTCCCTCGGACCATACACCTGGGGTAAATTAACACCATTAAGTGTTAAACAGAACCTTGGTCAGGTCTGGCTCCTCGGACCACCTACCTTGGGTAAATTAATGCTACTTAGTGTTAAACAGAACCTTGGTTGTACCTGGTCCCTCGGACCACACACCTTGGGTAAATTAACACCATTAAGTGTTAAACAGAACCTTGGTTAGGCCTGGCTCCTCGGACCACCTACCTTGGGTAAATTAATGCTACTTAGTGTTAAACAGAACCTTGGTTGTGCCTGGTCCCTCGAACCACACACCTTGGGTAAATTAACACCACTAAGTCTTGAGCAGAACCCTGGTCGTGCCTGGTCCCTCAGACCACACACTTTGGGCAAATTAACGCTCCTAAATGTTGAAGCGCAATACTTGTCAGGTCTGAGCTCTCGGATCAATCATCTCAGGTGAATTGTCACTTTCCACTCATTTTCTCTAAAGATGGTATGAAATCTCAGACGAATCCGTCCTCTCAGATCATGCCCTTAGAACCATTTAAATGGCCAGTTCTCCATATTCACTCAGGCTGTGCGCTTAAAGCACTTATTCTTACTTAAGTTAACAAGTCAATGTTATGGCAGCTAGTTATGCTTGCTTAAATTACTTATTATTTGTTCAGTCAAAACCAGGGTTTTGGGTTTCTATCCATAGACATAAACCTTGCGCAAGTAAATAAACAGAAATTGGAAACAGATGAAGTTTGGCAAAAGTCTTTCATTAATTCACAAATTTGAAATACAATAGGTAAATATATGATCTGCTCACTAAGTACAAATTTGGAACTATTCTCAAAAGCAATTAAAGTGCCCTAGCGGCCTAATTCTAAGCTTGTCCGGCCTGGGAAGAGGGATGGCCGTCATCGCTTGGCAGGGTCGCTGAGGGAGCCGCGTCCTCGGTTCGGTCAGGATCCACGGACACCGGCATTGCACCCGGAGCATCTGTCTGTTTTTGTGCCTCCTGAGCCGCTCCAGGTGGAA
Source organism: Lithocarpus polystachyus (assembly GCA_033629205.1). Taxonomy (NCBI): domain Eukaryota; kingdom Viridiplantae; phylum Streptophyta; class Magnoliopsida; order Fagales; family Fagaceae; genus Lithocarpus; species Lithocarpus polystachyus. Next base: position 70,888,835 of record CM066163.1, read on the forward strand.
TCACCGCTTGGCTCACTTGCTCCGAGGCATGAGGAGACGAGGAGGAGGGGCAAGTCGGCACCAAGGCGAGATCCGGGTGGAAATACGTCCTCCCCGGCTGCCTAAGTTCTGAGTCGGCAGGGACTCCAGCCACGTTTAAAGCCTCCTCCCATGTGGATTGGCAGTAGTCCCTGCAAACTTCAGTTACCTCCTCTGCAAGCCTCCGCTCAGTTTCCTCAATGCCTCGGAGGTACGCAGCCTCTTTCTCGGCCTCTGCCGCCCTCAGCGCCGCCTTGACCTCTTTCTCAGCTCTCTCGGCCTTTTCGGCTCGGGTGCGAAGGTCCAAAACCAGTTGCCTCGCAGTGGCCAGCTCTATCTCGGTCATGTGTAGCTTCTTCCACTGGTCCTCGGCCTGGTCTTGGGCGTTCTGCAGCCCAGCCTGAGCACTCCTCCTTTCCCTTTCTTCCTTTATTAGCTTGTTGGACAGCTCGAGTTTTTGATGCTCCAGCTCCCCCAAGGTCTTCTCCATTTCCTTGCGGGATTGGGTCTCGACCCTGGCCAGATTGCGGGCGTCCCTGACCCAATCCTCAGCGACATAGACCTGCTGAGTGAGCTGCAAAACGAGAAACACCAAATTATACCATCACAAAGATAATGGAAAGGTATAACTTAGACATGAACAAACCATATATATATAATAGAGATCTTGGACTTACCATGGCTAAGTCCCTCTTCATGGACATAAAGAGGTCGGCCTGCCTCCAGGCCCTCACTGTGTCCATGTCCCGAGGGAGAAGCAAGGGACGCTCCAGGGCCTCAGCGATGTATCCTGAGTGGCCATTCTGGAACTCCTGTATGGACGCGTTAACGGTGATCGGAGCCCCGTCCAGGTGCAGCCGAGGAGACCAGACTTGTGGCTGCTGAACCTCCCGGGAATGGGACTCACTTCGGGGCCTTGTCGACGAGGCCCTCTTATCTTCCTTCCTTTGTTGCTTCCCCCCTCTTTGCTGCCGAGGAGACACCTCGCCTTCCTCGGCGTCCAGATCTACAACTTTCTTCTTCCTCTTCAAATCAGGAATAGGAAGAAGACCGGTTGTAGTGGAGGGTGGAGGCGGAGGAGGGAGCTTGCCAGTCTCTTTCTCTTTAGGGGCCTCCTTGGAGGATGCCCCCTCGTTCCGCCCTGCTATCAAGGCCTTCAACCCCCTCCTCGGCTGTAAAGACATCTCTTCTATGTCTTCGGAGGTTTCAGAATGTTGAGTGTCAAGAGGTTCGGTTTGTACTTCTTCCTCCCCTTCAAAGTGGAATTGGTCTATCTCCGCCCCCAACGATGGTAGAGTTGAAGTGGAGCTTTCTCTTTGTGCAACTTCTTGGGGAGCGACTTGTTGAAGCGGCCAAGGGACCGGGGAAAGATCTTTGCTTGCCAAAAATCCTGGCCGAGACACGTCTATCCGATGAATCCTCTTGTCCCCTGCTCGGATAGAGTCCCTGACGTCTTGGAAGCTATCAGATATTGGAGTGAAGTCTAATATCAAGTGAGCGGCACGTAGCTGGCCGTCCGTATGGGGGAACACCTCCGAGCGCAGCAAGTAATTCAACCCGTGCACGTTCACGAAATTGAGGTTGGGAGAGACGAACCGTCTGTCTGTAATGACAATCAAAAAGAAAAAACACGAATTCAGTCATCACACTTCCAGGGCTAAATGCGTATACAGTAAAATAAAATCAAATCTGAACTGCAAACCCTATAATTGTCTTAATCTAATCCCAAAATACCCCACCTGGCTCCCCCTCAGTGGTCGGACAATGGTGGCCGTCATGCCACGCCCCCGAGACGATGACGTAATCGTCCTTCATGCCTTTGTTGGATTTTGGGAGGCACGATATCATTTTTACTACCGGAGATCGGGACTTCAAGTAGTATCCCCCCTCCTTCAGGGAGTGACATTCGTACATGTGTACGACGTCGTGCCAGGTGAGTCTTAGGCCCATCATTTCATTAAGGGCGTCCACACACCCCAAAATCCTAAACACATTGGCAGCACATTGGTGTGGACACAATCTATGGTTCCTAAGGTATTCCCTAGTGACGTCGCCCATAGGAATGGACATCCCCCCTTCTAGGAAGGCAATCACAGGGATGACCACCTCCCCGGTCCTCCTGGAAACTAAAATGTCCTCCGGTGAACAATAACGGAGGTTAACCCCCTCGGGAATATTATACTTCGCCTTAAAACGCTCTATGGCTACGGGGGTATCAACTAAGTTCTTGAACCTACCCATATCGAAATCTAAGGGCAAAAGTTTGTTAAGAAACTCCCCTAAAGGCGAAGATGGAAAGAAGGAAGAAGGAGGCCGAGGTACTCAACCAAGATGGAATGACTAAAGAAGAGAATACTTACGAAGGAGGATAGTATTGTAAGTTCGAAAATCTCTTAGAAACCTAGGAATCTTTATAAAAGTCTCCTCGGAATGACTAAAAAGATGTAACGAGTGCCGGTAGGATGTATTGGAGTGCTGGACGCTTAAACGAATGCAAAGTGAAGAAACCCACCTTCTCACGGCCTTTTATATACATAGCATGCGAAAGTGGTGGGATCTATCCCGCTTAAATTTTCATAGGAAAATCCCAACCGTACGATCTACCTCCAGCCGTTGATCGAGGGGACAGAGCGCCACCCAGAGTAATAAAGGATGCGCTACAACTTCCAAAGCGTCTTTGGAAAGTGGAAGTCTCGCGAAACGTCACGTCCACGTGGCTTTGTTGGAGCGCTTGATGGGTTTCAGCCTTGTTGGAATCAAACTCCCACCTTTCTCCTCGGATAAAAGGAGAACACTGGAACTTTGAGGGGCTATTGTGGGGGCAAATGGCCCAACATCAGATCCTGGGCCGTGGGCCTGTCCGAGGAGACCTACACCTTTGAAGAATACACCTCATGAAGCATTTGCCCGGCCTAACCCGATTCCGAGGTGTAAATCCCGTAGGGGAAAGCTTTGTCCTAGGAGGTCCTCTGCTCGGACTATTAAAAAGGCGTCCCAGATCAATGCACCAGTCTCAATCTTATCTCTTCCAGAGAACCCCTCGCTCTGTGTTAACCGTAAAGACAGATGGCGGAAATCAGACGTAAGCAAAAAGGCTGCTGCCCCCGCATTTATGACCCTGCAGCTAACATCATGGCCGCATTAATGAGAAAAGACTCCTGAACAGTGACCTCCTCCTTTACAGCTGCCCCAGGAAGGCTCGAGAAAGGGGCAGATGGGATAAGAATAAAGAGAAAAAAGGGCCCATGCAAGGGGGGAGGGCATATAAATAGAGAAGGAGAGGAAGGAAAAAAGGGAGTTCGACCAATACTTGTACTGATATTCTCCTCGGACAGTGTTGAAAAGAGTATTGTAACCCTCGACTATCTTATTAATACATATCTGTTCATTACCCTATTTGGGCTTTCAACCCATACGTGTCCAATCTAATAATCTTCAACCCACTCTCTTTACAAATGCATTGTTGGGGTATTAAATATGTTCTGGGCCTCCAGCCATCCTGTTAGCCAGCCCAACTACCGCAACATTTGTGCCCTTACATCAACATTTTAAGAATAATTAATTAGTAAATTAATTTATATTATTTGTTATGATATATTTCTTCAAATTAAGGGATAAAATTTAATAACTGTTTAATTTAAATAAAACTAAAAGTTTATTATCAAAATTTTCTAAACTTAAATACCACACAAGTCACAATTTTATTTTTGTTTTGTTTCCTCAAGTTGCATCTTATTAAATTAATATTTTATTAGAATATTAAGCTAAAAGACTCTTGACTAAGGGATTAGATTTAAAAATAATTTAATTTAAATAAAACTTTATCATCTAAGTTTTAGAAATTTAAATTCTACTCCAACTAATAGTTTATTATTAAAATTTATAGAACATACATACATACATACATACATACATACATACATACATACATATATATATATATATATATATATATATATCAAGTCATGACTTTTCGACATAATCACTCTTAACCAGTAAAGTCATCCATATAATTAAAGCCTACATAATACACCCTATGTTTTTGTATTTTTTTCATTTTTTTTCTCAAGATGCAACTTATGCTTATTTTTCATCACATTTATTGTTTTAATTTAATAAATTCATCTTACTTGTTGTTCTTTACTTCTGAATTTGTGTGAAGAATATTACGTCAAATGAAGTTTACTATAAAAAAATAAAACCATGGGCACCATTTAAGTTCTTGATTCTCTTGTGTAAGTTTTTACTTTTTTTTTTCTCAATTTTTGAACTCTTTTGTGTATGTTTTGATTTTGGGTTTTGATTATTATATTTAATTTGCGAGTGTGTTTATTTTTTTAATTAGAGTATCACTAGGAAAAAACAAATGTATTGAGGAACTATTTTGTTTATTATTAGTTGTGTTGGCTATGGCATAACCCAAATAGGAATAATCAAACTCATTACAAATCTAATATTAAGAAATTAACACAAAGCACAAAGAGAATTTTAAAATATAAAAATAGATAAACGTTGATAATGTCCAAACTCTAAACAATCAAAACTTAAAGTAATTTTTTTATTAAAATTGTTTACTTATTTTAGAGTTTATTATTACTTTTTATTTAATAATTTTGTTTTAAAAAAATTAGCTTACATATGAATCTTCATCAAACGGTGCATTGTATGAGAATAATACTAGTTTATATATAAAAGTAGAGATCTCATGTAGATTGCATGAGATTCTGCCAAGTGGAATATTCTTCATTTACGCCTCCACCTTAATAAAGGTTACATTTATGTCAAAATATTAATTCATTGACTATGCACTATATATGTATATAAATATTTTTTTTGGTTTTTTTTTTTAATAAGAAAGCAAAAACCTCATGTGGGAGACCATAAGGTTCTGTTATGTGGCACAATTACACTATATAATAAACATCAATAATGCGGAATGGATTAAAATGCTTTTATAATTATTTAAATTACAATATTCCTACATTATTCTTTAATCCTTTAATTGCTTTTTACTTTAAGTGAAAAATTGTAATGGATATGTGTGCGCAATTTTAAATTTTAAATTTTCACTTTTCATGATGAATTCATTACTTCAACTAATTTCTATGGCATACTCTATTTCTTTATCCTCTTGAGATTAAAAGAAATATATTTATGCCCTTAATTTCGTATTACTTACATATTCATGTTTTTATTAAATTAAAAACATGAATATGTTTGCCAAAACTTAAAGAAAATCCAATTAGATTTTAATTGAATTCTCAATTTTGCATCATGTGTTCTATTTAATTTTTAATTTTGTACCAAGTGAATTATTGATTGTAAAAATCAAAAAGTCTAAATCCAATTAGATTCTAAATTAGAGTCCAATTTTCCTTCATGTGTCCATTTAAGTTTTTAATTTTTGTGGCAAGTGAATTACTGGGTGCAAAAATCGAAGAGTCTAAAATTAATTAAATTATAAATTATATATATATGGAGAGAGAGAGAGAGAGAGAGAGAGAGAGAGAGAGAAACCATTACATATTTTAGAAATGTATGGTTTTAAAAAAATGTAAGCTAATATCATGTATAATTTAAATCTCTTCTAAAAAATTATCTATAACTTGAACCGTGTAATTGTGATTGTTTTTAATTGTACCTATACATATGTACGAGACTACACACTAGTATATATATAATCAAAGATGTTTGATTTTTGGTTAACGTTATAATATTCTGGCACATAAGTTTTTAAAGGCTTACAACTTTACACGACATTATTCTAATAGTAATTTATAATTAAAATTAGAACACAATCTTAATAAATGCCTAATATTAGAATATATAATTTCATATACAAATACAATCATAATAATTACAAATAAATTAAATCTCATAATTATCGAATTTCATATGTAGAAAAAAAATCATATTATGTGAAACTTTTCATATCAATTTTCTTGCTTTTTATAATTGGACTAATACACTTATTGGTTTTGATGTAAACAGGGATTGAACTTTAATTTTCTTATTCAACTATTAGAGACTTTACTAGTTGAGCTAACTAGAATCCATAACATTTATCCCACGTTGATTTGTTGTTGTTGTTGTTGTTGAGAACCCATACCATTCATCCCACATTGATTTGTTGTTGTTGTTGTTGTTTTTTTTTTATTTGCATAAACCTTAACATCTGTTTGACGTGTAATGAGATTAAAAGTGTACTGTTTCCTACATGCCCCTTCAAGTTGAGTTTTTTTTTTTTCTTCTTCTTCTTGGGTGAAGAGAACAAAGAGGAGGAAATTGGGTGCTTCAAAGGCACATCAACAACTATGGTTTGGCATTATTTAACATTAAAAAAAAAAAAAAAAACCATGTTGACATCGACTACTCTAACCAGAATATGGGGAATGATCTGTTATGATAAATAAAATATTTTAAAAAATACTGTAGATTGAGAGCAAGAGACAAGAAGAAAAGCAAAGACGTGATTTGTTGGGATCGAAATAAGATTAGAAATGGAGAAGTCGTGTTGAGGTAAAGCTTTGAATAAGAAAGGATCTTAGTGAGAGAATTTGAGATTAAAAAAGAAAAAAGAAAAAAAAAAAAGATCCATTGAGATCGGAAAAATATGATTATATATTATTTTTTGTTTTAGAGGGAAAGACACTTTTTAAAGGAAATATGAGAATAAAAAAATAAAAAAAAAAGAGAAACAAGTTTTGGGTCTTGTGGCATTAAACATGCCTGGTATTTTATAATGAGTAATGTTTATTACACACACTCTTGCCTGTAACTATACACATAAGCAAAATTTGTAATGAAATCGTGACTTGGCATAGGTGGTATTTTACAATGATTGGTCTAAGTCATGTTTTCAATACAAATTTCATCATATATGTGTACGGTTGTGTGCAAGAATGTGTTATGTTTAGAATCTCCATTCCTTGTTGATATTGTGATTGCAAAGGCTTTGACCGATGGAGGAATTGAAGAGTTCTCGAAAAAATCTCACTTTTGGATCAAATGGCTCTAATACCATTTGTTAGGAATTTTTTGGTTCATAAGAGAATTTAATTACCTTGGATAAAAATGTAAGAGAAATTTATAAGAAAATTTCTTAAGAGTAAATAGAGAATGTTTCATCTTTTTTTTTTTCATTGTCAAAATGCTATAGCTTACAAATATTTATACAGGTTGCTTGCAAAGCTTATTAGCTAAGAAAGCCCAATAACAACTTGTAAGTTGTAACCAACTTCTAGATTACAAGGGTTAGTATATTAGTACAAAAATTATACTTACACACCTGTAGCACATATTTGGGTCCTTACACACTCTTTGGTGGACAAAGGGTACATAATTATTTATTTTGACACCTAATAACATTTACTCTTTTTTTGTTCTTGTGTTTTTAATAAGAAAGAAACTTTCTCTTCCCCATAATAAAAATTCAAATAAATGACAAAATTAAAATAGGAATTTGAGAGAATTTTTAATACTCAAAATTGAAGTTAATAATGGGCAGGTTTTGTTCAAATCAGAGATGGATTTAGGACCACTTCTTCTAATTTCATCAGGCTTTTGCAACCGAAGTGAATGCCACAAAGACATCATAACGAAGAATATGGTTTTGTACTTCCATCATCAACAAAGCATTATGGGTGAAGATTTATATATACAAAGCATGTGGATGATTAATCATGGGATACATAATATGCACTTGATCCCAGTGATCCTCTTTCAAAGTAGCATGTGGCATAGAACTTTGACATGCTTGACTTTAAAGGGTTTGTGCACTTGAAAAGCTGACAAAAATGTGATCATCTGGTTGATGCCACTGTTTTTAATGAGGCAAAGAAGCCTAGAATTATAGTCAATAGCTGTTAAACAATCTCTATTCTCTTATTTTTAAGCAGATGAATTGTGTACACCAATGTCTTTTTTGTTGTATATTCTTAATTGCCCTAAATATACATGTGCCTGCTTGTGTTGCGTATTTGATTGGTGGTCCAAGTTCAACTCTTCTTCTATGGATCCGTAAGTACAATGAAAATTAAGCAGGACCACTACACATTTGAGATGCATACGGTGGTCATCATAGTCTGACATGGTTCTTAAGAAGTGGGTTGCAATAGGATGTTCTCTTTTTAAACGTTGGGGACATTGGACTTGCAAGGAACCATCATTCATTTAAAGTCCAACAAAGTGTTTATAAATATTTCTTTTTGGTTAGATTAAGTGTTGACAGCCTCCACGCCAAAGAGGCAACAAAACGTTTAATGACCTGCTTGGATTGTGGGGAAAATGAAGAAGAGTAAGGAGGAGTAAATTAGAGTTGGTAGGAAATTAGGCTAATTTTCAACTAACTTTACTCTACTCATCTCTATTCACCCTCCCTTTCCCTCAGAGTGAGTGTGCTCTTTGTTTTTTATTTTTTAAATGATAAGGTGTTAAACAAGCTAATTATCCAAAAAAAAAAAAAAAAAAAACCTTACTACCTAGTTAAATTAATGCTCTCTTGACCTAAAAAAAATTTTACATTAGTGCTATCAATACTTTGACGTCCAAGTTTGCTATGCAATCCTAAAAAGACTACAGACACAATTTCCTTCAAAAAGAAAAAAGAAAAAAAAGATTACAATTCTTTTTACAATTTGTTGAAGTAATAGATTGTGATTATTATAACATCATTTTCATGGGACTATTCGTGACATCAATTTTATTGTACACTAATCACAACCTATCATTTTAATCTATACTATCTATAATAGGACTTATCTCTTTAATCTGTATTTTTTTGAAGGTCAAAATACCCCATCTAGTAACCAATGACTTCTCTTACAAATGTTTTAGGAATTAGATCAATAATGTTAAAAAATACTCCATAAAATTCTCTTTCTTGAACTCAATTTTTATGGGTTTCAAAAATACCCATATACCTTAAGTTTAAGTATGAAAAAATTTGAGAACAACATGGTAAAGATACGTCTTTAACTTCACCTAAAAAAAAACTTTGCCCCACAAAATAGGATCACTCTCCTACTAACTTATGGCTTTAAAATAACTCCACTTAAAAATAAAAATAATCTATACTATCTATAAAAGGATTTTCCTCTTTGATCTGGACTTTTCTAAAGGTAA